>CM073764.1:77617459-78817459 GCA_037127475.1 Arma custos
ACCTCGGTCAGACACATCTTTTCTCTTCACTGATCCCTTATCCCCGTGATCTCGCAATATATACAAGGGGGATAATGTTCATAGAACATTACAGTTATTAGGATCTTGTTAACGTGCGTCATTATATATTATTATAATTTATTTATTTTATGTTTTTATAATTTTTACATATTTTTAATATGTTATAATTTTAAAATATATTGATGTGTCTGACCGAGGTACGAACCAGAATAGCTTCATACTTCGTATTTCTTTATTTTCTCTCCAACCGTTCGTCTCTGATCATCTGTCCACACACTTTGGTCGAGGCTTTGGCTAGTCTTCTCCATAGGTTGCGGTTTCTATCAGTAGCCTGAAGCGGTTCCTTTCACATATTGTTTCTTCTGTAACACCTATTTTAATGTTTTGATGGCATCCTCCTTCACTGCTTCTATCAATCATACTGTTCAGTCCTACTTCAGTTTAATAATGTAATTAAAATTCTTCTTTGCAATCCGTGTTTCTTCCAATCTTTTTAATATATGAAATAAATAAATATATATATATATATATATATATATATATATATATAAATTATATTATATTTGGTCAATTTATTTAAAAATTATCATTGAAATAATAATTAGTGAATATTTCATTCTACTGATATGCTTTCCATCCAATGGAACATTTAGTTGATAACAAAATGAATTAAAAAAAAATAGTACATTATATTTTTGTTCTGGATATCCATTCCATTCTTAATGTCTTTCCGTTTTTCTTTGAAAACAAAAAAACAGAAAGAAAACAGTATCAAGTTAACCTAAAACACTTCGCGCTAGTTATATCTCATCAAAAGTTCGGAGTGGTAAAGTTTAGATTTTTAGTTTGGATGCATGGGCTGGGAAGTTTTGGTAGCTGTTCGGAATTCTAAGTAGACTTCACGCTCTCTAAATTATAGTTCTGGGATCAGGGGACTTGAGCGCCTGGGCCAACAGGAAGAGGAACTAGTTTTTCATCTTAAATTTCCAGAATCCGCCATTCCTGTTGAGAACACATAAAGATATTACCTTAATGTCTCATAAATAATGATTAACCATAATGGGTGTTATTTTTTTCTTATTTTGCATGTGTAATGTTAATCCTAAACAATGTTAATCCTAAACAATAAGAAAATACATCTAGCCTTTCGAATTTCGAAAGGAATGAATTTATATAGATATACAAAGAAGAACTTATTTCTTACTAATTTTCGAGAGAGTGCATCGATCCCTCAAAAAAACAATAACAAACTCAATATTTAGCATTTTTGAGTTAAGCCTTGAGTAGCCATTGTATTGGTTGAAGGTGTTTAATTCAGGAATAACATGCATACTAACCCGATTCCAACATTTTTTGTTTAATATAGTAATATTTTGAGTTGTATCATTGTTAAGGCGTGATTAGGCTGAATAATTTTAATAGGAAGCAAATGGAAGTATCACGGGAATTGAATGAAGTCTCAGATATTAACAAAGCGTTTGATTTATTAATTTAAATAACATGCGAGATTTTCTTAAATACTATTAATATACCTGTAAAAGAAGATACAAATTAATAATAGCGTCTACAAAATAACTTAAAACTAAACATGTAACTTAGCGATCTAATGAACAAAATAAATCTTAGACGAAAAAAAAAAAAGAATAAAAAATGATTAACATGAATGGGAGCGATAATTAAGAATAACAGAAATGCTCCATGCTAGCATAATGGCCAAAGATATAAACAACAAAATGAACGTTATACTGAAGAGTTCAATAAGGCGCGAAGATGTGCTAATTATTATTATCTTCGCCAGTGATCACGGCATGAAGGAGCAATGAGTATGATATGAATTAACTTGAACTGTCCGGTTGGTACCATGTAATACGTTAATCATCCGGAGAAAAATTAGTTGACAATTTGAGGCCTTATGGTAATGAAAGGTGAGTTACAATTTGTGTGGTGTATACTCAATTATCATCATCTCAGCATAGCTTCTGGCGAGTAACAAACTTCAAGACCTCTGGACGTTGTCATATGAAGAGCGGCTTGAAAGTGGAGTATGCGATGGTCGTAGCTGCGAATGGTGCGAATGCGATGGTGGTATAACTGCTCCGCTCGGCGATCTAACAGCTAGTGAAGTGACTCAATAGCGTCGCTTCCCTCTCCTAGGTTTTGGCGGTACAGTACATTTTTCGATTTTAGAGGCAATGATCTGTCCGTTCCATCCGGCGGGCAGTCCACATTCCCCCGCCCATGGCACGAAAGTGGCATTATTGAGATGGTAAAGGGCATATGCGGGTGATTGGGCGCTTTATGATGCCGGAAACGGTTCGGAGGCTAGCGACTCGGGCGATACCGTCCGCTCCGGGATGCAATTCAATAACCCGGGCTAATGGCCAACGCAGAGGAGGCGAGTTATCGGTTTGGATCAGCACGAGAGCGCCGATAGTTAGTTCGGGGGCGGATTCCGTCCAGCGGGATCGCTGCTGGAGTGTGTGAAGATATTCGATGGTCCATCGCTTCCAAAAAGACTGATGGATCTTGTCAGTGAGTTTCCATCCTGCCACGCGATTGATGGGCACATCAGTTAGGTCCTGAGTGGGGGGAGCAGTTATCGGTCGACAGATAAGAAAGTGTCCTGGAGTTAAGGCTTCTATATCATGAGGGTCGGATGAAAGCGCACATAAGGGTCTGCTATTGAGCACGGCTTCAATCTGAGTAAGTAGGGTTGAGAATTCCTCGAATGATAAAACCTGAATACCCATTACGGTACGGAGATGGCGTTTAGTAGATTTAATCTCTGCTTCCCAAAGACCTCCGAAATGGGGAGCCCTGGGAGGAATAAAATGCCACTGAATGCCCTCGCGCGAGGAATGTTGAACAATAGTTTCTTGAGTATTTACGTCTCGGAAGAAACGACCGACTTCGCTGATTTGACGGCTAGCTCCTACAAAGTTGGTTCCGTTATCGCTGTAGACGTCTGAAGGACGTCCCCGTCTACCACAAAAACGAGCAAAGGCGGCTAGAAAGGCTGCAACGGATAGTTCGGATGTAAGTTCTAGGTGAATGGCTTTAGTGGTGAAACAAAAAAATGCACAGATATATGCCTTGGTTACGCGGCATCCTCGGATGCGAGCAGAAGATACGGAAAAAGGGCCTGCGTAATCAATTCCTACCTTTGAAAATGGGTATGAGGGTGTGATACGATCACGACGAAGGCGTCCCATGGTGGGGATGAGTGGTTGAGGCTTAACATGGAAACATTTGTTGCATTTAGCGAGGCGATGCCGAACTACGTTTCTTCCATCCAATATCCAGAATCGCTGATGAATAAAGGAATGCGTAGCAGAGGGACCAGCGTGCAAATTTTGACAATGAGCTTGATCAATGACTAAGTTGGTAAAGGGATGATCTTTAGGGAGCAAGGCCGGATGTTTAGCGGAAAACGGTTGTGGGCCATGATGGAGTCGTCCACCTACGCGGAGGACCCCCCGCGGATCGATGAATAATTGCAGAGTACGTTTAAGATGCAATTTTGATGTAGATTCATCGGCTGCTTGATATTCATTTGTGAGAGCGACTTGTTGAATGGCCTTAACTAATATGTCTAGAGCGGCAGATAGCTCAGCGGCGGAGAGAAAACCGGTAGTGCGGCACGCGGGGTTGCTGACGTTATGTGCGGTAAGGGCGGTGCATGAGATAATTTTATGAGTGGTTCGCCGTTCAGCATCAACGAGACCAGGAAGTACGTCGATGCGCGAGGTAAGCCAAGAAGATGGCGGTTGAGAGAGCCAGGACGGACCTTTCCACCATAAGGCATGATTGGCTAATTCCTTATGAGAAATCCCGCGAGAAGCGCAGTCGGCAGGGTTGTACTTGCCGTCAATATGGCGCCATTGAGAAGGGGTTATGCTTTCTTTAATTTCCGTTACTCGGTTTGCTACGAAAGTTTTCCAACGGTAAGGTTCGCCACGGATCCAGGCGAGAGCTACAGCGGAGTCTGAAAAGGCTATCAGGTCTTCGAATGGCTGGGAAAACATTTCTGTAATTTTGGCGGTTAACTTGGCAAGGAGGTGAGCGCCACATGGTTCTAATCGCGGGAGTGATACTCTTTTCAAGGGGGCGACCCTGGATTTGGCCATTAAGAGGCTGACGGCGATTTCCCCGGAAGAGGAGGTGGAATGCAAATATATAGCGTAACCCAGCTCGGAAGCGTCACAAAAGGCAACTAGGCGTAGGCAACTGCGCGACTCTTGATAATAAGGAAAGCGGCGAGGGATAGAAACGTGACATACTGTTTCCAGTTCTTCTTGAAAGGAGTTCCAATCCCGGCTGATATCAGGGAGAGCGGGTTCATACCAATCAGAGTGTCCGACCCATAAACGTTGGATTAATAATTTAGCGGTGAATGTCACGGGTACTAACCATCCAGGAGGGTCATAAATGCGAGCTAATTTGGAAATAATAAGCCGTTTGGTAGCGGGAAGTTTGTCAGAAGACACGCGATAAGAAAAAGTGTCTGTGTCAGCTGACCATACGAGACCGAGGATCTTAATGGAAGTGTCATCTTCGGAAGAGAATTCGAATGAATGAGTCCCCACACGACAATGCTCGGCTGCTAGATTGGATAAAATTTGAGGATGATTCGCAGCCCATTTGCGGAGTTCAAAACCTCCGGATTGCAATAGAGCGATGAGATCGTCCCTTAATTGAACGGCTTCTGGCAACGTAGAGGCTCCAGTAATAATATCATCTACGTACGTGTCCATGCGAAGAACGAAGGCGGCGTGAGGAAAACGAGCCTCTTCATCATGACTTAATTGCTGAAGAGTTCGAATAGCAAGGAACGGGGAGGAGCTGACACCGTACGTGACCGTGTGGAGGCGATAAGAGCGGATCGGCTCATCGGGTGAGAATCGCCATACGATTCTTTGTAAATCTTGATGTTTGGGAGGCACCAGTATCTGACGATACATCTGCCGAATGTCGGCAGTGAAAATGTATCGGTGCGTTCGAGGCCCGGTAAAAGATCTCCTAGGTTTTGGCGGTACAGTACATTTTTCGATTTTAGAGGCAATGATCTGTCCGTTCCATCTGGCGGGCAGTCCAGGTCCGCGACTAAACAATCATGCTTGAACATGAAGTATTATGGGAATGATGTCATATGTTAAAACCTAAAAATTTTCTAATGATTGATAAAAGAATTTCTATTATATTTATTTACAATCGTAAATCATTACAATAGAATAGGAATGATGTTAATCCCAAATCTTCCTATACCCAAAATGTTTTTTTTTTTTAACTCACTTGGAATTTTCAAAAACATTTCTTTTGAAGGTGAGAATTTTTCTTTCATTCTGTTTGTTACCAACTAAATGTTCGTGTGAAGTGTAAAGTATATCAGTAAAAAAATATTTACTATCATATATTTACCACTCCAATCACGATTTTCGAAAAAAAAATTTAATACACTATAAAACAAATTGAATAAATACCCTTTAAAATTGAATAAAACAAATAATATGCGTTGCAGCTAAGCTCAGCCATGGCAGAGGATTTTCCCTAATAATTATATAAATTATCAATAGATAGTACTTTGATACTTTTATTGTATTTTATAAATACTTTCAACGTTAATCTTCTTCATTTCCGGTTATTTAAAAATAATAATTGACGATTTGAACAAAATTGGTGATATAAATAGAACAATTCTTTAAATGTATCCTCTTAAAATGCACACTGTGTAGTAAAAGAGATCCCATAAAACCCTTTTCCTTGTTTAACAGCCCTCAAAACCCAAGGGGCTAAAAAGAAAAAAGCGACGAACACATCGTGCCCTCGCGTTATTTGATAAGAATGGTTCATGGTATATATTTATTTATTTATATTTGTTTTACTTATAAAATCGAATTGTTTTGATTGAATTATTATTTTACACTTATGTTGTGTTGATTAGTATAGTTAATTAGTATTATTTTTTAAGATAAGATTTTCTTTTTTTTTCTCTTTCATTCATGTTGTTTTTTTTAATGTTTAATAATTCATTTTGAATAATTGTAAATTTGGAATATGTTTACAATATTTCGCATTGACAATTAAGAAATCTTTATATCTCAAATCAATTGTTTGTCCACAGTTTTCTGATTCTTTTCTTGTCATAGATTAAAAATATGAATGCCGAAATCAGTGTTGTTTATTCAATCATCATGACCTAAGAAATTAAGTTTTATGGGTATATTATTGAGGAAACTGTAATTATATTATTCCTTAATTATATAATAATTATATATTGTTTATTATCAGCAATGAAACTTCTTTGATCTCCCGTCCTCTTTTATTGTATATACGTATCGTTGCTTCAAAAGAACTTGCATAATTTCTTAAAAGAGATATTTAAAAATTCCATGTGAGTTAAAAAATAAAAGTTTAGGTTTAGGTAAAGCAAAGCATTCCGATGGTTTTTAAATTATTTTATTAACCATTAGAAAATTTTTAAAATATTGAAACTTTTTTAATTTTAACTTATCTCATTGTGTTATAAAACTTCAAGATCAAACATGATACAACTCAAAATCTTACTTCATTAAAAAAAAGTAATTGTTTGAAACCTTAAACCAATACAATTACTAGTGATAGTTATAACTAAAAAATGTCAATTTTAAGTTATATATTTGTTCATTTGAAGGAGCTATACACTCTTTCGAAAGTATAGTAAACTAGAGAAGTGAGAGAAAATAGAAGTGCATGGATAGTTAAGAGTATATATAAGAAAGTAGAATAGTCACTGTGTTTACTTACTAATGTTAGCCTATAGTACATTTATAATGTTAGCATATAGTTAATAGTCAAGTTGTGCTTAGTAAGAAAGAAGTTCTTCTTTGCATATCTATGTAAATTCATTCCATTCAAAATTCAATTCTTCTTACAAGTGAGGTCCATGTTTATCAGCCAATGATATCTTGAATTACAATATCAGTATTTTTACAAAGTATTTATTTCTTCATATTTGTTATATCTAGTTCTCTAGCCAATCATATTGCTGCGGAATCTACTTTATTTATTAATCTACTTAGATACTTCTTTATTTCGATATTACATTTCACAAAATCTATCGATTTATAGTGATTATTATTATATAATTATCTAAATAAATAACACCCATACAAAGCAAATGTTTTTATTTTGTGTAAATTTCCTTTGGGAGAAAATTCAAATTCCTACAGCCTTATAATGAATCAGATTTCGAGCGACGTCTGATTGAGTTATTTCGAAAGAGCCTACATTTTTTTATCATTAAAATATCTTGTCAAAAGCCTTCATTTCAAAAGCGGGACAAAAGATGTAGCAGGGACCTCTGATGAGATTTCTTCGCTGTTACATCTGTTAAAAATGTATTTGATTAAAAGTTCCACAGTGTTCAGTGAAGGAAAGTTTGGTAAAATTTTGAGTTGAAGAAGAACTAATAAAAACAGAAAATATAGATAAAAACACCATAAATTATTATCATTAGGAAACGTTAACGAAGTATTATCAATTATCAGGTATTTTTTATTTATTCACACATATAAAAATCTTATTTAGACTTAAACTTACTTAAACCGTATTAAATTTATATCAACGTATTACCTCAAGAATTTGAGAATCATAGAAAGTATTTCATTTTGGTTTTAAAAAGTATTGTAACGAAGTCAACAAAGTTTAATGAAGGAGCAGAGTAGCTCAATGAGAGAACGCTAATCTGCTATGCCGGTCCTGGATTCAAATATCGCCTCTCAAAAGACTTTTATTTAATCTGTTAGCAGCTGGAGATGGATCCCATGCGGTCTGGGACCCTCTTGGAGGTCACCCAGCCTCTATAAAGTAGGTACCCAAACCAAAGGGGGCAATCTGGTGGTTGAGAGTGATCTAGGACGAATCAACATTTGCACCACCTTTGTCCAAGAAACAGTATAGTGTCTAGCATGTACTGAACCTCAAACCCTTCACGGGCTGTAGTAGTACAGCATTACCATGAGATAACGATAAAGGAGTATTTAATTCCCATTTTATTAATTTACAGGTATTATTATGTATTCGCCATGAACAAAAAACGGACTTATTAAAAATGGATTAAAATATACATCCGTGCATTTCCTCAAAAATTTGGGATTGTAGAAAGCACCCCATTTCCGGTTTAGACAAGTATTGTATCAAAATCCTCAAATTTGAAAATCTTTTTAAAGCTATTATTATTAGGAATGTAAATTAAATTTAAATTATACAAATCACCTTCGACTTTTTTTTTCGCGATAGAATGAGTACATAAAAATATTAAATGCTAAGGAATTGCTGCAACAAGGTGTTTCCCCTAGGGGTGACATACCAGGGGCCATTCCGTTGCTCGCTAAACTAAAGTAGAGGTACTGCCTAATTCTGCATTAATATTTATACCTAATTCCCATTTGGCCAGGCCTACACCAAGATTAATCACCTACAAAATCTTGATTCTAGAACACCTCGTAAACATGTTCAAGTGTTTCAAATTTTATTATTTATTAGTTGATTTAAATATTTATCATACAATTAATGAAATTTCTTTAGTAATAAAAGAAATAAATAGAACGAATTATGCATCTTAATATGATATAAAGACAAGTAAAGAAAATATTCATTGGTAGTACTCAAATCACAAGTTCAACATAGAAGGCCACGATTCAACTTATATTCAGACGCCTAGGAGGATTATCAGTAATTGAAGAGGTAGCTCTATTTGAAACTAGTGTGATTGAGTAGTAATAATGTTTGCCAAGAAAAGGCATTAATTATGGATGACTTTATTAGTAACAAAGTAAGGAGCATTGAGGATTTTACGAAGGATTTTGAATTGTAAGGATACGAGAGAAATTCGAGGAAGCCCCAAATCTTTACTCAATCAGTCCAAATAGGTGTTATAATAGTTATGTGTATGTCTTTTTAAACTGGGAGCTTAATGTGGTTATAACCATTGAAGAAGCCTGAATCGGCGGGCAGTTTCTAACCATACAACTGAATGTTAAACATCCGTTGGGTAAATGAAATGGAACTGTATAAGTATACAGTTATGTAGCTATGGGTGTTACATAACTGTATACTTATACAGTTCCATTTCATTTACCAAAGAATACGTGGGCGTCCACGACTTAGATGGTCAGATGAAGTCGAGAGTGATGCAGGCAACATCATTGGATCCAGAGATTGGAGGACCTTGGCGCAGGGCAGAGAAGAGTGGAGGCGACGCCTTGATGCGGACAGGACCCTTGCTGGGTTGTAGAGCCAGTGTTAATTAAGCTATGGACATAGCAAAAAATGTATTTTAGGACCAAGTCCCAAAGGAGAAGAATTTACAAGAAAAGTATGTATTCGGAAAAAATGTACAAGAAAGGATGGATTCTTCGCTCAATCCAAATTAATTACATCTCTCTATAAAAAAACTACTAAAAGGAAAAATAATTTATAAATATAAACATACAAATTAAATAAACACAAGTGAATAAAAACTTGGCCCAATCAAAGACTAAGGTTAATACAGACGTGAATACACGCAACTCGTAAACAAAGGATATCGGATGCTATGGGGAAAAGGTTAATTTGATTTAATGGCCAATTGCTAAGAATGAAGCCCATAAGACTGATGAACCGGCTTTTTACCTACTTTAAAGAAAAAAAGACCGAATCTGCCTGGTTCGAAGAGTTAAAAACATATTTTAAGAGATGGAGATCGCTTGCGAAGATATTCTGGAAAGGAACTGCCTCAGGATGAAACTAAAAGCACACCAGGATTTTCAAAAAAATAGAAAGCTAAAGACGGGAAGGAAATGGACGAAAGAAAAAAAGGGGCAACATGAATGAGGGAGTATGGGTGAGTATCAAGGCTAAATATAAAAAAAAATAATACCGTGATACTTAATAGACCAATAACGGAAAAATAAACACAAATGAATAGGTTCAATTCCAGTAACAGCACTTCTTATCAAGCCTTCTACAAAGTCGCTGTCGTTACAATTAAGACATGGACCAATTAGGACAGAATGATGTTCTAGTATATTACACCTCTCAAAAAATAGTTAGCAACTAACAATTTTTTGATAGTCAGGGTTTCATGGGGTGAAGTGGTTAACACCTTACTACCCTTCTATGTCCGAAGTCCATATACCAGAAGGTGACCTTGGAATTTTTTTTGAGGAAGTAAAAATCCTTGGTAAAGTCGTTTCCCGAAGGGAAGTATACATTAAATCACCCTTATCCTTATTATACCTGGATAGTTATTAAACTTTGGATTCATTAGCATCATCCGATTAGCCTACTATAAACTACAGCTCTTTCTTAAATACTAGAAGTTGTTGAAGACTGGTTTGAGTTCATTGGGTTTTATTTAAGTTCTGTTTTAACGTCTAGTGTAATGGACCTATATAAAAACATAACATCCATGCAGGCATTTGATCTTTGTAGTTTTAAGAACATCTTCGTTCATTTAAGCCTTTTCATTTATTTTGCTTCTTGATTTATTCGTATGATTAGTGTTAATTAATTGAATAATTAAAACAAAATAAACATTAACATGCACTATTTAATTTAGTAGATTATTTCTCCTGATTCTACTTTAATATTTTATGTAAACTTTATAAATTCCTGCATACACAGAAGCCCTCCCTTGTTATTAATCTCAATAATGTATACTTTCACATCCCAAATCCCTAGAAATAAAGTTACGAACCCAAACGCTAAACCAAAATATTCATAAATAAATCCTAAGACCTAAAAAATCGTCTAAGAGCTAGTGATCGGTCCGGGCGAGAACGTAAGGAAAATTACATTTTGTGTCTGGGTGAAAGCCTTCTCAAACCACTTTCTAAGCCCGCTCCTACATAAGATGCTTACGATAGGGGATGTCTCCTAAGAGTATTGTCCCTTTCGAGGCTCTCACTTTAATCGTGCGCGTACTACTCTCAAGTTCTTTTATATTACCATGTCAACTGTGTCGCAGAAAGAATATTATAGGTAAAATGTACCAACGTTAAAAAAAAAAAAAGACGTGACCGATTAATTAAAAAGCAGGCATTATTATTTGTTATCTATAAAGGTATAAGGTATTTTGGTGATATTGTTGTACCATAAGATATATTTTGGTGATATTTTTGTAGGTGGGAATAAGTTCGAACATGTGGAGAAATTTAAGCTCTTAATGCCTATGGTAACTAGAAAAAATTAAATTCAAGATGAAATAAAGGTGCGATTAAAAGCGTGAAAAGCTTGTTATTATTCGCTCTCGACATTTTCCCGAAATCAAAAAATCAGAAGAGAGAGAGAGCCATAAAACCATCATCCTTCCAACTCTTCTTTATGGGTGCGGAAATGGCCGCGGGCGCTGAAGGATGAACGACGTGTATAAGGTGTTACGTAGAATATTGGATCCAAAAAAGGATGTGGCCAATGGGAAATATAGGATATTACATGACGCGGAATTTGCGAAGCATTCATCCATTAAATATTAATCAAGTGATAGCATCACGAAGACTAAGATGGGCCTATAATAAAGTTGCTGGGATTAGTACGGAATGAATTCCTAAGTTATCAAGCGCTGTACCCACTGGGAAGCGTCTGAGGGTCTATTGAGGAGTATGTGGGACGATTGCGTTAAGAGTAACCTGGTGGATTTTGATTTGGGTAGTGGTCCGTGGATAGAGATTTTAAGCAGAAATTAGTGGTATCGGCATCGAGCCTTCGGGTTTTCTAAGCCTTATTAATATTATCTACCATAAGAGATCCATTAATGTACCTATAATTCGGTAATCTCAGATAATAACATAAACACATAATAATCATTAAATTATAATTATATAATAATCACAAAAAATATTGAATAATCATTTAGAAAAAAATGGTAACCGTTATTATACTTTGTAATAAATAAATTATAAATCAACTTAAATAAATAATAAATAAATTGTAAATCAACTCGAAGCGACAACCTGTGAAGCTGATACTAAAATATATACTATTTTGTTAGCGACCACACTCACTTCAGTAATTCATACAGTAATCAAATTCAAATATATAGATTTAATTATATGTTATAATTTATAAGTTATTCACGTAGAACTATATTGTGTATCGATGTGTAGTGTTGTAATCGATTCTACGTGGATGGGGAAATCGCTTGGTTAGAATGTTCCCTAATGGCGGTGCGAATGTGTCTCCGTGTATTAGCCTAGATAATGTATTTAGTTTAATAAACTGTATATAAAATAAAAACCACCCAGATGCCTTCTTGATAATACCCTCCTTCGGGAACGCAACAGACTAGTCCTGCATAATTAATTTAATTCTTTTACTCTTAAATCCAATGTTCTTTGATTTCCTCTGATTTCGAACATTAACCTCGAACGTTCTGGAACACCGCAGTCTGCTGTTTGAACAGGTCGATAAATCGGTGGCAATCACAAGAGGGAAGCCTATAAGTAAAATGAAGGAAAAGATAGCGAGTGGAGAGAGAGAGTGAGGGTGAGAGAGAGAGTGAGTGTGTGAGAGAGAGAGAGAGAGAGAGAGAGAGAGAGAGAGAGAGAGAGAGAGAGAGAGAGAGAGAGAGAGAGAGAGAGAGAGAGAGAAAGCTGATTGGAAGGCGGTGGAGATGTCAAGGAGATGTAGGGCTGCGATAACTCCACTGCCTAGCTGGCTCAACTGACCAACTCATCTCTACCCTTCTTTTCCATTTGTAACTAGAGTGAAACCTATTTTCTTATCCCTTTTCCACTGCCTTACACTATTTTATTTTTAGTTTACTTCTTCGAGTTTACTCTATTTCTGTAAAAGTCTAGATTAGGCTCCGTATAATAATATATATGAATCATCATCTAAGTTAATTTTCATTGCTACTTTAAGTACACTGATATCCTGCATGGGCAAAGTTCGGGTCAAATCATATTCAAATGGGACATTATTATTAAATAAAAAGAACAGAAGATACTTTGAGCCGTTGGAATCTTCTGGCCATGTGTTTTCAGTGGTTGCCATGGATACATCCAGTGCGGACTTTATATTTTAGGAATATGACATACATTAAAGTCATTATGAATATTCGAAACAAAGTAAGGAGGGATGAGGATTTTACGAAAGATTTTGGATTGCAAGGAGTGGATAGAGAGGAATTCGTTGAAATTGGATTTTAGTGAAGATTTAAAGCTCTATTCCGTAATTCCAAACAGGTCATTATCAAAGGCATATATTTGAGTATTTGTTATTATTTGGGAGCTTCTAGTCTAGTAAATGTTGAAGTTGCCTGAAACAGTGCGCAGTTTCTAGGTTTTAATTCTAGTCCATAGACTACATGAGCTGTTGTTTTTTAAAGTCCATTTGGATCCAAAAGAATCTTTTATTCTTTTAGGGGCTGTCGTAAGACAAGGACGAATGAATTTATAAATATTAATTAAATTTTATAATAATTAATAAGTGTAATATAAGTGTATATAAGTTATTCTAAGTAGACTGATGATAAATATTCTAAAATAGTATCAAATCTAAGATACCATATGAAATATCTCTGCATCATCTAAATGCAATAAATTTGCATACATGCAGCCTAGAGCTGTAGAGGCAGCTATTTGATATAGACATCCTTTCTTATTATATCCTTATATTTTCCTGCAAAAATATTTATTTAATTATAAAATGCTTTTAAAATTGAGGACAGTAAGTAATATAAATAAATTCTATATTTAAGGCTTTTTATATTTTATTAAGGAGTTATACCTTGTCAACGGCATATATAAAAATCTATATAAATGGAAGAGGCCTACTGCTACGAATAGTTTTAGGTTCAAAAGAAACCAAGTAATGCTTCTTGTAAAATATGAAGCTCTCTGATACTGAGAAGAAGGAAAAATCGCCTTGTATGCAGGCTTTCATAGGACGCCCCAGCTATATCGCCCACCTTATTATGTAAATTTCGCAAGGCGGGTCAGAAGGTATGACTCCTTTGCCGGAGATGAGCAGAGATATGAGATGAAGGGAATGGGTACA
Source organism: Arma custos (assembly GCA_037127475.1). NCBI lineage: Eukaryota > Metazoa > Arthropoda > Insecta > Hemiptera > Pentatomidae > Arma > Arma custos. The sequence continues at coordinate 77,631,500 of CM073764.1, forward strand.
CCAGCCTCCTCATCTTCAGATCTTCGCATATCCTAGGGGAAGGTTTATTACCAGCTTCTTTGTACCATGGATTCTCCGTTGTAAAATGCGGTAGGAATTTATTTATAAAATATATCTGAGTTGTATCCCTATGTTGAGAGGGAGCGCTCGATGATTATAAATTAGGCCTATGTGTTTAATATGGTTTTGTTTTGCTTAATAAACTATTTAACATTTTACTGGGGCTCCACTAAGCCATCGAATTCCTCTCGTATTCATTCCTTACCTTCGTAAAATATTTAAAGATCCTTACTATGTTACGAACAAAGTAATCCGTAATGATCTTAATGTCCCATTGGTTAATGATTTGGCCCAAATCCGATATCAATTTCCAAATAAACTGCTCAAAAATTGACACTCATCAAAAGTTAGGTAACCTTAAGAGGTAATCTCTTTTTTAACCATACTTCTGATTATTTTATTTTTGTATATTTGCGCTTATAGTACCTCACTTATCGATTTTTAATGATTTTTGTTAAAACAAAAATAAAAACACTAAACAAAATTTAAGAAAAAATTATTCTTTTAAAAATTAAATAAATTTTTTTTACAAAATAAACATTTAAGTGGTTACAAATATTGATTTTCATTTCAATTTAACCTTCTTCAGTACAGACCCCCTCTACATTGAATTAATGCTTCACATCGGCGATTCATACTCCTTATTAAGCTCAATATGTAGGGTAAACCGGGGAATTGGCGATACCTTAAGGGTTTTTTATTTTTATATTTTGTATTTAAAGAGATATAAATACAAAATAAAACACATAACTACATCAAAATGTGGCCTACCGATTTCTTATATGCATATGCTTAAACAACTTTACATTTTTTTTGTAAATAATTGTTTGTAAACTATGACCACCTGTCGGAATTGCCCCATGAACCAGGGTAATTCTGACATACCTTTGGGGTAATGCCAACATAGGTTGTAGAAGGCAAATTAAATGCTGTAATAATTTTAAAAACCTTTTTTATTGTACATGTAACGTTTACAATGAAGTGGCGAACAGTTAGTAAAATAAATGTGCAAATATTGAGGAAATTATTATTAGGAGTAAAAAAGTATTTAAAACAAATCCAAACTTTGAGTAAACATATTTTGTAATACAATGTATATCTAAGCTAGATTAAAGGAGAAATTATTTTTTAATGCAATGGTCGCAAGTATAGTTTTCCGCAGAATCAAATCCGCTACAATCAGCGTGTGCCCACAATCCACAAACGACACACCTAAACCAAAGTTCGTTACCTCCAAATTCTCCACACACTAAACACATTTTCGAGTCTTCTCCAAGTAACTTTACCATGTCATCCATCTCGTCATCCACAATGTCATCTTCAGACGAAGACTCTGAGAAAGATATTTGTCTTCTGCATGTTTTCTTTACTTTTTTTATTTTCTTTGCAACATTTGACTTTTTTGATTTATATTCACATGCATTTACATTTTCCTCTACTTTTTCCTTCTTGATTTTTTTCTTTTGTGGGCACTTTAGGATTTTCGAGGAGTTTTTTAAGTGCTATCTTGGCCTTTACTTCTTTCTCCTTTTTGAACTTCTTCGCTTCTTGTAATACAGCTTTCATAGGCGTAGCAGTGACAATAGTTGAGTGCTGTTTAGGTCTGCCTTTGGTTTTGAGTTGATTGTTAGGTTTTTGTAGGCCTACAAGAGATATTATTGAAAGATGTTGTTTAAAACCAAGCAGATCAGGACGTAGACTTTTTTCTGCATTTGTCGGCATATCATGCACACTGTTTGAAGATGTTCCAGCTTCAGGGCTTTTATATATGCCAGTTATGTTCAAATTTGGATGATTTCTAGTTTTCTTTCTTATCTTTTCTTAGAACGCACCATCTAAAAATAAATAAACAAAAACGCGTTAGCCAATCCCATTCATAATGAACCGACATGCCGGAATAGCCCCGGCCAGGGATGTTGGCATTACCCCGGCAAGACAAGATGGCGTCTAAACAGGTTATGAGGGCAGGTTAGTGACCGAACCGAAACAAAAACTATACTAAACTACTCGCTAAATATCGTGCTTTATAACTTATGTAATCTTATTTGCGATTACAAACTTATAATTACATTTACCTTCTATGAAGTGCTAAGGAAATATTACAACGAAATCAGCAAAAACTTTTAATTTCAACTCACAGCACAACTTGTTTACCTAACCGACAGAGACACACCGGGCGTTATTTGCGGCGATGTCCGCATGGTTGCAGCGCTAGCATTTCACAAATATCTCTGCTGCGGATGGCTAGAACTGCAGTGTCGGCATTACTCGGGGTGTCGCCGTTCCCCCGGTTTACCCTAATCTTGAGGTAAATTAGCCCATTCCTCAATTAAGACGGCAGCAAGTTCAAGGTGAACGCATGTTTAATTGCCATTGGAGTTTGTCCCAAACATGTCCAATTGGATTTATGTCTGGTGAATAAGCAGGCCAGTTCATGCGCGTTATTTCTTGCTCTGGTAAATGATGTTGAACCATCCGACGACGGACGAGCATTATCATCAACAAGCATGAAGTTCTCACCCGTTTCTTGGGATAAAGGGATAATTACTGGTCTGATGACGTTGCTCAGGTAGGTTTGTGCGGTTACATGTTCTTTTCCCTCCCACACCATTATTGAGCCTCGTCCATAAGAGCGAACTGGTTCAGTCATACCTGGGCTAAATCGATGGTTTGTCTCTCGCCACACTCTAAAATGTCGATCTTGATGATGGAGAACAAATTTCGATTCGTCAGTAAATAAAAAATGGTGCCAGTCCTCGTCAGTCCAATCAACATGTTTACGAGCCCATAGGAGTCGTGCTTCCTTGTTTTGTCTGGTTAAATAAACCCTCCTCGTCGGTCTTCTTGCCCTCAAACCAACTTCATGTAGGCGGTTTCTAACCGTCTGAGTTGAAATACGGACACCAGCTGCTTGTTGAAAAGATCTGCCGATATTTTAAACCTCGTTGCCTAGTGGTTTGGTTTTTGAGATATCGGTCTTGCTGAAGGGTGGTTTTTCGAATTCGGTCTCCTCCATGTAATTACTGAGCAGTACCTGTAAATTCATTGTGAAACACTGTCTAGTGAACTGGTTGTAGTAATACTGACGATAAAAGGGAAATAATGTTTACAAAACACAAGTGGAAAATTTGCAGATCACCTCTAAGTAGTGATACTAACCACAGCCAGATTTGAGCCTAGCAACTCAGCACACCACACTCTAAACTTCCATACTAATAAAAAAAAATTTAAATTGTGAAAAAACTACCCTCTTGTTTAAATTCAAACCTCATTTTCATTCTTTCATTTATTTGTTTTCGAAATGAACGTGAAGTATTTAGCTAAATATTATCCTATAAATAATCTGATTGTAATATAATTATTTTTAACTGAGAATTCGGAATTATGACTCACAATTCAATTATACAATAATTAAGAAGCGAAAAAACAAGCATTATATTACATAAAATATATAATACTATATAAAATGGAACTAGAAATAAAACTTAACTGCCAACAGAAATAAACAAATCGAAAAAACAATAGTACCATAAGTAAAAAAAAAACGATATTTCGTTTTTAAGAATAAGATTACGCCTAGGTGAACCCGAAGGCTCGATGCCAACACCAACAATCTCTGCTTACAAACTTCCGTCCAGGGGCCACCACCCAAACTCAACTTTGACAGATCACTATTAACGCAATACTCCCTCAGACGCCTCACTCTACAACTTCGACAGTTGCCAGACGACTCATCTCTTTTAAAACCATAGGAATTATTTTGTCATTATGCTCTACAATTTCGAAGCCCCTATCGAACTTCTCGATGTACTATTTCATTGTGTCAATTGGGTGCTCTGCGATTCCGCGTTGTGCAATCTCCTCAGTTCTTCAATTGTCTCGACCTTTTTCGGACCGAATATTTAACACAGCAAATACATATCAGTATTATTAATACGACAAAATAGTTTGTAAAATAATTTTAATGTTAGCAGCCACTAAGCTTATAAATAAATTAACCTGCTACTGAGCATTAAAAATATAATATGTATTTAAATAGCTTCTCCTTCATTCTCATCGACATTGATCGATTTTATAAAATAATACTGCGAGTTTGTAAATATGCCATTTATTTCTAACGGTTAGTGAATACTCAAATGGACCATCAGAATTATTACCTACCTTACTGAGTGATGATGAGCTATTGTAAAAGTGATCATTATTCCGATACTACCTGCATATTGCAAAAAAAAAAATACACAAACGTGACATATTCAATAGTTTTGCTCTGCGAGGAATTTAACTTTGTTACTGTTCGAACCATGCCAAACGCGCAAATGTGGTACTTTTGGGATTAATAAACTTTTTGTTCTAATAAATTATCACTATAAAGAAAGCCGAGTAACGAATTTTATATTTGTTACTTTATTTTTGAACTTCATCAAGATATTTGCATATTTGTCCTTTTGACATGGTTATTCTTTCTCTTTACAAAGTGAACTTAGAATCAAGAATTCTATAATATTCAACAATCCAAAAGCAATCGTAATAGATTCGAAAAAAAATTCAAATTCGATACCTTGCTTTATACACGATATAAGCTGTTCATCAATGCGTGTACAGGGGCCATGAAGTATATAGGAGCCCCTTGTTTTAGGGCAAACGCACGGATGTGGAGGACAAAAGAACAGCTGACACCGGAAGTAGAAATCCCTGTAGGAAGGTAAGTTGTGCTGACAAATCCCCGAAACAGCCCCACCCGTCACAAAGTCCTGCCTTATTCGCTAACTTACCTACCCCCACCCCTTTCCACCTTTATCTAGCCTTACTAGTTTCTGCAGCTCCGAGGAAACCCATAATAATCCATGAGAAAAAAAAGTAACAAGCAGAAAATTGTTCATATAAAGTTCCGTAATTTGTTTTTCTATCTTATAAAAAAATAAAGTTTAATAAAAATTTTTAATATCATAGAAAGTGCACAGCAGATGGATGATAGGTAACTATGTTTAAGAATAATACAAGAAAACTATGTTGGGCTTTATTTATTTTCGTGAAAGGTTCATATATAATACTTCACAATGGTCCGCTATTCCAATATATGGATGTAGAAAAAGAACTATTTGCGATATAAATGAAAAATAAAAACACACATTCATAAAATTCATTGAATGTGTGTTTTAATTGATGTAATTAAATCTGGAGAATTCCAAATAAAGTTTATAACAGAAGATTGTGAGACAATTCGAGCATATGAATACATACACTATACTACACACTTGCTGAATAAAAGTTCAAAGTCAACTTAAAGTGTTATTAAAAGCTGATAAATGAAATTGTCTTTCAGAAAGAAGATGGTTGCAGAACAAAACAGTATTGGTTATTGAAACCGCGCATCTGATGATCCCGACTCCTATGTTTAAAGATGGACGTCAAAGAATTTATTTTGACTTTATTTAGTTTCATAAAAGATTCATGCCAAATGCTTCAAAGGAACTATTTATTCTTCTTTTCAAGGTAGACATTGCTTTATGAACCTCATTAAGCAACTTTTATAGTAAAAAAAAACTATATTAAATTAATCAATGAAAAACAAAATGCAGTTAATTCGTCTGAGCACTGTGAATCCAAATTTAGTAACTTATATTAGTAGTATGTTAGCATTAATAATTATAGTAAAGCAGTACAATGTAGTAAACACTATGAACATTTAAAAATTCAACTTTTCCTAGTAAACTGTGCAAGGTGTGAAGACAATTTACAAAAATAGGTCTAATCGATTGGTTACAACAGTTTTCAAGGACAATATTCCATAATCGAAACAGCGTACAGATTTAAATATTTAGGAGTTTCGAGTGGAGTGGTTTCATAGGAAATTGAAATGTTGAAAGAGAGTTTGTTGAAACAAAATACAGTATTTAAAACAACAACGGGTTCAAATTTAGGGAATGCAGTCAATAACCTTATTAAACTTCAATTAAAAAACATTTTCTCAGTTTACCTGACTACTTCATAAAATAAAAATGAAATCATAATCATCTTATGGATTACTTAGTTTAATCTTGTTAAAATGTATCGTATATATTTAAAGAAAACAGACAGATATATTCAAAAGTTTGATCATGTAAAGGAGTTTAAATACATGCATAGGATCGATGACAACCGGAAAATACGAAATTCAAGAGGAAATAAATTTGCAGAAAACCAAGAAATTCTTGTTATTTTTTGGTATCGTTATTACTACTACTAACTAATAGGGTATATAAAAAAAACGACCGTTATCAATCGTTCTATCAATTTTTATCAGTTTTAATTTTAATATTATTTTTATTATAACAAGCATTAATATTTATTAGATATTACTACATTAAATATTGTAAAATATAAAAATTTCCATAGTAATATAAATGCTAGATAAAGTAATAACGGTCATTTTTTTACACATATCCTATTATAAATTGGAATTTATAACTTCAATCATCCTTCCCAATATTCTTTACAGATGTGAAATGTGTACATTTGTTCTGAAGGCGTTTTAAGGTATTCACAAATAAGATAATAGGCCCGATAAAAGATGAGACCATTGGAGAATTTAGAACAACGAACAATTGCAAAGCATGAGTTTGGTTAATATAATTGATGGGGCTTGTAAAGCAGTTAAGGCCAGTTACGAACGAATACCTAAAAACTAATTGAGTGCTGAGGCAACTGGTAAACGTCCGAAGGGTAGGCGTTAAGAGTTAGTTAGGTTAATGTTTTCCAGGAATGGAAGTTTGTAAAACAGCAGTTGAAGGTATCGGCATCGAACCTTTGGGTTCTCTAAGAATTTTATTATTATTGATATGACTATAAATACAACTAAAACTATGACTAAATGTTGAACAACCTTATACCAAACAAATCATAGCTAAAGAAAATATAATTTTTATGAAATAATCGAATCAAGAGTGAAATCTAGAGAATCTAAAAAGATGTGTATAAGAGAAGAATGTGAGACTTATAAATCCTGTAATAAAGAAAGAAGATGGTGGCATAACAAGTCTCTATTGATTATAGAAAATTAAATAAAATACTAATAGTTGAACATTTCCAACTAAACCTATGCTAATAATAAAGTTTCCAACTGCAAGTACTAAACTGTCGTAGATATAATTCATATCTTTTAAAGTATCCCTCTAAAGGAATAAATAATTCTACAAGAATGTAAACGAGTCTTTCTGTTGTTTGAATAACATTTGTATTTGTATAATAAAAAACAGTATCAGATTAAACCATGCGCCTCAGAATACTTCTCGACACTTCATAAAAACTTATCAATCACGCGGATTTAGCCTACCAATGAGCGCCGTCCATGCTTAACACCTTATTATTAAATAGTCAATAAAGTATTTCCGGACCCGGAGTTGACCAGCATAGCAAATAATATGTTTGTTAGATAAAAAATCAAATATTGAAGGTATAATAAACTAATGATAAAATTTATTTAAAGTAATTTAATTACTTTTAAAAAGTATTATATGCAAAAGACTTTGTTGGTTTCTTCTGGTTTAGACAGTGTTGATAAATTTGAGGCTCATTTTCATTAACATTTATTTCTTATTCAAATTCATTTAAAATAATTTAATTATATTTAATCTGTATTAAAAATTATTCCATATCTCATTCTACTCCTTCAATACATAGTGATTAAGAAAAAACTCATACCGCATGTCACAACAAATATTAAAAAAAACAGCCAAGTGCTGTTAAGCTGAGCGTAATTTTAGAAGTTATTGTTCCTTAAACTTAATTCTGGAGTGTGAATTGTATCGCGAAACATAATGTTCGATAATTTTCATAAGCTGAGCAGAGGTGTGATTATAGAAATATTAATTTTTTTTAAAATTGGCATTTAAAATTCTGCTTGGCGTTCTAATTTAAGTTCAAGATATTGTAGTAAGACATTGGCATCAGTATTTCATCCAATAATAGTGTTAAATGATAGTAAAAACGTAGTAAAACAAGCCATATGTATAGTACCAAAATATAGATGTACCTAATAAAACCAATATTATATAGTAAGTTACTAGCTAAAATAAACAAAAAAAGAAGAACATTTTAAATTATTGACAGTGTTTTTCATGTCATATTGTACATATTAGCATATTTACTTGTTGTAATATTACTGTAGTTGTAAATATTAATAAATTAAATTAAAAATAAAAAAAAAATTATTGACAAAAAACATATGACCTGAAGTATTAAGACCTTGTATGTGACAAACAGCGATTAATGAAATAATGGAATAAAACATAATATGAACTATAGCAATCAAATTTGGAAGAATCATTGTTGAATCTTTTAAAAATTGTTCTTGAAAATAAAAATGTTTCTACCATATCCATGAAAATATTCCGTGCACAGTTCTGCGAAAAATAACGAAGACTGCCGTTTACAGAGGATGAATTATATCGCGTTAAATACGGATGAGTTAAACCTGTACCCCACGTGTTCATCAGAGTGTAAAAAATATTTATTACCGGGCCTGGTAGGACCGATTCCATTGCATACACTTTAATTGCCCGGAAAGTCATCTGTAATATATATTACCAATTAAGAAATATATAATTTGTTAATGGTATTCTTTTTTCAATAATGAAAATTATTGTAGAAAACTTTCAACAAAACACAAGGTAAATTGTATCATATACTTGCAAAAAATAAATGAATAATCTCTTTTATATTAAAGCTAATAATTTAATATTCAATTAATAAAGAATTTTAGTATCATATCCTCATAAACAACAATATTATTCTCCATAAATTTGTTACCGTTCAGATCACATTCTTTTAATGCATTAAGTACCGAATCTATTTTTGTCCTAATACGTATATTTTACTATTGCATAAGCTAATTTATTTTATTAGTGTTTAATTTATCATATCTCATGATTAAAAACGGGAAAAGCTTAATAATGCCTTTCCATGTCCGTTCGAATTCACATAAGATAAAATCGTCATCAAAAAAATTTAGTTATCGAAATCATTAACTTATTTTTAGACAAATCACTTTCCTTCGGCAAAAATAGAAATAAATTTTAATGTTTTAGTGACAATTATAAGTCTGTATTTTTTTGAAAAATATTTTGACCCTCATTTCATTTATCACAACCTAATCGTACAATTTTAAAATATCATAAAAATGTAAGTATTTTACTAATATTTTTTTATTTCTAATGACTCTTAGATAAAACATGTTTATTCAAAATGTTCTCCAATGGGCTCGGCTTGGGACATTGAATTGTAAAGACAACCATATGAATCACAAACTATGCACTTTCTATTATTTCTGGATCAATCATTAACGAAATGATTAGTTATTTCATATGTCTTCTGTTTTATTTTTTTAAGGTTCAGATAACTTTAAAGTTTGCCGGAATATTAATTTTCAACAACAATCATACATTTTTTTATTTACTATTCGTAGTATCCTATTCGTTCCCATTTCATCACTTCGCACGTTTCAGACTATTTCGCATATTTTCCAGTTTTTCTTGCATCTAGTTACATCCAAAAAGTTTATCAAATTTCTTATAAAATATAAACAAAAATTAAGAAGGTCCTTAATTTTACAAATTTTACAAAATTTACAAATAGATCCTACTTGTTAATAATGTTGAGAAATTATTGTTCTTCAATATTCTCCTTTTCTTTAATTTTTCTTTTTGTTATATAAATCATATTTTTTGCTATGAATTCAATATTAATAACAATGTATTCTCCTCACTCCAGTTATGCTGACTGCTGCAAGTCTGATGCTCCACTGACCCACATAGTGGTAGATAGATTTTATTGTGTTTGGCTGTATTTAATATTTCTGTTCAGCTTTACTCAACGTTATAATTTCATTCTTTTCATGTCTTTGAAGTGCTATTTTTAATAATATTAAACTGTTTCCTTATGGTTTTATATTGTTTATTTTTTATTATTCTCCCATATCTAATTGATTTTGACATTGCTTTCTATTAATTTTATTTACTACAACTTCTATGTTAATTTTATCATTTTTTTTACTTTATATTCATAAGTTTTTTTTTTGTTATAATAATTAAGAATATTACCAAAATTTTCTTTCTGCTTTTATCAAACCTAGCATCTTTACCTACTCTACAAGAATAATTTGTGAGAACACTACAGAAATATTTGTAAATGGATAATAACTTTTGATAATTTAATTTCACTAGATAAAATATGTCGTTTCAATTTTGTAAAAGCTCAAGTTCAAAAAATGAAAGTCTTTATTATATGTATAATTATAGTTTTTTTCTGCTCTGTATAATAATAGTTTATGTCATTAATATGGGAAGATTTTTCAAATTTAGTCATTTTTTAGTAATTACAATTAAAAATTAATTTCACCCCATCAAATATTATTCCGTTTCTAAAAATTGTTATTAGAAGAGAAAAGATTTGCCCTGGCCGAATATTAAGCTCAATCCGGCTCGTCTGCGTCTCCATCTCAGTGCTCTAAGCCACTGAGCTACCAGGGGTCGTATCCAAGTCAGGCAAACCCGATCTCTTCATCGATCCTATATCCCCGTTTTCTCGCAATTTTTGCAATGTATACACGGGAAGCAATGTTCATTGAACAATACTTTAATTAGACTATCTAAATATCTTTTAGACTTACGTTAACATATTATTTATAATTTATTTTTATTAATTATTATTTTGATAGTGATAATTTTTAAATATTTTTGAAGAGAAAAGGTATGCCCTTGTCGGGATTCGATCTCGGATCGTCTGCGTCTCCGTCACAGTGCTCTAAGCCACTGAGCTACCAGGGGTCGTATCCAAGTCAGCCATATCCGTTCCCTTCACCGATCCTATATCCCCTATATTCAATATTATTCTGTTTCTTTTGTCAATTTTTTTTACTAGACATAAACGGACTTTTCACGAAAAAAAAAATGACCTTTCAATTCGCTTTTGAGAAATAATCTCTCAACATATTAGCTGAATAACACTAGTGAGCAGCATGTTTATTAAATGTTGTCATAAGCATTTCTGTTATTACGTTAATTAAATGTACTTTAAGATATACAAAGTATAAAAGGTTCCTATTCTTTAAGATATAATTCAAAATAAATGAAAAAGAATTCGGGAAATAAAAGGGACAAGTAAAAAACAAATACATATAATGAATTTCAATGAAATATAATTTTACAAAAAGATATCCTGCGCAGAATCAATATTTTTGGTATATATTCATAAGCTATTTTTGGTATATAAACATATATATCAATATAGAATATATATAAGTTTTGTACAAAAATACAAATATTTCTTTTTATAACATCCACAACAATAATGTTATTTTGAATAACAAGTTTTTAAGATTTTAATAGGCGCTGTACCGACTGGGAAGCGTCTGAGGGGTATGCCGAGGTGTAAGTGGGAGGATTGCGTTAAGAGTGATCTGGCGGGTTTGGGTTTGGTTGGTGCCCCGTGGGTGTAGGTTTGTAAGCGGAGATTGGTGGCATCGGCATCGAGCCTTCGGGTTCGCTAAGCGTTTATTTATTTATTTACTCCAATTTATAAATGAAAGTGCAACAGCCTTCGCTTTCTGGACTTCTGTGAACATAAATCTTATGATATTTAAGATAGCATATGCAGAAGAATAAGAAATGCTTTGCCTGTTATACAGTTAAACACATAGTTCAGTAGTTTCATAGCAATTATATCAGAATAATATTTGAAATAAATGTGTTTAGAAATGACAAAGCTTAAAAATCTGTATCACAGCAATAATACGATTGCTGTTTACTTAAAATTGTATAAATCCACTTTTGATAGATTTCGAGGAGTATGATGAAATAAAAAATTCATGAAATAAATCAAGTCAAAGGAAATTAAAAGTTTTGACAGTTTCACTGAAATATAAATTATATTAGAAATAAAACAGTTAGTCTTTGGGTGTATAATAATTATTCGTCAATCGAATTTTGGCAAGATAAGTTAATATTTTAAAGTTTCATTGAAAAATACTTGACTGTATTCCACCTTTTAAGAGAGGATAGATAATCAGTAGCAAAAAGGTATCAGAGGTACAAGAATTTTCCCGAGGGAAAACTAAAACTAAAGCAAGGGAAGGAAGAGGGATGAAAATCGTATTACAGCCCGTTTTCAGGAATTTTGCTCCCTTCTAAGATCTCAGTGAATAAATCAACTTCTCGCATACATCTGCTTCCCCCGGACCACCAGTCAGCTATGTTTTATATCTAGTGCATATGTAGAGCATTCCCAAGCCCGGGTGTTATAACGTTCTTAACATGTTGCCATGGTGGATACTTTCTGTTATATTTATTTAGGGAAACGTTATCTTTTCATACTAAAAATTAGATATAAAATCAAATATAAACATGTTCTCATTCTTATCATAGATACTAAACTAGATCTTTAAGGAGGAACTCACTTTATGGTGCACAAGGAATTTTTACTTATAATTTCATAATATTATTAATAATTACAATATACAGTGCACATTGTAATTATTAATAACTAAGATCTTGGAGGATATAAAAATGGCTTATTTACTATTTAATATGTATATTCCATGTAAAGCAATAATATATTCTGTTGAACGGGATGTTAAACATTGATTTTTTTTTGTTTTTGTAATCTAGATAGAATAACAAAAAAAACTACTAAATAATAAAAAACAATTCATTATTTTACTAATAGTTATAATTTTTAAATATTTTATTTTGAAGAGAAAATATTTGTCCAGGGCTGGTATTCGAATCCGGTTCTCCCACTTATCCGTCGTGGTGCTCTCCCAACTGAGCAACCCTGGCTCGTAACAGGCCAGACAAATCTATTCTCTTCACCGATACCGATGTTATCGTAATTTTGTGATGTATACAGGGAGAATGTTCAATGAACGTTACTTTTGACGCTTCATTGAACGTTACTTTGAACGAGTCTCGGGTTCGAATCCAGGCCCTAGACAAATCTTTTCTCTTCTAAATAAAATATTTAAAAATTATAACAATTAATTTTAAAATAAAAATAACATTTTTAGATGTATTTGGTATGGGATATTCAACATTAATTTTTTTAACGATTTTTAATTTAGATGAACTTAAAAAAAGAAGTACTAAAAATAATCGTTTGATTGTATTATCGCCGCTCCGGAAGTATAATGACACAACTGCAAAAATTGAAATTTTACAGTACAAGCAGAAGAAAAATAATTCTAATTTGTCTTGATAAAATGGTCTATGGATACGGTTTAATTCTTCTATTAACGTAATTAATAAATATTGTGGGTTATTATTACAGCTTCTAAGTTATTTCAATTTATAAAATAACAAATACCAGTAACACAGTAATCAGTACCATGTAAATACGTCATTATTCTTCTGAAAATGCACCCCAAATTTTACACTTTTGTCGTTATAGGAGTAAGGAAAACAAGTAAAAATATGAAGAAAAGTTTATTTGAACAAAAATTATCAAAATAGTATGAAAAGTATAAATCGATTTAACAAAAAAATTATAGAAAAATTATCGAAAATTCTATACAAAAATTATACCAAAATTATTTAAGACTTTTATATAAGGGCTTGTAGAAAGAGGGAATAATGTAATTGTTCATCAGACTAATTAAGTCTTTTGACTTGTTTTCTGAACCGAAATCTTCCTGTTGTAAGCAGTGTTGTATCTTGATCTCGTTTTCCGCCCTGTGTTTAGGAATAGAGAGAATAGAAGGTGATATACAGATTATATATTCTATGTGAGTTATGTATTAATTCTAATTGAAATAAAGTATGTCTTCTTGTTTTGCCAAACGCGTGTGTTATTTTTCAAATACCGGACATTCCAAACATAATAAGCAGGTATTAAAGAAAGGCTTTCTTGAGCGCTTGATTTCCTTTTTTTAAATTTGACCTCTTTCCAATCTACTTCCGTAAAACTATTTTTATACTGAAAAATGTCACTCCCCTTTTCAAACCTAATTTGTTTTATTTCTGAAGCCTTAAAAAAGTTTCCCTTTGTGTCCTTCACAAAATTAAAGGCTATCTTGTCAGGAAGTGACTTAAAATAAAAAACTTCTTTAACTTTTAAGGGCTCGCCCTTTTTTTTGGCATTTCTGATTACCGAAACATATTGGCCAGGAACGTAAATAGGTCCTGCTCTTTTGGTCCTTTTCAAACCTCTTTCCATGATAAATATCGTTCCGGACAACGGAGAGCACACTTAACTGAAAAATGAGTCGTTATTCTGCCGGAGGGAAAGGTAAATAAGCATGCAGGTTATAACGACCGATCTTCCCTCCAGTGGCAAATTTCATAAGTACCATTATGTCGATTTACAAACATCTAGTAAATGCATTTATGAACCTGTCAAGACAAAAAAGTCAATTTCACAAAATTTTACAGTTGCATCATTATACCTCCGGACCAGTGTTATGACGTCCTAGGAAACATATGTATTACTGTTTATATTTTTAATTTTCAACATTCAAGGTATAGACCAGGGTTGATAATTTTTAAGAAAAACAAATAATAGTAGGATGAAACCCATTGGAAAAGGAAGAGAATATAAAAAAAAATGAAAGGAAAAATAATTTACGGGCGATCAGAGATTGGGACGTGGAACCGGGGGATGTTTGAAGAGTAAAAAACGGTTTATCTCGCAAAACTACAAGTACTATGAAAAAAATTTACATATCAAAGTTGTAGGTAATAAAAATATCTACAACTTTTGTATTTACGCTTTTATCACATAACCTCAAAATTTATGTGAAAAATTCAAATAACTAAGTTTTTGGTTTTTTATTTTTATCTTTGACAAACAAATTTTTTTTTCATGAAAGTATTTATTTTTTCACCTTATATTGACTTAATATCGAAAAAGCACCCTAATTTTCAATCGAAAATTTTCACGTCAAAATATATAAAACGTCGGTGAGCTTTTAGTTCGTATAAATCTCTACTTTCAGAAAAATATACACTACTATGGTAAATGTTCTCAGAAAATGCAAAGGAACGAAAAAACTCGAATCCGAAAATTATTTTTTAACCATTATGTACAATTTTTAGCTATTTATTTAAAATTAATATCATCTGAATCATTAACTTCCTCTTCCACATTGAAGAATTTTTCAGAGCCATGACAATTTTAGCATACATTGTTGTAATATTCTCTTCCTTTTCCAATGGGTTTCATTCTACTATTGTTTCTTTCGATTTTTGCCATTTTCAAAGGCTTATGCACTGGTCTAATATAGGCTTTGATTTTATTTTATTTTTTATTTTATTACTTTCGTTATGCTATGAGTTAGGCATTGCTTGATTTTTATTTTCTTACTTACCAAATCTTCAATATCAATCATATATATTTTCAACATTATATCCGAATGATATTTTTTGCTATAATACCTACACCGATTTTTTTTCTTTAACTGTTAACCCTATTAGTTTTTCCAATTTTGTAATTTTGTGTGTGAGAACACTACATAAATTTCGAGAATTTTGGTGATTGAATCATAATTTTCTATTCTTTGAAAGTAAATCGACTATTATTTACAGCGTAAATAGATAATATGTTTTTCTATATTAATTTCAATTTATAATGTATAACATCATTCTAATTTCGAATAGTTAAAATAGTAAGGTGCCTCATATAAAAGCTTGATTGCTAGGCGTCTTCTAAACCGTTAGAGATACAATCCCAAGTTAAAGCTAGTTGAAATAGACTTCAGAATATTTATGTTGAAATCTAAAAACCAAAAGTTTTTGATGTTACAATACTTCCCGAGATAAAGACAGTAGAACCGCAAATAAACTAGAAGTAATTACAAAAGTAAAAATTATGATGGATATACAATTTTTTTTTATATTAAAAAATAACATAGTCCTTCTATCATATAAGTTCACTGAATTAAAATCAGTACAATGTGATCTGTAAAATGTTTTTACAGGGATATTATAACTCAATCATAAAATGGGGAAGAGAGCACAGGTGTTAGGGGGCGAGATAGGGCCTCTGTGGAAGTCCGCAGAGTAAATTCGGCCAATCGCCAACAGGGTGGGAAGCGGAGGGTAGAAATATCCAATCTGATAAAGGTAATTTCTCTCGGATTTAATTGTATTTTTCCCCTACACAGCAGGCCTACACCACGCCTCCAACTTAATTTACGGTTACATCTTAATTAAAGGCTTATGTTAGAGCTTTCTATTGTGTATATAATCCTCCCCCCCCCCCTCTCCTTACTGCTAATTTCCTCTTACACTTTATACTATTAATAATGAAACATTGAACCAATATTTCTATAATGTTGACAGTTTTTATTACCATGGCTTCCATTTTTTTAATAAAAAATGGAAGCCATGGTAGAATGAACCTTATTTTAGTAATTAAACCTTATTTATAAGAAGTTATAAAAATGTTGTTACTTTTGTTACATTTTATTATGAAAATTTATAAAAAAATAAACGATTTATTTGTTTCTTTAGTGATTCGAAATACTATAGGCTTGTCAATATAACATAAATTCTTATAAAATAGTTTCATTGTCATAAAATTACAAGTACCTAGTAATAATTGCAGTAAAAGTGTGTTTGGCCTCATTTAATGTCACGATTAATTAATTATTAATTAATAATTAATTAATTAATTAATAAATAAGTGAAAATTGACAATGACAATGCCATACAACTCATTCCAGTCAAATGTTGCTATTTAAAGAAAATACTACTGGTATATATTATAAATGTATAAATGCATTGCTTTAACTATTTTCAGTGCATTTAAATGTAACTTTAATTTAATTACTAATTAGTTTGATATTCCCAATATTTGAACACTACTTTTATGATAATCTATAATGTTGTAGTTCATTCATGTTGTAGTTTTAAAATCATTTTTACTGTCAGATAATGCATGCTAACTATTTAATTGCAAAAAGCCATCAAATCGCATATAAAGAATAGTCCTACATATATGATCAAATAAATAAGCGAAGGGAGAATATGATTAAAATAGAATTATTTATAGCCTTATTATTTATTAAGCTGAAAATATAATTAAAATAATTTCATTCTTGTTATTAATCGTGATCAGAGTGAAACTCTATGGTTATTGTTCTGTACTATAGACAGTTTCTGATTATTAGCATAACGCAAAAAAAAAATATGGGATTACGGTTACAGAAAGGAAGGCAATAGAACTATAAGATCAACACCACGAATTATTAAAAGGGTTAGGCACTTTAATTTTAATAGTGAAAAACAAATTAATTATCATAAAGTTAATATAAATGTTATGCACTGGCGCAGAGGTAAATTAATAAATATATATTTAATAATATATTAATGTAGCTGTTATAGATTGTATATTATATATAAGTTGTATCACAGTTTAATTGACTTGAAGAAAATTCATAAATGTCGAACTAAGTGAAGAAAAATAACTATAAAAGAATTTTAATATTAATATTTGAATCCCTAAAAGTATAATAAGTTTTTTATTCATATTTATTAAATATATTTATTACATGCCTGCAAAAATTATATCATTTTAGGACCGCAGAAGTCCGATGCGACCATCCCCCCTGCTGTAGAGGGTAGCCCGCTTCCAGAGCCGCACTTCATCACCAAGCCTGGTAACTTTAGTGTCGTCCGGGGTGACACCGTAAGGCTTCCCTGTCATGCGGTCAACACTGGTAAGTAGTTTATTATTGATATAAATATTTATAATCGTAGTCATATACATTGTTTTATGAAGAAAGTATTCCTCGAAGAAGTGAAATAAAAGTTGATCCCTAATAGTTTTCTTATAACATTATATGTACTTAGTTAAGGTCCCAGTCTTGTCTGATATAATATAGTTGTACCTTAAAACATAATTTTAATATTAGAGGACTAGTTTAAAATAATATGATACCATTATTTTTTATCCCAAAAATATTAAAATTGACTATAAAATCCATACGTATGTTTTATTATATGTATATTCTTATTTAATCCGTTTTTTATACAGTAGATTAGTCAATTTTAGGATTATTAGGAAATCCACATATCAAATTTTTGAGAGAATTTAAGAATAACTATCTTGATTTCTAGTGACTCTTTGTTGTTTTTTTTTCAAATTAATAATGAACTAATTTAAAGAAATAATCATATGCGCGCATATTAAAATAGAAGCTCATCTAATTTAGTTCATAGCTGACGATGACATCCCAAAATCTTATTGATTGTTTCAAAATAAATACAAACTATTTATTTTTTTTTTTTATATTTACAGTAATAATATTTTATAAAACATCATAATATTTTTTTTGGGGAATGTGAAAGTTCAAATTGCTTATCATAAAATAATTGTTCTAATGCGTTAAGAATACATATAAAATGAATATGCATATAACTATTGTATTTTTAATTTTGTTAATCATAACATTATATAAGTAATAATGCCTTTTGTATATGTGTTAAAATTACCGTAATTGTTGTTAATCCTTATTGTAAAAATGTAATTAATATGCGCTAATAAATAAACTTTTATTTAAAAGGGTAACTTTGAAAAGAAATAAAAACCATATAAAATGGAATGACATAATTAATTAACATGGATAAAATATTTAACAAAACTTATAAATTAAATAGAATAACGTACTCAAAATTGATGATATGATTGGGGTTACAATTAAAAAACGTATAAAATGGTCATTTCAATCTATATATATATATATATATATATATATATATATATATATATATATATATATATATATATATATATATATATATATATATATATATAGAATATATAATAATATATATATATATATATTATAGAATATATAATAATATATATATATATATATATATATATATATATATATTAGAACTAATCCAGAAGATATGGGATAAAGAGAAGATACCCGAAGCTTGGAAAACAGGTCTATTATGCCCTATTCTAAAGAAGGGGTCCATGTACGAGTGTGGGAATTTCAGAGGCATAGCGCTCCTTCCCACCGCCTATAGATAATGAGCAACATATTACATAATCGGATATACCCGTATTACGAAAAAATAGCAGTTGACCAGCAAGCAGGATTCAGAAAGGGGAGGAGTACGCTAGACCAGATATTCATACTGAAACAGGTACTCGAAAAACGATGGGAAGTAGGCCGAGATGTACACGCATTATTTGTCGATTTCAAAGCTGCATATGATTCCGTCGACAGAAACTGTCTATGGAAGATCATGACTGAACTGGGTATCCCCGGTAAACTAGTAAGATTGACTAAGGCGTGTGCAGGCTACCCTAGATGCAGAGTTCTGGTACAGGGAGATGTGTCTGAGGCTTTTGAAGTTGGGACCGGCCTAAGGCAGGGAGACGGACTCTCGCCTTTACCGTTCAACATAGCCCTCGAAAAGGTAATAAGAACAACATCAAGAGTGAAGGGCGGGGTGCACGTCGGGGTGGAGCATAAAATTCTTGCTTACGCCGATGATATAGCAATCCTCGGAAAAAATGAAAAGGATATTGAGAGACTCGCCAAGACGCTGATGAGAGAAGCAGACCAAATCGGCTTACAGGTAAATGAGGAAAAAAACAAATAAATGACAGTGAGCCGTAAAATCCATCCCAGAAAAAGCATCTGCGTGGATCGCAAATCGTTCCCGAAAGTGGATAACTTTAATTATCTTGGCTCCACAATAACCTCAACCAATGAACAATTAACTGAGATAGACAAGCGTATAACAAGCACAAATAGAGCATTCTTCGCTCTTTCAAGAGTATTGAAATCCCGAAGCATCTCTAGAAACTTAAAACTAAGGGTTTATAATGCGGTAATAAAGCCGATTCTGGTAAATGACTGTGAGACGTGGGCTCTCACTGGCATTCTGGAAAGCAGAATAGAGAGATGCGAAAGGAAAATCCTTCGCACGATAACCGGAGCGGTATGGGATGAGAGTCTTGGAGGAGAAGGACCAATAAGGAATTGCTCACAGAAACTGGTCAGGCGATATCTCAGGATATGAAATCAAGAAGGTTAAGATGGGCGGGGCATGTAGCTCGAAGCAATCCGTCAGGACGCCTCTACGCAACAATGAATGCCACAATAGTTGGCAAGACACCACGTGGGAGGCCGAAGACCAGATGGATAGACAGGGTCAACAAAGATGCTGAGGAGCTACATGTGGCAGACTGGAAATCAGCGGCCCAGGATAGACAGATGTGGTGAAGGCTGGTAAAGGCGGCGAAAGATCTACAAGGTCTGTAGAGCCAACAGGAAAATATATATATATATATATATATATATATATATATATATATATTGAAACCTGTGATAAACACGATTAAATTTGGAGAATGGAGATAGTTGGAGAGTGCAGTCAAAAAAACACTAAATAAGTCAAAACTTATTTTTAATTGTGCCGACGTTTCTACCTACTTATTAGGTCATCTTCAGGGCAATGAAAGAAAAAACATCAAAACAAAAAACTATAAGAAAACAATACAGTACCAAGAATATAATAACATGGTAATAGAAAAGTAAAATATAGTGATGGATTTATAATTAAGGATAATGAATAACAAAATTACAGAATAAATGTACAGAAGGGTGATAATGTAAACAAAAGAAAGAAAAATGTAAAAAGAAACGTCGGCTCAAATAAAAATAAGTCTTGACATATTTGGTGTTTTTTTCACTGCACCCCCCTCCCAACTATCTCCATCCTCCATTATATCATCCAGTCAACTATTTTCTTCTCTAACATGAATAACGATTAAATTTGATTTTCTCCAATCCTGGAAGCCAGATATTGGTTACAGCAAATAAAAAAGTCGTAAATTCGGACAGGTTATTCGTTTCCATCTCTTGCCGATATAAATTAATTAAAGCAACGAGCAATATTACATTCCAAACTTTCTTGAATTGATTAATTGTGGATTCAGAAATACGGACAGGTTATTAAACGTGTTGTGTAACTGACGATAATATTTAAGAACATTGTTTTATAGTCTATTGTCGTATTCTAGCGTTCAATGGTGAGCCACTGATTATAATTTCATGCTCGAGTACTTGACAACATTGCTTGGTATGATGGAAGACAGCGCAAACTTAAATAGTTTATTGAAATCATCACTGAAATATAAAGTATAATTCAATAGCAGTTACAGTAAATAGAAATAATTTGAGAATTAATTAAGTAGTACCAGAGTCATAATTATTAAATAATGCTTCTTGACGAAAAATCACCTCTTCACAACCTTTACCGCAAAACTCGAGAACCTTTATAATAAGTGCACATCTCTTTGATTTAAGAAGGGAGGAGAAAATGAGTTGTTTTTTTTCAAAAGCATCTATAGTTTTTATGTCTTCAATTGTACCGTAATCGTATAACGTAATATTGAAGCCATCAAACTACCCTGTATGTTGATTAAACAGATACGTCAATATTAATTCCGAAAAGATATCTACTGTAAGTATACATATCAACAACGCCATTACCACTGGTGTTAAAAAAAAAGAAGAAACTATAGCGTATTCATAGTCTATATATAAAAAAAGAGTTCGAAATAATATAAAAAAAGAGTTCGTCCTTACTGAAAAGACCATCCCAGAGCCAAAACGGCATAAGCTACAGACTGTAGGTACGGAAATTTAGACTGTAGGTACATTTTATAAGGCCAACGCGAAACTTTATTTTTTTTTTTAATTCGTCCCCTAAGAAGGTGAAAAGTGTGACATTTGTAAAAAAAAAAACTTCATTTCTAAAGTGAGCAAAAATAAAGAAATACATGTTTTTTTTTATTTTTTTAAATAAACCCCTAAAAGTGTAAAATACGGGAAATCGTAAACTTATACATATAAAATGCATTTACCTGAATGACTGACTGACGGGTCAACGCACAGCCTATACCGCTGATCGTAGAGACCTGATACTTGGAGGGTGGGTTCTTTCAATGACGTAGGCATCCGATAAGAAAGGATTTTTCCGAAATTCTATCCCTAAGGGGGTGAAAAAAGGAGGCAAAGTGTGTATGGGACAACGTGATTCCTTGGTCCAATCTACTTCAAATTTTGCATCAACCTTTTTTAACATAATTGATGGAAGGCGTGTTTCGTATTTATTGAAGTTCATCCCCTAACGGGGTAAAAGGGGTAGAAAGTTATTCCTTCTCACGAGTTTCTTACTCGCAACATCTACATATTTTCACTGAACGGAACAAATCAAGTAACATAGTTTGGAGGAGGATATCGCAGTAGGAATGCCAAAACTAAAATCACATCGATAAATTATCTACATATCTACATCATGCTAATCCTTTCAGTTTTAATTTCTTGCTGCTACATGAACAACAATAAAAGAAAGTAACTTCTGTCCATTCTGGTTGTTAATCAGTGTCAATGTATAGTATGTTTCATTTCTGTGCTGAACCGTTTGTCATCAAATTTGATATTGATTGATAATCTCAAGCCTGAGGAAGGATATAGGCTACTTTATATCATCACACCACATAGGCGAAGTTTATATAAAACTGTAACCTGATTGAATAACACACGTACAGCAGAAATCACTGAACTTAGTACCTTGAAATTTTCAGATAGGTTCTTTCTAAATCTTAAATGAGCACTAAGAAAGGAATTTGGATAAATCCACCCCCAAGGGTTTCCCCCTTAATATAATCGAGGTTCAAACATTGTGTGGTATCCATCATTTTTTAAGTTACGCTTCTGAAATTTTGGATGTGCGGGTAACTTATATTTAAAAAAAATTAAATTATTTATTTAAAATGATCTGTCGAAACTTTATGCGGTAGACCAAATTCCATACGAGCTAAGCCGCGGGCAAAAGCTGGTATACATATATATATATATATATATATATATATCTATAAGAGTTCGTCCTGACTGAAAAGACCATCGCAGTCAAAACGGCATAAGCTATAAACTTGAAATTTGGACAATAGGTACATTTTATAAGGGTAATGCGCACTATTTTTTTTTTAATTCATTCCCTCTGATGGTGAAAAGTGCAACAAACGTTTAAAAACACGCTACCCCTTAAAGCTACCCCTATGAAATTTTAGTTTTAGCTTCTATATTAAACATAAAGAAATACGTGTTTTTTTATTTTTTGAAAATCGACCGATAAAAGTGTAAAATACGGTTAATCGTAATATGTTAAGTTAGAAATGTAAAAATAAGTTAGCAGGCTTTACATTTTAATATAATAATAAATTGTATTTAACTTTTGCAAAGTCAACCCCCAGATATTACAGTTTTGGATAGTACATGGTGGATTTCAATAGAAAACTTATCGATACTTCTGTAATTATGCCATTTAAGATTTAATAGGACAGTATTAAAATCTATCAACAAAGGGATTTCCATTGCTAGGCTGGCTGAATTCACAAATGCTTTAAGTCATTGTTAATAATATGTAGTTCATTTACGGAATTCAAAATTCTCTCTCCGTTTAAACTCGTTAAGAGAAACGTGAGAAAATAAGTTTTGTTTATTTTAAAATTTATAATGATCACATCATATCCCTTGTAAACAATTATAAATACTAAAAATCAGTAATAGACCAGCGGTTTAATAACAAACTACAGGTCTACTGGTCCCAGAATAAAATTATTTTTCTATTCTATTCTATTCAATATGACTCTCCCACACTGACACTGACACTCCCAGATATTTGACAGATTGATGACAATGACAATGGGAATATATCAGGGTAAGAAGTGCTGAATCAGACTTAGTAGGAAAGTTGTGCAGGTGCATTGGGGTGATAAGCAGCTGGCTCCTTATTATATATATATATATATATATATATATATATATATATATATATATATATATATATATATATATATATATATATATAAATATTTTAATTTTTACTAAGCTGTAATATTTTATTTTACATATACAGTTTAATAATAAAAATGACTCGAAAAATTAATTTTAACTGACGAAGTGCAGATATAATAATAATAAAAATAATTATTTGAGAAATCATACAAATGCCATTTTGCACATACAGTGATACCTCGAGATACGAGTTTAATTCGTTCCGTAGCCTTGCTCATATGTCAATTCGCTCGTATCTTAAAGCAATTTTCACCATTGAAAGCGGGGTCTGATTCAGCAAATCACCGTAAATCACTCGTGCCTTCTCGCATATGTTGCCCTGTGTTAAGGTATCGCCTTTAAGCTGCTTCTCCGTCACCCAAACCATCAGCAGTTTCTCCATCTTTTCATGGGGAGAGCTCCGAAGCTTAGAAATTATTGTAACGCCCTTAGCTGGCGTTATACCCTTTATCGACTCCTTCTGTCTAAGCACAGTGCATATCGTTGAAGAACTACTCCCGTATTGCCTCGCCAAGTCGGCTACTCGCACAGCTTGCTTATTTTTTCTATGATTTCACGCTTCAATCCAATAGACATCATCTTCTAAGCACAGACTGATTTCAAAACAAAACTTCGGTCGCTTGACAGCTCGTATCTCGAGGTACCACTGTATTGTGAAGCGCAGATATAATTTGTAAAATGGCGGTTTTTTCACCGTTAGGTGGACAGGAGGTACCGCAGCAGTGTTAAAAAGGAGAATGGTAAGCAAATAACAATTAACATTAAGATTAGTAAAAAAATAAATAGTTTTCAATTTTTTTAAGAAAATACATGGGTAAAAATCATTCTATACGAATAGTTTAGAATCAAAGAAGAAACAAGACAGCGTTCAGTAAAAGGTCAACTTAGGAGAAAGAAAAGAACAAAGGATTCCTAAGAAAGATGAAATATCTGTTTCCAGAGGAAGAGAGAGTATGGAGGAAGTGTATCGGAAAATGATATCAGGCCAAGATTGAGAATAATAGGACCGAATGTAGGATAATAATAATAATAATAAGCTTTATTTTTTTCCTCTTTCTTCTGTCTGACTGAATGTTTTCTTCTTTTATTTTTACTTCAGATTTTTTATATTTGAGTTAAACACAACGTTTTCTAGTATATTCTCCAATCGGCTAATAAACTTCTAACGTTAAGTGGAACTATTTCGAATTTTTGGAATTTTTGAAAATGTTTTGGGAGGTTAAGGTCATATTCCCCCTTGCTGACCCAACATTGTGGGGGAAGTGAGTTCAGTTTATTGTCCATTTTGATGCCTTTTTTTGGTTAACTTTAGTTTTTCTGTCCAATTTTTATGCTATTTGCGAATCTTTTGGCTTTTGAAATTTGTTATTTAAGCATCCAAATCTTTATTCACACTCTTCTCTAATATTCTTTCTCCATGAGATTTCAAAAATGTATCTAGGCTTTTTTTTATCTTAGTTTTTTTTCCTGAATAGAGAATAAATTAGTTTCAGCTTATGATTTAGTGACTGGCGTTTTTTTCTTAATATGAGGACCCCATATCATTCTCCTATCAAATGTAAGTCTGATGTATTGTACTTTATCTGTTAGCCAAGGTTTTCCTTATCTGTCCCTCCAATTAAGGTTACACAATTTACATAGGTTATTTGAGACTCAAGAGAGTCCATTTTTTATACTATTTTCGAATCTTTTGGCTTTTGAAATTTGTTTTTAAAGCATCCAAATCTTTATTCACACTCTCCTCTAATATTCTTTCTCCATGAGATTTCAAAAATGTATCTAGGCTGTTTGTCCTTTGATGATGAAGTTTTGCTTCCTTTGGCGTTTTGTCCATTGGTTTTTGCTCTTTTTCTTCACTTCTTTCTTTCCTTTTTCGTATGGCTTCTTGGGCCTGCAGCTCTTCTAGGTTGAACAAATGATCATTTATTAATAGTTTGTCGTATCTCAGGGTAACCTTGTTTCCTTTCTCCCAGTGGGATTTCATAAATGTAAATAATTCCTTTCTAATTTCTCTGACAGCCTTTGGCATATTATCTTCGATTTTAATCATTTTAAATTCATCAAGTTTCATTTAGATTTCTTTTTCATAATGTCTGTTTTCAAAATTATCGAATTTAATTTCACTAATACTGAACCATTTTTATTTTTAAGGTTATTTTCCTCATTTCCGTTTTATCATAAGGTCTGGAATCTGGTATAATGTAATAAAATAATCTAAATATAGCAGTTTTCATTCCCATTGGTTTTTCTCTCTCCAGTCCGAATAATACAATATTGTTTGTTCGAATATTATATTCCTCTCTTTTCCTATAACTCTGGATATAACTGGATAGATCCTTTATCTCAGATTTTATCTTATTTAATTCCTCCTCTTGATATATTTTATTTTCATCGAACTTAGGAAGTAGGATAGCCACTGGAAATGTTTTCGATACCTCTATGTTGTTGTATTTTTTTATTGCTTTATATCTCCGCTATTTTTTAAAATTATCATTATAAAATAAACTAATTATAATATTAAAAACACTAGTACTTCACTGCTTATCTATATTTATAAAAGAGTTCATCATGACTGAAAAGATCATCGCAGAGCCAAAACGGCATAATACTTGAAATTCGGACAGTAGGTATATTTTATAAGCCCATAAGTTTATTAAAATCTATCAAAAATGTGATAAGTATTGGTAGGGTGGCTGAATCGAAAAATGCTTTAAGTCATTTATAGAATTCGAAATTCACTTCACCGTTTAAACTCAACATAAATTTCTATTTAAAATCAACGTGGATGAAGTCGTGGGCAAAAGCTAGTTTGTTCTTATTTTTTTTCACTAGAGTGACTTAAAAAAAAAAAAAAATGGAGAAAAAAATCTCGAAAATAAGCTTGGCCTTATGTTGAACGGACTCAAGGAATCCAATCTTCTTCGGCGATTACAAAGCTCTCCTTTGTGATCTAACCTTTAAGGCCCACAGAGAGACAGAAAATTAAATTTTTCAACTTGTATAAGATCTTAGTGTGTCCGTATAAGGTTTAATATTTTCTTATAATTTTTAAAGTACAATCGGCATACAAATCGTACGTATTAATAGATTATTATTATTGTTTTTTTATTGTATCAATTAGAGGAGACCGGTGCGCTTCGGATAGTATACGACACCGGATTCAATGGTATTATTTTACTAGGAACTTCACATAGCCGTTATCATTTTATCAAATATGTTATAAAGTCATTTAAAAAGTAGGCATAACATACTTATAATTATTCATCTACCGATGTTAATATGATAGAAATAAACATAATACAGATAAAAGGACGGCAATTTTCTTTCATGTAATACAAAACCATCAATAATAAATAAATCGCTTAATAAGCGATTAAGACAATCTGATCATGTTTAGGAGCACTTACCAACCGTGCGAATAAAATTTTCGAGGAAAATATTGTTCCTCTGCTGTTGGATTATTTTCTTAACATAGAATATTAAAACTAGACAATTATTAAGGCAGCAGGGCTACTTCGATCTGCAAGCTAAGTTATTACAGATGAGTAAAGTTATAATTGTTACAGTAGAAAATAGTTGACTATAAGACTATAATGAAGGATAGAGTTGGTCAGGGGGTGCAGTCAAAAATAACACTGAAATAAGGTTAACTTATTTTTAACAGTGCCGACGTTTCGGCCTACTTTGAAGGCTATCTTCAGGGCTAATTAAGAAAAACAGAATATAACTATTAAAGAAACATTGCATTACCAAGAAAGAATATAATAACATATAGAGTTTATAGAAAAGTAAAGAAATATAGCGATGGATAGATTATAAAGGATATACGTGAACAACAAATTGACAGATTATGTGTACAGAAAGGTATAAAAAACACATATACATATAAAAAATAGGACAGATAATGTAAAAAAATACAAACAATAAAAAAATGAAAAGATACTATGTATTGTCGGCACTGATGCGGGTGGCAAACATGAAAGGGAATATGTTTTGGACTAAGAACAGACCTTTTGGTTCCCTTATGGAGCCTTTATGGTCCAAGATGGTCGAGAAAGAAGAAAGGGGGGGGGCAAGCAAACTAGACTGAGAATACACTCGAGAGACGGAGCCGGATAAGCAAGGAGAGAGCAACGTGTTGCTCTCCTGCACCGCGATGGAAGGACACCGTGCCAGGATGTCGAGGAAAACCGGGATCTTCGTCCTCGCCGAGGAAGACTTCCCCCGCCTCATGGAGGAGGACAAATACCCCCATTTCAGGGAGTATGTCTACGGGTGGAAGGAGGTGGTCGGTCCTGCGCATTTTACCATCAGCAGGATACGGCCACCCGGCGAGCCACCGGACCAGGAGACACCAACGCATTCGGAGGAGGACGAGCCCCCAGGAGGAGAGGACTGAGGGAGTGGACTGGCCGGGTGCGGACCGGACGGATGCGGCGGACCAGGAGGGCTGGACGGCAACCGGACGGAGGCAGACCGGCCAGGAGGCCTTAAAGGTGCTGCCCCATCAGTAAGGTGCACATCCGTGCACCGGGCAGCACCACAGATTTTTATTTTTATTTTATTTTTGTACCCAGGAGATTAAACAGTACCCCCCAATTTTGTTGTAAAATAAGATTTATTTTGAATAAAGAGTAGTTTTTTGGCGGTGGTGGGCGTGCGTAAACCCAACGTATCAACCCACCACCGCCGAACCCCGTATGCCAGAGATGGCAGGAAGGGGGGAAAAAAAAAAAAAAAAAAAAGGATAAGCAAGGAGACTCGCTAGACTGAGGAAGACAGATCCTGAAGAAGGAAGGAAGCGGCAAGAAGCAGACCGACCTGTAACAATTGAATAAATAAACGATCCTTATTATAATTCTTTTTGTGCTTACATGCCCTAGATACACTATTTATTTATAAATAATATACTGAAGGTATGATAGAGGAGTAAATGGGTAAACACAAGAACAGACTTAAAAGTATGGAAAACCTAGTTAAATTACAGTTAATGATAAAAAAAATTATGATAATTTACTATTAAAATGATATATAAATATGTATATAAATTAATACAAAATGTTATGTAAAGTATAAATATAGAAGAAATTTGTAGAAAGTAATGTACGGAAAACCTCGTTAAATTATAGGTAATGATATAAAATGCATGATAGTTTACTATTCTGCCTTTTTAATAAAGAATGAATTATAAAAGAAGCTATCATTACACTTATCCTCTTGGGTTAGCTACCGCCATTCAACTAATTAAATTGCCTCATTTATTACCAGCCACCTCGAGCTCCGATACTTAAGTATTCGTATCTGTGCTTAGGAGGATTTAGAGAAAAAAGAGAATTATAATTTAGTAAATTAGGCGATATTCTCGTGTTTTCTGGCCCTTAAGGGATGAAGAAGAGAATGTTTGGAAAATATGCCACAAGGGTTTGTTCATTAAAACAATTACAACAATATTCTAAGGCTATATTGATCATGTTAACCGTTTACTGAATTAGGTTTCCGTGTTACCGATGATAACAATACTATTCATTGATATGATCATCTGTGTTGCAATTGTTTTTCCTCTGTATATTTGTATCCACGCCTATCAAATACAAAAATTTGACAATCAGTCCGATTGTTTTTTCCGACAGTTTTTTCCGAAAAAAAAAATCACAAATTAAACATTACACATTTTACAAACCGCTTTTGAGACAATAACCCAGGCATTCCCTCTTCTATGAGTGGGATAGCATTCCTATATTTATGTACTACAATTTCTACTTCCACGCCTCAAGGATATCAATGCGCTTTCCTCCCAATCCTATCACTCTCATTGAAAGCCAAACGATACTCAATAAGAGCATGAAGCTATGTAGCAATCGCAAACAGTCAGAACGTGAGTGGAAAATTAGGCTATCAACAGAACTCCTATTTCCGTATTTACAAAAGATAGCGGGGGTAACTGTAGTTCCAATCTACGAGGTAAACTTCAGGAAAGGGTTGAGCTGGATTCTGTGTAAGATAGGTGTTTTATTTAGTTGAAAATTAGCCTGCCTTCTTCACATATATAATTATTATTTCAAATTGTGAAGGATTAATTTACACCTTACCATCTTATTTTAATTTTAGTTTCTTTCATCTTATCGCTATAAATATTAGTGTTTTTTTTCCCTCTACAAAACAGGTAAGAATGCCTGACCATGATTGAAGACCATCTACTTCATAATATTTTATTCCACAGCAGATGTTACCATAGTCAAAGACAATAGGAAATTGCGTCATTCAATGCACTTGTTATAGACTAGCTTTTGCTCGCGGCTTCGCACGCGTGGAATTTGGTCAGCCAAATAAAGTTTCCTGACAAATCATTTTAAATAAATATTTCTTTTTTAAACTATAAGTTACTCGTACAACTAACATTTCAGATGTCTAACTTCAAAACTGGCGGATTCCATACAATCTTTGAACCCCTACTATATTAGGGGGGAAACCTTTGGAGGAGGAATTATCCAAATTGCTATCTTAAATTATACAAAGAACCTATCTGAAAATTTCTTAGCATCTTGGAATTCCTGATTTGTCTTTAATTATGTACTATAATGGATTCCCCACAGAACACAAAAAACTGTCAGGGGGCACGTGCCCCCTGCCTCCCCCCCCACCCTAAATCCGCCCTTGCTATAGCCTATGTGTTATTCTGATGTATAACCTATATTACTGTTCATCCAAGTTCACTAATCAATCACTAAGGTTCATCCAATTCCGTTCGTTTTTGCGTGAAAGAGTGACAAACATACAAACTTTCACATTTATAATATTAGTAGGATTTTATATTATTACAATCCTTTTTTGTAATCTTTCTAAACAGCAAACAGCTTGCACTATTACAGTCCATAAAGGGTTTAGTACATGGTAGAGGCTGTACTGTTTTTGGGACAACGGCTATGCTTAGGAGCACTTAATGCACTGCTAGGACTATGAAGAAGTGTGTGCTAATGATTTTAGAAAAACTGTTCCCTCAAATTTGAGTCGAAATAAGTTTGTCAACTGAGACATTCAATATAGCACTCTATGTGATTGGTGAAAGAGTCAATTAAGCACTCGTTTTGCTTTTTTAGATCACTTATGCGTTTTCCACTCTGCTAATTATGAAGTCAACATCCCGGATTGTTTCTGAGAGGGTAATGATGATTCGAAGGTCGGTACGGGACTGGTAAATTTGATTATTTCCATTTACAATTGTTTACGCTGGTACACTAATTTTTTTTGAGCAACTGAGGTAAAAAATGTGTCTTTAAGTTAGGAAAGTTAGCCGTTGTTGGTATGTTTGTGATAGGAACATAACATTTGTCGGAATATAGAATAATAGAAGAGGAAAAATACATGGGTTTTAGTGGCTAGTATGATTTTTGAAGTTTTTTAGTTAGGTATAGTATTTTAGTGAACGGGTGAACATAAATACAAAATGTTATGGTGCAAAATAAACATAAATTTTATTTAAAAAATAACTTATAATAATAATAAATAATAAAATAAAACAATGTTAATTATAAAGTTCGCTAGCTTCGCTAGGTTATTTATTAGTTGCCCGCAGTGTAGCCACTCACTAAATTAAATGTCTAATATTTGTATTTTGACGAAATATTTTTATTTTTTATTTGATACTAGCTTATGCCCGCGGCTTCGCTCGAGTGGAATTCGGTCTGCCACATAAAGTTTAAAGTTTCGAGATAGATCATTTTTAATAAATAATTTAATTATTTTTTTAAAATATAAGTTACTCGTACATCCAAAATTTCAGATGTCTAACTTCAAAACTGACGGATTCTAAACAACCTTTGAACCTCTATTATATTAATCTTAAAAAATAAAACCCTTGGGGTGGAATTATCCAAATTTCTTTCTTAAGCTATACAAAGAATCTATCTACAAATTTCAAGGTGCTAAGTTCCTGATTTGCCTTTAATTATGTACTCTAACGGGGGGGCACATGCCCCCGTGCCCCCACATAAATCTGCCCTTGTTGTAGCCTATGATGTATAACCTATTTTACTCAATAAGTTTCATCCAAATCCGTTTAGTAGTTTTTTGCGTGAATGAGTAACGAACATAAATACAAAAATTCGCATTTATAACATTAGTAGGATACCAAAACAATAATTTCCCTCATGTTCTTTCTGTTATTTTAACAACTATTATCATATGATTTGCCTTTAATTATGTACAATAATGGATTCTCCACAGTACCTAAAAAAACTGTCGTGGGGGAGCCGTGCCCCCGCGGCCCCCTTAAATCCGCGCTTGCTATAGCCTATGTGTGATTCTGACCTTTATTACATACTGTAAAGTTTCATCCCAATCCGTTCTGTAGTTATTGCGTGAAAGAGAGACAAACATACAAACTTTCGCATTTATAATATTAGTAAGATTATAATCACAACCAAATAAAATGAAAAATTATAAATGTCTGATAGTTTATTGGGGCAACACTACCTTAGGCTTATTTCACGGTGCCTATTCGTTTCGTTTTAGGTAGCCACCGAAAACGAATGAAAACTGCGGTCACCCGTGGTCTAGTGGTTAGCGTAACAATCTACTAAACCCAAGAAAGCGGGTTCGTAGCCCGGACGGTGGCCTTAGGATTTTTTTAAGGGAGTAAAAAATCCTTAGTTACGCCGTCCTTCGGAAGGGACTAATAAGGGACTCGATGTCAGGTACTCGTTAAAAATCCCTATCCTAATTAAACCTGGATAGGCAAAATTTAGAGCTTCCACTGTAGTATCGTCCGATTAGCCATAGCAGCATAAAGTGACGTTAAATGAACAAACAAACAAACGAATGAAAACTCTTCACACACACTCGGTTAGTATCAGGTTTCACAACCGAATCATCGAATACGCAGTCGCCCACTATGTCGGCAATGCTCACTCCGGAAAAAAGACAAATTATTGCTACGTTGTTTCTCTATAGAAGAAACAAAAAACGAAAGAGGAATAATCGTCTTCTGGGTGCACCCTTTCCTCACCAAAATGGTGGAGTTAGCATTTTATACCACTTTTCCGAAGTTAATGGAGCAAGAAAGCAAATATTCCAATTACTTCAGGTTCACTATTTGGTACCGAACACACACCGTACCACCGCTTCACATCTGCCCGGCGCCTACCGAAAACGAATCGAATAAGCACCCAGCCGAACCAAACCGTATCAATGTGAAACGAGCCGTACTAGGTAGTAGCCACCCGGATCTATAGTTAATGCTTTTTCCTTTTTGTTTTCCTGGCTGCAACAGCAGTTATAATTTTGTCATATATACCACTGAAGAATATATTGCTTTATATAATCGTGGCGCCATCATAACATTATAGGCACCAACCACACATCTAGATTGTCGCTTCTTTGTATATTATCTATTCTTCAACAATCAAAATGGGAAATCACTTTTCGTTCCCAATCCTTACATTCTTGGCCTTTTTTTCTCCTGTTAATTATAATTTAGCAAAGTTTAGTTTTCAAGTTAGCATTCTGGGCTTAATATAATTTAATTAATTCAAGAAACTTTGGAGACGGTTGCATTCTCCGACTTAACTGCTTATATTGAAAGTTTCGTATCTATAAGAGCTGAAGACGCTTGAGTATCTTTGGCTTCCTTTAGTTTGTTCGGCTTAGGTACCCCGAACGGAAAGCTATTACCTGAAGGGGGAGCCTATTATGGTCTGGGCAAAGTTGGACCGAGGTATGCCGCCAGTCCATAGTTTCATTCTGGAGTTCGCTTGTTGGGGGTTTGTGCCCCACAGGGACTCGACATCAAAGGGACATTGTAATTGGAAATATAGACTTCTTAGAGCTGTATTAATCAGCCTTACTGATAATTAACTCGTTTTTAACTGTAGTATTGTATTGTAAAAACTTCATCCGTGCCATTAATTATTTAACGTCACTTGAAGCTACTATAAGTTAGTTGGACGATTCTTCAGTGGGAGTCCTAAATTTTGCCCGAGTATAGTCAAGATCGGGATCTTTAGCGAGTACCTACCTTCGCAAAGACTTGGGACAGCCTTTTGCGTCCCATTTGAAGGAAGGAATAAGCAAGGATTTTTTCCTATGTTTAAAAACATCCCCATTGAAAAATCCTAAGACCACCTTCCGGGCTTCGCAGCCGCGATTTAAGGCATAGAAAAT
Source organism: Arma custos (assembly GCA_037127475.1). Lineage (NCBI taxonomy): Eukaryota > Metazoa > Arthropoda > Insecta > Hemiptera > Pentatomidae > Arma > Arma custos. The sequence goes on from CM073764.1 coordinate 77,665,575, forward strand.
CTGCATCGTAACCCCTACACCACATGCGACCTCTTTCAAACTCTGTATTGGGTGTTTAAATTGCTTTTTGAAAATTTTTTATAAACAAAGATAGATTCACCCAGTTACTGTTTGATGATTTAACTGTACACTCATACAAACATTTATATTTATCTGCAGTATGTGTCATCTATTATATTTATTTTTTAATATTTAATAAAATTTCATGGCGTTTAAATAAATAGTATTCGAGTCTTGAAAACTTTAATTACAATTCCTAATCAACAAGTTAGAAGAGTAGAAAAATTCATGCAAAGCGGCCTATCTAACACAAAAATAATTATCCATATATAATAGATAGTGTCTAATATTAACATTTTAATATATACAAACTCATAAGCATGTCCACAGATAAGTTTAATTTATTTCCTGTAATGTATTTTATGGCAATCCTTTTTATATATTTAAAATCTGAATCATTAACCTTATTCGAAATTGAATAAATAAACGATCCTTATTGTAATTCTTTTGGTGCTTACATACCCCAGATACACTATTTATTTATAAATAATATATTGAAGGTAAAATAGATGAGTAAATTAGTAAACACAAGAATAGACCTTCGGAAAGGAACCCAATTAAGATTAAGGAATATAAATAATAATTTGAGTACTCATCCTAAATGAGACTCTGGCATCCCAAATATCAATACATATATTCAAGATATATTTAAAAGTAGAAACATAGCAATAAAGATAGACTTATTTAAGAAGGCATGAAAACGAAACGTACACAAGTTAAACGTTTTTTCTGTTTGATATTTACTTATAGTTTCTAGTACATTCTAATGGGTTATATTGATATAGCCCCATCTATAAAGCCTAAATTCTTCAATGTAACGCGATTGGAATTATTCATCTATAATGCTGGTACTTCCTGAAATCAACACGTTCCTACTTTGACATTCTTAGTTTTGTGTGACGGAAAAGGCGAGAAATTATGGTTAATTTTTCAGTATCTGGGTCATTTAAAAAAATTTCATTTCACTCCTGTTGCGGTAAATAACGTAACTCTTTTTTTTTTAACGATTTCTTTTTTATTTCCAAAAAAAATTGTTAAACTACCATCAATTTCCACCTACGCTGGAAGTAAGTGAAGTGCACAAATGTACAAAGCAGTTAATCGCTAAGCAGCAACTGGTTTAGCCTCCTACATAATGAAAATTTGTATTATAATGTGCCAGAGAAAAAAAAACATAATGTGGTTTTATAGGATAGTCCAAGGAAACAAATGCAGACATTTGTTTTTATAATTAAAATTATACTGGAGGTGGAACATCACATTAACTTGGTGAGGCCTAACAGTTTTCTCGCTATTTCACTGACTCAATGTTGTGTCGGATCATTAACTAATCTGATGTAAATATGTGGATAAGTGTTTTTCTTAAGAATTATACCCTTACCCTTGAAGTAGGATTGCCCCTTTCAAATACTATATAGCTCTATATATTCCAAAAGAGAAGTGATGGTAAAATATAAAAGAAAGTTGTTCAGTACAAAACTATTGAAAGATTGTGTTGATCCTGCTAGGCAGTAACAAACGGGACACAATTATGACGTCAGCATTTCTCACTGATCACCTTAGAGCAATCTAATGACATTTATGCCGCAGATATTTGGAAATAATCTATATTAACGGACTAGTGAGGGACAGTGAAAGTAATATTTTTTTGTAAAAATCTGTAGTTCGTTTAAAATGGCGATATTTGATTTATTTAAATTATATTATCTTTGAGCTGTCTCCATTCACGCGTCCACATGACTCCGTTAGAGGAGGATTTTGAAGGAAGATTGCAGATAAAATATGTGCCGTTTCGCATTTGTACAGTTTCTTATATTAGTATTATTGTTACTATTGTTTAAAAAATAAACACAAATTTTATATTAACGAACGAATCCCTAAAACGTTACTAAGCGCTGAGCCGGCTGGTAAATGGCGGGGAGGTAGAGCGACGCATAGGTGGAAGTACGCTCAGCGGATTTGGATTGCGGTGCTAATCCGTGGGTGGAGCTTTGTGAACTTTTCGGCATCAAATCTTCCCTAAACATTTCATTATTCTTTAGCTTAAGCAGGGATGATTACGTAGGATACGAATCTTCTCTGAACATTTCATTATTATTTAGATTTAAAATACTATTTTTGTTTTAAACTATGTGTGTTTAAGCATAGAAAAAAATTAAGATGTGGTAAGTTTACAACTGGCAATAGAAGGCGCCCGACTTCCACTATGTCCACTTCACCAACAGTTTCAGAAATCTAGTTCTGTTTCAATATTGGTTTCTGAGTAAATAGATATTTCCATATCCGCAGTTATTATTTTTTAATATAATTTTTGTTTGTTAAGGTTTAATAAATCCATCAATATCTCGCTCTTAACGTAACATGCCGCCTACACGGTACATCACACGGTAGAGACCGTACTTTTTCTAACCCTACGATTTGCCAGAGGTTGTCGTTGTCGACACTCAAACACAAGGTTTTTCCTTTAATTAAGCCTACACATTTTGTAGAGGCTGCCACCTCAAACACATCGTCTGAGCGGTCAATACACTCAGCTATCGCGTTCCCAATTCATTATTCAGTTAATTAAATTAGAAAATAAAGACGTTTTGTTATTTCATTATTATATATCTTTACACACACGCACACATGTATTAGTTTTAATTATGGCCATGTCAATTGTAATTTAATTTGATCAGTATAAAGCTACAGCTACATCTAAGACTTCTAAGAAATTGAAAATCCTTATACATTCAAAAACTATTACCTTGAATAGTTATTGGAGGTAATTACTCAAAATTTATTTATATTAATTAATTAGGAATTTATATATATGTCCACAGTGGTTTTCATTCAGCTCTGTCTGTTTAACATGTTACCCACTATTAGTCGTGATCAATAACCGAACTGCACTATTATTATTGTAAACAAAAACGGATATTCACTTTGATTTATGTAAGCATCATAATCATTAAAACAAATATAGATTGCTAGCAAAATTTTCTATAAAACATATAAGACTTATAACTAAGTCAGAGAAAAACTAATGAATCTTAAATCATAGTTAAAGAAAAAAGAATAGTAATACAAAGGGAAAAGAACACTATGAATATAATTATATAAAAGGAACAAAAGAAAAAAGCACAACAGTAATAATCTTAAATATCCTTTTAGGCTTCCACGACCACTATTATTACAAAAGACTTTGTTTATTTCTTCTGGTTTAGACCGTGTAGATAAATTTTCCACCAACGTTTCGTCAACCATGCTGCTGACTTCCTCAGGGTTGAGATGAGAAAAGCTCATTCTCATCTCAGCCCTGAGGAAGTCAGCAGCATGGTTGACGAAACGTTGGCGGAAAATTTATCTACACGGTCTAAACCAGAAGAAATAAACAAAGTCTTTTGTAGTAATATCTTTTTTGCAATAGTCTGCGCGCAATAATAGTCTGGGCGAATTAATTCCACTGGCTTTAATTTCTAAAATTGTGGAACTCGGCGAACTCTATGCGATCATTGGTCAGAAGATGCATAAGATTTTTACTGAGAAGGAACTTACTGTTTGATCGCATTCTCTTCCTGAAAAGTATTACCTCCAATCTATCATTAACTTGGTTGCTGGAATGGTCTGGTTGCTGATGGCGGCAGCTATATTCAAACCGCATGAAAATCAGCGCATGTCTATATGTCTTGGCTTAAGTAGTCAGTAGTCAAAATATCAAATGTGAGATTTACACATCGGCTGAGGGTCTATGGAAATAATGAGCTCTATCTCTTCTCTATTTTATCCATTTTCTTTTCCCTTTCACTTTCCTTGAGCGTGAGGAGTGTCAGGTTCTTCTTATTGACTAGAAGTTGTTCTGTGTGGCTATTCCTAATAACATTTTATAAAAATCGCCATAAATTCAACCTTTCTTGTGTCCCCTTACTCATTAAGATGAGTAATCTACTCAAATTAAATTAAGAGATGCTACCACTTTACAAAAGTAATGATGACTTCTTTTGATCCACTCTGTAGGTTTTCTTGAAGATATCACTACCCTCATCAATAATATTGACAGCTTCTTATTTAGGCGGCAATTTTTTCTTTTCCCTTTGCCTTCTTGAAGAACTGTTTTTCATATTTCACATAATCCAACAAAATCGTGTTATTAGGTTGGTTTATTCGTTATTCGATACCTCTATGATTAAGCGTTTTCACGTATGTGTTTGGAAAAGACAATCTACGGAAAAATTATTTATTTTGTAGAGAGCAATTCGTATCAGAGATCGTCACAAGCGAATTTCATCTCACTGAAAGCTCCATAAATATGCGTGTTTAAACATAGAAAAAAATTAAGGTGTGGTACGTTTACAACTGGCAATAGAAGGTGTCCGACTTCATCGTAGATGTCCACTTCATTATCAGTTTCAGAAATCTACTTCTGTTTCAATATTTGTTTCTGAGTAAATAGATATTTCCATATCCGCTGTTATTATTTTTTAATATAATTTTTGTTTGTTAATTAGTTTGTTAAAGCTTAATAAATCCACAAGTATCTCGCTCTTAACGTAACATAGCATGCCGCCTACACCTCTGTCTACAAATCGGGCATTTACAACTCATTGATTATTAACTTTTTAGGGAATCGTTCGTCTAAGCCCTAACTAATTTTACCACTTTACCTGTGTGATTCCTATCATTTTAATCATATTAACCTAGTGCATATGATTGCGCGTTATGCTCTATGTATATTTTGTTGTTTTAATCGATATATAGCTGTGTTATTTTTTTTTAATTTAGCACTCGGCGTAAAGAAAATATGAGATCGATTTTTTAGTTAATCTAGAAATTTCCCAATCGCACAGAATTATAGATTTGTCATTAATAAGAAAATTTACATGCAATTAATAATTTCCGCAAAATTTCCTTTGGAAAGAAAGATAAAAGGAACCAAAAAATATTATTGTTACTGAACTATTTATTTGATACTATATATTTTTTCAGTGTGATTAATATAAAGTCAAATTTTGAATATTCGAACTATAAGTCGTGTTAGCGCTGAGTTGCCGTACCGGAGGTCCTGGGATCAAATCCGATTGTGGCAGATAATTTATTTAATCTCTTAACAGCTGGGGATGGATTGTTTGAGATCTGTACACCTCCTGGGGCTCAGACTGGCTCTATAAAGTTGGTACCCAAAACCTGGAGCTTAGGCGTGATCTTGGGACAATCACCTCCCTGCACAATCGTTGTCCAAGAAACAGTGCACAACCATGTTCTGAACCCATGAATCTACATCGGTCGTATTGGTACAGCTTTTTTTTTTTTTTTTTTTGTTAGTTTTTAACGAACATTTCAAACTTTCATTTTTTTTTTATAAATAACACGAATTGTATAACCATATAGCTTGAACGCCTTTGAATCTATAGAAAATTTAACTTGAAGTCCAATCTGCTGTGCTTTTCACGGATGATCACCATTTGCTATTTCTATTCATTGATTGTTCCTCTGCTGTAGAAGATTTGCCCATTGAGGAAATCTCTCCCTTCCGATAGGTGCTAGATCCTATGCTTCCCGCGTGGCCTTTACTAACATTCATTAAGGTCTTTAAGTGCTATTCACTCTCCAGGAAGGGATGTCTTGTTTAGATGAGCGAATTGCCCTTCTTTACACAGTCCTTAATATCTGTCCATTATCACTTTCGTTAATTATTCCCGATTGTTGTGTTTTTTCCTGAATTATATTAATGCAATCATATTTGTAATTACTATTTTTTTTATTTATTGATATTTACAACTATATTACAATAATACAACTAGTAAATAGGCTAAGTGATACATAGTGACATAAGATAATGAGAAGTAGAGAAACTACCGCTGGTAGTACAAAAATCATAAGATTAATAAAATAGTTTCAATAAAATATCATAATAAGTTTCATATCATGATTAGAAAATAAATTCCCAAACTTTAATTTTTTTAAATCACATGGAACTGTATGTCAAATACCTCTATTGAAAAATTGTGTTTTTGGGTTATGACATTGTTCTATTGAAGTAGCAATATAGTATATATTTTTTATATATTAGCTTTATATGGTTTATAATTTTATATATAAGCTTTATTTGTTTTTTAAACACTATGGTTTGTCTGTACAACTTAAGTGTATAATATTAATTAATTTTAATTCTATTTAAAAAACGTTTAAATTGAATGTTTGTGATATTATAATTTTCAGATCTAGCATATTTAATTGATTCACTGAGAGAATCTAGGTAGTGAAATTTAAAACCAATTAACACTCGCGATGGTAAAATTGACCATTATCGTCTGGTAATTTAAGAAGAGGGAGGAGTTATTAAATCGAAAGTATTCCTGCAAAACTTCTCAACTGCTCTTAGTATTGCTATTCAGGAGCAAACCCCTTAATACGTTTTTAATTAATTTATAGATATACGATGGTAAATAGATTACCAAAATCTATTAATAATTTATAAGAAAACTCAAATTGGCACAACGATTCAAAGTTGTGTTTACAGTGTCGTACATTGTCAATGGCTAGCTTTAATTATCTATGTATATGTTGGATAAAGGAAGATTTTAAGCAGTGAAAAATTGTTAGGGTGGTCATCAAAAAAGGTGAAGAGAGATTTTAAAGATAAAGTTGAACGGCAACATTACTTTTTTGTTTTAACCCTTGTTGGATCGACAAAGGAGAAAAAAAACAAATAGAGTCAGATACCTGCTTAATTTTTGTTTTCTAGCTGCAGTAGTAGACATATACGAAATGCCAAGGATCGGATAAATAAACAAATTATTATAAACTATCTTATTTCTGAAAATAAAAATCAAATCTAATCATTTAAAAAAAATCGAATAGAATTTCACATAGTTAAAAATAATTATATAACTTAAAGAACACTCTGGGATCGGTAATAAAAAATATAATAAAAATTGTTTTTCCTTATTAATTATTTCTTTGGAAATTATTTATTTATCTATTAATTATTTCATAGGAAAAAAGTCTATTTCTTAATATAGCAACTTCTATTTATAGACCAAATCAACAGACATTGTTGTGTTCAAACGTTTTAAAATTATTAATGTAATAATTTTATAATAGTAATGAATTTTATAATGTTATTAAATTTTCCATCCGTTTCAATGAAGATATGTGAAAAACAAAAAATTGTTTAAATAACTAACGCCATCAGGCCTACAGTTGAGGAAAAGTTCAGTTACATACATACGAACGCAAGAATTATATGTATAGACATGGAAATGCATCAAATTCGGCCCAACCGTTTAGGAGTAGTTCAGTTATATAAACAGTAACAGAAGAATCAGATATAAAAAAGTGCATGTATATTTTCGATCAGTGATTTTGGTTATTTGGGGAATATGAAAATGAGGAACAGCATGCGTTAGTTCATGAAAAATTAAATTTCCAATACATTTCTTGAACAATTTCCTAAAACAATTCCGTACGAAAGTTGAAGGTTCGTTAAGCGACAGGCCTTTTCATCTCGGTGTTGAGTAAGTATTGAGAGTAGGGTCGGAATTAGAAAAAACGGAATAGCGAGAGTTGTGCCTGCAACAGTTCCAATTTCAACCGGTTGAGATGGAACCCAAGATAAAAAAGGTGTTATTTAGCTCCCTTATCATAATTTAATTGGTAATACTTTTGCTTCGGGACGAAAAAAAAAATCTCTTAGTTTTGAATATCATAAATGTTTACTGGGTTCTGATTAATGCCTCTAATTTCTTAATCCCCATCTCTTTCAGCCTCTCCCGAATCTAGGGCAATCGGGAAGTGATCCTAATCGTCAGTTAATTGAATCAAATCGACCGGGGTCCCGTGGGACGTAGAGATTCAAAGAGGGCGTCCCGAAGCCTGGGCTTCAGTAATAGCCCCTGTCCGCCCATCCCTCATGACTTTAATTAAAGTAAATAAAACCTCTTTAAACCCGCCCAAAGCCGGTGTGGCTTTACAAATTAAAGGCTCCTTTCCGTCTATTATTAGAGCAACCATAATCACGCTTCCCCGAGGTTTGAGCTTTTTCTCTCTTTCCTTTGGGTTTACTGGACTTAAGTATGAAATCTTTTTCGGAGGAGTTTTCCCGTTTCACTAATAAAATATGAGCGGAGGTATTGAACAGAGTGCGGTATGACTTATTCATAGACTCAGCCGGCTAAATATATTGGGCGCCTATATCTGACACAAATATTATCTATAATATCATCCAAGTCTAGTCTACTTAATAATCCAAACATATACGATGTTCTATTTCAATTCCTATGTACTAAATAACATATTTTGTACAGATTTTTTGATATTTGAAAATTATTATCGAAATCAGTGATGGGTGGACCCTGTGGTATCTGGCGACCATTCTGGGTCTCGGCCAGCTTCAATAAAGTAGGTACCTTAAGTAGGGGAAACAACTTTGGACTAATTACATTCCTGCACGAATGTTTACTGTCCTAGAAATAGTACAGTCTTTACCCGTTACTGACCCCAAAACACTTCATTTCTTGTAGTGGTTCAGGTTTTTTTTATTTATTATGTTATTTTACTCCCAATTGATTATCTTCTTTCTGTAATTTGTAATATTGAACCAGAGCTTGAATTGAGCAAATAGTCGATAAGAATAAACTTAAAGATATAACACACTATCTCCAGTGTAGATAGAAAGTACACTAAGAGATAAAATGAAGAATAATAGAACAATTACGATTGAGAAAAGTGTGAAAAAGTGTATGGAGTAGATGGCTGCCCTTAGAAAGGCTCTTAATGTGGCCGAGTCACAAAGAAAGCGGCTTCCTTTCAATCACTTTAATTGCGGGAGCTGTAAGACACCCAACAACACATCCCGTTTCGCTCCAATCAGTGCCGGTATTGAGCGTCTCGTCCATTGTTGCATCTTTCCTTAGGATCCTTCTTAGAGCTGTGATAGAGTGTATTGTACAACTTTATCACTATCACATATAGTACCGTTCTTGTATCAATAAGCATCAATTGTAAATGTTACTGTAAAAAATAACCACATTTCATGATAATAGATTCTTGTAATTTGCAAGCTCGCTGTTCCAGGTTACGTCAATATTTACTAGGCAAACGGTTTAAGCTTCCAATTAATTATAAAAGACTCATATACATGACCATCATTAGACCCATCTGGACTTACGGATTAGAGCTTTGGGGCTCCACTAAGCCATCGAATTCGTCTCGTATTCAATCCTTCCAATCCAAAATCCTTCGTAAAATTTTCAATACTACTTACTTTGTTACGAACAAAGTAATCCATAATGACCTTAATGTCCTATTTGTTACTAATTTGGAGTGAATCCTATATCAATCATTTCAAGACAAACTTTATTCTCTCTCAAACCCACTAGTTTCAATCAAAACCCACTAGCTACCTCTTCAAGTCCTGAAAATCCTCCGAGGAGTCTGAAAAGAAGATGGCATCGTAAACTTCTATGCTGAATTTCTTATATGAGTACTACCACTGGGTAGTTTCTCTACTTGTCTTCATCCTTGCCATTAGGGATCATTCCTGCCATTTGCATGTTGTATTATTATAATGCAGTTGTACATTACAATGAATACATTATTTTTCTACGCGATATTTTTAATTTAGCAGATCACTATAGTCTGTTATCCGCGATTGTTTATAACCTGAACACTGATAATCTCGACATTAACAATGCCTACCAAATTGTTTATATTAGTGGGAATTGAAATAAATAGTAAGTAATTGTAAAATGCTAATTTCAGACCTTTCTAGCCACACTCTTTTATTTATAGAAGTGCTTTTCCTGTACAACCGGCGAAATTCTCTCCATTTCATCTTCTTGTAACCATCTCTTTCATGACATTTTCATATGATTTGATTTTTGGAATCATTCCAAACTCGTGCATGTATTTCACAACTCCTTCTTCCGAACACGGTAATTACCTAAGTGTTATTCTGTTCATTTAAAATAAACTATAACAAAATTAACAAGACAAAAACAGTAAAAAACAAAACAATTTAATAACGTTCACAAAAATAACTCAAATGCATGAGATAAGCATGTAGGATTCACGGCGATCTGCTAAATCACAAGTATATGCTGAACTAAACCTTTAAGGCATTTAACTATTTTAAGATAGATTCGGACTAAAGTAAATAAACAGTAAACAATAGCACTAGGGTTTTTAAAAATAAATCAATGGTTTTTACCCTTATGTGTACCTTATTTGTTTGGTTTTGTTGAAATACATAAAACCCTATGGTTTGCTTTAATCAATTTTGGCTAGTACAACAGATGGATATAAGTGCCCACACACACACACACAGGCTTACAGACTTGACAATAAAGAAAGAGAAATTACTATATAAACAATATCCGATGTATTCTCTATGGAAGTACTATTGTGATTATAGCTTCATTATCATTATGTGCTTTAGATAAATTTGGAGCCAATCCTGTTTTATTCATTGTTGGAATGTTACTGCTAAATACTTCATTTAATTTACTAGGATTAATTTAATCTTATATGACTTGCCGTCTCTCTGATGTTTCCGTTTTAGATCTACTGAGTTTCGAGTACTGAGTTCTGTTGTGAGAACCGTGGTGACTTCATTCGAGAACGTAAATGCCTCTCTGGCTGCCTGATCTGCGAACTAATTACTCTGATTGTGGATGTGACAAATTCATATAAGCTATACAGGATTACTCTTGCTTCCCAAGTCTTATGCTCGTAGGTCGAGATAGGATTCTTGTAATAAGTGGATGGTCGGAGTATTACCTTTCAGTTTCTCCAGGAAGCTTAGGAAATCAAATAGTATGACTATAGTATTCTCTTATAATGATAAGCTGAAAGATGTTGATTTATATAGCTTGAAGAAACTTGCATAATAGGCAAGGCAGCGTTTCGGGTTACAATTAACGATATTGCACATACATTAAAAAATTATATAGGGTGTTTTAGACGATGCGATTGCTAATGACTATTTATTTCCTTGCATTACGGCAATAACGGTTTCGTTAATATTAGTTATCACACAATAATTATATTGTCTATAATCTCCTCACCGTAAACCATTTCAATGTTTTTCACTATGCCTCCGACGTACGATGATTTCCATGGATTCTTATTCCGAGATTGAAAAGGGTTGTGCCCACTTCCGCTTTCCAACACATTTTGGACAAACCCGCTTCAACAAACTCTTTGAAGTCCGTGTAATTGTCTCGCGCCTCATCATTCTTACAATTATTATTACAAGGAAATCATTCTCGGAGAAGACGTAAAGCCCGGTTGCCCTCCGCAACTTAGATCATTGGGAAAGGCGGCGCAGCTTGTGACAACCGATGCCTGACTACAGGTTTATATATTACGTGTATGAAGGAGTGGTTTTTATATTATTTTCAGGAAGCGGAGTGGTAGAACGCTGAGTTGCCATGTCGATGTTCCCGGGATTGGTTCCGGCTGAGGTGGATTTTATTTAATCTGTTACGAGCCAAGGATGTATTATTTGAGATCTGGTACCCTACTGTTCTGGCACACATAGTCTTTATAAAGTGGATACCCGAAATAAGAGGGAACTCTGGAGGTTTAGCGTGATCTAGGAGAAATTACATCCCTGCACAACCGCTGTTCATGAGACAGTAAAGCCTCAGATATAGACTGGATGCTAAGGTTTTAAAGTCCAAGACAGATTCTCAGGGGCCTCAGGTTTAGAAAGCAGAATAGCATTAAGAATTGAAATAAGATATTCTTTCTGGTAGAGGAAAGGTTTAATTTGGTATTTTTCGAGAATTTGTGTATAATCCTGAATAAAAAAAGTATTTGAACGTTTGATTATCTGCCTGAGAAATTATTTGGAAATATAATTTTTTAACAATTTTGTCTTCCATACCAGGTTGGTAAGCCTGCTTCCTAACAGATTCGGAGTATTTTCTCTCAACAATAAATCACTTTATACTAAAGAATGTCAGCCTAAATATTTCCGTTTTTTTTTGGAATGTGAAAGTTGTGAATCTGCAGATTTTGGGCACTTTTAAGACTTAGGAAACCTAGATATAGTTATATAAATGCAAGTAATTGTTGTTTCTATGCAATACAAAAGGCTCTTAAAACTGGGAAAATGTCAAAAGGGACCAAGATCACATTATATAAAACCATTGTGAGACCTGTTAAGGCGTGATTAGACTGAATATTTATTTAACAGAAAGCAAATGGAAGTACCACGGGAATTTGAATGAAATCTCAGATATTAACAAAGCGTTTGATTTATTAATTTGAATAACATGCGAGATATGTTTTCTTAAATACTATTAAATATACATGTAAAAGAAGATACAAATTAATAATAGCGTCAACAAGACTAACTACTGCCTCTTCATTCGCAATCATTGCCTCTTTACATTCATCGGCGAAAATTCGAAATTGGGTAAACAATCCTAACAATATTGTTTGGACACATTTTTTACTCTAGCTTGGCGACGATTAGCCATTTTGATTTTATACAATTTACTAGAAAGCTGAAAGAGAATTAATAATTTACAAGAGATAATATTATCTGAATACTTAATTATCTATAATAGTCATGCGTTAGAATATATGATATTGCAAATTAACAATTAGATTATGCAAAATAAATGAATTTACAAGATATGATATGATTTAAATGCTTAATTATCACTAATAATTATACGTTGGAATATAATATTGTAAAGTAATGATTAGAGTCTGCATGCATACATCAATATTTCCTTTTGACAAGTCTGAAAAGACGCTATATTTCCTGTGTGATTCACATAAGTAACAGCGGATCCGGATATCCCCACTACAAGGAAACAAAACTACCTATTGTTGCGCAATGTCTTTTTGAGCTATGTTAATATCTTAGATCGTAATTATTCCCGGGTTTTACGGCACCAAAATGTTAAGGCGTGATTAGACTGAATATTTATTTAATAGAAAGCAAATGGAAGTACCACGGGAATTTGAATGAAATCTCAGATATTAACAAAGCGTTTGATTTATTAATTTGAATAACATGCGAGATATGTTTTCTTAAATACTATTAAATATACATGTAAAAGAAGATACAAATTAATAATAGCGTAAACAAGAATAACTTAAAACTAAACATGCAACTTAGCGATCTAATGAACAAAATTAATCTTAGACAAAAAAGAAGAAAAAATTATTAACATGAATGGGAGCGATAATTAACAATAACAGAAATGCTCCATGCTAGCATAATGGCCAAAGATATAAACAACAAAATGAACTTGAACGTTATACTGAAGATTTCAATAAGGCGCGAAGATGTGCGAATTATTATTATCTTCGCCAGTGATCATGGCATGTAGGAGCAATGAGGATGATATGAATTAACTTGAACTGCCCGGTTGGTACCATGTCATACGTTGATCATCAGGAGAAAAATTAATTGACAATTTGAGACTTTATGATAATGAAATGTGACTTACAATCTGTGTGATGTATACTCAATTATCATCATCTCAGCATAGCTTCTGGCGAGTAACTAACTTTAAGACCTCTGGACGTTCTCCTATGAAGAGCGGCTTGAAAGTGGAGTGTGCGATGGTCGTAGCTGCGAATGGCTGATAGAACTGCTCCGCTCAGCGATCTGATAGCAAGTGAAGTGACTCAATAGTGTCGCTCCCCCTCTCCTTCGTTTTGGCGGCTAAGTACATCTTCCGATCCAAAAGGCAAGGATCGGTTGGTTCCATCTGGCGGGTAGTCCAGGTCCGTGACTGAACAAGACCAATAGCAACATGTGGTTGTGAAAGTTAGGTCCTGAATAAAAAAGCAGAAAGAGTGGTGAATGTCTGGGAGAGAAAAAAAATACGACAGATTTATGGACCCATCTCTGACCAGAGAGGATCCGTAATAATGCAAATCTCTGACAACTTTACGGAAAACCAAAGTTCCGATTGAGATGGTTGGGCCATGTGCCTCATCACCTTATATGCCGAAAACAAGAATGCCCAGAATACTGTTTTTTGGGAAGCTATGGAGACCTATTTTCACCAGCTGGGAATCAGACATTGGAGAAGACTTTCGAGGGACCGAAGTGATTGGCCGGCAGTGGTGGATGAGGCCCAGGTCCTTGTAGGACCGTAGTGCCTAGGAGTGAGTGAGTGAGTGAGATAGAGTCAATTTGCAAATATTTTGATCCCATCTAATGAGTAGGTTGTATGCTAGCTTTTCACAAGTTTCGTGTAAATGGATGGGTATGTTTCTTAAACTCATTTTATTCAGTTTTACCTCCAAGTAAAGTTATAATTTTTCGTTATGATATTAGTACTATAGTTGGAGAAAATGCTGCACAGAGTGCCCAAGTGGCTTCCATCAATCCACAGTTTCTTTTTTTTCTCATATCTTGTCAATGGTTGAACGGGTTTTCGCGCATCAAATGCTTTTTCGACTATTAGAAGGTAATCTGATAGGAAAATCAATTTAAACTTTTTTCTACTTTTCAGGCACGTCCCCATCTAACCTCGTGTTTCCTCTTATATGTCATATATTAGTAGCAGTATAAGAGAATATCTATTTTAAGGATATTTCGGCGCAAATAATGAATGATTTTTTGGGACATTTCCGTTTTAAAGTCCATTACTACTTACACAATTGAATTTAATACTAATGCAATGTATACAGTCCCAGTGAATAAGTGGTTTTTAGTTTTACCTACTTTTCAGGACAGAGTTTTTAATGTTTGAACCTTCGCTTTAAATCAGGGTTTTGGGTTAAATGGTTAAAATTTGGTATTGAAATTACCAAAACGTTGTTTACGTTTTAAGTTTATATTAAAACGCTAATATGATTGGTCGTATCTGGAATGAGATTAACGTTAACCGTTTATTCACTGAACATGTTGGAACCTTGTTAGAGAAGAATTGGTCGACTGTATCTTCTAATTTAAGGAAGAAATAGTTGGGGGTGCAGTCAAAGAAAACACCAAAATAAGCAAAACTTATTTATTATGTGCCGACGTTTCGGCCTACAATGTAGGCCATCTTCAGGGCTAAGAGTTTGTTACTGCTACGTTTTTATATATTTTTGTTTGTTTCTCTCTCTTAGTTACTGCTACGTTTTTATATATTTTTGTTTGTTTCTCTCTCTTAACTTTACCTATGTAACCCCTCATACCTATGTAACCCCCTTTTTCTATAAGTTTAATCTTCTCTTTTTGTATCTTTCCGTTTACCTCCTCATTTTCTTTCCCTTTATATTATTGTTTACATTTTATCCTTTCTTGACATGTATTTTTTCTATTTTATATTCGTATTCTTGTTTATTATATCTGTCACCATTATAATTTCTTTTCATCATCTACAATTTTATTTTTATCTATCACTTTTTTAAGTTTATTATATTCTGTAACCAGTCTTATATTCTTTCTTATTTATCATATATATATTCACCATTTCATCATATCTAGTCACTATTTTTATCTATTCACTATTTTATCTTTTCACTATTTCATCATATCTAGTCACTATTTTTATTTTTTCACTCCTGTACCACTTTTTATATATTCTTGTTACTGCTACGTTTTTATATATTTTTGTTTGTTTCTCTCTCTTAGCCCTGAAGATGGCCTACATTGTAGGCCGAAACGTCGGCACATAATAAATAAGTTTTGCTTATTTTGGTGTTTTCTTTGACTGCACCCCCAACTATTTCTTCCTTAAATGTTGGAACCTTCTTGATCAATCATTCACTTATTACTAAACATTTTTTTATTACCATTTCTTAAATTTTTGGTAGTCGGTAATAGATAATATCATAATACAAAATATTTAGATTTAGGTGTTTATTATTGTTAAATCAAGGTATTCCCGTTAAGATGGGGATTTTACCATTAATTTGTTGTAGCTGGTTCAGTATAAATATCATTTAGAGGACTGTATAAAAAATGTGGTGGTATAAAAACATGAAATACAGTTTTTCTCCTGCATTGTTTTTAAATTAGATTAACAAAATTGATATGTTTGAAGTCTTAATACACTCCACCACATGTTTTTATACAGTCCACTAAATTATTTTATACAGAACTGGAAATTAACAAATTAATGGTAATATCCCCATCTTAATCGGGAATATCTTAATTGTAAGATTGCAATAAAAAAATAATGCTTTATGATACAAAATATTTAGATGTGTATGTTTAGATCGGGTAAATACCAACAATGGAATTATTGAATATCGAATTTTGAATACACGTACAATCCTCTCTTAAAATGCACCTGGTGCAGTAAAAGAGATACCATGTATCATTATTAATATTAATATGTTATTTTTCAAATATTAAAAAAAGCCAAAGGGATTAAGAAAGAAAAAAAATGGAATTATTTAAGAAATCATTTGTGGACAGCATCACTGTTGATTTTTTATGTAGTTTTCAATTTTAAAATGATTCCGCACCTTTAATTCATTGTGGTATGCTTGTTTATTCATATAATGTATCATTATGCTGCTATGACTAATCGGCCGATGCTATTGTGAGAGTCCTAAATGTTTTTTATCTAGAGATATTAAATGAGTACTTACACCGTAAAGGCTGGGGACCCCTATTATACGTCCTTTTCGAAGGACGGCATTATTAAGGATTTTTTGCTCCCTTTACAAAATCCTAATGCGGGGCTACGTACCCGAAATCTTGTGCAAAGCAGATAGTTATTCTAACCACTAGACCAAATGGGACACGATTCATGGTGGTAATAAACATTCAGCTTATAAGTTAGATATGTTATACTTATGCTGAAGTCAGGCAAAGCGCTTCTGAATAAAAACTTCGTTTTATTCTTTTTTTTTTCAATTGAAACCTAACTATTCCAAAGTACCAAACAATATCTCACTTGTAGTTATTGTATAGGTAAGGATGATCAATATACCATTTGCCTTTTTAAATTTCATAGATCAACAAAAGTCAATGAAATGACAAGCAAATAAATAATTAGTTTAAGAGACAGAATGAAATATTACAAAACAATTCATTACATAAAAATACAAATAAATATTTCATTCGAACAGATAATCGTATACAGAAAGTAATGACATTTTCCTCGTCGGGTAGCCTCCCAAACAATTCCATCCAACTTGTTTGATTATACCAAACTATTCTAAATTGAGTGAGAAGTTCCAGATTAATAGCGTCGGTCTGCCACGAATTAAAAGTTTTTAGCCTCAGCTGAAAGACAACCGCTTAGTTCAACAAGTTTGGCCCAATCCTTTATATAGTGCTATGTTTCTACTCTTAAATATATTTTGAATATGTTGGTAAATATTTGGGATGCCTGAGTATCATTTAAGATGATTACACAAATTATAATAATTCTATGCCTTATCTTAATTGGGTTCTTCTCCAGAGGTATGTTCTTGTGTTTACCAATTTATTCATCTATTGTACCTTTGATATATTATTTATAAATAATTGGTATATCTGGGGTATGTAAGCACCAAAAGACTGACAATAAGGATCGTTTATTTATTCAATTTTAAACAAGATTCAGATGTTGCTATATAAAAGGGATTGCCATAAAATACCTTACGGGAAATAAATTAAACTTCTGTGAACAGGTGTAGATTGGGTTACAGGTCGGTCTTAGGTTTTCCGCCTCCGGGTTTCGAGATCTGGGTCCGCTTCGTTCGCCAGCTCTCCTTCTCTGCTTCCTTCCTTCTCCCTCAGGATCCGTGTCGAGAGTGTCCTCCTTGCTCCTCCAGGTCTGTGTCGAGAGTCCTCTTGTTTGCTTGCCCCCCCTTTCTTCTTTCTCCATCATCTTGGACCATAAAGGCTCCATAAGGAGAGCAAAAGGTCTGTTATTTGTCCAAACACATTTCTCTTCATGTGCCCCAACATGACACATTTACCCCGCTCGGCATCCCTTTAATGGTGCCGACAATACACAGCAATAATTTATACAGTTGACATCCCGACTCATTCTAATTCTATCCTCACCGCGTATGCTGATGATACATGTATATTATCAGTCAACACAAATCCAGTTATGGCATCCCAAAACCTCCAATCCCATAACACTCGTTCTTGAAGAATGGTGAGAAAACTGGAGCATTAAAATAAATTCTCAAAAATCGCATCAAATCACTTTTACCTCACCTCGTAAACCAATGACTTCCTGCCCTTCAGTATCCTTCAATAATATCCCACTGGTGCCAGTAGAACATATCCGATACTTACGGTTGCATCTCGATAAACGATTAACCTGGAATCCTCATACAAGACTGAAAAGACAAGAAACCTCTCGAAGTTTCTGTCTACTTCAACACTTACTTGACAAATGCTTTAAGCTCCCAATTAATGACAAAAGGCTAATCTACATGACCATCATACGACCTATTTGGATTTACTGAGAAGAGTTTTGGAGCTCCACTAAGCCATCGAATTTCACTCGTATCCAATCTCTATAATCCAAAATCCCTCGAAAAATCCTTTATTAAATTTATTTAATTCCTTATTTTGTTAAGAATAGTGTCATTCATAATGACCTCAATATCCC
The DNA here is from genome assembly GCA_037127475.1 of Arma custos. Lineage (NCBI taxonomy): Eukaryota > Metazoa > Arthropoda > Insecta > Hemiptera > Pentatomidae > Arma > Arma custos. The sequence goes on from CM073764.1 coordinate 77,684,144, forward strand.
ATTTGTTGCTGATATGGCCCAAACCCGCTATCTATCCTTCCATAACAAACTTCATTCTCACTCAAACCTTCTAGTTTGTAGCCTAGGTTCCTCTTCGATTCCCGATAATCCTCCGAGGCGTTTGAAAAGAAGATGGCCACACAACCTTCTTAATTGAACTTGTGATTTGAGTACTACCAGTGGGTATTTTCTGTAGGGGAGACCGGGTTTAGTTGGCATAAGGGGCGTGTTGGCACACTGCTTTTAGTATCCTGGGAAGATTGTCTAAACCGATGGCAACAAGATTCGTGTGTCTACGATGGTCAAAATAGGAGAAAACTGGAGATGGCGACACGAGGATGATTCAATTTGACATGAACAAAGTAAAATTGTGTGAAAATTTAACCCACCTGTACAAATAAGCGAGCACCTAATTCCCAAATTTGTGTTTGATTTAAAGCATTGAGCTAATTGTTTTTGAATAATTATAGGTAGCTATAATAATTAATAAGCAGAATTTGTTTTTTGGTTTTGGTTTTCTTAGAATTCATTGTTTGTTCCTACATTGAAACATAATTTATTTTACGTTCAAGTATTATTTTTTTAGGATGATTTTTTGTTTGAAGAATTTATTATTTGAAAAGGAAGTTATGTCAATTTTTTATTAAATAAAATGTTTTTCCTCGAAAATTGCTGTGTTTTGCTTAAGTATCCTTATCCATGTCACATTATGCCAACTCACCCCTCGGGGTATGCCAACAATAGATACAATCTTTTAGGAAAAGTGCTTTTTGGGTTATTTAAACATAAATTTAACGAATGGGTCCTACGTGATTTTGTAGTCTTAAAGTTAAGCTATGAGGTGCATTCCAGAATCTCTCCAAGTGTTTCACTAAAAAATAGAAAAATCGAAAACTAAAATCAATACTAACTAGCCCCGGTCTCCCCTACTTGCCATTATCTGTTGTTATTATGTATCACGTAGCTTATTTACTTATTGTATTATTGTAATACTGTGGTAAATATCAATAAATAATTTTTTTTAAATCTTTATTTATTAAATTTTATTTGTTTCAATGCGATTATTTCATTTTAAATAACATTGTATCATGCATATCCAGCTCTAAAGAAGACTTGAATATGTAAGCCAAAACTTCAGTTTTTATTAAATACTTTCTTGCTATTTAAAAAATTTATTCGGTGGCCTCCACCCGGACCACTTTTTACACCATGATAATGTTGATTTATTGTGTGTCTAAGTTTAGGCAAAACAATTACACCTCGTCAGGAATGGTTAGACATTGATGAAATGAATAATTGGTTCCGACTTTAAATCGATCCTAATATTTACAAAAACCATGGTAGAACGTCGGTACCCTAAGAAACACAGTTATTGATGCATGAAGCAGGGAAGCCATGTTTAACGCAACCGACTTCTAATTAATCAACGGTCTACTATACCATGAATATTTAATTCTATTGATGTAAGATTTCTTCCGTCGAGGGATTTCAGAGTGATAATGGAGTGATTTTTTAAATAAAATTACTTAGTATTCCAAATGAAGATTGTTTTTTCAAAGAGTAAAAGTATATCAAAGGCAGACAACTCCGGGATTGAGTCAACAGATTTGAGTGTATATAAGGCGGTGATTGTTAAATATGCATGGATTTATGAATATGCATAACCACTTCCATTTCAGATAATCCGGGTTTTCTTTTCGAGTCGGACTGATCGTGTAGCAATAGAGAGAAACGTAGCAAATGATAAGAAAATATGATGAAAACTTTTGATCTCTCATCGTTATTCTATTCTCAAATCCTTCTTTGAGTGAGGTCCCTCTTGTGAATAAAATATCGAGAGATCAGAAACGACTTCAGAATGGATCGTTCCATTGTATTAATGTTTTCTTGAACAGACAGAAAATGTTTAATTTTATTTGAATGGTTCTCTGTGCTCTTATACTGCAAATGTAAAATACCATTCAGGAAAATATTTTGTATTTATTTGCTGTTTGGCAAAACTATATGATATTTTATTTGGTACTTCCTTGCGTTACAGGATGGCCTGATTCGTCATGAACGCAGTTCATGGAAAAGACATCTTGATTATAACGCAAGTTTATAAATATATGAGATTGGGGAAAAGGTAATGTCAGTTTCTTCCAATAGATGGCTTAAAGTTGCTTATGTGTATTAATTCATTCAACGAAGCCATATTAAAACGTTGAACATTCTAGATATGAAGGTAGTCATCAGTTCCCTTAATAGAACGTCATTGCGCTTTGAAATGGAAATTACAAACGTTTTTTCGCCATTTTTAGTTTCAAAAAGTGAAAAATTCAGTGAAGGCCAATCGAAAACTGTATTGTATTTATGGTGATGAATGCATAAGTAAATTCCATTGTCGAAATTGTTTTGATCCTTCATTTTTGTTTAAGTTGAAAAGAAGATATATTCCCTTATTGGGGTATGCTATCTCTGGATGAGTAGACTGTATGTTTTCTAAAAATGAAATGAAATACATTATAGCAATATATCGAATAATTAATGAAAGGACAGAGTTTTATATTACTGTTTTAGTACATATACGGATGCACTTTCCATTTGTGGTTGGTCTTGGTGGTTGCTGGGTTTTCTCTATGTGCTTGGCCCTCTGAGAGGTCTATTCCATGATTATCAGAAGGGAGCACATCTTCTTCTCCTGTTCCTTGTAGTACTGTTCTGTACTGTCTGCCCTGTGGCCATTTAGTGCAAATAGTGGTGGCCAATTAATTAGGTCAAGGGAAGTAGGAAAAACAGACAGTTTAGATTGAACAATTTTCATATTTATGTTTAACCTCAACCTGGATTCGTTGAAGAAATCCGTGAAATTCTTTAAAGATCAAGATAAAGCGGCATATTTAAACTCGAGACATTGCTATGGAACTAAACATCGACATTAAAACAGTTTTGAACGATTTATAGAGGACTAGATATCAAAAGAAGATCTCGATACTTGGGTTCCACGTGATTTAACATTGAAAAAAATTACAGACCGGGTTTCCATTTGTAAGAAGCACCTGAAATCATAGGTTATAAATAAGATAACAATCCTTTTTTGCGCAATCGTTAAGTAAAAATTCTTCAACACTCCGTGATTTCTTCATTTATTAATCTCTTACCGTCACACGTTAATTCATTGGTTTTATATGCGCCGTCACCTTTTGAACTTAGCTCGGTTCACTTTCCTCCTTTTCCGTTAATTAGTCAACTTGTTGAAAACCTAGGTTTCATACATAATATAGTGGATGAATATAACGTAAACATCAATGCCAAACTGTACTGAATTAATGCTATTAATGAGAAATTGAAAATTAAATTTAGTCAATTGTCAATTCGCTCTCTCATAAATGAATGTTAAACAAATTAAAAAACACTAACAGAAGATGGATTTCAAAACTAGACAAATAATCATAATCATTTTTATATGGAAGCATTTCTGTATGGAGGTGAACCTAAACAGTGTTTAGGCTCACTATCATACTAGTGACCTACTATATGTTACACTCCCTGAAGAAGACCTGCAATGTAGGTCGAAACGTCGGCTTCTTATAAATATTGTATAACTATTTAAGGAATTAATTCTTTGACCTCCACCCGGGCCGTTTTCTTTATCAGTGAAAATGCATAGTTCAAAAGCTAAAAACAATATCTCTATTTTATTTCATAATTTTAAGTGTTCCTACGTTTGTATCTGATTTGTTCCAATTATTTCATTTTTATATATTGAATATGATCGTATCTTTTCTTTCCAAACCTGCAATGTGGATGAATTTCTAATAAATGCTTCATCACTAATTAAGGAATTAATTCTTTGATCTCCTCCCTAACAATTTTCTTCCTCATACATCTGCAGCCCCGTAAATTTAAAAATAATCCTTTTATTTTTAAATTTAAATTATTCCTACTTTTGTACCTGTGTTGTTCCAATAGTTTTAAATCTTATTTCTAATCATTTTATTTAAGAAATAAAATAAAGCTCTAAAGAAGTCATCAAAGTGTGTCGAAACCTAGTTCATCACTATTTAATGAATTAATTCTTTAACTTTACTATTTTCTTCTTCATATAACACGCATACAGCCATGGTCATCATATGTGGTTAAGTCGAATTTTCTCAAAACTGGATTTCTGATACTCAGGGAAGCGGAATAGTGTTATTTTAATATTGAAAAGGGGGCTAAGTAAGGAATTGGCTATAATAGAGTTCTTGCTTATGTTGCAAATCCTTTTCAAGCAAAAAACTGCGAGAATGAAACGATTTCAAGTTCAACAATACAATGGCTATGGGCGAAATTGGACTTATTTATCAAGTATATGTAAGGTCAAGTAACATTATTCGACTATAATTGAATAGTTTTCTATGTACAATGATCACTCCCCAATTTAGATTTATTAGCTACCTGACATGTAAGGATTAGTGATCAGTGTATCGAAATCGGCTGCCTCTATCTGTCACAGAGCTTGAGCAAATCGTAAACGTTTAGAAGCTAATACTCCCGACTGAGCCCTGTTGACAGAAGACCACTTTGCTCCTAAACGTGAGGTTAATGACCGGTGAAGATCAAAGTGCCGAGGTAATGGAAGTCCCTACCGTCAGATGTGGAGGTCCATATGTACACAGTTCTATGCGTCTTCACGTGAATTCATCTTGTAAAAGAAAACAATTTCATCTCCTTTGCTTCCTTTCAACCTTTTTAATATTCAATCAATTCTTATCCTTTTCCTTTTTTTTATTTTTTTTTTTTATGCTGAATGATAGACGTAGATGAGATAGTTGACTGAATGAAGTAGCGTTACTTCTCATTTATGATATTAGCAAATACAGACATTAGTTATAGTACTTTAGTCTTACCAGTTACTTCTATTATTATGAGGCTTTTAGAAAAAAACCTTTAAGATATAAATTAGAATGCGTTAGGGAAAATATAAAAAAACAAAGCCTTAAGTTTCTGTATTGGAAAAACTGCCATTGTTTCGCCAATTAAGGCGTCCTCAAGACATACAACAAAAGAAAAATCGCATAATAGAAGACAATTTGCAACACATTTTACCTCAGCAGATAGAAAAATATCTAGGGTTGAGGGTAGAATGCATCGAATTCATATACGCTCTATCTGAATGCCATAACATTATTAGGAAAGCCAAACGGAACTCATGGAGATAGTTCTGTCAGGAAATTAACAATACCAACACATACGTCCGCATGAATAATATACTCTCTAACAGTAATTATTGCAATACCGTGGGCTCCTTTAAGAAGCCAAATGGAGATCCCATGAGCATCAAAGAAACTATAACTGCTATGTTGGAACTTTCCAGGGGGTAAGCTTGAAACCTTCCTGAGGACAGGGGCAAATCGGTCAGGACCTCAGTCCGGGAAATCTTCAATACCAGCGCCATAAAATAGACAGTTAAAATTCTCAAGCCGTACAAAACACCAGGATTTGACGGACTTTATCCGGCCATGTTAAATAGGGTATTGAAATTATCATAGGCAGACTATCTACCCTATTCCAGGGCTACATATCTATATATGTATATTCTAACAGCGTGGAAGGAAGAAGTTCAGGTCACATTTATTCCCAAATCAAGGAAGGAAACATATGTTAAACCCAAATCATATCGCCCCATTTGTCCTTCCTCGTTTCTGCTGAAGACAGTGGGGAAGATTCTTGATATATTTATCAGGGACAAGTATCTCAAAGATAGATCAGTACTGTTGCATCGACATGGATATAAAAGGGCAAATCCTGCGACACTGCGCTACACGCAGTGGTGGAAATGGTGGAAGATGCTCTGCAGTGGAAACAGATTGCGCTCGGAGCATTTCTAGATAAAGAAGGGGCATATTACAATACCCCTACTCATATATTAACTAAGGCCCTACATCATGGCATCAAAGCAAACATTACCAAATGAGTCATTGTCATTCTAAAGAACAGGGTTATTCAGGCCATATATATTGTGGGAAAACGTCACTAAAAGATTCAGGCAGCTGCAGGCTATCCCCAAGGAGGGGTTCTTTCCCAACTACACTGGAACCTGGTAGTGGATGAACTACTACACCTCTTGAATGAGGTGGGTTTCCAAGCGATAGACTATGCAGATGATGTAGACTATCTCACAGTTGGTGACAATGGCGCTAAGAATGGTGGTGAGCTGGTGCACGAAAGTAGGATTTAATATCAACCCTAATAGGATTTAAAATCAATCCTGATCATTGTACCTTTTACTAACAAAAGGGTACTGAGGGAGCTCACTCCTCCCAAAATGAAAGGGATGAGCATTCAGTTTAGCAAGAAGATTAAATACTTCGGCGTCATTCTGGAGAGTAAATTAAACTGGAATGAACATATCGATTATGTCACTAATAAAGCCACTATAGGTCTGTGAAAGAGCCTTTGCGGCAACAAGTGGGGAACTCAGCCCCAAGCTGGCACGGTGGATGTACATCGCAATAGACCCGTTTTAACTTATGGCTCAATAGTCTGGTGGCACAGAGCCGGCCTCCAACAAAATAGACTGTAATTGGAGAAGGTGCAGCGGCTTGGTGCATCTGATCCTTGGGGCCAAGAGAACCACCTCTACCGCTTTACTTGAAATTAAACTTCACTTCTCGATATTCTAATTGAAACAGAGCCATTGAAGACAGCCTACAGGCTGCTGAAGATAGGAGGAGTCAAAAAACCCATGAATGACTTTGGACATAGAAGTATCTTTGTGAGCGAAATGCAGAGCTGAAAACCATTCAGACCTAATGCCGCATAAATATAACTTTGACAAAAGATTCCGCGTTAATACACAGGCGATCTGCAAAAACAAGAAAGACTGCTATAACCCACCCAATGGTGTAAATGTGTACACTGGTGGATCCAAAGGGGAACATGGTGCCAGCTCAGGATTCTGTTTTAGGGGATGACGGAGTACAGGTCATTCTTTAGCTCTGGGTACTACACCCATTGTATTCCAAGTGGAAATATGGGCAATACTAGCAGGTGCCTTCGTAATGAAGGACCACAAGAATAAGGTCATTAATTTTCTTACTGACAGTCAGGCACCATGTAATGCACTACCAAATACAGTAACAAAATCCAGGCTAGTGGAGGAATGCTGCATAAGACTTGATGAATTAGCTGTACACAACGGAGCAAACATGTTTTGGATCCCTGGACACTGTTATATACCAGTAAATGAGAGAGCCGACAAATTGGCAAAGGAAGGAGCCAGAATTGCTCCAATAGGACCAGAACCATGGTGCGGGGTTCCCCTCTCTCTGGCTAAGAATACAATTAAAAAACTAGCCAAGAGGAAGATTAAAACGCGTTGGGATAGAGCCAAGATAAGGCACACTAAAATTTTTATAAAGGATCCTAATGACGAACTTTCTGAGAAAATCAAGAAAGAAGCCGCTCACATGTCGAGAACCGACCTCAAAAGTATGGTCGAAGCCATTACTGGGCATTGTAAACTCAGAAAGCATATGCACCGTCTGGTTATTGGACAAGAACCTCGGTGCCGGTGTATGGAAGAGGACGAAACCCCCTGGCACGAAGTGTTCGAATGTAAAGCAATATGTCGAAAGAGGATATTTGACCTAGGCTCAGGAGGACACGAGGTATTTTACGAACTGAGATTTAGAGATTATCTAAAATATCTCAGAAGCCTAGACCTATGATAGGGATTCTGGACTCGAGCACAATGGCCGATATAGTAGTAATAATAATAATATCTAGTTTTAATTTTGCATATTATCTTGGAGCTACTAACGGTAGTAAAGGTAAATACGTGTAGTAATGGTAAACATACACGTTGAAACCTATGCAAAACTAGATCACTAGGATTGTATAGGCCTTATTAGAAATTCAGAATCAGAAGCGGAAATTGACTTTTTCACTTTTTTCGCTACTTTATTCTAGGTATTTTGTCTGATACGACACATTTCCAGTTATTTCTGATGGTTTAAGTCCGTTTCTGAACCTGAAGTTTCGGAACCATAAAACGGCCTCAAATCTCGGAGTTATCCACTTTTGAACCTGAATGCTTCTAATAAAGTGTGTTTCTCTTAAATTCAATTAATAAAATGTATCGGCAATACTTCCACTTACTATACACTTCTAACAAACCAAGGTAAAGTTATATTAAAACGTATGAGAAAATTACCGACTATTGAACCGAAATATTTTATAAGCAGTTTACCAACACGAATTAAGGGGTCACCTGTGATCTAGTGGTTAGCATACCAACAATGCCAAGATCGTGGGGTCCCACGAAGTGGCCTGGTTCTTGATCCTTAGTCATGCCGTGCTACAGAATGGCGGTAAAATTTGGGTTCAGAGCCAGTAAGAAGATGTCAGGTATTCGTTAAATATTGCTGTCCTAATTATACCTGTGTAGGTAAAATTAAGGATTTCCACTATAGCATCGTCCGATTAGCCATAAAATCATAAGGTGACGTTAAACGAAAAAAAAAAGATCTAACTCTCTTCTTTTTAAAAAAAACAAACTTTTTATTGTTATTTTATTGTGTTCTCATTGTAACACCAATAAAACAAAAGACTTTACAGCTAAATGTCCTATAAGATGTAACATACAACGAATTTTAAATCATTATTTTTGAAAATGTTAGTTATTACGCTCTTTAATATATATCACATATATTTTCAAGCAAAGTATGACAAAATAAAAATAGGATATTTTAAGAAATGATGCCAAGAACATCGTGTAATTTTGAAGGAAGAAAGATAGATGCATTCATAATTCCGCTCTATCTTCATTTCAAAGCCATTTCTCCGCCTCATTTCCCCTTTAGATTTCTTCCTAACGCAACTAGTCAGAAATTAGCTTAAATATCCGCCTTTGGTGAGTGGAGAAGGAATTTTTATACACATCGAACATTCTTTTTTCATTTGTTTTAAAGTTTAGTATTTTATATTATGCCTTATTTCTTCATGTTAGTGTGTTTATTAAATAAGGAAAATATCGCATCTTCTTCTATGTTTTTGTCCAGTAAGTACAACAATAAAACTATTGATTTTTATTTAAGAAAATAGTTTGAGCAGTTAATTATTTCCCTGTGGGATAAGGCTCTATTCAGATTTCTAATTAAAGTCACAAATGAATTCTTCCAAAAACTTCACCTGATCATCCAGAAATTAATAAAGGTTACTAATCTGGGCAATTTAGAATAGGATGTTTTTTATGATCTAATTAATACAGTTCACCTTAATACTGTACACAATGTTCCTTTTTGGAATGATTTCCACGGTTAAACGGGATCCTACGTTTAATAATAAAGTCGAAAAACAAATTTTTAATGAGTTAAGAGATTCATGGAACCCCTTAATTTGAATAATCTTGAGCTCATCAATCAATTAGTTTTCGAGGACTTATTTTCTTCTTCATACTCCAAGATAGATCTTTCTTCATTTTTAAATAATTTTTGTACTTTTTAAATCTAGCATCAGACATCTGGCTCAAGAGTTATTTGTCTTTTAAATATTTTATTTGAAAAGAAAAGAAATGACCAGGACCGGGATTCGAACCCGGGTCTCCCACCTATCAGTGGTGGTGCTTTAACCATCTCAGCCATCCTGGTTCGCTTCTCGGTCAGTCACATCCCTTCCTTTCACTGGTCCTATATCCCCGTATTCTCGCAATTTGCGATGTATACACGGGGAGAATGTTAATTGAACATTACTTTCATATTTTTTGTATTTGTCTTTTAGCTTCCTATCTCTCATTGACCATTAAATTTTATTGAAAATAAGCTATTAATGTTTAAAAAAAAAATTTATGGCGAGGATGCTGGATTCAATGTGTTAGCAAGCATTCGTTCATTTCTAAGGCCTATAAACAATTACATAAATTATATTCTTCATTGTTCCAGATTTTTTTTTCTTGATCACTTAGGATCAAGCAATAATTTAATTTCTCTCCTATAATAATTTTTTTTATTTCTCTCTGGGAGTGTTCTTTGTCACCGATATTCCTACTTGCGTTTACTACCATGTTTCCTTCGATCTTCTGTCCAACTTCTTCCAACCTCATCAGGTCATCTGCTTCCTGGGACCCGATGGTTTTACTTTCCTCTTAAACTCAGTTCTTTCTGACATATGAGAGTCTGTGATGCCCAACTTTTCTTTTCGTCAAGAACCGTCTTTTATTACTCTTTAATCCATTTTGTTGTAACATTCTTCTTCAATAAATAGTCGAATATTCCTTCATCAATCCATGCATGTTCGTTCTGTATAGATGTCCTAGGAAAATCAGCCTCCTCGTCCATATTCAATATGATTTACTTATTTGATTTAAATTTTTGTATAAAAATACAAATCAGATTATTTTTTTATAAAGGAGATATTGGATATTTTTTTAACTTAATTGAAGGATTCTTGTCACATAAGCCATACAATTACTTTTGTTTGTTCAGTTTCAGATGGCCTATAAGCTCTGATTTAAATAATATTCTAACATGGTGCGGGAAAAAGTATACCTCTTCAACCATTTGATTTTCAACAATACAGACATGTCTGGGTGTCTTTACGAATCTAATGGAATTCACAAATTAAACCACTATATATTTTCATTCATACAGAATTATCTATTTTCAAAAATCGTTCCTGTATGATTTGAATACATATTTTTAACGCCTTTACAATTTTAAATTTGAACAACTAAACCAAATCCGAAAGAACTGCTATATTCTTGACTAACTTAGTGCGATTTGGAGTTTAGGAAATGAATTCTTGCCTACTCTAAAAATTTATTGAAATTTCAGCAATACTTATATAATTAATATAATTTTATTAATAATTAATAAATACTTATATAATTTTATGATACCGGTCTCTGAAATCCGATTATATTATTTTTTATTTATAGTGTTTAGATAAATTTATTTATCTGTTGCATGTGAATCCAGATCCATGTATGGTTTTCTATTATTGTTTTATAGTGATTAATTGTTAATTGGTAATTAATTAACTGTTGATTTGCTAAGAACACTCTTTCCAGAATTGTTTTACATAACTCCAGGCTATCAACTCTTCAACAACGTTTCTGATGGATTTTATACATATTACTTCTGAGTATTAATTCGTTATACTGTAACAAGCCAAGTCCGATGAGTGGAATCTGTCTAATTTTCGTATTTACTTTTTGGACGGAAGTTTTGTTCATTATAGGAAAATTTGGTGTTATTCATCTCAAGAAATTTACAGGCTTATTTATAAACAGATAAGGTTTTAAATATTTGTTAACTTTTATTGTAAAAAGTAAAATTCCTTGTTCTTCGATTTTTATTTTTCCTTTCTTAATCTACTTCGATTTTAACTTTGCTCTCGAGAAGGTGATTAGGGACTCAGGAATACAGATGACCGGTACACTTCTGACCAAATCCATTAACGTTCTTGCCTATGCGGACGACATTGATGTAGTGGAAAGGTCAGAGGAAGATTTGGAACAGGCATTTCTTGCCTTAGAGGACGCATGGGACTCCAAGTAAACCAGTCCAAGACTAAATACATGGTGGCTAACCCTCCAAGACCACCAGCACCTCATATCAATTTTGGTGACTACACTTTTGAGGGTGTTGATGGTTTTCAGTATCTTGGTTCACTGATCAAATCGGACAACACGGCCAGCCCAGAAGTACAGAAAAGAATATTAGCTGCAAATAAGTGTTATTATGGATTGGCCAAGACATTGAGAAGTCGTCTATTATCAAGAAAGACCAAGGCTACACTGTACAAAACGCTTATTATACCTGTTTTAATTAATGCCTCAGAAACCTGGCCTTTGTCAAAATCTGACGCTAACAGTTTAATACTCTTTGAAAGGAAAGTGTTAAGAAGAATGTTTGGAGCGGTAAAAGTGGGTGACCAGTTCAGGCTTAGGTATAATGCAGAGCTGTACCAGATTTATCAAGAGCCCAATGTGGTATAGAAGAATTTCCAGGCTAAGATGGGCTGGGCATGTGGCTAGGATGGACAAAAAAGCTACTCAGAAGAAACTTCTCTTTGGGTATGTGGATGGGAGAAGGAGACGTGGAAGACCGCGACTGAGATGGGTGGACGAGGTCGAGAGGGATTCAAGTGTCCTCTTTGGATCAAGAGCTTGGCGGACCCTGACACAAGACAGTGAGAGAGGAGTGGAGGCGGCGCCTAGATACGGCCAAGACCCGTACTGGGTTGTTGATTGATTGAATCTATTTTGATGATTTATAAAGACACTTCGATCAAATTTGCTGGATGTGCAATTGCGAAATGAAAATTAAATAGTAAATAAATAAATAAAATTTTGATGATTTATATGAAATGTAAATACTATACATCAATGGTTACATGATCGCCACAAGTAACCAAAGTATGACGTATAATGCTTTACAGACGACTGAGAAACAAATATACACCACTGAGGGGTGAGCAATATTCATTCATAGGAATACAAATTATTTAACCTTAGCAGAAATCCTAAAAAGCTAGTATCACTTATGATTTTTTTACGGAAATGTGTAGCTACCGTCGATAATAATATTATAATTGATTTATTGAAAGTTACTACTGAATAATTATATGACCTAAAGTAAATAAAATGAAACATGTATAGTAGCATGAGATAAAGGCAAGTAGTTTGACTAGTCAATGGTAATACCTGAATAGCGAATTCAACTTGGAACGTCACGAGGCAATCTTCTTTTCAGACGAATCGGAGGATTATCAGGAATTGAAGAGGTAGCTAGGTTTGAAACTAGTTGGTTTGAGTGGGAATAATATTTTTCATGAACAAAAGGGTATCGGGATCGGCCCAATCACCAACAAATGGGACATTTAGTTTATTATGTACGACTTTCTTCGTAAATAATAAGGATTTTACGAAGAATTTTGGAATGTAAGGATTGGCTACGGGAGGAATTCAATGGCTTAGTGGAATCCCAAGGTTCTACTTTGTAAGTCCCAATAGGTCTTCTAACGTTTTCTAACCTTCTAATTCATGTGATGAATATGAGTATTTTGTAAAAAATTGGGAGCTTAGAGCGTTTGTCTAACAAGTCTTGCAATGGCCTCAATCGGCTAGCAATTACTTGTCTTTTCAATCTAGTATGAGGATTCCTAGTTAAGCATTTGTCTAGATGAAATCCTAGGCATTGAATTGGTATTTAAGGAGTCAGTAGGATAGTATTAAAGGACTGGAGGACAGCAAGTCATAGGCTTTCCGACGAAGATTAAAGGTGACGACGGTATTTGTGGTAATTTATTTTTATCCTCCAGTTTTGAAACCATCTTCAAGGTCAGTGATTTGTGATTGAACAGCATCGGGCTGCAATAATTGGATTAGTGTTGACTGGTAATAGACATGAATCATCAGCGTACGTATTTAGGATAGTATTAGGATGGGTTGGGATTTCAGCTGAATAAAAGTTATTTGATGGAACGATATTTTAATTTATAATCTGCGTAATCTCCGCTGGCTATCTTGGCTGCTAGATTTAATAAGTAGAGTGATTATTTAAACGGATTGATGGGCTTAAATGGTGAGATTAACTGTCATTAGGAGATGGTTAATATCTTAAATCAGTATCGGGAAGCTAAGCTTAGGCTTATCAAGTCAAGCACCGTTATATTTCTTTCAGGGGTCGGCCTTTATTTTACCTAATGGGCTGTATGTTATCTTCCAATCCACTTAATTTTTTTTCAATGAGGATCCCTTTTTAACAGGTAATAATAATGTAGCATTCAATTATGCGATTTATAGTTTATCGATGACCAATTTGCATGTGCCCGTATGATAAATATATATTCAGCTTACTGGTCAAAAAAAGTGTCAACAAACTATTTTTCACATAATACAAGGATGAAAATTAGTGTTGATTCCATCTGGAAATCTCCCATGTCATTTAATCAAAATTGTACCAAAGCTAAGTTAGAGAAAACACGCTATTAGTAATTTTTTTTTTAAACGATAAGAACTGTAGTTTTAATATTTAAATCTTAATTTTCTAGAATCCGTAAAACATATCCTGAACATTCATTCATTCAGTCATTCATCCCTTCATAGTGCTTTGTTTTATTATTTTCAACAATAAACCTTTGCAATCGAACAATAAAAAAATACTAATCCCCTCAAAACATAAACCATTTAAAAATATTCCAAATTCCGTACTTTAAATTTCGTCCAAGAGTTTGATCACTCCAAGATTACTCAACCGATTTTATTGAGATTTAGTCAAAATCACAGGTCAACTATATTCGAAAGGCATTTGCATCTTCACAATCATTTCAAAGTCACCACTTTTAAATGATTTACTATTCCTTCAACTCTATCATTCATAAAGGCAGAGAATAATAAAAACTGTTTCAAAATCAGTTTAGCTAGCAAGTTAGCTTTTGATTTATTACTTTTCAATAATTTAACCCATAGCATTCGACCAAGAAAAAACCTTTGAACACCCTTTCAGATTTTAGATATTACAATATATTGAAAGTCTGAATATTGTCCTTGCATAACAATCAGATTGATGCATAGCAGAAACTCTCTTCACAGAGAGAAAGACGGGCGGAAGGGATTAACGTCTTAAGCTCTTCGGCGGAAGAGATTAAGAAGAACCACCTCGAAGATACTAGAACGGCCTCCCCCACTCCCGTTCTGTCTAGAATGTTCGGCCTTGCCTATTTAAATAAACCCTCAGCGCGAGAGGGGCTGACAGAGAGTAAACCATGCAGTGTGATGAACCAGTAATGAGTGACAGTTTGTGAGTGTAATAAACTGTTTCTGTTTGTTACTGTATGTCAGTTTGTTATATTTGGAGATTCTTACGGTCAGTGGACTTTAATTGGTGAAATGTAAGTGTTAATTTGTAGTTATAAGCTCGAGCGTAATTTTATCGTATTTGTACAAATTTATGTAAATAGTGAAGCTATTTCATAGTAGTAATATCTTATATTATTTTACTAATTAAATAGGCCTAGGTTATAATAAATATTTAGAATATTGTTATTGTAAATTTATATTACTTTAATAATTTAATTGTTCGTAACTTCCATTGTATTCTTTTTGTCTCTTTGTTAATAAATATAAGTATCTTGAATTTAGGAGTAGTTTAATTCATTTTCAAACCCAGTAGCCCGTAACAATACGTTTGCAGAACAGTTTCTCCTATTCGACATAATTGTGCTATTAATGTCTGTGAAGAACTTGCATCTTCCAAAACATTATTCATGTTCATTTTAAAGACGATCTCGCTGAAATAATTCTAAATAAAATTGACAAAACAGTCATATGAGGAATCTTGTGATTAATTGTGTGAGCTCACGTTAATAGTCAAAACCCGAGCGATTTGTCAGTCCTAGTATTTATCATTATCTGACCTTGACAATATCTCCATACACTATGATTAACAGTCATTAATTTATTTAATTATGCCTTGACGAACTGGCCAGAGTCTCATTAACAGTTAATCATTTAATATTTAGCCCCCCTAAGCCATTCCTTTGCATTCATCAAAGACCCTTCCCTCAGTTTCCAGAATCCTCATTAAATTCTCATTGCAAAGATGAACCGCAAAGGATAATATATAATATCGTTTATCTGTCGTTAGCTATGAATATTTAGTTAATGTTCTTTTCTATTTTTTACCTAGATAGATCGGTAACAATAAAAATAATTCAGTAATTTCGACTTTAGATAAATTACAGAAAAGACATAAATTAAAAAAAAAATTATGGATAAGGTAAATCCAAGAAGAAGACTGGCTTTATCATATGTAGGGGAAAATGACGATTTCATTGGCTTCTTTTGTTTTGCATTCTATCCAATCTTCAAATAAGTTGAATCCTTCACTAGATCGATTCTCATCCAATAAACTCATTTGCCACCCAAGCATACCTTTCTTAAAGGAACAAACGTTTCTTTAAAATATTTTTTTATGAAACCAATGAAATATCTACTCTTGTGTTCTATTAATGACGTTGTTATCTGCAACCTGGGTGAATAAGTGGTTAAGTCAAATTTAGTTCAGAGAGAATTAACTGTATTCAGGGAATCGGAATCGTATCAATCTTGTAGTTTTCAGTTTGAAATGGAGTTTTAATATAAGCAATAACCCCTTTTCTATCCAATGCCTGACTTAGTCCCTTATCCGCTAAGAAAATGACACGATTCTGCTTCTATAAGTTCTAGCAAATCATTTCGGAGAAAATCCGACTTAACTACTTATTCTCCGGGGCTCTAGATATATGGTTGTTATAATGTAGATAGACTTATTACTTTTAAAAAAAAATGAGCCTTTTATCCATAATATATCTTCTACATCTCAAAATACGGATTGTGTCCAAGTCGGTTAAAACACACTTAAAAGTAGATCGGTAGAGTTTACTGTATTCTTCCATAATATTACCATTATGTGAAACCGATATCGCTTACACGTCCCTCGCACCTCCAAGAGATGAAGTCCGCATACAATCCCCGGTTAATAATTTGAAACTATCTGCTTTTGATCTTATAAAGTATGATGTTATAAGAATTAAACTGTTTGGATGTTTAGGGCTCTGTGCATCAGCTAATATCTTAATTGTCACCTTGCCAAAGTCATTGAATAAATAGGCAAACCGTTGAGTTATTAGTATCAAAAGAAATACTTGGTAATTTTGAGTTATGCTGCTTGGTTTAGCTATTCCATAAAAATACCAGAAATAACAATTTCCCTCAAATAAACTAAAATAAAATAAAAGAATCCTTTTATTCATGCTTGAATAAAATGGAAATGGCGTACCAACTCACCAAAGGACATTTAAAACAAAAGATCAATGCCCTTTAATGTAAAAATCAGGCTTTATTGCACATTTACAGGATTTACAGGAGATGGGGATCTTCTGGAAAGCAAGCCGTCTCAGGATGAAACTGGATACTCACGTGGGTTTTCAAGAAAAACCAAAGCTGAAAACGGGAAAGAAATGGACAGAAGAAAGAAGGGAGCAGCACTGGGCAAAACAGGGAATGTACTGGGAAAATATCAAGAAAAAAAATGCACTTGAAATGACGTGGTCCTAAGTAGGCCTATACCGAAAAAAAATCAACAAACAGATAAGTAGTCGTATGGCCCATGGCTCCTGGTCAATATTTTACTTAATTTTCACCGAAAATGCACCCTGTTTGGACCGGGATCCTATTCGTACCTGATAATGACTCTCGATTAAAGTGATTGCCAACATTACGATCGTCCGCTTAACAAATAGGTCGTTGGCTCATAGAATTGTGTGGCATTTATCTTGTCGATGGAATAGTGGTCAAATAAGCCGGTGTTCCCTGCCAAACTGATAGCTTTAATTTATGGATAAATTATCGTTCAGAAGTTATATCTTCTGATCGCTCCGTCAAAAGAACGCCATAATTGCCATTAATGTGTTAATCCTTTAGTAGCATTGTTTTTTTTTTGAAGTATTATCAATTCAGGAACGACATATCTGATATTACATTTCCAACATGGTTTTATATATTTTTTTTAATAAAGCCATATTCTGAGTTGTATCATGTTTGAACTTGAAGTTTTATGGGAATAATTACACAAAATAAAATCATAAAAGTTAAAGCTTCTATAGGTTTTCTAATGGTTAATTTAAGAATTTCGATACCATCATTACTATGTTTATAAATAAAATAGAATTTTCAAATGCTTCTATAAACTCATTAGGTTTTTTGAGTTTTGACATGGTTCTTTTGAAGGAGCGATGTGTCAGCTACACTATTTTTTTATTTGCATTTTTTTCAGAAAACCCTATGATTTCCAATAATATTTAGGCTTCTATAACTATACAGAGAGCCATCAGTAGCTAGGATGAAGACTCACAGTATTAATTATTAGAAGAGCGTAGAGTCCTTCCACCTGGGCTGCCTCTTATCGATTCCGTATCCTGCCTTCTCTCCTCCAACGGAGCCATGAATTATTTAGCCGATACTTTCTCGGCCAAACAGCGCTAACTTTCTAGACATTTTCACTTTATTGTTTTCCTCATTCTTTTGTGGTATGGCGGAGGGTGGAGGCACTAGATGTGAGTTGTAAAACGGAGAAGTCGACTCCCAATTCTTCGAAAAGTGATGATAAATTCCTCCCTTCTCGCCGATCATTTGGAGGAAGAAGTTCGAACCACTTCCGGGTCTATTAAGGTTTTGAGTAATGAGTTTGTTTTCTATGTTGGGCCCATCTTCCGAAGCGGATTTGGGTGAATATCTGTCATTTGTGCGGCCTTCGTTTTATTGTGCCCTTCCTCGGGAACTGTGTCTTAGAGTTTTTTGTTTGAGGAGTCGATTCAGTTCCCACAGACGTAGGACACTTTTGGATGAGTAAACAATTTTGTTTTTCGTTTTTCTTTTGTTTATTAAACTATTATGTCTCAACAAAAAAATTAGTACTTGTATCCAATAAATTGGAATCTATAAACTCCGGATAATAAATGTACTTATGTAGTAACCATATAGCTAAGTACAGAAACGCTGATGAATGCAGGTAAGGAAATTGGTCTGGAAGTAAATTCGGACTAAGTTTATAGTAAGTAGCGGTAAATGGAGAAATTTCGGTGATATTGTTGTAGGAGGAAATAAGTTTGAACATGTGGATAAGTGTAAGTACTTAGGGTCTATGGTAAGTAGAAAAAACGAAATTCAAGAAGAAATAAAGGTTCGATTAAAGGCGGGAAATGCTTGTTATTATTCGGTCCCGACATTACTAAGATCGCGTCTTTTGTCCCGAAAACTAAAAATTAGACTTTATAAAACCATGATCCTTCCAACTCTTCTTCACGGATGTGAAACTTGGCCGGTTTCGCTGAAGGATGAACAGCGTCTTAAGGTATTGGAAATTAAGGAGTTGCGTAGAATATTCGGTCCAAAAAAGAATGTGACCACTGGAGGTTTTTGGAGATTACAAGACTCGGAATCGCGAAGCATGCACCTGGTTAATATTATTCATGTTAGGCTGAGTAACAACCGATTCCTAAAAAGTTAATAAGCGCTGCGCCAACTGGGAAGCGTCTGAGGGGTCCCTAATTAAGGTCACTCTTTATTTTAAACGTTCAAGGTCTTCGTTAAACAATTGATCAATATGCTAAACCGAAGGCTGGCAAAAGAATTAAGAGGAATTTTATCTAGTTGATTGAGAATCTATCTATGTAAAGAGGTCATTATCAATATAAGACGCTTTTGAAGTTATTCACTTGAACATTTTAAGGAAAAAATTAAAGTTGCCTTATCATTTGCTAATTGGGTATGAATTACATATTTATTTCCTTACTTAACTCTTTTTAGCCTATAAAGTTTTAAGTATTATATTCTCCACTTCATGCCTCTCATGTTATGCTGTTCTGCTTCCCTGTCAGCCAATCTGCTGAATATCTACTGCTTGTATTTGACAGGTGTAGATCCAAATATAAAAAGAATGAAATATTCTTTGATCAGTGATTTATAATCATCAAGTTTAATTTGTAATATTCCCTTTGTATATTAAATTAAGATTTATTTTTTTTATGGTCTTATAAAAATCAGGCTACGAAAAGGTGGCATGGGTTTAATATATTTATGACTATGATTCAGAAAACATAATGTAATAAGATTGGTTTGATCAAAACATTATTTATCTAATTTAAAACATAATTAACACCTCATGGTAAAGTTCAAATGTGATATTCTAGAAAAAAAAAACTAGGTAAGAACAAGTATACAGTTCGTAATGATTTTTTTTTTAATGAATGATGATAGGCTTGATTAAGTTAAAAATTCCTTCTAAGTCAAAGTTAAATTTTAATTCAATTACTAACCAACGTTTGGCTTCTCAAAACTTTTTCTATATAAACATTACTTTTCCATTTTTGTTTAAATTCCGACTTGCAATACGATTTAATCTGTCAAGTTTACCATATATGAATACAAAATTTCTTTTACAAATAAAGATTTCTGCTAATAAAAGAAATAATTTTTTTTCGATTCGGTCAAATGAGTGTGTCAGTTAAGAAAGAAGAAAATTCATTTATAAAAGGATTCAGGAAAATTTATAAGCAGTTTACAAACACGATACCTTTTTTTTTGAGTAATGAAATAAGTAACCCCGTTGTCTTCCTGAGTTTAATTTCCTTGTCATTTTCCTTTTCTGTTTTTAAAATGAGTTTTCATAACTTTGTAATTCGGCAGCATGGCCATCTGCGCAAAGCATTAAGAACCAGCGCAATGGTTTTGTGGTTTTAACATAATATCAATTAAAGTTGATCGACTGCCTTCTGGTTGATACGAATGCCATTTTCATTTGTTAAATTTTGTTTCACTAGTTAAAATATAAAAAAATCTCTTCATTTTAGCTTATTAGTTTATTAGAAAAATCTCTTCATTTTCCTAACCCTCTTGATACATTGTGGAGGGTCCAATTGTATTTCACGCCCAGAAAGTGAATATTTTCTTGCAAAACACAAGTTTAGAGGACAACTGTATCCGAAATGATGTTTTGAAGTCCCTTCCTTCACTTTTTTTGCTCTTACTTGTATATTAAGGAATGATCCCTTAAGCCAATTACTCATTCATTTTTGTGGATCAATTTTTAAATATGGAGGAAAATTTTTAACTATGCCAGTTAGAGGTAAATAAAAGGCCTAACTAACTGTAACATTTGTTTGTTTAATTTTTTTCTAAACGTTAGCTATAGCTAACGTTTATCATATTTCATATGGAAATCTGAAGTTGGTAGTTCATTCATGGATTTGAGTCAGCATTAGGTTGTTCGTGCAATCTTTAATATTATTATTTAAAAACTAATTCTAATGGCAGACTGCCTATTGATATTTTATAATGTCTTGTGAAAAAAGGATTGATTGATTGATCGAATATCTAAAAAAAAAAAGTAAGAAAGAATATTTTTCTCAAAACATAAGTTAGATCTTTCCCTTTAAACGTCTACAAAATTTGTGCGTGGGAACTGATTGGGTTACAACGACTCGATCACAATTTTGTTCCTTTAACAACATACAGTTTCTCAATCAAAATACCTTCTACTTCATTACACAAATTTTAAACATACCCGTACATCTTCACTTGAATCTCTGTCCCTCCCACAGCCATGGACTATCCAGATGTGCACTGATGTTTACCACCGAATTATCATCTTCAGAGGTCTAAATACAACAGAAAAAAGCTTTTTCTGCTTACATTTAGTTCCATTTCTTGGCCTATCACCCAAAATCTATTCCTAAACATAATGACCCACAATTACTTTCGAATGCCACATTAGTTATAAATAACAATTGGTCCTGCTACCGAGCAGTTAACATGTAATGAGATCGCACAAGGTATGAATACAGGTAAAGATTCAGTGCTATGAATTTATAAATTTTAACAGACTTTCTATTGATGCATTGTTTTTCTAGGGGAGGTCGTTAAGCTAAGGGTTCCAACCCGTATACATACAAATAAGAATGATAAAAAAAAAGAGGGAGTACAGTAAATCCCTTTGAATAACGAACGGGGGTGAGAAAGCCATGAATAAAAGATGGTTATAATGGTGCTGTGTAGTGGGGGAATGCTCTACTGTCATTGGCCAAGCTATGACCACTGGCCGCTTCCACACGTGTTAAAATTGATTGTTTTTCTTTTGTTTGCCAGTACTTTTTCCCATACTTTACATAATACGATTTAGTGGTATTTCAGTCTAAGGAAGGGTGAATATTGTTATTGTATGATATTGCATTAATGGGAATCATATACTGAAGAGTGAAACGGATATATTCAAAACGTTTATAGAAACGAGAGGAGTGTATCCTAGAGATCGGTTGAATAACCTCGGGGTGAAAAAAATAAATAAATAAAGGTCTGTACCAGTACAACCCATGAAGTAGAGGTGTTGCTTGAACAACATATGTGCATGGAGATGATTTGTCATAGATCACGCTCAGCCTCTAGATTTCCACTCCTGATTTTGGATACCCACTCTATAGAGCCTGGGTGAGCCCCAGATGGGTCCTAGATGCCATAGGACTATCTCCGGCCGCTAATATATCAACTGGAAGTCTGCCAGCGAGCGGAATTGAAATCCACGACCTTCGGCACGACAACTCTAGCTCATCAATAATCTCGGAGTAACTTAAAGTAAATTAACTTTAGATGAGTAGGAGTTTAGCTTTAAAGAACACTGTTAAAAAATAATGAGAAAATGCTATAGTTATAATGCTCTAGGGGGTTATAACCCCCCTCTCCCCATTCTTTTCTAGTGAAAACTAAAAGGAAGAGAAGTTAGGAGGCAAGTTACAGGTCTCACTCCCGGAAATGAAATTTCAGATAAGACTTTCACGATCGTTAGACATTTCTGCAAGAAAAAGTTATTATTATTATACGGGGCTACAATTTGGTGACGAGTCCTGGCCTCCTACACCAGCTTCTTCCAGTCGTCTCTGTTTTGTGCAGCCGTCCACTAGCATCTGACTCCCAAGATATCCGTCACGTCCCTCTCCACACCATCCGACCACCTCAAATTCGGTCTTCTCGTGCAGTAGACTCAGTCAAAGCCTTTTTAGGAATGGCCTCGTCCTCCATTCTATTCACATCGCAGCCTTCTAATTTTTAAGGAGTAAACAACGTATGCTTCGTATTACATTCAGTAAACTTTTTTTTCCATCTAGATAAACTCCACCAAAGATTCTTCGGAGGATCTTTCTTTCGAAAACTAGGAGATCATGCTCAATCAGCATCAATAGTCATTGTCAATGTCTCCGATCCATGTAACAAAACTGGGCGGACTAATGTTTTCACGGATGGAGCTTGGTCTGTCGTGGTAGAAAGTGTGAGTAGAATTCCTTGCGTAGACCAAAGTAACACCTGTTGGCCATCCATTTTCTTTTCTTTACCTCAACCCCAGGTGGATTATATTCAGTCACTATTGAACCCAAATAGATGAATTGAGCAACTTTCTTAAAGATAAAGAGGCCAATATTGATGGTCTCGCCAGCTCAGGGCACTTCCCCTGTGACCATGAATTTAGTCTTCCCCTGATTCACCTATAGTCCAAATGTTCTGGCGGTCTTCAACAGGGCTAGAAAAACCCTTTAACGGAATCCTGGACCATCCGAGTAAAAACTGTCTCCTTGGTTTGGAAACCCACATCCAAACCCACTAATGTCTTCGTAAGCGCCAAATTAAACAGGAGGCATGCTAACGCATTTTCTTGGTATAGTCCTTTTCTTGAAGGAAACTCTTCTGTTCTTTTCCCACCAATCTGCACAGTGCATCTCACATCACTCATGGTTAGCTTTATCAGTCTTATTAATTTATCGGGGATGTTGAACTCCTTCAGTGCCTTGTAACTTCCCGGTTAATGCTGTCATTGGCTGCCCTGAAGTCCACAAAAAAGATGATAGGTTTTTATATTAAATCATGTCCTCTCTCAAGGATTGTTCTGAGGCAGAATATTTGATCCGTGGTAGATCTTCCCCACCTAAATCTGCTTTGGTTGGGTCTACGCTTCTGCTCTGCAAAGGGTAGGAGATGCTGGATAGAGTGTTTGAGAGGGTCTTTTATCCGCAAGATAGAAGAGAGATTCCTCTGTAGTATTGGCATTGGAGTTTGTCACCTTTTTTAAATACAGGAATTATAACGGTTTTTTTCCAATCTTCTGACGAATTCTCTTCTTCCCAGGTGTTGAAGATAATGTCCTGTGGTTCAATGTTAGACTCCAGGTTCCTAACTACCAAATTCTCTCCCACGTCTGTTCCGCAGTGGACTGGGTTTAGTAGGTCCTCTCAAATGCATTGCAATAATGCATCATCCTTGGAGGCAACTATGTCTCCATCCTTGTTTCTTCATGTTAAAGGCATATTTATTCGGATCTTCTCTTTCTATGGACGCTTCTGAAGGATTCTCTAGATTATTTCTCTTTCCAGTGTCTTCATGATCTCTCCAATTCATCTTTTTTTTTCTTTGGTTTTTCCTCTCTCCTTTTACTTTGGTATTCTACTACAGCTCTCCGAGTTCCTTTATTCAGCATATTCTTGCCACATTCTTGATATCAGTGGCTTCGCATTCTGCATCGAATCATGGGGATCTCTCCTCCTTTTCTCAAGGCCCCAGCACATTATCAGTGGTTTCTTGCATTGTGGCCACCATGCTGGACCAAAGAGGTTCTATATTTTCGTTATCTATTGCATAAGCACAGCGTTTTTCATCAAGCTGCTTGGTGTATCTCTCTTTGATATCTGGTTCTTGTAACTTCTTAAGAGAGTGTTTATGATTTTCACTTCTGGACACGACCTTTTTAAAAGATATTTTAGGTGTAATGTGAGTGATACATAAATAATGGCATGACTCCACGTTAGTGCTTCTAAAGGTTCTCACATTCTGAAGGGAGGACTTGTGCCTTTTATCAACAAGAATATGATCTATTCGGTTGACATGTTTCCTATCTGGCGTAGTCCAAGTACCTTTATCTTTGTGCGAGAAAAAGGTACTTCCAATGATCAAGTTTCCAAACTAATAAGCCTTGTTCGATTTTCGTTGGATTGGTTGTGGAGGCTATGTTTTCCTATTGTTGGGAGATATAATTCTTCTTTCCCAATTTTCACATTAAAGTCTCCAGCTATTATTTTCATATCATATCTGGGGCACTGATCTACGGTTTATCCAGTTGTTCATAAAAGGTGTCCTTATCTTCTTCACTCGAGGCTTCCGTTGGCGTATGCACATTTATAGTACTGTAGTTATAAAATTTTCCATATATCCTTTGTACACAAATGCGTGGGTTTACAACCTTAAAATCAATGGCTAATTGTCTAAATTTCCGCCTAACAACAAATCCTACTCCATATTCATATCTAGCTTCACAGCAGTTGAAGTATATGGTGTGCTGTCTTTTTTCGAGGGTATTCTTGCCAATCCATCCGACAACATCAAGTTTGATCAAACTTGATCAATTACCAGTTTCAGTTCTCCAGGTCTGTATAAGGAATGAATATTCCAACATCCAAGATTAAAAGTCCAGTAGGTGTTACCGGGTTGTTTCCATCCATAATCATCGATAACCGAGGCTGATTTTAGTTTCTTTGAAATATACACTTCAAGTAGGTAAAATCCTCACTCCGTACCCTAGTATACTGGTGGGGCTGCTACCTTGGTGCCTGTATACCTGCATCCCTGTCCTAGGAGGCTACCTAGGGGATGTGACCCTAGACCCTAGGGTGTATAATGCTAGTAGCCTTTGTTTATAGTGTGTGTGTGATTGTAGTGTGCTGTAGTTGGTGTATATGTATGAGTGTCAGAGTGCTGTTCCCCCAATCTGGAGGACCAGTGGCTATCTGCAGTCAATTGACCAAGGGATGGGGCCACCACCTCTCTACACCCAGCAGCAAGTAAAAAGAATAAGATTGTTACATAACCCGAATATTCCAATATTGATTATTTCGGCTGTCTCAGTAATAAAGAGGCTCTAGATAGATTGGTTAATAAACATTGTTTTTTCAATAAATATGACTTTTAAAAAAAAAATGTCAGAAATGGAATATCAGATATGTCGTTCCTGAATTCAAAACTTTCAACATACAATTGCTACTGAAGGCTTAACTCAAAAATGTGTTATCCTACTGTTCTTTTGAAGGAGAAACACATCAATGCTATGTTTACAATGTATTTATAATTTTTGTTTTGGTGTTTGTATGTTGACTCTTTTAAGAATCAACCGAACAATCTTGGACCTAAAACCTACAACGTGGTCACAAGGTTGCAATCAGAGAGCACTTTCTTAAAACATTTCAATTACAAATACATAGTGTGGTAAATTGTCCATAAAATTCTCATTTAGCCGGTAACCTTTTTATTTTTTTTATAGATTTTTGGAGATAACGTTAATAATTAAGATTAAGATTAATAACTAATCTTTATCTCCCTCTTCTTTTGCAAGACTGTCCTAGAATGGAGGAGGAGGAGCCGGTGGTAAGATAAATAAGGGCCCAAGACGACGACTAAGCAGACAAGATAATACAGAGCCTTCTCAAGTCCTGTAATTGCCAAGCCGCCATGTCCCCGCTCCAAGATAAGGCCAATCTCCCACGGCCTACCTGTTCCGATATTGTCTCCTCCCTACCTTCCTAATCATTAAGGCCTTCAAAAGCATTAGTTAATTATTATCACATGTGCTTTATTGATGTAATTATTGGGTCCATTCATATGAAATGTCTATTTAAAAAAAAAAATATTAAAACAACTTCAAAATTAAACAAGAATGGTTATGATGGCTCCTAGCAGGTTGAATAAGCAAATATAGAATAAGATATAAACCCTGAAGAGCCAGAGTAGTTATGCAAGGCGGATGAAAGAAGAACTGAAAATAATAGGAATTGCCGATATGTACAGCCTGGACAGAGAGAGACATTTAGGAGCCGACTGAAAAACATTAGTTTTCTTGTGGAAAAGAGAACGAAGCAGGAGGGTTGGGGATGGACGGAGGAGAGAAGCAGGCAACATGCAGAGAGAATGAGGGATTAACGGAGGAGAAGAAACGAGCTACAAACTCATATTTGCTTGGCCCTTTGTTGGCCGGTCCGCAAAAAAAATATAATAATAATAAATTCTTTATTTATTCTGGGAGAAGTCCCTTTAGATTAACAACACTGTACATTATTTTGAGCTTTAGAGCCTTAGAGTACTAAGAAAAAAAAATAGAAAAGTCAATCTAGAAAGCTGATTGTTCAGTCGCGAGTCAAACCAATTTAAATTCCGCGAGCTGCTTCACAGTTGTTACCTTGGCAACAGATAGAGAGGACTTTTGTTTTCCCCCTCTCGACCGTCGAGTACTACTTCTTCCAATTTTCAGACCGCTAGCTCACCACATCTCTCCGTCCATTCTCGGCTGAAGCTAACCTCGCCGTTCACTGCATGTAGCCAGTGACATTGGTGATATTCGTCCAAAGCCCTAGATCGCCTAGCGCCGGAAACGAACGTATGCCCTTGATACCACCAGATCGCCGAAGACCAGATGCAATCAGAATTGAGGTGATGAAATGAACTCCACCACTGTAAGTCCGCCTTCGCTCATTTAATTAACTAACCCCAAAGACAATATATTCACCGTTCGAGATAAAAAAAACTCTATAATCAATCATCATGTGGCCCAGATCACCCAGTGTTAGTGGTTCGCTCATCTGATCATTCATTTCAAATCATAAACTATTATTTAATATTTCTTTCATAATATCAATCAAGAGACTCAATTATTCCTTTTGTACATATCTATTAGCTATATTTTTGTATTTTCTTTATATGTAAAATTGCCTAACCTTTTTTGATATATTTAGATTTAATAAAACCATATGTTTCAGTATCTGGCCTAATTTATTTCAACGCCACGAATCTATTCAACTCATATATTCAGAATATTTAATTTTTTTTTCTACTCAGTCTAATCACGCGATCAAACACTGATTAAATAATAATAATAAAAAAAAAAAATAACTTCTTATGATAATGAAAAAATGAAGATTTCACATTACTTCCCATTAAAAATAAAAATGAATAAACAAAATAAATAATATTCTATCAATAATTTTATATATACACTTCGGGGAACTGGAGGGATAGAAAGTAATCAAATAAGCGGGATTTGAAGGTAGGAAGGGTCTTGGAACAGCGGATGGAAGAAGGGATAGAATTCCACAGGGAACAGGACCGAATCTGGAACGATCTGTCGAAAGCAACGGTTTGATAGGTCTCTATATACAAATCGGAAGGGTGTGAACGGGTATCATGGGAACGGATGGAGGATTTAAATTTGAGGAGCTCTTATGTGTATAATGGACGGCGGGATTGGATAACTTGATAGAGGAAGGATGCAAGGAAATACTTACGGCGATAGGAAGGATACAGCCACCTCAACTCTTCATAAAATCGGGAGACAGGGGTGTCCCTGAGGATCCCGAAGACAAAGTGTACAAAGCAATTCATCAAACGTTTTATTTTGGCCTCGAGCTCCACAGAGACACCCCCATATACGGCGCAGCAGTAGTCGAAGTGGGGGAATACTAAAGAGGTAACTAGGAGTCTACGAGTTTCAAATGGAAGTAGGTGACGGGTGTAGTTTAGTCTCTTCAGGGTAGAAAAAGTACGGTGAGATATATTGGCAATATGACTTTTCCAGGAGAGGGATTGGTCTAAAATGATTCCGAGGTTTTTGACTGTTAGGAAATATTTGACGGGGACATTACTTAAGTACAGTACTGGGGAATGAGGAACTTTTTTAAGGTGATTGGAACCTATTACCATCGCCTTTGTCTTCCTCCCATTCGGCCTCAACTTGTTAATCACTGCCCATTGACTTATTCGGTTCAGATCTTCTTGTAATTTTTTTGTGGCTAGTAATAGGTCGGATGGGGGAAAGGACAGGTATATTTGAAAATCATCGGCATAGATGTGGTATTTCGAATGATGGATGTGGTGGGGAAGGTCATTTATATAAATTGAAAATAGAGTAGGGGACAGAGATGAGCCCTGAGGGACACCACAGGAGAGGGAGAGAGTCTTGGATGGAGGTTGGCTTAGAACGACAACAAACTGTGATCGGTTTGAGAGGAAGGATTTGAACAAGTGCAAGGCACTGTTGGATAAAGGAAGATTTTGAAGTTTGGTAAATAGGATGTTATGGTCAGCTGTGTCAAATACTTTAGAGAAGTCTAGAAGGATAAGGATAGTTAGTTTTTGGTGTTCGATGGAAGTCCGGAGGTCATGGATTATTTTCAGGAGAGCGGATTGAGTTGAATGCCCAGACCGAAAGCCGGATTGGAGAGGATTAATGAGATAATTTGATGATTCATATATAGTATATGAAATCGAAATATTTACTGAATTGTAAAATTCAGGGTTTTGCAATGAAATAAAGTATGAAAATGCGTTTTTCACTTGAGAAACATTGTAAAAATTTTAATTTTTACTTGGAAGATTTTGAAATTTCTGAACAGATTGATATCTGTTGGAGATAAGACTGAAGGATAAGGTGGGTGTGGAAGGACTTCGTAACCCTAGTTTAGTTTCATCACTGGTTTCCCTGAAACATTAGGTCTTTGTTGTCGTGTAAGAGTATAGGACTCTTACGATTAACCAATGCAGGTTGTTTTTTGTTAAACTTCGTTGTATTATGTCAATATCTCTATAGTACGATGTGAATGCGATGGTTTCGTTATTTATAAACTAATCTGTGTCACCAACTCTAAATTTTTAAACCATCCCCGGACGCGGTAGTAATGTTTCTAGGGCTGTCGAGTCCAAGTATAAACTCGTAACACAATTAACCGAAAATCGAGGGTTTCCATAATCACATTTAATGGGGTACTTAACTATTTTCGTTCCATTACAGTGATAAATTTTATAAAAGAAGAGATGATTAATAACCGCTCATTACAATCTTTAAACATAAAAATAAAAAAACAACTGTATTCCTATAATTCCACTCTAAATTTTAGAAATAATAAAATCGGTCTTCCCCCCTCCTCCTCTGTTTTATTTTATTTTCTTTCCCTCATAACCATAAACATCGTAATACACATATACCATTATTCTCCCTACTTCCATGCTCACTATTTCTGTAAGGCGTCTATTTTTTTTAATTTCCCACCTTTAAGTATTGCTATGTTTCTACTCTTAAATATATCTTGAATATATATATTGATATTTGGGATGCCAGAGTCTCATTTTGGATGAGTACTCAAATTATTATTTATATTCCTTAATCTTAATTGGGTCCCTTTCCAAAGGTCTATTCTCGTGTTTACCAATTTACTCATCTATTATACCTTCAATATATTATTTATAAATAAATAGTATATCTGAGGTATGTAAGCACTAAAAGAATTACAATAAGGATCGTTTATTATTTATTTAATTTCAACTAGGTTAATGATTCAGATTTTAATATATATAAAAAGTATTGCCATAAAATACATTACAGGAAATGAATTAAACTTATCTGTGGACAAGGGTAGATTGGGTTACAGGTCGGTCTTCTTCCTTGACATCTCCGCCCGATTCGTTCGGCCGCTCTTCTCTCTCGGGGTACCCGTCCTTCTTCTTTCCGGCGTCTCCCGAGTCTATCTTCCTCCTCCGCGTCTATCCCCTGAGTGCCTTCTTCAGCCTCGTTTTCAAGAGTTTTCTTCTCTGCCCCTCTCCTTCCTTCTCCACCATCTTGGGCCATACAACTCTATAAGGGACCCAAAAGGTCTGTTATTTGTCCCAAACATATTCCCTTTCATGTGTCCCGACATGACACATTTTCCCCGCTCCGCATCCCTTTCATGGTGGCAATACATAGCAATATCATTTGACGACATTCATCCGGGTTCAACTTCACTCTTTATTTTTATTTTTAATTATATCTTTACTCATCCACACATCTTTGCCTTTTTATATGTATTTTAGTCCAATATAGTCTAATTGTATTTTTTTATTTTTTTTTTTACTTTACTACTTACTTTATTTAAAACTTACTGTATTTTATTTTATGTACTATTAGTACTTAACATTTATGTAAGATCTCTTTTTACTAATCAATATTAATACTGTATTTTCAATAAGGGAATTTTTCTGGATTTTTTTATAATTTTACAATTTTCATTTCTTACTGTATTTCTTATTATTTTCTACATTTACCCATATCATTTTTATAATTTTTTTTTTCATTTCCCATTTGTATTCAGTTTTCATTTTTTATCTTTATTACCTTATATTTTTTGTTTTTCAACACTTTCTGTATTATTATTTAGTTCTTCATTATGTGTTTTGCTGCCTTCCTGGCACTTCGATGTTTGTACTGTACACTCATTCATTTTAACCTGTATATTTACCTTGCTTTGCAATGTTTGTCAATTTTTTTTTCAATTACCTGGATTCACCATACTTTAGATTATTAGTATTTCTATGTTTTAATATATTTGTGCCATTTCTTGATTGTCTGTATTTTGCATGTAGCCCTGAAGAAGACCTGCAAGGTGGGTGGAACGTTGGCAATGATGTTTTCTCCTATTATATTAGAAATTCTTTGACCTCTACCCGGATAGCTTTCTTCCAAATAAAATCGGTCATTTGAAATAAGAAGACTCAATGCAATATATTGATGTGGCGACTTTTGGTCTAGTGGTTAGCAAAACAAACTACTAAGCCCAAGATCACAGGTTCGTAGCCTTTTTAAACGGAGTAAAAAATTCTTGATTATGCCTTTCTTCCGAAGGGACATTAAACCTGAGCCTTTACGATATCAGGTACTTGTTTCTTTACACATCCCTATACTAATAAAACCTGAATAGGCAAAGTGTAGAGCTCCGAATCGTTGCATTGCATTGAATTGCATCGTACGATTAGCAATAACTCCATAAAGTGACGTTAAATAAACCAAACGCAAACAAACAAACAATATATTCATTATTAAGAGAACAATATATTATCATATTTTCTTAATTTTGCTGAAGTTCGAGCGCACAACTCACTAAACATTCCATGTTACTGATAAGAGACTCCACTATTCCACAATAGCCAACGCGAGATAAGGCGTCCTGGGGAGTAGGAGAATTTAGACATATCGCTGTACTTAGTCTCAACATAGGGACAGCCTCATCAGTCTAGCCTTCAATCCACCAAATGGTGCCAAAGTCGGCCATTTTGTGCTGTATTCTAGAATACAGTTAGGATACTGGAAAAAGTGCTAAAAAACAGTGCTGCCGTATCTAGTATTAAAAACAATTTCGATAATTTTTTGAGATTAAGAGCTAGTTTCCACGTTTCCTGAAATATTCAGTACGAAGGCAATCGTTTGTACGGTATCAATATACATCAAAAAGTGTAAAACTGTTTATGGCTTACGTGTAGTTTTTAATATTCCTTTCCTTCCGGTTTCCACTTTTTACTGCTAGAACTTGGACCCTCCAGGAAGAAGAACTATTCTCTATTATCATCTTGATGTTATGATTCTTAACCTTTCTGATGCTAAAAGTAGAATCATCTTCATTTCTAGCTTAAATAATTTTATCTTGAATATTATTAGTTGACCTTTATATATATATATATATATACAAACGTTGAATTCAGAAAAAGTACAGTTTCTGTTATGTACTAAGGACCCTTAATGGGTGATTTTTTTCGCGAAAAATAAATTTCCATCAAAATAGAATGTGTACAAAAAGAACTTTTCTAAATTTTTAAATAAATTCAACAATATGAAGAAGAAAATGATCCGGATGGAAGTTAGAAAACATGACTCTTTAGTAAGAAGAATTGTTTATTTTAAAGCAAACGTTTCGATCCACATTGCAGGTCTTCTTCAGGGCTAAATAAACAAGATGCACATAAATTGAAATAATAAATAGTAAGTTTAATTTAATTTGTATCTAACTTGTGTAGTTAGCCCTGAAGAAGACCTAAAATATGGGTCGAAACGTTACATTGACATACTGCCTCAAGTTGATAACTAAGAATTTAAAAATTATTTTGTGTTTGTTCTTGAAACATAGTTTTTTTTTCGTTTGCTATTAATTTAATTTGTAAAATCTTATTACAAGAAACGAAAGCTTCCTCATGTTGCTCCTTTTGTAACTCGTCAACTATTACCGATAAATATCTATATGTATATACTTCTTTATTTAAGTATAAAAAGATAATATAAATTTAATATAATTCTTAAATGTTTTTTCTGGAAATGTGCATATATTTTTATTCTATTACATTATCTACTTCAACTACCTTCCTCCATCATCATTTTCTTGTTTTAGGTAGCTATATCCAGGCCTGGAAGCGGGACATCGCGGTCCTGACGGCCGGCAAAGTCAAAGTCACGCCGGACGCCAGGATACGACTTGTCGGAGATGATTATGACCTCGAGATCCAGAAGCTGAACATCAACGACACCGGAGAGTACGTCTGTCAGGTAGCGGCATACCAGCCGGTGGAGATCACACACAGCCTTCTCGTCAAAGGTAGGCACTCAATAAAATAAAATCAATTAATGAATACTAGTCTTACATGAACTGATTAATGGATATAATTGAGCCTGATATCGGAAAAATCATCTCCTTACACAACTGTTGTCCTAGAAACAGTAGTCTCTGCCATTTTCTAAGCCTAAACACTTCATGGGTCCATTGATTCCAAGATACCTGTCAGTGTCGTTGGCGACAGCTGTACAGCTGGAATCCAAGGGTTCCAGGTGATAACGTTCCTAAGAGCATGATAACAATCAATGTTGATTCCCTCACGCCTCTTGTCGAACTTTATATGTGAATAAGATTGCCTATTGCTTGGTGCTTCCATGGTCCACGTTTTTATTTCTGATATGATGCTTATTCACCATCTTTCAAAACGATTTAATTTTTTTAATATCCGTTGAAAATCGTCAACAAGTCCGCGTATTTTCTGTCGTTGACTTTTAATCTTTTTTTCTACAATTGTGTTATTATCTGGGTTGAAATGCATATTGAAATTTTTGACTAAAGCAGTATATAATAACTGAGCCAATTACACAGGCCAACGATGAAAAAACTTTTTTAATGAAAATACCTTATTCTTATGTTGTTTAGGTTGCTGAATCCAAATATGATGCTTAAAAAGTTGTATCACCTACCATTTATTCACATTTTATAGTTAAATTCATGAAATAAAGAAATATTTTTAGAATTTAACAGCTTTTTCATAGTTAAGATAACATGAAAAAATAGGTCTAATGAACAAAGATGATGTTGGCAGCACTGCTGAAACACATGCTAAACAGCTGATGTTTTGTTTATTTTCAACATAACCTCACTTTTACGTTTCCTGTACATGTGCTCAGTGCAATGTCTCATCGCGGCTGTAAAAACTCTGCTGACAGTTTTTGTTATATTTGTGGTGAGTTTGTTATTAAAAACCACCAAAGAAACATTACAGACTTTGTGAAAAAGGTTTATCTAGCATACTTTGGAACCAAACTTGGAGACCAGGATAAACCTTGGGCACCGCATAAGGTATGTTATGTATGTGTTGAAGACCTCAGGAAATGGTCAAAAAAAGAGAAAAAACACTTTAAATTTGCTGTTCCCATGATATGGAGGGAACCAAAAAATCATTCCGATGACTGTTACTTTTGCAGTGTAGATATTACTGGTCATAACTCTAAGAACAAGAAGGTAATAAGCTACCCTAACCTTCCGTCCGCCATCCGACCAGTAGGGCACGGTGTAGATTTGCCAATCCCGGAACCACCAGAGGACTTAAATTCTATTGAAACAGAAGTATTTTCTGATGTACAGTCGGAGTTAGATGAACACGATGAAGAATTCCAATGTGTTACAGAAAATGTAGAGCCTAAATTGTTCACTCAGGTCTAATAATTCTTGAACGGAATAAATGTTATTGCATCTTGTTCGCAAATAAATGAGAGTAACAAGAAGTCATTTTATCTGACAAGGTTCCAAATATGCACAGAATCTGAGTGCCTGCTAATGAGAACACAGGAGGACAAGGAAAAATGATTTCAATATTTTTTTTTGTTTTTTATTCAGAATTGTTGTTAGTTATCTTAATAAAAACTTGAAAATCAAGAATTTTTCGAGGCTTTTTTGTATACTAAAATAGTTATTTTATATCTATCTTTATAGTGATAGTTTTAGAACCTTATTAATTCACCTAAATTCTATTATTTATAATAAAAAGCTAGATAGTAATCTAGTTTCTATGATTGCATATGTTGAAATGTAAGGGGAAGAATCCAAACTATTTCTTGGTTATTTGCAAAGTTTCATTGCCGAAACATAAAATAATTTCAAATATTTCTATTTGGGCGAACGATAACATTTTTATACCCTAATATTCTAAAATAGATATACACTCATAGTTTTCTATTGGAATACAAATAACAAAAATATTTATTTTAACTTTTTTGAAAGCGTACAAATCTTGATTTCTAAGAAACTAAAAGAAGTTACAAATTGGAGGGGTTAGTAGTGGTCTAGTGGTTAGCGTAGCAACCTACGATGCATGATCGGACCTCCCATGGTCGGAGGTTCATAGCCAGGCAGGATTTTTTAAAGGAAGTAAAAATTAATTTAATTAAAAGTAAAAATTACGGTTACCCCGTCCTTCGGAAAGGATGTAAATTGGGGGCCCCGTGAGTAGGTGGTGTCAGATACTCGTTGAAGATACATATGCTAATTGTACTAGTATAGGCACAATTTAGGACCACCAGTGTAGCATCTCCTGATTGCCCATTGCAACATAAAGTTACGTTAAATTAATAAGCAATATGAATCGGTATAAATATAATTCATAATATCACATAATGATAATTACACATTTCCTACTTTTAAAGATGTATTTAAAACAACCGTTGCGCAAACGAATATAACAGTTTTCATATCGACTTTTCTAAAATCACACCCTTCCCTCCCGGTGCTGATCCAGTGTACAGATGTAGAGGTTTCTGTTTGTCAAAGAACTTTATGGACTTGGCCTTACTGGCTCCCTCCGTTATTGACTCAAACAAATCATATTCAACCGTTCCCTTTTTCTGCTCAATACCACTTCCCGGTATCGGATAGACTTTGTTAAATTTGACAAATCGTGTTCATATATGATAAGAAAATTAACCACGCTCAAGAACCTTCTAATAATATTTGTTGACTTTATCAACTTAGGAATGGCCATCTTTCTGTTACTCGGAATTTCCATTCCAAGTACAAACCTTACTTTGCCTTCATTTAGCAGGAATTTTTCTTCATTCAAAGTATGATAGACGATATTTAACCAATTGTGATGCGATCATGCATTTCGCCTGATTCAATGAAAATTATAGTGGCATTGTTGAAATTCACTTTTTTGCTTACCTGGAATAATATTCTACATTAAAAAAAGTATCTCTAAAACCTATGAAGCATCTTTGGTAGAGAGTGCACAGACTCTAGTACAACAGTTCTGAAGGAATGTGATTTGTTCGAGACCAGACTCGAATATTACAGCTGTTAAATTTATTGAGGCCGGGTGAGCCACAGGAGGTTCTCTAAATCGTACAGGATCCATCCATGGCTGTTAACATATTAAATAAAAGACTGCACAGCTAGCGGGATTTGAACCTAGGACGATCGGCATTGTAACTCAGCGCTCTACCACTGAGCCACTCTGCTCCCTATGACATCCATTTGCTGAAGTTAATTTAACTGGTGACTGTAGTCCGCAGTCAAGTAGCAAGGACGAAAACCCATCAGCAAACAACCATTTAACAAGTGGAAGACGACTTGTGAGAAAGTTAAAGATTTATATGCCATACCTGAATTTGAACACGAGACCTTTGGCGCAGGAATTCATCACTCAATATCCTACATAGTGTTGTTGATAGTTCTAACACCAAACTATCGGTATCGGTATTTTGTACCAAACCGACAACTAATGGGGCGCGAATTAGGTGGTGAAACATGAATAGTGATGTAATTCAAGTTGATTAAAACCCTCATTCAGGTCTAATTTAGAAATTAGAATCGACCCATTAATTAGTTCGACAATTTCCTGAATAGAGAATACTCGGCTTACGTTCTCGTTGAATAATTTTGTTTTCCGCATGTGAACCCTTCGTCCTTAGGAATAACTACTTCTGATGAAGCTCCAAGATGTTGGTCTATGATGTATATTTTCAAGAATATTTTAATTCCAATTCCTTTCTTAGCTGGAACGTTATAAAAGAGGTATAAATAATAAAAGAAGTATTCCTGCTTAAGCAATGTATGTACTTTTTAAATATCTAAGAATTCTTTCTTTCGGGACGGAGCTCAGTAGAGAACTTAAATCAATTATTTTTTTATTTTATTTAACGCTTAGGAAAAAATGAAAATAAAAAAATAAATAAAGAGTGAGATATTCGGTCCACCCAGCCCCCTCTCCCGTTTGGTGCGTACTTTTCTTAATATTTATATCTTCTCTTTAGCCTTTCTCCATTCCTCACACAATAAATTCTCCTATTTCTCCCTTATTTTGGCATCCATCATATGTTGGTAATCAAAGAGTTCATATTTATAAGCATTATTTTTAATTTTTAATTTTTCAAATTTATTAATCCAATCAACATCCCATACTTATATTTTCAAATTCTACATTTCTGTCATTCTACGAGATACCTATTAATTTCTTTCTGCATATTTCTTCTGTAATTATTCTTTGGCATCATATTTTGTATTATTTCTCATGCATTTTACTTATGTAGCCTCTAGGTGTCTAGCATACATTTTATATCTGTGATTTAACCAGTCTTTTTCTAAATCCTTTACATCACACCTTTTATATTTTAATCTTTTCATTTTGTATCTTTCTGTTTACCTTCTCATTTTTCTTTCCATTTATATCATGTTTACATTATTATCCTGTCTGCACATTTATTCTGTATTTTATATTCGTTATCTTTATATTATATCTGTCACTATTTTAATTTTCTACATTACATTTTACTATATTATTGTTACTGTAACGTTTTATATATATTTTTTGTCCTGTTTATTTCTCTCTCATTGCCCTGAAGATGGCCTACAAGGTAGGTCGAAACGTCGGCACACATTAAATATAAGTCTTGTACTTCTTTGGTGTTGTTTTTTTGACTGCAACCCCCAACTATCTCCATTCTCCATTGTATGATCCAGTCAACTATTTCCCTCCCATACAAAAAAAAAAAAATAATATATGATTCATGACTTTTTTCATTCATTAATGATACTCAGGATTCATGTTTAGTTGTACTAATACATACTCGGTTTCCCTATCCTGTGAAAATTTCAAGGGAACATCTTCTTAATGAAGTTCTTAATCGCAAATACTCTTTAAGCCAGTGAAATAATGCCCTCCTCCTAATAATCCTCTTGTGGATTCCCACCTTAATAGTAAATAGTCTTCTTCTACGACAATGCTATTTCTCGGGGTGTATTTTTTACATAAAATCGAATTTAAAACTCGCCTTGCTCTAATAAGCTATAAGAGTGCAACTATGGCGGCGATTAGTTTTCTCATACTTACTTCAATAATTAGATTCAAGAAATTATAAGTCTCATAGGTTAATTCGATGGATTTACAACACATTTTTTCTTTGAAAATATTAATTAAGTGATCAGACGAGTAATCAGAATTCGTAGACGACTCAGAGTTTGACTACTAATTATACTCACAGAACAACTAGTTTGACCACTGGACTCTGAAGGATACTAATAGGGTCTGCCCGGAAGCGCCAAACTATCTTCACCCAGTAGTATACCAAAACAAATATAAATTCAAGGTTTCGATAGAACACAGATAATTAACCTCCATTTGAATTGAATTGAACACGCCTTAAGACACTTAATAGTGTTGCTTGCAGAGGAATCACGCTGCTGCTATGACATGCATGATATATATGACATGAAAATTAGGGTGTCCCAAGCTACAAGGGGTGACAATTTTTTTTTTCAATTTCAAAACGCCTACCTTCTCATTTTTTTTTTTTCATTTCAATCCAAAACCTTAAATATTAAATATTATTGCGATCGGATAACCCGTGCCGACTTGACGTCAAAGTTTAAACATAAAAGTTAGTCTGGAAGCTGTAGGGAGATTGTATAGTTTATTGTTTAAATTCAGTAAATAAAACATAATATAATTATAATATTTATTTATTTTAACATTTATTTATTGTAAACAGCAAACTCGTCCCTACTGCTTCAATAGTAGCTTCAATTATAAATACAGAATCTGTCACACTTATCTGACACCTACCAAATGCGGCAACTAAATTCGGAGTTATGATTTTTTTTCGCATACAAGTTTTATCGGGCTGAGAGAAAGGACTACTTGGACTTGGCCTATTTTCTTGTATATCAATTATATCATAGTCAGAAGATGAGTTTTCTTGTAGAGGTTTTTAAGTGACGAGGCCGACCTTATTCTCTTTTGCGCTGCAAGAAGATCCTATCTTTATTCATTTTAATTGGCTGAAGCGCATCGGCATAAGCAATGTCAAACAAATTGTTCATGTTGGAAAGAAACTCTTGTCGGCGCTGATCAAACACTTTTTGTGTTTTTTCCGCATTTTTTTGCCAATCTCTCCAAACTTGCTATAATGCAACTACTTTCTTAACACAGTTAGGCATTGATTTAGTTGGTATATGTGCCTTTTCCCGGTAAATAATGCACTCATGAATAGTAAGATTTGCACTTTCATTGAAACTTAATTTCACTTCACGAATATTGTATACCCAGAACTGCTAGTATTTGTCCATTAGAGGGAAGTTTCGTACAAGTAATTCATGTTTTACTCCCCCTATTAAAAATATCTCTTTTTTGGAACTTTGTGGCTCCATTGACATGTTGACTACTCAAAAGTAATGCGTTTACTAATAAAACAAACAAGTCATAACAAGCAATCAATGCGACATTTCCGTCTCGTAATACTGTACAAGTACAGGCACGTTTCGATGCAAGGGTTACCGTTATCCTAAGTTCTTGAAACTTTATTTTTAAATGGTTTGAGACCATTCAAACATAATTAGAGGATATGCGTTAAAAAAAATATCACTTTAATTTTTTTGGGACAACCTAATGAACATGTATGCAAAATTAAAAATACAAGAGCTGACAAGACGTTACAAACAACTACTACATCTTCCGGACTAAATTCAAAATCTTTATTTGAGTTACGAAGCAAGCGGTTAGTCTACAACACTATACTAAGATTTGGACATACAACAAAATCCAAAATTCTTAGAAAAATTGTTAACCTCTCTGGTTTATTTCGAATATTATCATACAAAACATGATGGACATTCCCACTGTCAAGTCCTACTTTCACATCAAGTACACAACAACATTCCACTTGTTGACACATCAGATAAATCCTCTTTTTTTCTTTCTCTTTCTTCTCTGCCACTCTCTGTTATGTCTACTACCTAAGAGGAGATTAGAAAGACGATGCCTAGAGACTTACACAGAAACCATCAATCATCAATATTCTTGCAAATCCAGACTAATAGAAAAAGCATAGACAGCAAATTTGCTCGATGAGATTCTGCGCAGATGCAAATAATATAAAAGAATAATAAAACTGTACTTTAGGAATACGAGTCTGTACGTTCTATATCATTAAGAGTTATATTTTTCAGTGAAGCTCTTCAGTGAAGCATCCAAATAAAGTAATTTTAAATGGTTGAAAACCGATTTATAAAAAAAAGTAAATAAAAGAGATAAATAAATGATTCATTAGATGACAAAGAAACTGAGTGCATTTGTGAAAATTAGATTTTCAGTCAAAGAGGCTGTAAATGGCACTTGAATGACCCTCCACTTGCTTGAAACATTCTTATCTTGCTCCATCTTATGTTTCAGACCTAAATTGCTTTCTGCTTAGATTTTTTTTTCGTAGAACGTAAACTGCGTTGAAGGATTAGATTACATTCCCAGTAATTAACAAGTCCTTTCTCCTCCTTAGCGTACCACAGTTAATTACGCCAGTGGAAGCGGCGTTTGATTCTATTCCAGTCTTTACCCAAGAACTTTTGCGATTTATCTTCAATTTGAACAACGTAAATATTGATATTTGTAAACGACTTGTATAAATAAATAAACATAAAAAGCTACTTCAACACGGTAAGCTATATAGCTATATAGCACTATATACTTACAAACGTGTAGCCTACCCATGACTTTCGTTTTAAAGTTTTTCTCAATGGATTATGTTAACTTTAAAGTCAACATTAAAAGTTAATCAAGAGTCATTTCAGAATTTAAATTATCAACTGAATCATCAGTTAAAATATTTAAAAATAAATGTTGAGAATTTTCTGAAACTATTTCACCAATTCGTCTTTAGCTATTATGTCTTAAATATAAATTATTTAAAACTAACTTTCAATTTTCAAACTAACAATTAAAACTTGAAATAAAATTATGTCTTCCTTGAATTCACGAGGTTAGCAATAAGCACAGGTTGTATCAAGTACTCTTATAAGATCCATATCCCAATTTTACCTAAACAGGAAACATTTAGAACTCCTACTGAATCATCATCCGTTAGCCAAAGTAGCATAGATTGAGATTAAATAAATAAGCATAAATGAATCGAAATAACATTTTAATGATTTGTAAAGGTATGATTAGATATTCATTGTTTTATGACATCCAAAAGGAAGATCTTAATGGAGAAGGAGAGAGTATATTAGTTAAACCCTTAAAGGCATTCTACACGGTCGGGACCAACCGCCGACCAGCGTGACCTTGGTCGGGTCGACCAAGTTTTTTATTCGTTCTGCACGGTCGCGACCAACCGCCAACCATCGTGACTTTGGTTGACCAATTTTTGTATTTGTCAATTTTCAATTAGGAGTTAGCACGCAAAAATGACTTAAATAAGAAAAAATATAAATATGTTAGCATAACAATAACTATAAAGAAAGATAACTAATAATATTTACGTATATACAACTTTAATAGAAAACATAACCACAAAATAATTTAAGAAATTAAAGAAACAAAAAACCATAATTATTTTTAAAATATGTGTGTGTGTGTGTTTCTATTTCTATATATAACTTCTATATTTCTATGTCATACTGTATTTCTATGTCATACTGTATTTCTATGGATTTATTACTTCGGACTCTATTACTGAGAAGTGTGCCAGGCATAAACAAATATTAGATTTCTAATTTAAGGAAGAAATAGTTGGGGGTGAGTAGATGCGGTGGATATCTACATTTCTCCTTCCCCCTTCTTTGTCATTATTTTTTTGGCCGTCAGAGATCGCCTTTATCGCTTCCGCCTGCCCGGCGTAACGTATTTCTTACTTGTGTCTGAGCTCCCCAACCTGTAACGTGTTTTATTCGGTTAGTACATATCTTAGTATTTATCTTATCTCCATCCTTTTCACATTCACCTTTCTTCGCACCTGTTCTCACACCTACTTTTGGCATCCATCATATGTTAATAGTATAGAGTTCATTCTTATTTAGCCTCATATTTTTCATCTATTGTATTTCTTTACCTATTTTCTATATGTTTATGTTATATTCTCATCTTATTTTGCATTTATGCCACTTCTTTCTAACTGTATACAGTTACATATTAACTTCCCTTACTTATATTTTCTTTTTCTTTTCATTCTTCATAGTTCATAGATATAATACCACTATTTTCAATGTTTAATTTTTGAAATTTATCAAGCTTTTCTTTCTATTTATGCTTGTATTATTACACTTTACCTATGTAACCCCTCATGTCTGGTATCTTATCCATATCTATAATTAAACTAGTTTTTTTTTTCTAAATCCTTCATACTCAACCCCCCTTTTTCTATATTTTAATCTTCTTTTTTTGTATCTTTCCGTTTACCTCCTCATTTTTCTTTCCCTTTATTATTATTATATTATTTTTTACATTTTATCCTTTCTTGACATGTATTTTTTCTATTTTATATTCTTATTCTTGTATTATTTTATCTGTCACTATTAGAATTTCTGTTCATCATCTACAATTTTATTTTTATCTATCACTATTTTAAGTTTATTATATTCTGTAACCAGTCTTATATTCTTTCTTATTTATCATATATCTATTCACTATTTCATCATATCTAGTCACTATTTTTATTTCCACTCCTGTACCACTTTATATATTCTTGTTACTGCTACGTTTTTATATATTTCTGTTTGTTTCTCTCTCTTAGCCCTGAAGATGGCCTACATTGTAGGCCGAAACGTCGGCACATAATAAATAAGTTATGCTTATTTTGGTGTTTTCATTGACTGCACCCCCAACTATTTCTTCCTTAAATTAGAAGATACAGTCGACCAACTCTTCTCTAACATTAGATTTCTAGGTTTTGAATAATTGTTTACAATATTCCAAGGAAAAATCTAAACACTTTGGTCGGCCGACAGCGTTCCAGACGGTCGGGATCGACCACGGACGCGGCCGGTCGCGTGGGCTGAGCTCCCAACCACCGACCGTCGGGGCCAACCA
Source organism: Arma custos (assembly GCA_037127475.1). Classification (NCBI taxonomy): domain Eukaryota; kingdom Metazoa; phylum Arthropoda; class Insecta; order Hemiptera; family Pentatomidae; genus Arma; species Arma custos. The sequence goes on from CM073764.1 coordinate 77,727,138, forward strand.
AATATTGGTCGGTTAACCGACTTCTGCACTGTCTATTTTTACATCAACTCGACCAAGGTCACACTAGTCGGCGTTTGGTCCCGACCGTGTAGAAGGCCTTTAAGACTGCAAATGCAAATAAACATGAATAGATAGTCTTGACACTTTCTATAATTATGGTAAATAAAATGCTCTGGCTGTCGAACAAAATTTTCAATTGAACATATTCACGTTTAAATAGCTCGGGCTAACCATTTGTTTCATTAATACATTTTTGAGTTATATTTGTGTTTTAGGTATAGTTTTGATTCGAATACTCGAACTATTTTAACTTTTGGGTCGAATAGTAAGATTGAGGCAGAAGGCCGCAGACAGGGAAAATTGGAATAGCTGTTGGAGGAGCTACTCCTGGTCCCACAAGGACTGTAGAGCCCGTCTGTGAGTTAGTGAGTAAGTACGATTGAGTAGGTATACTCAATGTATCTACAATAATATAAATGCAGATAACCTTATATTAAAAATTCGGAAAAAAATAAAGACAAGTTAATGTATATATTTCTTTCTCATTATTGATTTATTTCCCGCTGTCAAGTACAACTATTTGACAATCAACATATTTTGTTTCAGTAAAATTAGCATAACAAATTAACGTGAGAGGGATGTACAAAAAGATTTAATATTCTTATGATAAAAGGAAGCTCCTCCACCAGCTTTTTTGTCTCTTCCTACTATTCTCAGGCAAGAGATTCGTTGCCCGAATTTTGGGTGCCATGTAATTTTTCTTAAAAACGTTCGTGGTATGTTCGAGCGTCGACCGCTTGTATTTTAAAGTAAGTATGCAAGTAAATATGTTCAAAAGGAGAAAAGATTTTCTTGTGAAAAAAGTTTTTACATTCAGTTACAGTTGTTGACCAATTAATTTTTGAGGTAGGACTAACAACTAATAAATCCTTGAAGACTATTTTTAGCTTATCGGTAGCGGCTGAATTATACAATACAGCATGGTAGCCCGCATCTGGTGCTAACGGCCGTGTAATACTAAAATATACAGCTCCAACTGTAGCAGCCTGGACTGACCACAGGGCGTCCAAGGCCCTAGATTTTCTCCTATGGTGACTATATCTCACTTGAATAGGCTACGGATGACCTTCAAATCGAATCCATTGAGTTTTAGCATTTGGTTTTCCCATTCCCAGTATATGCATTGCAAAACGTAGGATTTCCCTCCCCATGTATTTGTATATAATCTGAATTGATTTAAGAAATTGTAAGAAGACGTCAACTCATCATCTTCCTAGTTCGTTGTGTTTGTTCTACAAGATTCACTTGATCTTAAATAATTTATAACATTCTCAGAATGGAATCAGTTTTCACCTTAGAACTATAGAATGCGGTAATTCTTTATTGGGATGCCGTATACGAAATTAGCATTCTAAAATAGAAATTCAGTGGGAGCAAAGTTGTCAGAGTGTGTATATATTAGCAAAGGAAAGTATAGGGAGAGGGCTCATGTGCTTCAGGTTAAACACATGTTACCTTATCGTAATTATATTTGAATATAACTTCTCAAGAGACCACCAGAGAAACAGCTAACAAAATTTATGATATTTATCCAGCTATAAGATATTTATAATTATAAATGGATTTAATAATTAAATTCATGATTTAATTAAACATCAGCAAATTAACTACCGTGTGCATTTGGTGGTAATTTTATTCTCATTCATTTTCGTTAATAAAGTCCGATTTTTATGATTATTAGATTTTCCAAAATATGTAAATAATTATTAAAAATAATTTGTATTACGAAACATAATCAATTGTATGAGATATCTTCTAATAAAAATAAGGTCGATATGTTTATTAGTTTCGATCAGAGGAATCGCATTTGATGTCTTTTCATCAACCATTGTACGAAGGGTATTTTTTAACCGTAATGTAAAGAATAATTTGAAATATGACACTGCGCATGATGAGTTAATTGTTATAACCATTGTTGATGAATTACTGCTAAACCAATGACATGAAACAGGAGAACACAAAGGCCAATCGTCGAGTATAGGAACCTCATTCCAATTTTGGCACAGGTATTTGCATTTGCAGATGACATAGTGCTAATTGTGTCTTAATATGAAATATATAATGTATTTTAACCCGAATTCCTCACAGAAAACGACTGCAAACCTTTCAATCAAAAGTACTTATACTTTTTATATCACCAAAGCACTATGGTATGTATGTCTTACCATTTTAATGTCTTAACTTTGCAGAAGGACTTAAAAATACAAATGGTTGAATAACGCATACGGACATATTACAAACGCTGTCAAGAAAAACTACATGGGCACCCCATTAATGGTCAAATGGTCATGACTCTCATGCCTGAGAACACTAGGAGGAGACTAAAAATGACGTGGATGAGGGATATATAGCCATAGGGAATATTACTGTCAGCCAATCTGCTGATTGTTGTGTGTTCATTTAACGCCACTTTATGCTGCTATGGATAATCGGACGATGCTACTGTGCGAGTCCTAAATTTTGCCTTTCCAGGTTTTATTAGGATAGGGATTTTTAACGAGTACCTGTCCGGACAGCGTAACTAAGAATTTTTTACTCACTTTAAAAAATCCTAGGGCCACCAGTCGGGCTACGAACCCACGATCTTGGGTTTAGTAGTTTGTTATGCTAACCACTAGACCACAGGTCAATCTGCTGATTGTCAATTATTTGTATTTGACATGTGTGGAGAAAAAAAAAGAATTTCCCGAAGGTCAGGGTTCAAATTCGACTGTGGCAGATTTTATTTAATGTGTTAACAGCCCAGGATTTATTCTTTAGGATCTGGACATCCTCCTGGGGCTAAACCGGCCTCTATAAAGTGGTTACCCAAATTAGAACGAAAACCTGGCAGTCAAGCGTGATCTCGGAGAAATCACCTCCCTGTGCAACCCTAGAAGCATTACAGTTTCCACGTCGTACTGAACCCGAGACTCTTCGTGGTTCCTTGTGGTGTAGGTTTTTTTTTTTATCGCTAATGGTGAGAGGTACTGATCCGAAAGACTGAAATAATCAGTATATAATCAAGTAATAATAATCATAATAAGTAGTAATCGGTAATCCGAGTGTGGAGAAATATTTTTATTTATTTTACAATGCAATTAAACTACTAATATATTATAAAATACAGCACAGTCGCTTAACACCCTATTTATGTAATAGAGAGATGTATGTTTGTGAATGTGCATACATGTTAAATGTATATGTATAATATATATATATATATATATATATATATATATATAGGGTCAGGCCCTGGTAATAGTGGAGCTTAATCCTACTAAGAGTGTAAACAACTCCCAGATACTATATAAGAAGGATTACTTGATAAATAAAGTTAGTGTTTTACCAGCTTGCTAGTGTGTAGTTTCTTTCCCAATTTACTCTTTTTTTTTATGTTTCACGAGCCAAAGTACTTAAGTGGTGCCGAAACCCGGGAAAATTATTTGAAATCACAAGGATAATTTTGTTTTTGTTTTGTGAAGTATTTAAAATTTTTTTGTGTTGTTCCTGTTGTTTTGTTACTTGCTTCTCAAGAAACCGGGAAAACAAGTTCAATATGAATGATCAACAAGGACAAAGCATTCTCAGACCGGCAACGTTAACCTTAGAGCCGCAGCAGCCAGAACAGGCGAATCCAGAGTTTCCTCCATATCCATCTACCACAATAGCAATGGCGAGAGCAGACTTAGCAGCTCAAGAAGCGAATAGGATCACACAAGAAACAAATGAGCTAGAGAGGATGAAAATAAAAAAGGCCAATGCACAAGATATCAGGAGGGAGATATCGGACCTGGAAAGGTTCAATGGTGACGTGGGTGAACTTAACCACTTTATTAAGGGCGGAGATGGTATCATGGCCAGTATTCAGTCCCAGGTAGCAGCAGATCTATTGGAAGAGGCAGATGCGCAGAGATTACGGGTCGCCCTGGCGCGTCGAGTAAGGAGGAGCGTTCTGAACCTGATTCAAGCCGACGAAGATACTGCGTGGCCAGTCATCAAGGAAAGGCTGAAGAAGGCTTATGGAGGGAGGCGATGGGCCCCAGAAGAAGACATGCTCCAGTTATTTCGGGAGACCAAGAGGGCCAATCAGTCGAACGGTCAGTACGCTGCAGGACTTCTCGCAAAGTTGAATAAGATCAATGAGAAGCTGCGAGAGGTAATGGACACGAGCTCCGTTGAAGCCTGGATGCTCTTTATGACCACTGTGCTCAAGGTACAGCTGGCCAGGGATACTGGCAAGAAGGATGGTCTTCCTAGGGACAAGGCCTTCGTAGAATGGGCCTAGGAAATAGTAGATGCAAGTGCTCGTGATGAGGAGGAACGGGAGGTTTTTGAACCAGGGTAGAGTAGAGTATCCTACCGCAGGAATGAAGTAAGGAGGTATAGGGAAAGACAGGATCTAGGGAAGAAGAGAGATGGAGAAGTGGGTAGAAGAGAAACGCTACCAAGAGACAGAAGGCCGCTCATAGAAAAGAAGAATGTTAGAAAGGAGGAGAGGAAGTGCCATGAATGTGGCAAGGCAGGACATTTGGTAGCACAACCAGATGTTACGAGTGTGGAATGGAAGGGCACCTAGCCAGGCAATGCCCATACATGTTCCGCAGGAAAGACACATACCACGGAGGGCCGATGGAGGTAAATGCGCAGGAGGTGCGCAAAAGAAGATACTCGGCCAGGCGAGGTGAGGCTTCCAGGGACTCGACCAGTGGATCTGGATCTTCAGAGACGGAGGAGGAGCTGGGGAGCAGTGGTGGCGAGGGCAGCTGGAGTAGCGGCCGGAACCGGCAACGGAAAGCAGCTCAGGATCAAGGACGGCGCCAGGTGCTGACGGTGAGACGGAAGCAGACGTCAGTATGAGGAGGGTGCGTCGAGAGTGGCGACTGAGCTTGCACCATCAACAACTTAGAAGGTAAGCTTAAGAATTGGTTGCCTATTATCAAAACTAAGTGTGGAGTGAAGTGCCTCGTGGACACAGGGAGCTCAAGCACCCTGTTGTCAAAAATTGCGATAGAGAGTTTATGTGTTAGTGGGAAGGCACTTCAGATTCGGGAATGCGATTGCAGATTAATTACTTTGGGAGGGCCGTGTAAAGTAATAGGCGAGACAAACATTGGGTTGGACGAGTGGGGGAAAACGGGGGCGAGGTTGCGGGTGCATGTGGTAGAGAGTATGCCCAGGGAATACCAGGTCATAGTTGGGTGTGATCTTTTACAAAAAGTGGGCGTGGAAGTAAAATATACGCATGGCAGGTGGTTCGTGAGATTAGCCGGCAGGTCATTCGCATGTCATCGTGTAGTTAGGGGCGCGCGAGTAGGGGCCGTAAGTAGGTGGGTAGAGTGGAGAACAAATTTACTGCAGGAGTTCCGAGACATTTTTTTTCAGGAATGGGAAGTATTAGGAGTTACGGGGAAAACAGTGCATGAAATTCCGTTAAAACAGGAAAAAGTCACTTACGTGAAAGAGAGGCGTTATCCCCAAGCGTTACGACAACACATTCGGGAGGAGTTGGAGGAATTACGTAGGCAGGGAATCATCATCGATAGTTCATCTCCGTACAATAGCCCCCTGTGGGCGGTCAAAAAGAAACTCCGACGGGGCAGGAGAAATACAGGGTGGTGGTTGACTTTCGTCAATTGAATGACAATACAAAACATGAAGCGTACCCCATTCTTCGTTTTGACGACATCATGGATAGACTCAGCGGAGCCACAATTTTCAGTACTCTGGATTCGAAGGCTGGATATCACCAAATCCGACTTCATCCTCGGGATCAGGAGAAAACGGCCTTCACATTCGAACGGGGACAATATGAGTTCACCAGGATGCCGTTTGGGTTGAAGAATGCCCCCTTCACGTTCCAACGATTAATGGACGAATTCCTTAGGGATCCTTTCATCCTTTATCGATGAAGGGATCTGCCAGGTTTACATGGACGATCTCCTGGTGTTCAGTAAGTCGGAGGAGGAGCATGAACGACACCTGAGACAGGTTTTTGAGAGGATTCGGGAATTCGGGTTAAAATTGTCTTAGGATAAGTCCGCTTTGGGTAGGGCAGAAATAAATTTTTTGGGTCACACCGTGTCAAGGGATGGGGTGAAGCCGGACAAGTCCAAAGTAGAAGCAATTACCAAGGTGGCAATCCCCCGCGATGTTAAGTGTATCAGGAGGCTGCTGGGAACGCTGAACTATTACCGGCGGTTCGTACCAGACATGGCGCGATGCCTGGTTCCCATTAACAACCTACTGAAGAAGGGAGCAAGGATGATTGTCACACCCAGCATGGAGGACAATATACGGCGTTGTATGGAGCACCTCAAGGGAGAACCCGTGTTGGCATTTCCCGACTTCACGAAGCAGTTCACGGTTACCACAGATGCAAGTGAATATGCCTTGGGTGCGGTGTTGTCCCAAGACAGTGCATGCGGGGAGCGGCCCATTGCATATGCTAGTAGGCGGTTATCTGATGCTGAGGCAAGATATAGCGCATTGGAGCGGGAATTGCTAGGCATCGTCTGGGCGGTTGTTCATTTCCGGCCATACCTGTTCGGTAGGAGATTTCGGGTACAAACTGATCACAGACCGCTGCAATGGGTGGGACAATTGAAGGAATCGTCGGCGCGAGTTTCACGCAGGAAAGAGAGGCTCAACCAGTATTCGATGGACGTGGTCTACAAGCCCGGCAAAGAGAATGTTGTCGCTGACTGGTTATCCCGGGCGCTGATGGTAAATGCCCTAGAGGAAGACACCGCGGGGCCATCGCAGGACATCCGCCAATTTCTTCAAGACTGGTCACCAGGAGGCGAAGGGGAACAGAATACCACAGAGGCGGAAAGGGAAGAGGTGTCCTCAGCCAGAGACAGTTCTACAGACGAGAGACCAGAAGATTAGGAAGAAATTGACGAGATCGTCAACGATAAACCGCGCCAAATCATCTGGAGGACGAAGACGTCGGGCATGATGTCCATAGAATACTCACGTTACGGAAGGTCGCGGGTCAACGTAGTTTCGTCACAACCAGGGATAAGGTTAGATCTAGTATGTAAAGCCCTGAAGGACGCGTCGAAACCAGGTCGCACACACCACCTATATGTGGGGAGCGCCGTGATTTGGGAAAAGATCAAGCAAGTGTGGAAGAGGGACCAGATTCCGGACCGCGTCTTTATTCGGTGCAGGGTCATGGTAGAAACCATTAGGGATGTTGAGTGCCAGAAGGAGCTAACGGGGGCGTATCACCAAGGCAAGACCAATCACCGCGGAGTCAATGAGACGTTACAGGCGCTCAGGAGACGGTATTATTGGTCTGGTATGCGGAAAACGATTCAAGAGGTCATAGGGGCATGCGAGGTCTGCATGACTACGAAATACGACCGTCACCCACCGCGAGCCGTACAAGAAGAAGCAGCGCCAACAGGCGATCGGCCGCTCCGGGACCTGCAAGTTGACCCGTTCATCTGGAGGGGGTTTACGTGGTTAACGGTCATCGATGTGTTCAGTAAAATCGCCATGGCTCACCTGATCTAGTCTAAAGAAGCAGAGTCCGTGTTGTCCGCTCTCCGGACATGGTTCATGTTTTACGGGGTACCGGATAGCATAACGTCTGATAAGGGGAGGGAATTCGACAATGCGGTAGTGCGTGAAGAAATGCGTAAGTTGGAGATCACGTGGCACTTCAACACTCCGGGACACCCGAAGGGTAGGGGAGGAGTGGAACGTTTGCATGGTAAACTCAGCGACCATCTCAGAGTTTATCACGTCGACCAGGGGCTGACTCCAGATGTGGCGATGCGGAATGCAGTTGCGGCGTATAACCACTCGATTCATTCCGTAACTGGGTTTTCTCCGTTTGAGGTGCTGTTCGGAGTTCGGGGGCCTAGTAGGGATTTCGGTGGGACAATCGGGGACAATAAGTTTGCTCGCGATATTGTGGCAAACCACTTGCAAATTAGCGGGGCCTGGGAGAAGGTGAGGAGAAAAATCTGGAAGGAAAAACGAACCAGGGTGACGAGGGAGAACGCGAGGTTACGAGACTGCACGGGGGCGTTGAAACTTGGGATGATTGTATACCGGCGGATTGGGTCCAATAGGAGTAAAGAACCGCGGAGATACGAGGGGCCATTCCGTGTCGTTGTCTTGAGAGAACACAACGTAGTCACCATCGAGAGTGTTGACCGAAGACGAAGAAGAAGACGACGACGGACCGTTCATATTGAGCAATTAAAGTTTCCTTTGGGACCTGGGGTGCCTTCGCCTTTGCAAACGGAAAACATGTAATAAACCAAGATATGTATTACATTTTTTTTGTATATAGAAATATAATGTCCTATAAAGATGTATCATGTTAATTGTATATATTCAGTTTTGTGTGTCAACCGAAGTTTTTTTTTGTGTGTGAAGATAATGATTGTTTTTTTTAACATTCTTATTATATGTGGTTACTTTTCTTCATTTCAGGACGCTACAGTTTTTTTTTGCTTTGTTATTTCCTTATTATTGATTGTAATTATTTGTGTCTGGGAGCTGTAAGTTGTACAGGAGCAAGCTCTACTCATTGCCCAGCCTAGCCATTTCTTTTAGTTTCCAAAAGGTGTCTGGAAACTGGAGGGGGGGGAGTTAAGGGTCAGGCCCTGGCAATAGTGGAGCTTAATCCTACTAAGAGTGTAAACAACTCCCAGATGCTATATAAGAAGGATTACTTGATAAATAAAGTTAGTGTTTTACCAGCTTGCTAGTGTGTAGTTTCTTTCCCAATTTACTCTTTTTTTTTATGTTTCGCGAGCCAAAGTACTTAAGTTATATATATATATATATATATATATATATATATATATATATATATATATATATATATATATATATATATATATATATATATATATATATATATGTTATACGATACCGATAAAGTATTCGATACTCTCAGTTTTCTCATCCTGTGTACATTCAAGTTATATTTATTATTCAGAATTTTTACGCATGTACTTTACTGGGTAATTGAGTACTTATTTCCCATATGTTAATGGCTACAATTAATTAAATTCATAGGAGAGGAAATAATTTTGTTTGAATCTTGCATACACTCACCTGATTCCCAAGCATGAGAATAAGCTATCGTATATTTATTAATAAATTAATTTATTCTCAATATAATTTCATGAATATTTATAACTGTCCACAATTCAGTTATGTTTTTTTTTTTTTAAATCCCCACTCATACTTACCTAATTGCTTTCAGCTAGACTTCTTTAAATAATAAGAATATTTATTAACAAAAATTAATCTTAACTTTATTTATTTTACTTTTCCCCAGACAATTTAATAAGAGTTTTACATATCGTTAATATTTGAGAAGCATATTTTGTAAATTATGTTCCCCTGATGTTCTGAAACGGCAAATGCGGATGAATAAATTCCAATGGGCCAGTAAGAAAAGGGATTCCGCAATTTCCTTTACATTCCCTTTAAATTATATTTGTTAATGTAATACAGGCAAAAATATTTTAAACATTTCAGGAATATTTATCCAAACTAATTTCATATTTAAAATATTTTATGATTGTATATAAGATATCATTTTAATCAATAGAAATAATTAATTTTATTTACAATAACTAAATTTTTAAAACGAAGGAGTGATGTTAGGTACACAGTTACCTCAAGAGAGAATCTTATTTTTATTTTTTTTTATTTTTACTATTTATTTATGAATTTTTTCTTAATATTTTCCACTTTTATTTTAAATTCGCATACTAGTTTCTTATAAGTTTTATTTAATTCTCTACCTAATTTAATGAATTAAATTGAACTAATGTTAATCATTTAAATTTAAAAATTTGAAATTTGAATAATTCCGACTATAATTGATTTATAAATTAAAAAAGAACACAGTTATTCCAGTGTCTTGAGTTTTCATTTCTGTCGGAAGTCCTCAAAAGGGCCTATTTAATTTTTATATTAATTTTACTAGATGATGAAATATCTCAGCAGCGTGATTATAGCGCCATTAAGGCTATTATATGAATCCCCTGTTGACTGAGGTCCGTATTGAACGTTAAGAAAACAAAAGCTCGCTGTGTATGGCTTCGTAAAATTTATCCGGTGCTTAAACCTTGGACTATTCCGCTTGAGATGGGAGAACTAATTTGGATTCAGGGCAGAGCGGTTGCTGAGAAAGCTCCCTACTTCATTTGATAATCGCTTCCAGGTTGGCGGTGCATGCTAAACATCAGTTCTAATCTCTCACCTGCTTCCTTTGTAGTTCCTACAGTAACAGAAATTAGCACTTACGCTTACGTATTCTAATTATGTAAGCTCTTAGTTCTTACGATAAGTTTGTAATAGTTACTATCTTCGTTGAAGTAAGTCGAGAATATCATTTTAACTGAGAGTAAAATCTTAAGTTTGTTCCATTTGACTCTCTCATATGCATTTAGGAAGTTAACTATTTAACATAATTTTTTTCAAGTAGTTTCTAAAAGTTAGTTTCCTTAACCTATTGATTCAGTGACTTCCTTTCATAATGTCCTATCCAAGGTCCATTCTTCCAGAAGACCATGGCCAATCATGGATTCCTCCACGGCATCAACAAAGGCAAACTTGTTCGCTATTTAACTATGCTACTTAGAATTCAGACCAAATTTCCCTTGAAAAGTGGTGTCCCAAGGTCAGTTTTGAAGTAACTATTTCACCCACAGATTTGTATACGTTTATCATCCCAAATTTCTTTCTTTAAAAATCTAAAATGTTTAAAACTATATTTTTTTTATTAAGTAATCATTTTCTTCATTTCTCCAAATGATCTATCATTCGACGCTATATACTGGGGAAGAGGCAACTACTACAGGTTTTTAACCTTTAACTAAATATTTACTCTAGCAATTTCCATCCCTTTGCCCAGACGTCTATGAATTTTTTTCAGTAGTAACTTTAATAATAAATTGTTCCAGTCCAATGACCGGACAAGATCTGATGAAGAAAAAGCATAATTGTTCGGTCAATTCCTTTCTAAAACTTTTCAACCACATCCCAATATTATGAATCCGTCTCACCATGAATATATACAAAGAGAATTAAATATTCTCCTTCAAAGGACTCTTCCTCCCAAAGCAATCCATCCTTCAGAAATATCTAATATTATTCACAGATTACCTTCTCGCAAAGTTCCTGGACACGACCTCATCACGATCCACATTTTAAAACATCTTCCTAGAAAAGCAATTTTATTCCTCGCAATTCACCTACATATCGATGCAAATTAATCAAGAATTACAATATCTGCTAAGTTAATTAATTCAATCAATTTATTCGTTTATGAAAATATCATGTTTCATCGGATAGCACAGCTGTCATTCTGTCCGTGAAAATTGGGGAAATATTCGGTGTAGATTCAGATGAGCATTCCACTTTGTATTAAGTGGTATTCTGCCATGAAACTGAACACCCGTCTCTGAGTGACAAATTAAATTTACAGCTTTCCAACGAATTCTGTAGTAGCAGCCGACTCATCTCGTTGTGTTCCTATCGGCTGTGTTCCCCATATTTTATAAAGGCAGATTTCCAATCTATATCCTTTTTATTGAATCCGACAGATATAGATCGTGCGCTTTATCAATAAATCAGTTGTTACATTTTCTAGTGACTATGGTGGAATTCGGAATGTTCTTTCTCTCTTTTTTACATATACTAAAAAATGTATAAAATATTATATTATATGGTTAATGAAAGACCAATGTGGTTCGTGTATCTAAAAGCTTAAAACCCTCCTACATGGAATCAATTTTAAAACCTACAATAACATAGTATATGATTACGCATAAATTTAATAAAATATAAAAGAAAAGAGAACAACTAAAAATAGTGAAAATTAAAACTATCGTTTCATTTTTATTAAATCAATATACAATTATCATTATAATGAAGGAGAAAACTGTACAGATGCCTCCCATGGTGGGATTTCTTGTGTTCAATACATAACTGTACCGTATCTTGGACAAGGGTTGTGCGGGAAGGTGATTTGTCCTAGATCACACTCAAACACTAGATTTTCCGCCCTTAATTTGGGTATCACCTTTACAGTGGCTGGGTGAGCCCCAGGACGGTCCTAGATCCCAAAGGATCCATTTCCGGCCGCAAACAGACTAAATTAAATTCTGTCGGCGAGGGGGATTTGAACCCATTACCTTCGGCATGCCAACTCAGCGCTCAAACACTGAGCCTTTCCACTCCCCTCTTTATTTATGAAGAAAAGAAATAAATAAAACAAAATACATAGTAAACCACCTCTAGCAATAAAAAACATAGTGTAAAGTACTATTAAAAGCTAAATGAAGGCGCATATTTTGCCTATTCCTTCTGGTATTCGTACCTAATGTTTCTTGAGAAGAAAGTCAAGCTTTATGACTATAGAATTATGGTTGCTATTTATGGGTTACCCATGGTATTTATGGGGAGAGATTTTAGAATTTTTTAAAGGGAGTAAAAACTTATCAGCTATGCCGTCCTTCAGAGAGGACGTTGAATAGCGGTATAAAGCCTGCCCGGTGTCTGTTACTCGTTTAAGATCGATATCCTCATTATAGGAATAGGAAAATGTGTGATTCAAACTGTTGCATGATCCGATTAGCAATAGCAGCATAAAGTAATTGGAAAAATAAATAAACACACTGTAATCTATTTTATTTTATTTGTGAGTTATATTAAATGAGATAGATTGGAAATTTTATGGAGTCGATCGTTCACATGTGAAGTGTTTGTACTTCAAAGGTAAGATCCGTTTTATACGACGTTTATTCTGTTCAAGTTTGAGGGAAAGCTGTGTTAGTTTTGTGATGTGTATTCTTTATTCATCATGGCTTAGTAGTTTGATATTTGGAATGCTTTTATTTAAGGGTCATCCCATATTAGATTTTTTCCAGACTATGTTCTTTTAATGATTTTCTTAGTCAACGCGAAATGTACTCATTGTATTATTTCAAGCATTAATATTATCCTCTGTCATTTATTGCATTTTAGGCATGATTTCGCTAATTTCAAGTTTCAGTAGGTATTTGATGTTTAAATCCAAACAGGATATCAACATGTCATTTTATAACTGTCTCTTTATTGAATATGTATTTGCTATTTGTATATATATTTATTATATGTATATATTTATTGCTATATGTATATATTTGTATATTGCTTAGTATATTATTGTCTGTATTTTTTATAACGTTTTATGTATATTTTTTGTAACATTTTCTGTAATTTTATATACATGCGAGATATAATATAGTTATTTTTATTGAATTTAAATTTATAATTACACATGTTTTTGTATTTCACACAATTTGTTCGAATTATTTTGTTTCATTGGGAAAATTATATTTAATATATTGATTAAATTAATCACCAGCACTCTGATTATTTGGCATATTTTTTTTATTATATTCTACTCTTGTTCCATTGCAATGAAGTTATCTATAATAATAATTTTTATAATTTATCGATCAAATTAAAGACTAATCAGATAATAAGACTAGTTTTTAGAATTAAATTTGTAATATTTGTAATGAGAAAAAAAAAATCAAATATATGTATGTATAAATAAGCAAAATCCATTACATAAATAAGGCTTATTTCCATATTTAAAAATTCTTTATTTAAAATTTAAAGGTTGCTTTGAGATAACTTAGAAGTGAACTTAAGCGGATTGGTGATAATATATTTTCTTCCCTTCACTAAATTCATGTCAAATATCTGAACCTAAATCTTTAATCAGCTACCCCAATAAAACTTTGATTCCGCTGCATGAATGTTAAAACGAATATCGCCCTTCTGATTAACTGTATTGGATTCCCTTAGATGTTATCTCAAAGCATGGCGTAATAAAATAGTCTAGAAGTATATGAAAATGGTTTTCAGTTTCTACGAATAAAAATGAACTAAAGAAAGTATTAAATGTACTTATTTCACTAATACTCATCTTTCATTTAATTATTCTATTACTCCAATTTTTATATTTAAAATATCGTTATATGAGATTTTCCTGAGCCGATATTATTTTTACTTTGGTTGCAGTAACCAGGATAATTGGAATTGAGGTAGAAATTACAAAACAACCCCTATCATAGAAGTTACTTAAACGACTTCATATCCATTTCGCTTTTACAACCCATTCAGTTTTATCTTTTTAAGCTGGTCAGAGAAGCCTTTATGATGCATCTCTATTTTTATTATTATTAAATATAAATGGCAACAAACTCATTTCACTAAAATAATCTACTGATACACTTATGTCATCAGTTGAAAAACCGTTAGAAATAATATTTTTTTATGCTTTATGCTCAATGTAGTGCAGTTTGATGTGTACTCAACGATTTTACAATACACTCCTTCTGTGGATAGAGATCCTCTCGAATTCGAACATGCTATTCGTATATAAATCCCCCTGGTTTATTATGAGACTTTTCAAAGACAGTTATTCATATTAGTGACTGCGTCTTCACTATTAAAAAGATTCTGTTACAGCTTTACTATTTTAAATTCCTTTTATTTGTTTCTTATGAGATAAGTTTTAAATATATCATGTGGTTTTTTCAAATCTATTTCAAAAATATTTCTTAGATTCGGGGAAAAACAACCTATGTCTAGAAATTGTTACAATTATTTTATCGATCACAAACCATCCATTTGAAAACAACAAATATCATAGTGTACTGCGATTGATTAATTTTTAAAAAAATAATACTTTAGAGCAAACTTGTTTTAATTATCTTTCAATTTAAATTAAAAATCTTTGACAGTTCTTCTGCTCTCAAAGAAATATCGATATTCTTCATTTATCTATCAAACTAATACTCAGAAAATATTAACAATATAGTTGGCAAATATACACATGTTTATGATGATTAAATAAACATAAGGTTACAAACAGTAAAAGGTTGACTCAGGAGCTGTTAATCATGAACTGATACGTTCCTTGTAATATTAAACCATATTTCGATAAATCTTATCGCTTTTAATAATGTTGATTTTACATAAATTCTTCATGATAAACCAATATCACAATGCAAGGTAGGTATCGTCGTTGCTTATTTATGTATACTTATATATATATATATATATATATATATATATATATATATATATATAAATATAAATATAAATTATTCGCTTTCAAATCAATATAAAATCCATATAAACTGATTCATAAGGCACAAAAATAAAATTAAATGACATATGTAAAAAACTTTTGACTACATCCACTCGTTATGAATAAATTTGAACCTGTTTTATTCATTCTTCTGAAAAGGAGAGATTTTCACATTCGATAATTTGCATTTTTATCGACTATATAGTTTCTCATTCATTCATTATTTGAAATAAAAAGATCAATGTATGTTTATAAACTATTTGTTATTTTTGTTATGCATAGCCAACTTCCGATTGAAAGTTTGCTAATTGATATATCTATATTATATTTAATTGGGAGCGGAGTGGCTCAGTGGTAGAGCTCTGAGTTGCCATGCCGGAAATCTTGGTTCAAATTCCGCTCACTGACAGACTTTTATTTAATCTGTTAGCGGCCGGAGATGGATCATACGGGATATAGGACCATCCTAGGGCTCACCTAGCCCCTATAAAGTGTGTACCTCAAATAAGAGGAAAAAACCTGGCGGTTGAACATGATCTAAGACAAATTACCTCCCTGCACAACTGTTGTCCAAGAAACAGTTCAATTTCTACCATGTACTGTTACCCATTCACGGGTTGTAGTGGTACAGTTTTATATATATATGTATATATATATATATATATATATATATATATATATATATATATATATATATATAATTATTTTTGTAGAAATATGTTATTTTTATAGGACCTGGTCCTTTAAATAAATTTTAAAATTTTAGAATAAAATTATTTTTCTATTCTGTTCTATATTTTTGTTTCAGTCTGTAGGATATATTTTTAATTAAGTCTAATAATAGTAAAGGATGTCAAAAAGTAATAAACATATTTAATTATTTAAGTGGGTCATAGGGTCATTCTCCAACGTTATTATTTGCTAATAATTAAAAAATAAAGCTTATTCTTTACCTGTATAAATGAACTGGTATATAGGTATACAGGGAATAATGTATTTTTCTTCTAATTTTTTTTTACTCTTTTGTAAAACTCAATTTCCTGCCTAAGGATGCTTTTTCTGTAGCGCAAGCTCCTTCTTTCTGGCCTTAATAAGAAATGGCGGCGGTCCTAGGAGATGATACCGTTTTTTTTTAAGACTTCTTGTCCTGCGGAGCTCAGCGGTAATTGGATCCATCTGCAAAAGAGCCTGATAAACCGAGAAAAGAATGCTTTAATTGTTGGTGCCTCGGAACAAAACGAACTCCTGAATACAATTCGATACTCCAGAAGTCTCTTGGGAATATATCCGACAACGGCTTAGAGCAGTGCTGGTTATCTTGGCCAGAGTGTATTTCAAGTATTGTTCCCTTAAACATCTGCCTCAGGATGATAACTTACAGAGTGAATTCTAAACAAGAAAAAAACTGATGTCAATACAAGTAACATTTGAACAAAGGATCTTTTTTTTAAATTTAAAAAAAGATAAAACAATGGAAGTATCGATTTTCCGACCCGCACTCTCTTACAAAATTCTTTTTTTTATTTTTTTCGGTGATCATTTGTTTTTGGAAGAATCCTCAGTGTATAGTAGAAATTACCAACATTTTTACTGTTTCCATCCTACTCGAACTACTATACAAAAATAATATGGAAACTTAAGAATGTAAGCAATAGCGAAACGCTCTCGTTAACCAATAAATTCAAGACATACGATCAAATCATCCAATATTTATGTACTTATCTGAAGACCTTTCAGATATTTATATAATTAATATGATAATTATTACGATCTACGGTGTAAAAAAATTAATTAATATTTATAGCTTAAATCCCTGAAGAGAGGAAAACAATTTTAATTGTACTCAATCGTCATTTCTGGGACCAACAATTTGTTAAGTTAATGGCAAAACCTTTACTTTATCAAATATATATTTTTCTAAATTAAAATCAAGACTCATCCTATCTCAATACAACCATATTATTCTGTATTCTTACCCGTATGCTCAGTAAACCCAGCAACATTCCTTATCATGCCAGGGGCAATGACCTTAATGGAAGGCATTTGACAATTAAACAAATTTCAATATTTCTATACGTAAACTTCAGTAAAAATCCACCGATTTGTTCAAGTAGATATCTAGATATAGCCCAATAGAAAAAATTAATAAATTTAAATTTTTATAGACTTCACACCCGAGAAGTGAAGAGATTAGAAGTCTATGACGAAATATTCTAGATTAAACTTTTAATATTAATGATTAATATATTTTACTAAGAAAAGTTACAATTTAAAATATCTTGATATATTAAATACCAATATTTGATATTTATTTTCCTAATGATCTTCATACCTTGATAATTGGTTTTCCCTTTTTTCTTATAAACGATGCAGGGTAAACTCGTTGCAGATAATTGTCTTGGTTTAAAAAACTAGGAAGGCTTTATAATTTATGTATATTGACAATCCTGTAATGATTTTAAGGTGTTTTTTTTAATGTATTATATAAAATTAAAACATTAAATGAATTAAAATTTTTAAATATATAGAAGTAAAATATTAATTGTTAAATTTGTTAATTTAATATTGTTAATTTTGTTAAGTTGTAACAGCATGTATATAATAATGTCTTTTGCATATATTTTAGTATTATCAAACTGTAGTTAATTATTAGTAAAAATGAATTTATAAGGCACATAGTACACTCACGTATGGAATGTGCTAATAGGTAAACGGTCCTTTCAAAGGGTTACTTTGAAAGAGAAAAAAACATATATATATATATATATATATATATATATATATATATATATATATATATATATATATAGAAGTAAAAAAGTCTTAAAATCATTACACGTGATCTAATGTCTATTAAAAGTTGATTTATCAAAGAGGAAGTATTAACTATTTGAGACATGAGTTATTTATATATATATATATATATATATATATATTTAGGTCGAAACGTTGGCTAACAATAAATATCATCTGAAATTACTTGAGAATTTCATTCAGTGACCTCTACCCGGACCAATTTCTTCAACATAAGTTATTTATATATATTTGCAAATAAGATTTATACTTCCAAGATGAAACTGTCTTAATTTCTTATTAAATATAATAATTTAATATAAAAAGGAATCAATTCGAAATATAATGATTACCTATAAAATTACTTCCATATGCATTAGTTAAAATTTAGGTCTGCGTTGAGACCGAAGTATTGCATTCGCTATCTAATAAGTTAACCCTCAAGTACTTAGAAGTGTTTCCTATGCTAGTAGTGCTGACACGGGGCCCACGGACCACCTTTTTTAAAAACGGATTAATATAAACAAAATAAAATATATCACCATTATGTCATGAGATTCATGAAACTTCTTGCATTGCCCACATTGAATGAATATATACAAAAACAAATAAAACAAGATCAATACAGGAAATAGTAAAAATGAAAAAAACATATGTTTTTATTTTATCATAAATCTTCGGATCACCATTTCAAACAAGTATTTTTGATGTGACATATTTGTAACGCAATTAAAAAACTTACTAATATTATAAATGTGAAAGTTTGTCTCTCTTTCACGCAAAAACTACTGAACGGATTTGGATGAAACTTTACAGTAATATAGGCTATACATCAGAATAACAAATGGGCTATAGCAAGCGCGGATTTAGGGGGGGGGCACAGGGACAGGTGCCCCCCCGACAGTTTTATAGGAACTGTGGAGAATCCGTTATAGTACATAATTAAAGGAAAATAACATGATCATAGTTGTTAAAATATCAGAAAGAACAAGAGTGAAACTATTTGTTTTGATATACTACTAATCTTACTAATATTATAAATGTGAAAGTTTGTATGTTTATCTCTCTTTCACGCAAAAACTACTGAACGGATTTTGATGAAACTTTACAGTAATATATGTTATACATCAGAATAACACATGGGCTATAGCAAGCGCGGATTTAGTGGGCACGTGCCCCTCCCCACCCCCGACAGTTTTAGAGGTACTGTGGATAATCCATTATAGAACATAATTAAAGGCAAATCAGGAATTTAGCATCTTGAAATTTGCAGATAGGTTCTTTTTATGTTTTAAGAAAGAAATTTGGATAATTCCACCCTTAATATAATAAGGGTTCAAAGGTTGTATGGAATCCGTCAGTTTTGAAGTTAGACATCTGACATTTTGTACGAGTAACCTATAGTGAAAAAAATTAAATTATTTATTATTTTAAATTATTGTTTTAAAAGCACTGTCAAGAAACTTTATGTGGTATTCCAAATTCTATGCGAGCGAAGCCGCGGGCAAAAGCTAGTAAGGTATAAACTTGAAAAGAATAAGAAAAATAGTTTATATTTTAATAATATTTCTTAATTTAAAAGTATTATTGACTAATATAATCTAATAAATATAAAGCATTAAACGAAAGTTTATTTGAAAAATCAAGGAAGTCTCACAATTACTGAGGTTTGGACCGTGGGACCAGCAATTGTTTAAATTTTTGTTAACAAACTTTATAACCAACCTTCCACATTCACATACAATAAGGTACTAGCAAGATACGAGGCTACTGAGTCATACCGTGATTACCCATAGAGATCTTTAAAGAAGTTCTAGCATTATTGATTTTAGAAATGTGTATGTAAGAAAAATGTATGGCAATTACTGATAGATATTAAAGATGCAGATAGTATGATCTGATTAATTTATAAAATGGAAAGAGGAGGCCTTAATTAGCCTATTAAGGGCTGTTAAATAAGAAGTGATATTGGCGGGAAAGGGCCATGTGTTGAGCGAGGGCTGTGATTGGCCGGGTTCCCATGGGACTCGGGAAGTCATCCGCCCTTCTCAGGGGCTGTTGAAAAATAAGAACTTTCCTTTCCCACCCTTCTTCCCTCGAGCCCTTTCTGATCAATAATGGCCTATTGTTATTATGGGCTGCTAATCATGGGCTGATACGTTCCTTGTAATATCAAAATATATTTTAATCATCTAATTCTGTATTTTGTGTCATTTAATTCATTTGACATAGATTCAAGGAACATTCGTCATATGAAAATATTATAAATTTAAGGTTCTAGCAAATATTCAGGTTCTTGAGATTCAGTCAATTGACTCAATTCAGTCTCAAGAACCTCATTTATTCTGTGGGCTAGTTGATGTACTTTATCCTGGCAAAGGTAGTATTTTTATACTGCAATATTCTAAAATAATGAGTTTTCTATTGGAATACCAATAATGAACATTTACTTTAACATTTTCAAAAAATGTAGAAGTCTTGCTGAGGAACTAAAATAAGTTATAAACTGGTGGGGTCAACTGTGGTCTGGTGGCTATCATAACCTACTTTGCCAAAGATCACGGGATTCCAGGCCGGCAATTGCCCTTAGAATTTGTTAAAAATTTAAAAATGCTTGGTTTTGCCGTCCTTCGGAAGGAACGTAAAAGGGGAGCCCCGAGCCCGAGCTGTTTTAAATATTCGTTAAAGATACCCCAGATTTAGGACTCGTGCAATGGTAGATTCGTCCGATTAGCCATAGTAGCTTAAAGTGGCATTAATTGATTAAACAATAAATTCAAAACAAAGGGAACTAGACAGAAGAATATACCACATAACAATTATACAACAATGGGTGTTCAAGTAATAGCATACACACACACACACACACATTTACATATGTAAAACAAAAACTATCTTGGTCTCATAATCATGCCAAATCAGCCTATAGCTTTTCAATACTTGTATGCATATGTAAATATTGTAATTTCTGTATATGTTTACAAACACTTGCGGGTAATTAAAATGTGTTTGGTTTATTTATGCTTAATATCTATTCGTCATCAATTTGGCATGAATATGAGACCAACATAGTTTCGAAATTTCGCCAAAAAGAAGTTGAAAGAATCAACTGCATCTAAAAGTAAAAATTATTTACAGTCAAGAAAAGTAGATAGGTCCCTGTATTTACAACAAAGAATCGATATTAAACAATCTACAGAGGGAATATATTTATAAGCTTAATATGTTAGTTTTAATTAAAGAGCAATTACATTAATAGCTAAAAATGTTCATATTTACAACGTTATGTATTTTTAAAAATACATTATTGATATATACATTTATTTATTCAAGAAAATATTCTACCAATAAACACATTTCCAACTACTTTATAAATTTTAATTTTTGAATAATAAACATTTCTGGATATTCTCAATAACTTAGAATTTTCTTCTTTTTTCGCTATTCTAAAGTTTTAATGGTTAATTAGTAGTTATTTATAAAAATATTGTAACCATTTTCTTTTCCATCCACTACTTAATGTTAGTCCATCCTTTATTATATTTCTTTATTCTGCTTCGTCGCCACTTTCATTTCCTTGGCATTACGCTTGCATAAGTACCTCCTGGCTCTCATTTCCTGAAAAGGCACCTAACATTTTTCTGTCTTCTTTTCCTTATCACCAAGTAGTCGTCTAACGAATTTCTCCAAACCTAAGTTGGTATAGTAGAATAAGGAATAATCCTCTGCTGAAAGATAATTTAACTGCCAAAACACACATATATAATATCACAAGAAATTTATATTGCTGAAATTCTTCTATTACTCGTATGTACAACAAGAAATATCTTAAATGTATATTTCTTACATGCATTACCACTAAACATTAGGAACATTTCCCTGTTTTACAATTTTCCAAAGCCATATGAGCAACAACAAAGAAATTCCCGACGAAAATTTCGGATATCAATAAAAAAATAAATAAAGAAGTTGTGGACATTTTCAATAAAATCGGCCCTTGACAAAAATTAACATCACAGGTGTTTAAGCAGGACATAACATTGTCGAAACAACTAAATTGGTATGGAATAATCCTCTATTCGTGATTGTGGAATGGAGGAAAAAAATACGATAGAAGACAAAAGATTTCACCAAAACATACAAATAATTATCAGGAATTCAATTGTGAACATTTCTTCGAACAGCTTGTTACGAGTTCTGTTTGAAAAATACTTTTTTTTTTTTTTTTTTGTTAGATTGAGCGTTTATCAGGGAATGCTTTTGTCACAGCGAGCTATACCTCATATTGATGGAGCAGAAACCATATATAAAAGGAAACGAACTAAAAGAAATCGTCTCAGGGTGAACAAAAGAAGAAAAAAAAAAATATTTTCCATGACTGAAATATTTGGAAATAACAGAGAAGTAATACTCCTTACTACTTGAAAGTTTAATTTAGAAACCTTCTAAAATTTATTTCAAGTGTAGATGTGAAGATTTTTTTTTTAGTTTTTAGACAATTTCGTACCACGTATACAGCATTAATGCTAAATTATTTATTATTATTAGGTTGCTAAATTACAATGTACTATGCGTTGTAAAATGGTTAAAGTTGAATTATTGTTTCTCAATATTAATATATGAAACTATAACTACAAAGTATAACAAGTGATCTGATATAGAAATAAAAATAAACAGATCCTGAAAATACTTCTAATAGTATTTCAATACAGTGTAATTTAAAATATACATAATACTTATTTATAATTATTATAATTATTTTTTAAGAGCTTGTGATTACTATCATCCACTGTAAGTATTAAGGTATGGTCTATAATACTACAAGACTCGTATGGCATTTCCCCTTCCTTTTTTATGTCCTGTTTCCTTTGAAAGCTTTTAACATTAAATTTATTCATAAAAAAAGTTACATTTGAAAATAGTTACAGTTGAAAAGTTAAATAAAATTTTTCTCTTTTGCGAAGTCGACAGCTTTGTTTTGGCAATTTTAACGGCTCGGCAAGAGAACAAGGAATTGCTACATAGGCCATTACTCTGCTGTACTTAAGAATATGTATGTTTATTTACTATTGTACTTAATTATATGTTTTATAGTTAATAATGCTTGGCGTAGCTGGCAAATTAGTGTTACTTTTCTAGCCGTATTCAACCCGAGCGATAGCCTCTTCTTGTTCTTCTGGAGCTTGAGGTCCATGTCTTAACAGTTTCTTTTACCAATTTAAGTTTATTCGACGATTTTTGATCCCATAAACTTTGCCAACTTTTCCATTAAAACTCTTCGATGGGTCGAATAATTTCTGGGTGGGGAGGATAAGAAAGAGCCTTCTACTTATTCCAAGAAGTGGGTTTTTGTTGTCGCTCTGTTTGACACCTCATTCCTAGCAATTGTAGTGTCCTTATACGAAATAAGGAAATATTTAAAATAATTAAAAACAAATTATTGATTTTATGTACATTTTGAAATAAGGAAATATTTCAAGGAGTAAATAAAAATTATATAATATTTCAATTAGTAGAATGTATTATATTTCATTAACTATTGTATTTTCGGAGTAAATGTTATATGTTGATCAGAAAGAACTCAATTCGAAGATGTAACCATGTTTTCTTCTGTGGCTGAAATTCCAAACTATAGAGCTTTTAAGATGGATGAAAATTATTCTAAAGATCAGTTTTAATTATTGTGAGGTTTAATGGTAAGATGGGAACTGTGTTGAGTGTTGAGCTGGTATGCTGAAGGTTCGGAGTTCAAATCCGTTCCTGATAGATCTACAAACACTAATTGGGCTCACCCAAGCTCTATTAAGTACTCTTACCTAAGGGGAAAACCTGTCGGTTTAGCTTGTTCTCAACAAACCACTACAATTGCGCAATTCATTCACGAATTGAGAATACGACAAAGCACTTCCCTGCACAACCATTGTCCTAGTAAACACAGTTTCTACCATGTAATGAACCTAAGACCGAACATGGGTTGTGATGGTACAGCTTTTTTTATGGTAACATGTTGTACAAGACGTTGAATTTTATGTTTTGGATCAATCGGTGTAAATAACAAATTTTTTTGTTCCTTATTGATTTATTGGAGGGGGTAAATATCTGTCTCATTTCACAGAAAGTGGGATATTTCTAACCTTATTTGCTTTTAAACATTAAATAGTCCTCGATGAGAAAATGGTAAATAAGGACCAATAACGTAAATTATTGTCATTCGTCATATTCAGAGATTTTTTTTATTTCATCGGTTTTTATCTATTCTGTTTTGGCTGAAGCTGATAGATAATGAAGGGATTTTATTTCTATTGATTATAATATTTTCCTGTTTAAGAAAATTGTTACAGTTGTTAGAAGAATTCTTCAGCTGAGTATAAAATATATCTTAGCTTGATGTTAAATATATTAACGTATTAGGGGTTCAATGAACAACGGGCGAGATATAAAATCCATTCTCCCTGTAGATTAAACTGGAAGAATAAATACCGGTTAGGATTGGTAAATTAAAATATATTACATTGTGGGATTGAAGTTAACTCTTATTTTCATTTCCCAGTGAAAAAAAATTAATAATATGAAATAAATTATTGTCATATCATGACAATTTGAACCATTTTTTTTTTTTTTTTTTTTTTTTTTTTTTTTTTTTTTTTTTTCTTTATTATACAAAAATTGTATGTTCATCCTGACAACTAATTTTCATTCTGACTCGCCCTATAGTAACTATTTCAATTTTTTGAAATCATTGATACTGAGAAATGCCATGGCGTTATCTATTGTTAGATAGGACTAATATTACAGTATTGATTATGAAAGCAGTAATTATCTTTTTGTTAAGTATTTATTTAAATATCGTTTACTTTAATGATTACGATATAATTAATAAGTAGAACCATTATTTTTTAGCAAGGATGTGTATGAACGAAACTTTCAATAAGGTTAGAATCAGAACTAATTTCTCAGAGAAGTTCGAGAATCGCTCACGTTTATAACATGGTGATTCGCTTTCATTTAATTTAATTTAATTCAATTTAACACTCAAGTACGTTATTAAAAAGGTTATACACACCAAAAAAGGTATGAATAGTAAAATGCCCGTGGTTGGGCTTGCGGATGACTTGATATTGTTGGGAAAAAAACGAGGAAACTATAAACCTAAATACAGCAACATTGATAAAAGCTGGTAAGGAAATAGGGCTGGAAGGAAATTCGGATAAGACTAAGTATATGGTTAGTAGTAGTAAAAGGTGAGATTTTGGGAATATTATTTTAGGAGGGAATAAGTTTGAACATGTCAAAAAACCTGATTACTTAGGGTCTATGGTAACTAGAAGAAACGAAATGCAAGAGGTAATTACGGCACGATTAAAGGCAGGAAACTTGTTATTCCTAATTAGCATTACTAAGCTCGCGTCTTTTGTCCCGAAATCTTTTTTTTTTTAGATCAATTTATTGATATTTACAACTGTAATGATATTACATCAAGTAAATTTGCTGATATGAACAAATGACATGAAAACAAAAAACACTTGTGGAGAAACATCCCATCGGTAGTACTCCAATAAAGTTCTATAGTAGAAGGTCTCGAGGCCATCTTCTTTTCAGACGCCTCGGAGGGTTATCAGGAATAGTATGGGACGCAAGTTGAGAGACTAACGGATTCAAGTGTGTCTGGAGCTTGTCATGGAAGGATAGGTAACTAGTTTGGGCCAAATCAACAACATATGGGATATTTAAGATCATGATGGATGAGTTTGTTAGTGATATAATAAGGATCATTGAGGATTTTGGATTGTAAGGATTGGATACGAGATGAATTGGATGGTTTAGTAGAGCCCCAAAGCTCAACTCCGTATGTCCAAATAGGTCTGATAACTGTCATGTAAATGAGTCTTTTGTAATTAATTGGGAGCTTTGAACGTTTGTCCAGTAAAGGTTGAAGTAGGCTAAAACGTCGAGCAGTTTCTTGTCTTTTCAGTCTTGTTTGAGGATTCCAAGTGAGACGGTCCCGAAATCTAAAAATCAGAATTTATAAAACAATTATCCTTTCAACACTCCTTCACGGATATGAAACGTTGACGCTATCACTGAGGTATTCGAAAATAAGGTGTTGCGCAGAATATTCAGTCCAACAAAGAAAGAGACGATTGTGGACTTTAGGAGATTACATAACACGGTATTGCGAAGCATGCACCCGGTTAATATTACTCAAATGATAGCGTCGCGAAAATTAATATGAGGTTGTAAAGTTGTTGGACTGAGTTACGAACGAATTCCTATAAAAGTTGATAAGCGCTGTGCCGACTGGTAAACGTCTGAGGGGTAGACCGAGACGAAGGTGGCGTTAAGAGTGATCTGAAGGATTTGGGTTTGGGTAGTGGTCCATGAAGAGAGATTTAATTACGTTTCTTCTCAATGAAGACTATATTTACCAATGGATAAACTAATTCTGCTAAGATTATGTAGACAAGTATAATTAGTCTTGTATTACTCTATTGTACTTTAAGGTTTAATATCAACAGAATTCGCATTGTGTGATGGCGATGGTGGGGTAGGACAAGAGGGAAAAGGATGGGTGGGTTCAAATTGCATGGACTAGGAACGTCGGAGAACTGTCCCACCAAGAGGGCTTTGAACTTGCCAAGGTGTGCAAAGATCTTGCCACCTCCAAGGCATAGGCCGTGCGGCTAAATCTTTTCGAGATCAGATGATCTCCCTCACATGCATTTGACTAGGTGGAATTTGGGAATTTTTCTATTTCGTGCTGCCCAGAGCACTGTCCGCACCCAGCTACCCTTTAGGTGTAGCTTTCAGATTTGTAATAGACTCTCAGAAAGCGGATGAGTATGGAGTTTGGTTGTTGATACTGCTTAATCAATATTTACATTGCAACTATATAATATAAAAGAATCTTCGAACTTAAATCTTATGACATATAAAACAATCGAATTAAAGGTATTATTGTTATAATAATCATCAGCTAGTATTACTGTCGTTGTAATGTCTGTAACGCGCGCGCATACAGACACACACACATGTTCAACATTTTACGTGCAGCAATAAAGTGAAGTACTGCCAAAGAAAAAAAGTAATTGAATTCCTTTATTTTTTACATAGCTTTGAGAAGTTAGCCAATGGCTGACCATGAACTTGAAAAGGGTGCGTGGCAAGTGGCCGAATCGGCTTTAAATCCTTTTTTATTGCCGGCTTTATGACGCCATGGAACATTCTGCCCAAGTGAACATAAATCAAGGATATTTGGCTCTCCTTTCACCACCTCATCTGTCTTTCTACACTTTATCTCTGCTTCTTTATCTTTCGCTTGGTTCTAAAGTTATTCATATATAGGCCTTTTCGCAAGTACGGTATTTTAAAAAAATAAACATCTATTTTAAATGAATTTTATGTACTAAAATAGAGCCAAAAACTCAAAAAGAAACACTATTATTTATTATAATGCAATTGGGAAAAAACACAATGCAAAGCCTTATGTTTCAAAAATAAACCCACTTACCAGTCGACGTTTCACCTATTCAGACATTATCAAGACACAAAAACAAAAAAGGGTTATGTGAATCACATCTCGAAGAAAAAGATGCAATACATCCCAACGAGTTGTAAGTTGAACGTCTTGGTGGTGGAGTGCTGTCTCATGTTTGGAGCCTGTTTGGGCTGTTGATCGTTGGGATGTATTGCACCTTTTTCTTCGAGATGTGATTCACATAACTCTTTTTTGTTATTGTGTCTTGATAATGCCTGAATAGGCGAAACGTCGACTGGTAAGTGGGTGTATTTTTGAAACATAAGGCTTTGCATTGTGGTTTTTCCCAATTGCATTATAACATTATATTGCATTATTTTATGTAATTCATTATTTATTATGAATTTATAAAATCAAATCATAACTTGAATAATATATGTAATGCCAATGTTGGCGGACTTTTATTTAATCTGTTAGCGGCCGGAGATGGATCCTACGGAATGTAGGACTTCTTGAGCCCACCCAGTCTCTATAAAGTGGGTACCTAAACTAAGGGAAAAAAACTAGTAATCTAAGACAAATCACCTCCCTGCACAACCGTTGTCCAAGAAACACTACAATCTTTACCCTTTACTGAACCCCAGACCCTTCACTGGTTGTAGTGGTAAAGTTTTTTTCTTTTCAATATATATTAAGAATTAAATTTTCAAACGTCTATAATCTTACGAGGAAGTAAATGACCCAACGTTTCGATCCACAATCCAGGTCTTCTTCAGAGCTAAATATACAAGATACTTAAAATTAAAGTAATACATCGTAATGAATTAAAGTGTATATAGTCATCTAGGGATATATGTGATGACAAAAAATATAATAAAAATGGTTTATAGAACAATTGTAGGATAAAGGGAAACAGTAAAACTAGTAATTAATAGGTTTCTATTGCCTATTTTTTAATCACCAATATCTCTAGATGATTATATATTATAGAAACCAATATATATATATATATATATATATATATATATATATATATATATATATATATATATATATATATTATTTTTTTATTCTTTACTATGTATTATATTAATTTGTATGTACTATATATATTTATCTCTAAGGAAACCCTGCAGTGTGTGTAGAAACGTTGGCTTTAAATATGAGAAGCTCGAAGTAGAAGCTGACTGCGCGCGCCCAACGTAATCATCACTAGTGCAACTGTATGCAGCCCAGTTACATTTCCCAATTAAACTTTGTTGCTGAGTCTCACAAGATGAAATTCTGATTTGTTTTTGATTTTCAGCTGGGATATTATTTATGGAAATTACGATTTTTTTTATGTTCTACAACACTAAACTTCCGTGTACTACAATTTTTTATAGTTATTTTTTAAATTTACAAATGTATCATATTGTATAAAAATGGAGAAGTATCTGTGTACCATACTTGAAAACTGTATCATTCTTACCTCCATTCAGAGCTTGTCTGCCAGAAGGCACTTGTTCCACTTTTAGCGTCCTGATCCTATGCCAAGCTCACTAATGGTTTTTAGAATGTGTTTTCAGACTCTTGGGTATTGAAGAGGTAGATATGTTAAAACTACTGGAGTTGAATGGTAGTAAAACTTTTCACGAAAGGATCAATAACGGGTTCGGATGAAATCATTAACAAATGGGACAGTGATGTTATTATGGATGACTTTATTCGTGACAAAGTAATGAGCTTTATGGAGTTTATAAAGGATCCTGGATTGTAAGGATTGGATACACAGGAGGAATTTGATAGCTTAGTTCAGCCTCAAATCTCTACTCTGTTAGTCATATATGAGTATTTTATAATTAATTGGGAGTTTGGAACATATACAAAAAAATACATGTACTTTTATACATTATATTTTACATATTACATATACATATATTTCCGGAATTCGTTACCATGTAGACTCATTTCACTGCTATCTAGGTAGTGACCTAGATGTGTTCAGCTGAATGTCGTCTAATAGTCACCTTAACTTTTCACTTTTATATTGTTATATAGATTTTATTCATTTATAGTTATTTTTCATTCAGGTCCAGAAAAAGTTCTATTATATTTTAAACTTATTTTCAATCTATGCAGTTTCCTTTATTTTGACAACAGTTGTTTATTTTTACGAATTTCTTTAATTTCATTTTTATCCGAAAATTCAATTTTCATATTACTCAAAACTTCGCATCATTCACTCATTATGATCATTATTTAATTTATTTTTTACCCGAAAAGTTTCCATTTTCTATCCCTCAATCCGTATTCCGTTTCTCTGTCATTTCTTTCTCTCGTCCTTAGTAATGACTAATATATCACATTAACGCACATTCCCTTATTGCACATTTTGATGAGTTTCAGAAATATTTCCAAGATAATTTTTACCATGTCATTGCCCCGAAACTAGTCTTAAACCTATCATTCTTTCCTCTCAATTGTCCCTTCCTAACTATTCTATCATACGTCCTGATAGATCTGACCGCGGGAGAGGTGGAGTTGGTCTCTCTAACCTCTCAAAACCATCAGAACGCCTAGCTCAAAAACAAATTTCAAATTTTCTAGAAGAACGTTCCCTCATTTACCTTCTCCAATCCGGCTTTCGACCAGGCTATTCAACTCAAACCGCTCTCCTCAAAATCACCCATGATCTCCATACTGCTATTGAACAATAAAAATTAACAATTCTGATCCAACAGTGCTCTAGGATGGTTCAAGTATTTCCTCTCAGATCGCTCCCAATATGTTCTGGTCCCTGGTCAACCTCCTTTCCATAACCCTTCCGCTGTCCTGTGGTGTCCCGCAGGGTTCATCACTATCCCATTACATAAGCGACCTTCCACTTCTTATCTAACATTCCCAGTATCATGTCTATGGTAATGACTTTCAGGTGTACCTATCCTTTTCCCCTTCCGATCTATTAATAGCCACGGTAAAACTCCAAGATGACCTGAATCGAATAAGTCGATGGGCAATGGATAATAAGCTAAAGTTGATCGTGGACAAAACCAATGCAACAGCAATAGGGTCAAACTACTTCCTTAAAACTATTTACCATGATCCAATCCTCTTTCTAAACAATAATCCTATCAAATTCTACCAAACCTTCAAAAACCTTGGAATTATTTTTGACCAAACCCTTTCCTGGAATAACCATATCTCTGAAATTTATCCTCGTACCTTCTCCACCTTAAAGCGTCTGAATTACCTTCGTAACCTGATCTCGTTTGAAATCCGTAGACTCCTAGTTTCTTTCTTAATTTTCTCTTATTTGGACTAGTGTTGTACAGTGCATATGTGTGTATCTCTGGGGATCTCGAAGTAAAATTAAAGCGGTTGCTTAATTGTTTCGTTCGATTCATCTTTGGGATCCCTAGAGATGCCCCGGTTACCCGATATTACGAAGAAGTGAAATGGCTCTGCTCTTCCTACCGCCATAAGTACGTCCTAGCATCTTTCCTTTATCAAGTTATCCAATCCCGTTGACCATCATATATTTTCGATCTACTTCAATTCAAAATCATAGTCCTCTCCAGTAACACCCGTTCTCGGCTCTAACATATATATACAGCATCCCACCGAACAGCAGCTTTTGACAGCTTTCCTTATTTGATCCTTCCTTATCTGGTCCTCCCTTTAGAACTCTTTACCTTCTTCCATTCGTCGTTCCAATAATCTTTCAACCTTCGATTCCCATATATTCCATCACCTATTATCCCTAGAATTCCCAAAAAATAAAAAACTGTAGGGGATCAGTTTTGACTTAATGTTTCTCGTTATTCGATGTTTCTCGTTGTTCGATGATGATGTGTGTGTGATTATGATGATGATGTGTGTGTGATTATGTATTTGTATATATGAGTGTGTGGAATTTAAACCACCGATATAAGTATTAATATCATCTAGTTAAATATTTAAAAAAAAAGACATAAAGGGATAATATATAAATCTGTGATAGTATTGTTTTATTTTTCTTAATTTTTTTTGTTTTCTTTCCTGGCGTAAATGCGATATATATGTAACCATAAATTGTTTGTCTTATATAATGATTGTTAACTTATTTTTTTTCTTTCTCTTCTTCTAATCTGTTTTTAAATTTTTTTATTGTATTTCGCATTTTTTTTGTTCATTATTTTGTTTATTTATTTTTGATTCTTTCTCACTCACTAAATTACTTGTAATAATTAATTAAATGTAATTACTTTACACTCTAAGACATAATAGCTTATAACACCTGTATTGTTATTTTACATGGACTTGTCCCAGAATAAATAAAGACAACATTATTATTATTTATTATTATATATATATATATATATATATAAAGGTCAAGTAATATTATTCAAGAAAATAAGAAATAATGTGATATAAATAAAAAATGTTCGGTATGACGTTATAAATGAAGGATACAAAGAATCCTCCTGGCAATCTTTCTACGACTGTGAAAGGATTGATGGATGGGAGCCATTGAGAAAGGGGTGTTTATCCAGCTTATATATGCAAATAAAATTCATACAATATCCATTAGGCAATAAATCTTGCCCCTGATGGGCAGCTGGGGCCGCGCAACACGACTTTGATGTATTCCGGTCGATACCAAGGTCTGATTGGAAAATCTGCTTTGGTATCGAAAAAAAGGACAGTATAATGAAATTTCATGCCTATATACACAATAATAATACATATATATTCTTCTCTGTCGACCCAAATTATGAAATGTGTGATTGTTCACAATGACAATTAAAATTGGGCGGTGCTAATGCTAAAAGTTCGAATCCTTAGCTGTATGTATTGGGATAAAAATCAGTCATGGGTCACTTGTGGTCTAGTGGTAGCCTAACAATTTACTATGCTCAAGACTGCAGGTTCGCAGAGCCAAAGGCCTTTTTAAAGAGAGTAAAAAACCCTAGGTTATGCCGTACTTCGGAAGGGAAATAAATTGAAGTCCTTAGCCGTTGCTCGGTGTCAAGTACTCGTTTAAGACTCCTACTCTTGCAAGCTGTGACTTTTCATTTTGATTATTCTCAGAAATAAAAGTAATCTTGATTTATAGTATGTAGAAAAGAGTGTAATTATGGGACATATCTATTTCGGTAATCATTTTATCAAGAAACTAACATTTCGACGTATAGATATAATAATAGGTGTTTGCTGAAACGTTCATTTCTTGATTAATGATTACTGTAATAGTCACATTTCTCATAATTATATTCTTTTTTTCTCACTAAAACTCAATATTATTTTTATTTTTTATTTTTAAAAAGGAACGTTAAAAATATTAAAATACTTAACCTCGAAGCGACAATGCGCGCAACTGATACCAATTATCCCTTCTTCCGATAAGCCATAACCATACATAAAATGAATAAACAAATAATACACCATCTCTATCTTTATAACCATATACTTTATTTAGCAATCTTAATTAATATTACTATATTAATTTTTTCACACTTGAAATAAAATTCACTGATTCGCGATATCCACACTTCTGTGTAGTAATTTTACAATGAATTCGTTAATGTAATGTGTATTCAATCATAAATGATTGACACATAGTCATGTGTATATTCCAGCAGTTTCAACCCATGGTGAAATGGAAGCTATAACTTTCCACTACATCATGATACTCAGACTTCTCAGATATCTTCAACAGGAAGGAAGAGAGAGGAGGTTTTCCCTGTCCTAATGTTAGTTCGGGTGGGTAACATTAGGACAGGAAAAACACGTTTCCACGTTTTATTGGAAAATGGTTAGTCTTGGAGATAAATGCTCTAAAAACTTTGATGATGATTCTTTTTCTTTCAGAATATAAATATTATTTAATACTTTAACCTCGTGTACTCTCAAAGCCGGACGAGCATGATATTCGGAATTTAATAAAAAATGTAATCAAGAAATCAAATTATTTCTCTAAATTTTAATCAATTATTTAACTCGATAAAAACTATAAAAATTGGGTTCATAGTTACTTTTTTTCCCTACCACTACAACCCACGAAGTGTCTAGGGTTCAGTACAAAATAGATAATGTACTGTTTCTATGAAAACGATATGCACAAAAGATCAATGATATGATGATGATACAAAGCGCATCAGGATTCAAAACCTTTAATTCCAAACCAATAATTGAATATTTTGTAAATATCATTGAAGAAAACTCCTTTATGAAGTGTTTTTTCAGCAGTAACATGCTCTATGTTGTCAGTTAAGTCTGCTCTTTCTGTGCCCGTAGCTTATAATAAATATTTTTTTTAACTTAGTAAATCTTAACTAGAAGCATTTATTTAACTAACAATTTTAGTTATTCTTTAAATTATTTAACTAAAAACCGTATAAAATATCACTTTTAAATATTAATCATTGGTTGCAACACAATATATGACTACAATGCCCAAACCGAGGATTCATAGCCTCATAGGTGACCCTGTGATATTTTTTTTTTTTTAAAGAAACTGAAAAATCCTTCGTTAAGCCGTTCTTCTGGAGGGATGTAACATAAGGTTATCGAACCCGTGGGATGTCAGGTACTCGTTAAAAATTCCTGTCCTAATTAAACGTGGATAGGCACAATTTAGGAATTTCACTGTAATATCGTCCAAATAGCCTATTTATTTACAGTTTATTTATCTTCCTCTGTTCAATATTTGTATAGGTAGATCGTATAACAGAGAGGGGGGAGTTATTTAGGCGAGAAAGTATTGTACAGTATATTTAAGAAAAAAAAATACTGTACCACTAATTTCCATGAAGGGGTACATGGGTTCAGCCTATGGTAGAGACTCTACTTTTCTAAGATAACGGTCGTGCGTGATCTGTGATATCTCGATCAGCAGATCAGAAATTCCTCCGATTAAGTGTACCCCGTTTTTATAAGCTCGGAGAGCTCTGTAGATCACACGTGATCCATATAAGATTGTTAATACCAGTCTAAGTAAAAACCTAATAGCAGTTTAATGAATTAATGTGCCACAGAATGATTTATACTCAGCACCTTCAGCAACTTAGTCTATACCTCACAAGTTTGCTGTATTTCCGCTATCAAATTGTGCTGGAAATTTCCATATGAAACATGTGAGCTAACTTTTTTTTTTTTTTTTTTTTTTTTTTTTTAATTGATATTTACAACTGTAATAACATTACATCAAGTAAATTGGCTGTATGAACAAAGGACATGAACAAAAAAATCACTTGTGGAGAAACTATCCATTGATAGCACTCCAATGAAGTTTTATAGTAGAAGGTCTCGAGGCCATCTTCTTTTCAGACGCCTCGGAGGGTTATCAGGAATAGTATGGGAAGCAAGTCGAGAGACTAGCGGATTCAAGTGTGTATGGAGCTTTTCATGGAAGGATAGGTATCTAGTTTGGGCCAAATCAGCAACATATGGGATATTAAGATCATGATGGATGAGTTTGTTTGTGACATAATAAGGAGCATTGAGGATTTTACGAAGGATTTTGGATTGTAAGGATTGGATGCGAGATGAATTGGATGGTTTAGTAGAGCCCCAAAGCTCAACTCCGTATGTCCAAATAGGTCTGATAACTGTCATGTAAATGAGTCTTTTGTAATTAATTGGTAGCTTTGAACGTTTGTCCAGTAAATGTTGAAGTAGGCGAAATCGTCGAGCAGTTTCTTGTCTTTTCAGTCTTGTATGAGGATGAGCTAACTTAAATAACAAAATACATCTTTACTCAATACTGTGGAAGATTTTACGTTGCATTATTCCACTTCCTAAACCTCTACATTTATCAATATTTTTCTTTATTAACGGGCCTCGAATTTGCATGATTTAAAGTATACTCAAACCGAAGGATGAACATCCTGACCGACACGGGGGGTAGCTGGCAGCGGTCGATTAGAGCAGACCAAGTAATTTGTAGCTTGGCTGAGGCCGGGGTATTAGTCCCTCTTCTTCGGCCAACTACCGAACCCGCTACAATTATTAGAGAACCTGCGAGCTCTCTAACAGACTCTCCGACCAATTAATTCTTCGACAAACATTCTCTTCTCCGGGCTAGCTCTTCCTGGTTCTATATAACTTTAAATAAATATTAAAAATATTATTTTAAATTGTGTTTAGTGTTATCGTTAATTTTAAAGTATTAGACTAAATTTAAAATATTAAAAATTTGAAATTTAAAATATTAGACCACTTTTGTTGTTGACTGCATTCCCCGAGCGAATTTAGGAACACTACAACGGTTGTGCAGGCAGGTGATTTGTCCTAGATCACGCTCAATCGCCAGATTTTCCCCCTTATTTTGGTTACCCACTTTATAGAGCCTGGGTGTGCTCCAGGAGGCTCCTAGATCCCATAGGATCCGATTCCGACCACTAATAGATTAAATAAAAGACTGCTAGCGAGCGAGATTCGAACCCATGGTTTCGGCTTGACAACTCAGTGCTCTACCACTGAGCCACTTCACTCTCTCATTGAATCTTAAAAGCCTAAAAACTCTTGTTACTATCAAAACTCCAAGCAATTTTATTATTTACCTAACATCGGGAATGATTTTATAAACAGTCGACTTTGAACCAGCGTGATACCTTTTAAACTTCAGTTCTTATGACCTCGTGAATATGCTCTCTATTGTGGCGTGACAGACATTTGAAATGATATGTGTTAATTTCGCTGCTTCAGAAAATTACTTGCCTGCCATTGTTCCCAGTTCTAATATTTTTTTAACCTAAACATGAAAGCAATATTGCGATAATTCTATAATGGCTGAACATCGGTTTAAAAAAATCGATCATTTGGAAAGTTTATTTCCAAAAAAAAAGTTTACTCTCTTTAATATAGTATCAATAACAGGTTTTTATTTTGATTACTTGAGCGCCTGCAATCATACTAACTACTTATGTACTCTTTTCTGCTTAAAATAAATATTTTACCTGACTGCGTTGATTCTAATGATAGATATTCTTTTCAAAATAATGCTTCTCATTATTTCTTTCAACTCAGAGAATTTATTTGAAAACAAATATTTTAAGGGATCACTTGGTGTAGTGGTCAGCATAACAACCTTCTATGCACAAGGTCGTGGGTTCACAGGATGGCCGATGACATTATAATGATTTAAATGGAGTAAGAAATCCTTGTTTGTACCATTCTTCGGCTAGGACGTAAAATAGCGTTTCTGAGCTTGTGCCAAGTCAAGTGCTACTTAATGATAATGGAAAAATTTATGAATCCTACAGTAGCATCGTCTAATTAGCAATAGTACCTAGTATAAAGTGAGGTTAAATCTATAAACAATGAATTTACTGATATTCTAAGATTTTTCTTCTCATCATATTTTTCTAACTGATATAGTAATTTCATACAATATTAACTGTTTCAGTTCCTCCAGTGATTGAGCAAGTGACTTCAGGAGGTCTTGTTGAAGTCAAAAAAGGAACGAAAATTCTATTAGAATGCAAGTCGTCAGGTATCCCGCCTCCTACTATCACATGGACCAGAAAGGTAACATTAAAAAATATACAATAATGTTTATTAATACGTAATAACTTATTTATTTACTTTTATTGTTATTGATTGTTGTTTCGATCATAAATGACTCTAAATATGCCCTAGAAAATTCGTTTATCGATTTATTGAATAGTCGATGAAATATTCCCATTTAAATGGTTTTAAATACAACATATTTAAATATGAGTTTTTAATATTAAGGGCCAGTTGTTGAATTTACCAGTTTTACTTAATGCTATGGAGTTGTGGTAACAGTGATTATATGCTACTAGGTCGAAAGTGTGATAAAATTATGTAACACGTGTCAAAATAAGTAGGGCTTGAATCTTTTGAAAGCAGCATAAACAGAAAAAATTACCACCTGTTGAGGAAAGTATTAAAATAATTAATGGTCCAACAAGGAAAATCCAATAGCTAAAAACTTCAGATAACTTTCAGGAGACCATCTGTAAAGGAGAAAAATATAAGGAAAAAACAATTGGCAATTGACTCCTCTTGGTTGGAAAGTCTAATTCAATTTCGGGCTTGGTCAGACAGCTTTGAATAAAATATAAAAGTATTCATGAAGATTTAATTTCAAATAAAGAGATTTCTGAAGAACACCTAGGGACAGTTAGACAAGAGAGGGAGGATTTTAAAATAGAAATTTTCAACATCAAGACATCTAATAGCAATCAAGACTATGTATGTAGATGGAGACACCCTCTCGCAATCTTTATCAAATTCTTAATTCTTAATTTTATGGTATGTAATTTTATAATTATAACATTATAATGGAATCAATTCACATGAGAACAAAGCTCGAACTCAAAGCATTCTTCAAGTACACTGCATTGACTTCAGTGGAGCAAACCTTCAGTCGTTACAACGGCGGTATTTTTTATTTGATTTGTGTTCATAGTAATTCCATTTTTAATAAATATAAATAAGTATCTTACGGAAATTTTATTATTATTTGAATCAATATGTAACTTATCTATGGAAAAATACAGTACTCTTAACCCTTAAAGTGCTATGGAAGCATATATGCGTTTTTCAATTTTTCGTGTCATAATTACATGAAATTGTGATTAAACATTAAGTATATCATCACGTGTAACAGATATTTCTTAGATACAGTAATAATATTAAAGAAATAAACATTCGTCCTTTTTTTCGCTCAAAAGGAATGTTAACAAAATGAAAAAAAAAAAACTAGAGGTGATAAAGAGCCACACTCCAAATGGAAAACTCTCAATAGATCGTTAAGCTGCCTTGTGACGATTGAAGATTGAGCATTGTGAATTTGCGGATTCACACATTCAAAATGTTCTTGTAAAGTCTTGAAAGTTCTAATATTTAAAGGACTGTAAAGCAAATCTTATTCATAGAAGAATGTCTTATGCTTGAATCTTTATGAAAAAAGAAAGCCCTCATAACACATTATAAGGCCGCAAACTTTTAGACGTCATAGAATGGTGTCGTTGCATTTGAGCATGGAGGTAAACAAACAAAGATAAATAAATTGTGATATGAAATGAGATGGATAAAATAAATAATTAATTATCTGTTAAAAAGTAATAAAATTTAACTGTTTGTAACACGATTAATTAATAATTAAATATTTCCTGGTATATTGTTATAAATATTTATAATCTATCATTTATACATTTATATAAATTATAAATATTTGTATCCATATTTAAATATTAATATGGATAAAAATAAAGGAAGTAGAGAAAATAATTGAAAATGAAAAGAATATTGTGGAAGTTTCTTGAAACGATCGGAAATCCAGAATTTTACCCATCGAATCGATGGTTAGCCGTCAAAAATGAAATTAAAATATTTGCTGAAGCGCCATATTACATTCCATTAATTATTTGTTTTTTAAAAAAACAATTAATAGTTTTTTTACAATATAGAAAAATCATCACAGAAAAATCCAAAAATAAAAATTACAGATTCTAAGGAAGAAAAAATCTATACCTATACCAATTCTTTTGAAAATTGAAAATGTAGGTTACTAAGGGAAGTGAGCTGTAAATTGGCAATATCTCAGTTCTCTCCAGGTTCTCTTCAGAGGAAGATTTCTAAATGGCTATTTAGAAATATAAATGTCGTCGAGATTTTTTCCTTTTTAATTTAATGTTTAATTATCATTTTTTTAGAAATATTTTCTTATAGTATTGCTGGAAATACCCAAGAATTGGTATGTAAATTAAATAGGCTATGTCCTACGCATTTCTTTCACTTCCACTAGAAAAATATACACATAATGACTTTTGACCGTGACGAAGAAAATGCTTATTTTAAAAAGATAACATTTTTTATTTCGTAGCAAAATGTGTTTCTGTTGCGTGAAATACATGAAGTTTAATTAGAAATACTTGAAAATAATTGGTATAATAACTAGTGGCATTCCCTTCCACTAGCTGTATCACAGAAATATGTAATTTGCAAGTGCCATAATTGTACTATTCACGTTTAGATTTTTACCCAGCCTGAACTGCCTTAATTAATTAAAAATAATATTAATTCAAACTCTCAACAATATTAAATACTTTTATTATTAAAAAAAACAAAAGAACTGTACCACTACTACCCTTGAAGGTTCAGTACCTGGTAGAGACAGTACTGTTTCATGAACAACGATTGTGCGGGAAGGTGATTTGTCTTCGATCACGCTCAACTGCCAGATTTTTTCTCTAATTTTAGAAACCCACTTTTAGAGGCTGGCTGAGCCCCAGGAGGGCCCTAGATCCTATATGATCTATCTCTGGCTTCTAACAGACTAAATAAAAGTAGCCTGCAGCGGGATTTGTACCAGGATTTTCGGCATTGCAACTCAATGCTCTACCACTGAGCCACTCCGCTCCCTTTTATTACTAAACCATCAATTAAATTAATAAGCGCAGGGGCCATGCTAATCTTCTCTGTATCGTTCCAATTTTAGGATATGTACCGCCGAAACTCGAGAGTTTAACCTGACCTCACAACGGCAACAACTCAATGATTTCTGAGTCCATCTAAATTAATAAGCTTTCCAAAAATAAAGATTAAATTATTATATAATGAAAGATAAAAAAGATTTTATATTTTATTCTTAAACTATTTAAAAAAGATCTCAAATAATGAGTGAAGTAAACCTCATAAAATCTTATGTAAGGATAGAGATAGTTGGGGATGCAGTCAGTTAAAACACCATAATAAGTGCATACTTATTTATTGTGTGCCGTAATAAGTATGCACTTATTATGGTGTTTTAATTGATTGCAACTCCAACTATATCTATCCTTACATTAGAAGTTCCAGTCAACTAATTTCTTCTCTCTCATAAAATCTTAATTAAGTCCATTTTACTAGACACAAATACTAATTTATTACTTTATTGTTTTTACTATTTTATTATTACATCAAAAAATCCTGATTATAGGTTTTAAAAATGTTGGATATATGTAGTAAAAACGTAAAAGGATTTCTTTTTAACAAATCTTTCACTTGTTACAAAAATTTCAAGTCGCTTTCGGAAAGAGAAAGCAATAAACACTTTGCATTTTTTGAAATTTGACATGGAAAAACAACATGAATATTCCTATTGTAAAATGGTACCTATATTCACACCAAATATACAAATTTCACTAGTTGTCAACTTAACATCGCCAAAATCCTCTTCTTTCTATTTCCTACTCTGAGTAACCTGAAATTCCTATGAGAACGAGCAAATCGAGGAGAAAGCAAAAGCTACTCGTATGAGATCCAATTTGCTGGATGCGATACTGCGCGGATGCAAATGTAACACAAAAGAATAATAATTAATTCAAATGTAGTTGGATTTTTTTTTCATACTAATAATAATATATGTATAATATACAGTTTGGATTAATAAGCGAAACATGATTTTTTACAAATTTTAAAAGGTCTTGTGCCAACCGCAGGTCTCTAGGCATATCAGAAGTATACTCATTCTATTGATAGATAGTTTTGGATTTTAAATATATAATAAATTAGTGTTAGAAATTTGTTTAAACCATCGAAGTATTTAATTTCGGGATAAGAATACAATCTTCTTCTTCCTCAAATTCTCTGAACTAATTATAAAAGTAACTTGATGAAGTGGTAGATGATTAAAAATTTAAACCATCTTCGTTACTCAGTGGAGTACAACAGTGGAAAATCTTAAATCATTATCGTTAATGATTTTAAAAGGCCCTTTTGCTTTTCTTGATACTGCTTGTTCTTTCGCTGTTGTCTTGGTGCAGCCCTCTTCTGTTGGTTTTATGGATAAGAGGAGTAATAGATAAATTATTAATAAGTTTAAAATAAATTATGAATAAGTTCATTGTAAATTATGAATGTTTAATGATAACTCAGCTTTTTTTTTCGTTTTCATCATTATATATTATTTCTTAAAGGTGTTTTTAAATCTTCCTTCATTATTCATTTAGAGTCTCCATTGAGCCATCATCATTAAGGCTTAAGGCTATTATATATCATCATTCATAAAAAATTATCCAAAACCTTCTATATAATCATATATCTACAGCCCCGTTGAATAAATATATAAGTCGAATTTTCTCCAAAATAATTTAGGGAAGAGAAATCGAGTTATTTTCGTTTCGAATCAGTGCATTAGTTTGAATTACAATTGCATAATTACAACTTTAATCCAAGCCGAAAATGGGAGAATGGCACAATTCCGCTTCCTTCAGTACAGTTAACTATCTCTGAACAAAATTCGTCCTGACCTTAATCCCCGGGGCTTTATGTATTTTCTCTAGGTTTTCTATAAGGGTTTCCCCTTTTTGATGCCCTATTTTCACCACCCTGTAGATAATATGCCTAAAATATGATATACTATTTTATTATTTAAATATAACGTATTATTTTGCTGTACCCGAGCCTTTGCTAGATTCTGGCAAGTCCTCATGATCAGTGGAAAAACACACTAACACTAATCTACCTGACCAAAAATATAATTCTTACAAACACTTTAAAATGTATGGCTAGTATCGATCTTATACCAAACGTTTTCAGTATTTTGAATCTAAGACAGCTAAGATCTCTTAAGTTTAGAAGTGGTTTGAATGAAAGTTATAGATAATTTAGTTTAAGTTTCAAATCACTCCGATAGTTATAACTAATGAGTAGCTATAAGTAACTATGACTTCAGACATAGTTATTTTTTTATTTTTTTTTTTTTTTTGAAAACACTTTATTGAAGCATTACAATCTGCCTGCTGTGGGCAATAAGTAATGGTGCTATGTAGCTACAATCATTCCATAAAAAATCAATAATATAAACGAAATAAATGCATAAATAAATATATACAAGCGAAAAAATATATACAAAAATAAAGTAAAATAAAATATATATATATAATAAAAAAAATATAATAATAATAAACAAAGCATAAAAGAAATATACTGTACACATTCATACTCTATTTACAATTTGCCTGGGGTCCCCGAACTGAGCTTCTTCCTCATAAATGAGGGCAAAGCAGGAGTCCGGGAGGCCCCAGCTCCCTTTCCCAGCCGCGTCACTGGCATTAAACGCCAATGGAAGCTGGTTAAGGGCGCTTCACACACACACAGGTCGTGAGTGGAGAATCTGGCCAGTGCCAGTACTCCAAATAGCATTATTATAACAAGTCTCGAGGCCATTGCCGGTTTAGGCGGCGGAGTGGATTGTATGGATGTGTGGAACTGGATAATGACTGAGCCAGGAGATTGGGATGACAGACAAGGTTTTGGTGAAAGTTTGAGAATTTAGTAGGGATGAGGTCGAGGACAAAAGGAATGTTGAGATCATTATGGAGGGTTTTGTTGGAGACATAATAAGGAGCGTTGACAATAGTTCTCAGGACTTTGGATTGAAAGGATTGAATGCGTCTGATATTCGATTTTTTTGCGGTCCCCCACAGTTCCAGTCCATAGGTCCAGATAGGTTTGATGATCGTCTTGTATATTAGTAGTTTATTGTCTATTGAAAGATGGGAGGCCCTACATAGTAATCTGTATAGTTGGCTGAAACGTCTGTTAAGTTCTTGTCTTTTGAGTCTGGTATGAGGATTCCATGTAAGTCTTTTGTCTAGGAAGAAGCCAAGGTATCGTACTGTGTCGGAAATAGGCAGGATGGTTTCGTTGAATTGGACAGAAGGACATGTTCCCCGGCGAAGTGTAAAAGTCACGTGTTTGCATATCAGACATAGTTATTAATAGAAATAGGTTATGAGATTCAGGTAAAGTATCATTTCCGATGGCCATGTTGTTACCAAAAAATGAGATGCCAAATACGTTTTAGTTCTTATAAATGTTTTTCAATTAAGTGAGGGATGAAAATTCCAACTCACTGCATTGGTCACCTGGATAAGATGGTATAGTTTTGAGTATAGGTGGCCTTACGATTTTTCAAAGAGAGTAAGAAATCCTTAACTATTGTTTCTTTCGGAAGGGACGTAAAATGGGGGTCCCGGGCCTGAGCAGTTTTAATTGCTCGTAAAAGATCACTATTCTAATTATGCATGGATTAAAAAAAATTAAAGCTCGCACTGTTGGGCATCGTTCGATTAGCCATGGTAGTATCTAAGTGACGTTAAAAGAAACGAGCTTGGTTCAGGATAGTCTAAAGGGTTGGTAAAGCTCCACCTTTTACATT
This sequence comes from Arma custos, assembly GCA_037127475.1. NCBI lineage: Eukaryota > Metazoa > Arthropoda > Insecta > Hemiptera > Pentatomidae > Arma > Arma custos. The sequence continues at coordinate 77,770,716 of CM073764.1, forward strand.
ACAACAGGTAAAGTAATTTTTTACTCATTACAATGTTCTACAAGCGAAAAACATCTAAACCCAGACCACCAAAACTTCGTAATTTTGTCCAGACATCTTCCAGATTTAGTCCTTAAAATATCCTAAGTGGGTGATTAGAGCCTAGTAGGCCTCTCACGGAGTTCATCTTGACCATTTATTATTCAAAAACTTCTAAAGATTCGGTGTATCTTTGAACTTCTATCCGAGGTTTGGGCCTAATTAGTCTAAATTAATAATGCTTTGAAGTTACTGTCATTAAATAATTTACAACAATTTATCAGTCCCTTGAAAGTTTTCCTAAAAACTGGTCATTTATAAAACGATTTGCCCCTTGATATATTACTGTAATCATGTCATTGATTCCTTCCCCAATTATCTTGTATATTCCTTGATTAGGTTAGCGAAGGGCTTCATGTTTATGATTTAATTTAATTAACTGTTACATTACGACGGGAGTGGAGTGGCTGAGTGGTGGAGCCCTGAGTTGCCGTGCCGTAGGTCCTCTGTTGGCTGTGGCAGGTTTTATATAATCTGTTAAAAGTTGGGGTTAGGATCTGGGACCCTTCTGGGGCTCATCCAGCCTCTATAAAGTTAGAACCCAAAATAAGGGATGAAATCTAAGTTTTGAGAGTGATCTAGAACAAATCATGCTCAATCGTTGTCCGAGAAACAGTGGAATATCCAACACGTACTGGACCCAGGACCCATATTGTTTATAGTGGAACAGGTTTTTAACTGATTAATTAACAATAAATTACAAGTAATTGTAAAAGGAATAAGGTACAATAAATGACATGCCAGAAAAAATTCTAAATTTGAAATTCGGAAACAAGCAATGTTGAGTGAGAAATTGGATAATTGATTTGGTGTAGATAAATTTGCAACATTAGGATCATTTTGAAGATTTAATTCGTGACAAATAAGCAGTAATGAAAATTTTACGGATGACTTTGGAGTTTAACTTTACCAAATAGATAGTCCAAATAGACATTATTATACCCTGCAAATGTTCATCTTAAATTAATTGTGAAAAAAACCTGTACAACTACAAACCGTGAAGGGTTTACGGTTCAGTATATGGTAGAGACTGTACTGTTTCACGGACGTTTTGCAGGGAAATGATTTGTCCGTTCACCACACACTGATCACACTCAACCAACAGATTTTTCCGCCTTATTTTAGATACCCACTTTTTAACGCCCTCTCCATCTCAGGCCGCTAACAGACTAAATAAAAATCTGCCAGCGAGCAGGATTTGTACCCTGGACCTTCAGTATGGCAACTCAGTGCACTACCACTGAGTTACTCCGCTTCCTCTCAAATTAATTATGCGAGAAGGTCTAAGATCAGAAGTAGGTGAAAGCGACAAACAGTTTCATGAGGTTTCTGTCCAAGTTGGACGTTTGTCAAGATGGAAAGTCCCTGGAAGCGGATTTGTGAAATGTGTAAGTAGAATATTATTAGGTGTAGTAATACATGAATGCAAGGTTTACGACGAAGGACAGAGATGATTTGATGATATTTGTAAAAATTTATTTGAAGCCATCTATGTTAACACCATCAATGATGGCTGTGACACATTGACCGGTATATCACATTCCACATCAGTCGTCGAGTGATACGGCCTTGAATAATGCATGCATTAGGGCGTTTGCAATAATAGGGTACTAATTTGTGGTAATGGTACCAAATTATTTATTTATAAATATTCGACAGATATTCCATTTTAGTTCATTCAATAAATAATGTGGGTTTCAGATCTATTTGAAATACAAAAATGATATACATAAGATATGTAAGATTATAAAGGTATATACTTCTGGAAATGTGGATTATGATCATATTTGAATCGCTAAATGCAGGAAGGCATTGCAAGGAATTAGTCCAACTTTTAAGGGTTTTTAGCAGTCTAGAATCAACTAAGAAGATGGCCTCGAGACCAACTACTATAGAACTTTATTGGAGAGCTACCGACGGGTAGTTTCTCCACAATTGTTTTTCATGTCATATTGTACATATTAGCAGATTTACTTATTGTAATATTATTATAGTTATAAATATCAACAAATTAAATTTTAAAAAAAGAAAGAATTAACTAAAGAAAAGGTGTAGCGTTCTAGAAAAGTAGGACTCTAGCTGCGATGACTGGATGGGATAAGTGAGGACTCCAGGAGCCTATTAAACATCCGGAACTAGAAGGCCTCTGCACTGTACAGGGAGAACTGGCGAAAACGGATCTAGTAGGCCAAGACTCATTGATGTGTTGTAGAGTCATGAAATAAGAAGTCAAGGGTCATCATAACATATCCGTAGCCAATCCTTGAACAAAACCTGAACCCAGAAATTTTTGTGTCTTACAGAAAGTAAGAAACAGCAATATTTGAGTACTAACCATTGGTTAGTTTCTCCACTGGCCTTCGTCATTGTCTTATTGTATCGTTCATTATATTTAATTATTATATGATTATGCAATTGTAAATTTCAGTAAATAGATTTTTTTGATAAGTAGAGACAGAAGGCATTTACTGCAGAACGGATGCTTGTCCGAAGGGTAGCCCGTCTTGACAACGCCATAAATATTTTGTTTACTGCAGATAGGGACTAGTTCAGGACAAGAATATTTTGTTTCATTTCTTTATCCCATAAGAAAAGTGGACTAGTTAACTTTCCGCAGATAGCGATTCATATATGGTATGATAAATAAGTTATATAAGATTTTAGACTAGATCATGTATCTTACTGACCATATTAGGTTTTAGAAATGATAAGTAGAGTATGAATCGTCAAAACTGAGGGTTTTATAAACTAGATCACGTAGGCAGGGAGCAATAGGACTTAACAGGGGTTGATATAGCTCCAAGGGGATACAGAGAAGGGGTGAGTGTAAGGCAGAAGGGTCGGCAGATGGCTAGGCCCGAAGACGTTACCCACAGACCTTGGTGTAACAGACGAAGAACCCCTGTTGAACCAGATAAGTTTTAATTTGGATTGACTCGCGCAAAGACAAGGCCTAGAGAGTCTAAAGCTCTTGAGGGTGAAAAGTACAGTAAAGAAAACACTCTCAAGAGATGCGAAGTCTTTGTGGAATGAAGACGGGGAAGAGAGGAGACTAGCTACAAATGCGAGATGGCTTGGGAGATGGTCAAATTCAGAAACTCTTACCACAGACCTTCATCGAACAAACGAAGAATATATGTATATATGTACCCATAACATATTCTAATTTCACTATGTACGCATTTTATGACAATCCCCTATCATTCTGAACCTTTACTGCTCATTTTTCAATGTATGTATTAAATTGTATTCAAAGTAAGTGATTTATTAATAAAGTATATTTATTATGAATATGAATATGACACTGATGGTTTAATTCAGTTTTTAGTACCTGATTTGTGAATTGGTAAACGCAGAACTAACCTCTGAAATCCAAACAATAGAATTTAAAATAAAGTTAGGCCATTAAAATAAATAATAAGCCGAGTAATTGTTATCAGCAATTACTTATGGCATCCAAAAATGAAAAGATCATGAAACTAAATTTTTCTCCATCGCATTATCGAAAAGTCATCCTGGGGACTTATTATTCAATTAACTAATTAATAACTGTTTTATTTTGTATATACATTAACTTGTAAGTATTTAGTAATTTTAAAATCTGGTTTATTTTAACGATTCAGATTGATAGATTGATTTTTTTTTTCTACATTTCCTTAACTTTTATTTTTAATATAATCATAGTTGATAATTCTTATTGCTATATTACATCGTGGTTTGATTCGAATTCTGACAACCGAAATAAAATCTATTGACCATTCTTGTATGGTCAAGAAATTAATGGAAGGCAATACAAAATTAAAACGGCTCTAGAAAAACTAAATGAAATAAACTATAGATAAATAGTAAATCAGGGAGAAGATAGCTATAACGAATAAATAAATGATATAGAAGGAAATAAAAAACGAAATTGTTGGTTTAGTGCTAGTTTTAAGTTGACCGATTAGTAAATTGGTCAATAATAATTTAATAAAACACTGGAAAATAATTCAATTTAAAATAAAGTTAGGCAGTAAAATAAATAATGGCTGAGTAATGATGTTCAATAATTGGTCATACCAAATCAAATAAAATAATAAGATAAATTACCATATAAAGTACAGAACAAAGCATTTATAAAATGAAAAATATATATAGAAATGAAAGCATAATTAATTAAATTTTTTTTTCTTATAACTTACCAATATTTTTGTGATTTTTGGAAATATAGTTTATCATAGTATTTGAAGGTCTACTAAAATATTATTCAATGCCATTCCTAAATTTCTGAGATATTGAGAGTTCTTCCGGCATAGGGATGTATAGTAATCCGTAAAAATATTCTCGTAATGTTTTTTTTAGTTTAACCTCTAATTTTAGGGTACTCCGGATGAATCATGAATGATTTTTCTGTGCATGTGCCTCTCCGCCCAGTATCGCTTCATCCTCAGATTTCCTGCTCCTTTCCTCATCTGAGATTTTGATCGTCCACTTAGTTCTCGCCTCAAACCTTATCCCCTTGTCTCGAGTTATGCTCTTGGCAGTTCCATCACTAATCATACCCACCGTGACCCCGAGTTCTCTCATCCCTCTCTCTGCTTCCTTAAACCAGTTCAGTTTAGTTTTTTTTATTTCTAAGGAATTTTTTGTCCGGCTACTGGCATTTATTCGCAGTATATGTCCGTAGAAACCTTTCTTTTCCTCATTGGGTCGATAATTCATTCTGTTGTAAAGAGTTTTCTCGTAATTATTGTATACAAATCATTTTTAATTAACCTATTATTATTTATTTATTCATTTTAATTACAACTGTATTATAATAATACAACACGTAAATTGCAGGAATGATACATATTGGCATGTGGAGAAACTACGCAGTTACAAACTACTCAAATAACAAGTTCAACTTAGGAGGTCACAAGGCCATCTTATTTTCAGACGCCATTCAGAGAAGAATAGAAAAGTTTGTTAGGTTTGAAACCTAGGGTTTGAGTGGGAATGAAGTTTTCATAAATAAACTGGTATCGAATTCGGGCCGAATCAACAAACAAATGAGACATTGAGGTCATTATAGATGAATTTTATTCGTAACAAAGTAAGGAGCGTCAAGAATTTTACGAAAGATTTTGATACGAGAGGAATTCGATGGCTTTGTTGAGCCCCAAAGCTCTAATACGTAATTCCAAATAGGTAATATAATAGTCATATATATGAGTCATTTGTAATTAATTGGGAGCTTAGTAATTAATCTAAGAGATTAAAAGAGAAGACAACGGTTGAATGTGATGCGAGTTACTACTCTCGAAATATAGATAAAGAACCGCTTGTTGGACGAATCGGAAGAATTAATCGATATAGAAGGGAGATAGTAGATCTTGGCCAAGAATGGAAACTGGCACGAAAGGATCCGGAATAGGAAGGATAAAGATCTCCAGAGAGAGCCTTATTGTGAGGACAGCTCAGATCTCCCGGCCAACTTGCCGATATATTCCAAGCACAACCCTTTGTCCCAAACGATAAATCAAACTATTACCAAGGTCCCGGTTCAACTTTTCTCTGGCAAATTATGCGCCATAGCCACCCTCGTACAGATTAAATGTACCAGAACTAATTTTCCTTCAGCGTCAAGGAACCGATTTGAAAAATTGGCCAACTTTCTGCCCTAGAAATAAGAAATTTTCTTAAATAAATATCGATGTTTATTACTCTACGAATGTGACCTGCCATAATTTTTTGTCCAATTTTAAATATATGATAATCTTATTATACAAAGTTTATTATTATATTATTAAGATTTGTAACTCATTTGTAATTCATTAGGCATCGGGAGGAAGTCCATTACTGTCTACGAAAGAAACTCATGGGCTTGTTAAATGTTACTATAATAATACCTAACTTGTTATAATCCAACTCATGAAGGGTATTGGGTACGTGTTTGGGACTATACTGTTTCTAGGACAAAGGCTGTGCAGGGAGGAGATTTTTGCTAGACTACGCTCAACCGCTAGGTTTTCCACCGATTAAGAGAACCCACTTAAGAAAGGAAGGTCCCCAGATCCCACAGGGGACATTCACGGCTCTTAACAAATTAAATAGATTATCTGCTACATCTTGATTTGAATCACTCAGCGCTCTACAACCGAGCTATACATTATAGTAAATTTTAAATATTATTGTCAATAATATAATTCTATTAAATTATTATAGCTGCATTGTTTTGAGTGAAAATCAATAAATAATGATGTTTATCTTATTATGAATAATAGAGTTATCGAATAGCTTGATTTATTTATTTATTAGTAGAGACCTAGGGATTTGTGAATAAACATGTCTTGTGGCCCAGGAAGACATATTTGGGAAATACTTTCTTGTGGTTAACAATGTAATGTAATTCCTTGACCTCCATTCTTTTTTTATAATTATATATTCCACCTCCTAATTATTATAGAGATAGAGAAGGTAAGAGAAATATGATGGTATGACTAGAGTGCAGAGTAACATTACTGACAAGAGAATATAGTAGTCACTATGTTAGTTCATAATATATAATGTTAGTCTATAACTAATAGCCAACACTGTTAGTTCGTAATTTGAATTTGAAATTCTCTTAGTATAATCATGTATATTGTTCCTTTCGATAATAGATAGAATTCTTTTTTACAAGTCAAGTCTAGTGCTTATTAGCAGCTGTGAAAGATTTTTATTTCTTATCTTCATACAATTTAAATCGTAAACTGCTATTTCCATACTTCCATTTTTCACTGTGTTTTAGTACCGTGGAAAAAAAATCATAGAGTTTTCGTTTGGGTTCATTACCTAGAAAATAGTGTATGTATTATGTATTTTAGGTTTGCGATCCAGGAAATATTGACATCGCTTCCTTTTGACCAGCAAATAAACTTTCTCGGTCTACCCTCCTGTTATATACCTGGAATGTTGTAGGAAGAACGTATAGAACAGTATGAATAGATAACAGTAGTGATAATAGGATTGAGCAGTTCTTAGTTCATACTTCGGTTCAAAACCGAAATGCAAGCTTATACAAGATGTTTATTCTCATACCTAAAGTTGCTCTCCAGCCTGGAAATATACCAAATTGGATCAATAACCTATGCAATAGGCAGATATATTTAATTTTCCTGCAAAGTAAGTTGCAACGATTTTTGCTCCTTCTGCCAACAAAAGGCTTTGTGTAAAAAGGCTTCGTGTAAAAGTAACATTTGACGTATTCTAAAATCTATTCATTTATGGATGCAAAATTATGTTCTTGTTATCAAACATGTTATTTTGCCGTATGATTGGGATTCTGTTATTGCCAGAGATGGTCTTCATTGAGACTAGATGACTGTCTGTAGGGAGTATCCCAATAGATATATATAAGTATTTGCTATTACTGCAAATTGGAAATTGCGAAACTTTTTCTGTTTTGCTTCGAGCGAAATGTAGACATCCTTAGCAGAAAAATATTTCTCAACTTGGGCTCTATCAGGGTCCATAAAAGGGTTCGCTTCGAAGGAGAAATGGGCCCAATTACTGCTTTTGCTCATCTCCGTTCTATTTCTTAGTCTCGAGCTTGATGAAGACTCCTAAGACAAGCTATTCTGAAATGAGTCATGGTGAAAGTATTCGAGAAATTTTAAAGGCATAATTGTAAATGTAATATTTGTATGATTATTACAATTGGTTGTTTTATTAATTACTAATTGTTGACGTCCACGCCTAAATCAAATCCATCTCGTAGTCATCATAAACAGTTTTTAATACTCAGTTAAATTGTTATAATTCAGTAAATAATATATGATACGTATTTTTTTAAAAACTGTAGATTTCTGTACATGCCATTTGTACAAATATATGAGGTGTGAGGATCAAAAACAAATTTCAAAAATTGAACTGTCCACACTTTTCACTAGTTTAGTCAAGCAATGATTTATCTTTATATATATAATTCTTCTGTTCGTTCGTACGTCACTGAACTCAGCCTAAACGAATGGGACTTTTTTATGTTTTTTTTTTGTGAATATTTAAGAGTCTGGATGTCTTAGATTCACGATTGAATCCAATAGGTAATGTATTTAATTAATAATATTATTTAAAATAAGGTGGTACGACAATTCAACCGTCAGCTCTTCTATCGGGAAAAATTTGAAGTAAAGACGTAAATAAAGCCTAACTGTTGATGCCAAGCAAAACATAAAATATTTGTTTTATTTGATTTATTATGATTGTTTGTGTTTGGACTTTTGTTTTTTGTGTGCATTCAAATGGTTTTGAGACGTTTTGATTACACTTCTGTTTAAATTTTCAGTGGATTCCAGTATAGTCTAGACTCACGACAGGTAATGTTTCTAAAAATAAAACAATAAACTCGAATATTATGGAATTGTAAAGATGAATCTAATCCGTTGATATATGATGAATACGTTTATTCCAAATTTAATGGTCATGTTAATATGAACTGTTTAACCGTTATAAAGCATATTTAGTTAAATTTATAGTATTCTTATCAATCAAATCGTAAAGATAAATTTGATCCCTTGATACATTCATTTATAAAGAAAATAAGAGAACAAAATAATGCATATTACGGAAGCCTTATTCTAAGATGCCAAAAAGCTTCTTTTGATTTTAACTAGTACATAACTTATTCCAAAAGTTTATGAAAATTTTTAGAGGAACCGACCAGTTAAATTAGTTATTCTTGTTTTAGTTTAATGTTAGCAGGAAATGTTTAACCGTTATACATACCATTTGGTTTCGTATTAACACATCGGACTGTGAATCTAAACAATTCTAAAAAAAATTATAATTTTTTATAATGATATTTTCCCGGGCTACACGTATTTTTCTATATCTACTTCAACTGATCAAATTGAAAAAAACAACAAACAAACAAAAAATTAACTAATTTGGAAACTTTACCTAATAGGATAAAAAATAGTAAGTTAATTAATTAAGAAATAATAAGTTAACAGAAATAGTATGAATTAATTAACTAATTAAGAAATATTAATAAGTTTAAAAAAGTAACATGTTAAATAATTAAGAAACATTACCTGACAGTTCGGATTGTGAATATAAACTATTCTAAAAATACAAATAATAATTAGGTTTTTCTGGCTAAACGTATCGACCTATTTTTCTATATCTATATTAATAGATCAAATTCAATAAAACGAAAATATAAAAAAAGTTAACTATTTAAAAAAATAAGTAGCATTACCTCTCGGTTCATATTGTAAATCCAAACTATTCTAAAAAAACAAATAATAATTTGGTTTCCCTGGCTAAATGGATCTACCTATTTTTCTATATCTACATCAAAAGACCAAGCTAATAAAACAAACAATAACAAAAATAATAAGCTAACTAATTAAGAAACACTATCTGTCGGTTCGGATTTTGAATATAAAATATTTCTGAATCCACTTTTTTAATTTTAAATAAAATATTAACAAAATGGAAGTAGTGTTTATCAATGATCAATAAATGTTTTTCATATTACTTTATTTTTTAACTTCTTATCACAATATAGTTGTTAATTTCACTAATTATTACTGATTTATTGTAATCTTATCGTGGCTTCTCTGGCTTAACTGATAGCTGGCACCATCAAGTCAGATATTTTAATGATTTTATTTTACATATATTTTCATCAAAACGGTCCAAATAATAAAATCTATTAAAAAAAAGCATAATCTTAGCATTTTAATGTTTAAACAGTACAGCATATATCAAGTCAAATATTTTAATGATTTTTTTTTACATATATTTTCATCATAACGGTCCAAATGATTACAATGATTACAATCTAAAAAAATTAGAATCTTCGGATTTAAATGCTTCCACAGGTTAAAAATTTCTGGTACAGAACCGTACTAAAACTACGATAAATAAGACGGCAATGTTATGTCAGAAAAAATCGAATGATTAAATTAACGAAAAATGTAAACAGAGTAAGTCTTTGAAATTTTGGAGTTATCCACTTTTGATCATGAACGCCTCATAAGGTGGATTTATTTTTATAAGATGGGTTGAACTAAAAACCATAATAATACTTAATACTTATTAACTAATCACTAAAATAGAGCCAAAAACTCAAAAAGAAACACTATTATTTATTATAATGCAATTGGGAAAAACCACAACTATTATTTATTATAATGCAATTGGGAAAAACCACAAATACTTTTTGATTTTGGTGTCTTGATAATGCCTGAATAGGCGAAACGTCGACTGGTAAGTAGGTGTATTTTTTGAAACATAAGGCTTTGCATTGTGGTTTTTCCCAATTGCATTATAATAACTTATTAACTAATGTTATATAACTTAAGGTCACGTGAGGACTAGTGGTTAGCACAACTACCTAGTATACCGAAGATGGGTTCGCAGCTCGGCAGGTATCCTTAGGATTTTTTAAGGGGAGTAAAAAATCCTCAGTTATGATTTCCTTGAGAAGTGACGTCAAATGGAAGTTCCTAGCTGGTGCGGTGTCAGGAACTCCATAAATACATAGCTATGATATGCCATAGAAACATAAAGTGACGTTAAATGAATAGTAAACTATAATATAATATAAAAACTATGAAGTACAGATATTTCGAACAAGGTTATCACTATTAGCTCAAAGAACTCTTTATCAAAGTACAAAGAGACAGAGCCCTTATCATGACCGAGATAACAACAAGCTCATTCTGACAAAAGGCCCTCAACCATAGAAATCATAATAAAACTATAAAATATCTCCCTTTTTCCGACTTCTGCATCCTCTCTACTTCTAAGAGTATTCTAGGAATAATTTTGCCCTTCTGCATAAATATTTCTCGGAGTTACATTCTTAAAGGAGGTCAAGAATTTATATCAGTATGAGAAATTCATGTAGTGACCCGGTAAAGATGTATATAACATAACATAGCTTTGTACAATTAATAATTGTAATAATTTCATTAATACGTGGTTTTGTTAGGATAATTGTTATTGCACGCGTCTAAACTTTGAGCAATAAATTAATTGAGGGAAAGAATTTTTGTAATTCAAATTATTACTCAGCTTTACCTGAGCAAATTCAACCTTGAACACAATACACTTTTATTTCTTTTCATGATAAAAATACAGATTAACTCCTACATAGTTTTCGAACAGTCAGGGAAAATTCATGTAATAATAATAATATTTATTTAAGAAATTATACAAATGACATTTGTATATGCAATCTTCTTTTGAAAACCTCCCCAAGGGATTTAGGTGAAAGCGTATATGCATAAACCTCTCCTAGAAGCGTAGTTCATCTCTCTATATGTACGAGTAGATCCCTGCTCCAATGACGTTTCAATCTCCTTGTTGGATTAGGCGGTAATGTGTCTGCCAGTAATGATTGTACTAGTAAGTTAGAGTGTCCAGCAAGTGAGTCCTGAATTTTGTTGTAATTTTTCTTGATTTTGTCAGTCACGAGTGGCATGTTGAGATATTTGTGTAATTATTTCTTAGTAGTAAAAGGGACACTGTGTAATATAACGAAGAAATTTCGATTGAAAGATGAAAGATGATATTATATTGTTCCGGGCTACGCGTATTTTCTATATCTACTTCAACAGATCAAATTCAAAAAAACAACAAACAATAAAAAAATGTTAACTAATTGGGAAACTTTACCTAATAAGTTAATTAATTAAGAAATAATAATAAGTTTTAAAAAGTATAAATTAGCAAACATTACCTGTCGATTCGGATTGTGAATCCAAACTATTTTAAAAAAACGAATAATAATTTGGATCCTGGCAAAATGGATCTATCTATTTTCTATATCTATATCAAAAGATCAAGTTAATAAAACAAACATAGCCATAGGTCTATATTGGTTTATGCAGGATGTTGTATGCTACTACTACACTAAACAACCAACCAACATTTTTTGCTCGTTAGGCAAGCAATGCTTTATACCCCCAGAACTTTAGGTTTCGAACCGGATTATGAGAGCTAAGTGTAAAAAGTCGAGTTTTGGAATTTTGGTATTATTCGCTTTTAATGCTGAACGCCTTATATCACCTGCTTGCCAACTAATATATTAATCATATGTAGAATAATCATTATCAATATATAATCATGTATTGAAAAAATATTAAATACCAATGAATTTATTTTCTTTCATTAAGTGTTTTCTTATATTTCCTTATTTTTTTAATTTCACGAAGTAATATAGTAATACTTGGATATTCGTGTTCATCAGAATCTGTTTTCGAATAAATGATTCTATATCAAGCACAGCCATTGCGCACATTCCCCACACAAACAGGTACTCAGTTGCGATGGAACTGCCTCCCAACTTAAGCTTTCTCTATTCGAAGGTAATTGAATCTTGCTTTCTTACGTCACTACGAACTACATTCTCACTACACAAAGCTTCGCCTCAAATTGCGCCCAACCTTTTACATGTCGCTGCCGGATTAACTATTGTGCATGGAGGTATCGTCTGATATTTGAGGACTTGCTCCATTTCAGATCGTCAGAGGGAAATTATTAAAATATAAATTAGTGTTATGCTAAATGTTACATATTATGCAAATAACGTTATATGCTAATAATATAATGGAAAAAAACATTACCACCATATCTCATACAGGATTTTGGGTTCATTACACTATATAAACTTTATTGTTTCTAGGACAGATGTACAGGGATGTCATTTCTCCAAATCACACTCAGCCGCCATGTTTTCCCCAAATTAAGGGTACCCTCTTATAGGGAGCTGCAAGAAGGTCTGAAGATCTCACAACCTCCATCCGTGGCTCTTAAAATATTAAATAATTTAATTTAAATAACATCCAGGATTGCAATTCAAAAAGCTCTGCCATTGAGCTACCCCGCTTCTAAGTTTATTTACCTGTTTGTTCAGAATTATTATACTAGTTCAAAACAGAAGACTAAGATTTTCTTGTAAAGTTGTTTGGCAGAGTAACGAACAAATTCTTAAATAGTTAATGAGCGATGTGCCTACTTCGCCTAACCTTTTGAGGGCTTTGATCGACGAGTAATGGGAAGGATTGCGTTAAGAATGATCTGGCGGATTTGGGTTGGAGTAGCAGCCTGTGGATGGATGTTTCTAAGCAGAGATGAGTGTTATCAGAATCGAGCCTTTGGGTTCGCTAAGAAAAAAAACAAGATATAGGGCATTGGGTTCAGTATATGGCAGATGCAGTACTGTTTCTTGGACACCGGTTACACAGCGGTGATGATTTAGCTAGATTACGCTTAATCGTCAGATGTTTTCCCTTGTTTTGGGTAGCCACTTTATAGAGGTTGGAGGGTCCTATATCACATAAGATCCATCTCCAGCCATAACGATCCAGCCATAACGAATTCGACACTAAGTTCTTCGGCATGGCAACTCAGCGCTCTACCGCCGAGCTACTTCGCTCCCCAAGGTTCGCTAAGCTTTATTATAATCAAAATTAAAATAATAAAATAAAAAACTTTAGCGTGCCCGAAGACTCGATGCCGATAACACCAATCTCCGGTTGCAAACCTCTATTCACAGACCACTACCCAAACCCAAACCCTTCAGTTCACTCTTAAGGCAATCCTCCCACCTACGCCTCGATCTACCTCTAAGACGCTTCCGATCGGCACAGCGCTTATTAACTTTTTAAGAAATCGTTCCTTACAAAGCCCAGCAACATTAGAAGCTCTTCTTAATCTTCGCGATGCTATCACTTGAATAATATTAACCGGGTGCATGCTACGGAATTCCGCGTTGTGTAATCTCCTAAATTATCTAGTGGACACCTCATTTTCGAACACTTTTATTAAAGACTAGCTTATGCCCGCGGCTTCGCTCGCGTGGAATTCGGCCTGCCACATAAAGTTTCGTGAAAGATCATTTTAAATAAATAATTTAATTATTTTTTTTAAATATAAGTTACTCGTACATCCATAATTTCAGATGTCTAACTTCAAAACTGACAGATTCTCTACAACCTTTGAACCCCCATTATATTGAAAGGGAAACCCTTGGAGTGGAATTATCCAAATTTCTTTCTTAAACTATACAAAGAACCTATCAACAAATTTCAAGAGGCTATGTTCCTGATTTGTCTTTAATTATGTACTATAACGGGGGGGCATGCCCACGTGACCCCACATAAATCTGCCCTTGATGTAGCCTATGATTTATAACCTATTTTATTCAATAAGTTTCATCCAAATCCGTTCAGTAGTTTTTAAGTGAATGAGTATCAAACATTCGCATTTATAATATTCGTAGGATATCAAAAAAAATCCTTTCTGTTATTTTAACCACAATTATCATGTGATTTTCCTTTATTTATGTACTATAATGGATTCTCCACAGTACCTAGAAAACTGCGGGCAGGGGGGGGGCACGTGCCCCCTCCCCCCTAAATCCGCGCTTATTCTGATGTATAACCTATATTACTGTAAAGTTTCATCCAAATCCGTCCAGTAGTTTTTGCGTGAAAGAGAGACAAACATACAAACATTCACATTTATAATATTAGTAAGATTAGTAGGATATCAAAACAAATAGTTTCACTCATGTTCTTTCTGTTATTTTAACAACTATTATCATGTGATTTGCCTTTATTTATGTACAATAATGGATTCTCCACAGTACCTAAAATACTGTAGGGAGGGGACACGTGCCCCCTTGCTCCCTCCCATAAATCCGCGTTTGCTATAGCCTATGTGTTATTCTGATGTATAACCTATATTACTGTAAAGTTTCATCCGAATCCGTCCAGTAGTTTTTGCGTGAAAGAGAGACAAACATACAAACATTCACATTTATAATATTAGTAAGATTAGTAGGATATCAAAATAATAGTTTTACTCATGTCCTTTCTGTTATTTCAACAACTATGATCATGTGATTTGCCTTTAATTATGTACAATAAAGGAATCTCCACAAATCAAAAAAACAGGCGGGTGGGGGGGGGGGAGAGGACGTGCTCCTGTGCGCCCCCCTAAATCCGCGCTTGCTATAGCCTATGTGTTATTCTGATGTATAAACTATATTACTGTAAAGTTTCATCCAAATCCGTTCAGTAGTTTTTGCGTGAAAGAGAGACAAACATACAAACATTCACATTTATAATATTAGTAAGATAGTAAGATTTGTAGGATATCAAAACAATATTTTTACTCATGTTCTTTCTGTTATTTCAACAACTGTGATCATGTGATTTGCCTTTAATTATGTACTATAAAGGAATCTCACAAAACCAAAAAAACAGGCGGGTGGGGGGGGAGGACGTGCCCCCGTGCGCCTCCCTAAATCCGCGCTTGCCTATGTGTTATTCTGATGTATAAACTATATTACTGTAAAGTTTCATCCAAATCCGTTCAGTAGTTTTTGCGTGAAAGAGAGACAAACATACAAACATTCACATTTATAATATTAGTAAGATTAGTAGGCTATCAAAACAATAGTTTTACTCATGTTCTTTCTATTATTTCAACAACTATGATCATGTGATTTGCCTTTAATTATGTACCATAAAGGATTCCCCACAATACCTAAAAACCAGTCGGGAAAGGGGAGGGGGGGACATGCCCCCGTGTTCCCCCCTAAATCCGCGCTTGCTATAGTCTATGTGTTATTCTGATGTATAAACTATATTACTGTAATGTTTCATCCAAATCCGTCCAGTAGTTTTTGCGTGAAAGAGAGACAAACATACAAACATTCACATTTATATTAGTATGATTAGTAGGATATCAAAACAAATAGTTTCACTCATGTTCTTTCTGTTATTTTAACAACTATTATCATGTGATTTGCTTTTATTTATGTACAATAATGGATTCTCCACAGTACCTAAAATACTGTAAGGGGGGCACGTGCCCCCTTGCACCCTCCCTTAAATCCGCGCTTGCTATAGCCTATGTGTTATTCTGATGTATAACCTATATTACTGTAAAGTTTCATCCAAATCCGTCCAGTAGTTTTTGCGTGAATGAGAGACAAACATACAAACATTCACATTTATAATATTAGTAAGATTAGTAGGATATCAAAACAAATAGTTTCACTCATGTTCTTTCTGTTATTTTAACAACTATTATCATGTGATTTGCTTTTATTTAGGTACAATAATGGATTCTCCACAGTACCTAAAATACTGTAAGGGGGGCACGTGCCCCCTTGCACCCTCCCTTAAATCCGCGCTTGCTATAGCCTATGTGTTATTCTGATGTATAACCTATATTACTGTAAAGTTTCATCCAAATCCGTCCAGTAGTTTTTGCGTGAAAGAGAGACAAACATACAAACATTCACATTTATAATATTAGTAAGATTAGTAGGATATCAAAACAAATAGTTTCACTCATGTTCTTTCTGTTATTTTAACAACTATTATCATGTGATTTGCCTTTATTTATGTACAATAATGGATTCTCCACAGTACCTAAAATACTGTAGGGAAAGGGGGGGGACATGCCCCCATGCGCCCCCCTAAATCCGCGCTTGCTATAGCCTATGTGTTATTCTGATGTATAAACTATATTTCTGTAAAGTTTCATCCAAATCCGTTCAGTAGTTTTTGCGTGAAAGAGAGACAAACATACAAACATTCACATTTATAATATTAGTAAGATAATATTATATAATTTTCAACAACAGCTCGTTTATTATATATATATATATATATATATATATATATATATATATATATATATATATATATATATATATATATTGATAAATCTTACTTCTTTATCGACAAAGAGAATAAGTAATCCTTTGTGTTTGTAAATTGATTCGAGACAAACAAAAGCATAATCGTATTTCCACTGGATGAAATCGTTTTGTGTCATTTAGCCTTTGGTTCGATAGTTTATTCATTAAAGGCTCTTAATGTAGCTAAAGAGCTTAATGCATTCATGCATATTATGAAGCGTTTCTTTGTCTTTAGAGAGAGATAAGAGTTCGGTGGTGGGGGGGAGTTATTATGGGCAGATTTATCAAAGCTAGATTGCCCTATATTTCAGTCAAAGGGGCCTGTGTAATGACACGGAATCGAAGAGATAGCACTTAGTCTGAAGCGGACTAACTTTCCAAGAAAAATATGATAACGGAGGAAACGATTATATTTTCAATGGCTTGCTATTGTTTTCTGATCGCGTTAGGTGTATAAGATAAATATATATATGAGAAATAGCATGTGGTCGGTTCTGAAACATAAAACAAGTTACTGCCCTAGATGTTCTATAACAAAACAAGTATAACTATAACAAAAATAATCTTCAGTTTATTTTTTCTACTGGAATTGAAGTTCTGTATTAGTCTACCGTGAAGTTCTGGGTTATTTTATAAGATTAAAAAATGTGTTGTTAACAACGCTTTGAAAAAAATACACTGTACAACCCATGGTAGGTCTTGGGTTCATTAAGTGGTAGAGAGTCATCTGTTTCTATGACACCGGTTGTGTAGGGAGGTGATTTGTCATAGATTACTCGCAACCGCCAGATTTTCCCCCTGTTGGGTACCTACGTTTCTAGTTCCCTAGTTGGTTACCCTATCGCTTACCCCTGCTAGATTTGAACCCAGTACATTCGTCACAGGACCGCAGAACTACCACTGAGCCACTGCGCTCTATTTTCAACACTTTGTGTATACGAAAAAAAAAAGTAGTTCCTCATATACAGAAAAAAAAACATCTATTGAAAATCGGGTGTTGAGTTGTTCACGAATTTGTGAAGATAGACATGAAGGAAAAGTGTATTCAAATGTTGAGACAGCGCTCGTGAACCTGCAGGATTTGGGTTTGAATGGATTGGTTGGCCGATACATAATATAATTTGGTAATGTGCGTTGCTAATTGTCAATTTAACAAAGACATGTTTATCATGGAATGATATTTTTATGAGAATCATGTAAACAAATTAAAAGTAGTCGATTCTTAAATAAAAATATAATAGTGATAATAGTGGGGGAGCGGGGTGGCTCAGTGGTAGAGCACTGAGTAGCCATACTGGAAATCCTGGTTCAAATCCCGCTGCAGGCAGTTACTTTTATTTAGTCTGTTTGCGGCCGGAGATGGATCATCCAGGACCCTCTTGGGGCTCACCTAGCCTCTATGAAATATTATAAAAATAGGGTACCCAAAATAAGGGAGGGAAACCTAGCGGTTGAGCGTGACCTAGGACAAGTCACCTCCTTGCAGAACCGCTGTCCATGAAACAGTACAGTCTCTAGCATGTACTGAACCACAGACTCGTTCACGGGTCGTAGTGGTTACAGGTTAATAGTGGTAAATAAATAATTTTTTTTAAAAACATGCTCTAACAGGAAAGAAAACTAAAAAAGTATAAATTACTTTCAACAAGTTTAAAATAAAAATAGAGTGATGGACAAAATAATACATTTTATCACATTAAGAATTATTTTATAAAGAAGTGTCGGATGCTTGATTTTAATTGTTATAACTATTTTATTGACTCACATTGATAAAAGTGGAGTTATTATCAAGATATCCTAAGATACTAATTGAAATTATTGAAAATTACTTTATACCTTCAGTTTGTTTCCGATTAGAGCGTGGTTTTTAAAATATTATTTTTGATAAAAACGTAGAGGCTTATCTGACGCTGATTATTTGTAAGAATTAATATATTATCATATATACAATATATTTTCAAATTTTCTTATTTTAATACCGTAACCTAAATTGTTTCTTCAAATTTAAATTGCACCTTGGGTACAATAAACAACCGATACAACATAATTTGAGGGAGTTAAAACTAATATGGTACAGACAGTTAGATAAGTTCTACATTGGAGGACCAATACGATTAGTTAGTAGTAATCTGGATCCTATCTGGTTTCATTTCAAAGTCGGAGCAAGTTTAATTTCGCCGAGCTTTGAATAGATTCCCCTGAATACCGTTCAGAAACTTATGTAGCGGTCCAATTCTAGTCTCCCGGAATCGTATACAGATTGGGTAATCTCAAATATCAATAAATCGGAACATGCTATACAAAAGAAGTCTCACGTGATTAAATTTATTTTTATCAAAATCTTTCCCATTATATTTTAAAATTTAAAATAAGAAATTTAAAACTTATCTTTAATAATTCAATACATTCTGTAAGAAAACGACGATCATGTACCTAAAATGAGAAAAAAACTAAGGTAAGAGGAAGGAAAGTTATTAAAAAGACTATTGTTTGTAAGCTCACAATTCACTTTTTTAAAGCTATTTTTTATTTTTTTATTATTAAACCAAAAAAAAAAACGGAATGATTACCTCCAGAATATAATATCCATTATGTATGGATTGGATATAATATGTATACAATATCCATAATATACCTGTGAATATGACCCCATACACCTTTGATCATTTTTTTTCGATTTAATGTTTTGGAGACAAGAGGAGTCCCAGATTACAAGTCATGCCTTATTCATTTATTTAAAGAAATAATAAAATTTTTTGTTCAACATGCTCAATAGTAAACTTATTACGCGTAAAAGTTCTATATCATTGATTAAAATCAATAAGTGATTAATTTTGTCTACAGAATTTTATATTTTATTCAAAAATATCACTTCAAAAATACAATATAATGTAAGGAGCGATGTCTTCATAAGTTTATATATTGTATAATTTTTCTTTCTTTTCATTTGATCAATAGACCAAACAATCTTAAGTGAATTGTAAAATGTTAAAGAGATATTCCGAATATAAGTAAAAATAAAAATAAAATAAATGAATTATTTAAGGATCCTAATATAAATTCGTTTCAAATCAACTGGTGGGATTGCTTATTTTGATAATACTTAGAAAATCACTTCAGAAGAATCAGGTAACAAAGAACCTGAAATAATTATGGAAATAGTAAACTGAAAATCGTTAAGGACACTCTGGGATTAATTATCATAAATTACAGAGAGCGGGGGAAAGGGGCTGAAAGGTAATGCGATAGAAACAAGGGAAGGAGAGAATTAAAGCGGATAAGGCGAGAAGCAGATCGGTTGATGGCTATTAATCTCTATTGAGCTCATTCTATTACAATTTGTATCGTCCCTTTCTGTTTTGGATCAGTTTACCTTTAAATTTAAAAATGACTTCTGTTAACTTAATGAAAGCAATCTACAACTCCTTTTAACCTACCTTTTATCTTTCCGAATCTAAGGTTAATGATTTTCAAAACTTCATCGTGGTAAAAGAATATTTTTAATTCTTATTTTTACTAGAAGGAATAATAATAGTTTAAATAATACAATCACAAGAATTACTTTTTTCCCCCTGTTGCTAATTGCTATTAGCGTTTGTAACATTATTCTGTTCAATCTGGCTTAAATTATTTAGAATAATTGTGTGTTTAAAATCTTTTTTTTTATTATTATTTATTAATTCAAATTTAAAACTATATTATAATACATAATGTTATGAAATTTTTCATGTTTATTATTCTAAAGGGTCTTAGTCACAGAATAAAATTACTTTTCTATTCTATTCTATTATTTATAATTGAATGTATTCTGTGACTATTAGCTACGATAGTCACAGCCTTATCAGAATATTATGTTATGAACACACCCTTATCAGAATTCGTGATATCATCATCCCGATGAGCGGACGTGAATGGCACTTGACAGAATGCCTCAATTGGGTGTTAAATATCAAAAGCTATTGGAATTCCAATAGATGAGCCAGAGTTCCATCGCTGATACCTCTCTCTCCTGACAGGCCACCGCATCCAACCATTGTTCTCATAAGAACCTGCTCGATTATCATGTCCGAGCACATATCTGACTAGGGTTTTTGCGAACGTTATATGATTAGGAAACATTTAGTTTAAAATATTAAGTACTCAGTACGACTAAATTTTATTTTAAACATCAGGATATCCTGTATATACTGATGAATCGTTGGGACGTAACTGAAGTGGCTAATTGTGTGGAAGCATGGAAACACGTCTTAAGCTAAGTCCACATTATGAGACATTTGCTAGGCAATAGACGAGGCAAACCTTAAGCTACATCCACACTACTAGACCAATGCTTTAGACATGGTCTCAGAGACACGGATTAGCTGGTCTAGCTAGGCGATTGCGGAGCCGCTGCTGAGTCCCCGTTGCTTAGTCCGTTGCTTAGGCCCGCTGGTCTAAGGTCTCCCATTCGCAGCGGGAACGCAACCGCCTAGCTAGACCAGCAATCCGCGTCTCTGAGACCAGTTCTAAGCATTGGTTTAGCAGTGTGGACGTAGCTTAAGGTTTGCCTGGTCTATTGCCTAGCAAATGTCTCATAGTTTAAAACGTATTTCCATGCTTCCGCACAATTAACCACTTCAGTTACGTCCCAACGATTCATCAGTATATATAGGATATCCTCATGTTTATAATAAAATTTAGTCGTACTGAGTACTTAATATTTTAAACCAAATGTTTAAAAGGTAGACCACGCCTTTGAGACCAGGTCCAAGCAATGATCTAGATCTAATAATGAGATAGTAGTGTGGACGTAGCTTTATACACTTTTGAGTTTATTCCCCGTAGCGGATTCTTTCAAATCCGATCATCTGCCTTAAATTGGATGCTGTTTGGGCAAATTGAAGCTACAGTTTTGCTGTTAAAGTAAGCAGTTTTGTTGTAAACCATTTTCCACTCTTTTTTTTTCACGCACAATGGTAGTTTCCTGTAAAATAAAAAAAAATTGTCACATAACTCTAGAAAATATCCTTACCTCTTCTCATGTTAGTGTTCTGGTTCGGGTCGCAATTGTGTATTACCCTAACAGCTCTAAATGTTATTAAGTGTGTAAAATTATAAGCATTACAAATTTACAAACAGACACAGCAAATGACTACAAATTTTTCAATCAAATATACTTCGATCACAAAAGCATTTGTAATGGTATGACAATTACAAATGTCTGCATGCGTACTTAAATATACCAACGCTTCACGAATATATACGAACATAATACAAACGCATTCGAGAAATACTGCACAAACACCTAAACCCGTTGATAGAACAAATGGCCCCGACTCTCATGCCTGAGAACACTAAGATGAGATTATAAAGAACGAGGATTTGAGTTCTTCTTCATGCCTCTGATGTCATTTTATTTTGAGAGCCAATCTGCTAATTGTCGATAGTTTGTACTTGAAAGGTGCGGATACAAATATAAAGAGGAAACAAAAATATGTGAAATTTGGCCATTGATTAAGATACTAGAGTTCTTTCTTCTGTAACTATAATTTAGAGCTATTATTTTAAATTAAAAAAATTCCAGATTCGCCATTTCGGCTTTGGAACGTAGCACACACACACATATATTTATATGCAGGAAGTAGCTATAATTTTTATGATTTTTTTAGGGGCCTTCATTTTAATAAATAACTTGGGACACAACAGCTGGCTCTTTAGATCCCCCGCGGGGTTATTAAGTTTTGAAGGTGGAAGATTGATAATAATTCTGTTAGGGGTTATTTATCGTTGGCGCTAACGGAAAGGGATTGAGAGGATCTGAAAAAACTAATCCTGTATAATATATTTCGAGGTGGGCACTTGCACCATCAGTCAAAGCGACCCTTTTCAAACCTTTATCTAACCTCCTGGCATATTTAAATCTAACAGTCACTGCTCTTCCTAATACCCTCTCTGCTCCTATTCCTTTATTTAAATTTCACCGGAGACATAATTTACATTTAAATATTTCCAGCTCAAGGGGAATTCTTCTCTATGTGGTTTAGTAGGTATTCTGTACCTTCTAAATCCATGTGAAATGGAACCTGCTACAGTGATTTTAAAATATAATAGTTAAAACTTTTTATAACTATAAAGAATAATGCTATGCTATATAAAGATGTTATTATATCTCTAACGTTATAGAGTTACTAGCTTTTGCCCGCGGCTTCGCTCGCTTAGAATTTGGTCTGCCACATAAAGTTTCGTGACAGATCATTTTAAACAAACAATTTAATTCTTTTTTTTTAACAATAAGTTACTCGTACAACCACAATTTCAGATGTCTACCTTCAAAACTGACGGATTCCATACATTCTTTGAGCACCTCTTATATTAAGGGGCAAAACCCTTGAGGGTGGAACTATCCAAATTTCTTTCTTAAATTATACAAAGAACCTATAAATTATACAAATTTCAAGATGCTAAGTTCCTGATTTGCCTTTAATTATGTACTCTAACGGGGGGGAGGGCACATGCCCCCGTGCAGCCACATAAATCTGCCCTTGCTGTAGCCTATGATGTATAACCTATTTTACTCAATAATTTTCATCCAAATCCGTTCAGTAGTTTTTGCGTGAAAAAAGACACGCAATAAAACTTTCACATTTATAATATTAGTAAGATTAGCAGGATATCAAAATGATAGTTTTACTCATGTTCTTTCTGTTCTTTTAACAACTATGGTCATGTGATTTGCCTTTAATTAATATACATAATACTATAATGGATTCTCAACAGTGCCTAAAAAACTGTCGGGGGGGGGATGGGGTACGTGCCCTCGTGCGCCCCCCTTAAGCCCCGCTTGCTATATCGTATGTATTATTCTGATGTATAAACCATATTACTGTAAAGTTTCATTCAAATCCGTTCAGTAGTTTTTGCGTGAAAGAAAGACAAACATACAAACTTTCACATTTATAATATTTTTCTGAAATATTACTTAGATACTACAGCATCTCTGCTGAGGCTAGCTCTTAATTTCTCCCACTTCTTTAATACGGGAAAAACATTGTCTTATGTCATATCCTTACTTGCAATTTCCTTCTTATAGCTTTTCATCTTCTTTCATTCCGCCTTTCATAAATAAAACAAATAAACCCATGAGGCCGGCTAGGTTATATGGCTTTTCATCTAACTAATGGAAATAAACAGAATAATTGAGAGAGAATAAAGAATCGATAATAATTTTTATGATCGAAGAATAATCATAGAACCTCCAATCTTAAAAAGTAAATAGATATTAAATGGCTTAGTTGCTTTCGACTAGTAGAGGTGAAGTATGAAATATGTTGAAGGTAATCGGAAGATAGTATCGATAAATTGTACATCATTGTCCGAATATCTGGAACACGATTAAGTTGGCTTCTAGGTAGTGTGTTTGTTCAATTAACGTCGCTTATCCTGCTATGACCGATCGGACAATGATAAAGTAGTATTTTTAAATTTTGTCTATCCTGGTATCATAGTGATTGGGATATTATTAAGATATCTTTAATGGGCACCTGACATTGCACAACCTCCGTTGCACCATTTAACGTTCCATACATCGGAAGCAAGACATTACCAAGGATTTTTACTCTTTTTTAAAAGTCTTAAGACTACCTGCGACCGTACCTGCGGGGTACGAACCTGCGACCTTGGCTTTAGCAGGTTCTTGTGGTAGCCACTACACCATAGATGACTGGTGATATGGATGTCTTTGTGTGTGTATATACGCTCATAATGTCATTGATTCGTGACTGTTTGAAACCGAGGTCAATCTCCACGACAATTAATAATTTATTAATCTAATCATAAAGCTAAAATCTCTCTTATTTTTTTCTAAATGTTAAAGAAAACAAAACTGTATACCACTATACATCCATAATAAAAACTTTTATCAATTCGAATCCCGTAATTTTAACCCTTTTTAGCAGCTGTTAACTCATTAGTTGTTCCCAAAGAGGAATTACTTCTCACGTTATAGTAAAATTAAACATAAACAATTAATCAGATGTTGTTGCCAAATCTTTTCATTGCCTCCACATATGTATCATGTGTAATATATACATGAATTCACATTTTCATGTCAAGATAAAACAAAAACTGAAATCGATATATTTAGCCGTGAGCACATAAATCCTTTGTCAATAGAGTTTCAATCTACTGGATTGTTGATGCATGCGTTTGGAGGCTAAACTCAAACAATTACAAAACCATTTCGCTACACGGGATGTCTCTAGAACTCCACCCAAGGTGGAACAGGAGAGTTAAAACTTGCTTCCGCAGTCAATCAAAACTTCTGATGCACTCCAACGGAGAAGTTGTTTACATCCGAGCCCTTTCTTCCACATTATTTATTAAAATCTTCCCAGAGTAGCTGTGGCTTCTGATGCAAATAGTGAAAGAAGAACTAGATAAATATTTAAATTCTCTGGTTTGTTAAATAAACAAAATAATATGACTCAAAAATAATTTAATGCTAGCTTTATTTATTTTACATCCCTTGGGATTTAAATTGTTTTATTCAGTTACTATTACAACACTAAGAAACTACTATTTATTTATTTCTGATTATTGTATTTGTAAAATACAGAGTTAGGTTAGAAAATTACAAAAATAAAAGTACATAAGAAAAATAAACATATAGAAAAATACTTGAACTTAGATAATAATAATACTGAACATAGCGGTCAATATAAAATTATAATTATAGCGATAATTTAATAACAAATAGGACTATAGAAAATTAAAGTAGCAAAAGTATTAAGTAAGGAAATAAAAAGTCATATAAATCAAAGGGATTACTATGTGGATAAACAACCATAATACCTTTAAGCATATCCAGGTCACTACTAATTGACTCCTTTATTTATTTTGGCCAGTTTATGTATTTTTTTCCTGTCTTAACCTTGTGTATGCTGTTGTACTAGGATGCAGTTTAGAATGGTGGAGTTAGTTTCTACTAGACCTTGTACACTTTGAGAGAGGGATTTGGAGACTAACATATTCTGATTTCTATTTTTTAATTTAGTTCTTAATTTTCGGATGACAGCTATTTAATTAAAGAATCAAACCTTTTGTGTTTGCCATTTTTATTTTTCGCAAAGAACGGAATTCATATCTCTTTATTTGTAATATTTTGTACAGGTGAGAATACATTTTAATATTCGTCCCTTAATGTTTAAACGCTCCCAATAATGCGTATCTTATTACACAATGATCGATTATAATTAATATGTACACGAACTTAATTTCAAAATACTTCACTTTTCCCTCTGGTATAGATTCCACATCTCAGTGTTTAATAATGATTGATGTATTTCTTTAGCAAATTCATTTTTCTTTGAAATTCTCTTTAACTTATACCAATATCCATTCCCACCTATGTTAAACAAAATTTGTTTTCACAATAATTTTTTTTATGGATAGGAATGAGCGCCATCTGCCATTTTTAAGGGTAATAATTATTAGTGATCTAGGGATACACAAAATATGTAAATAAACAGTAATTTAGAATATCCTATTCTTATTGTTGCCTGGTCGATTCCTATTTTAAAACGGTGCAATTTACAAAACAATTTATTAATTGACTGTAGATATGCTATAATGCGTTAAATGTAGCCTGCTTCATAAATATTTAATCAGGACTTTCCCGAGTAAATTTTAAATATTAATTTTCCATTTTGAAATTCGATGTATGCAAATGGATAGGGCTGCAACGAGGTGCAAAAAAACAAGCGGGAACGTTATCTAATTTCCATTTCCATTAGGACACTATCAGGTCCCCCCAACAAAAACGGGCTTGATGTTTCCCCAACTTAACAAACTTTACAGGTAATTACAGTGCGGCCATGGAAGGTTTTGTCAGGGTAGACAAAGGTTTTCGCTTTTAATTAAATAGATTTAAAGGGCGCATTATTTTTATATAATTAAACCTGCGTATTTTAATTATTTCCTGCTGTTTTACAAATTAGTCTGTGCGAAGGTTTTGTTTGTAAACTTTAATGTTGTTTAAACATCGGTTGTTTAATTAGAAAAATCCTGACATTTGGATCTCTAAAACACATCATATTATTTTAAATGTCATCCTTAAACCAGTTTTAGATTCAGGAACTAATCTACATAATACTGTAGCGATGTCGACTCATCGATTGGACTCATATATCGACTTAGTGTATCGATACATTATCAGTACCGCTACACCAATAACTTTGGTTGATAGATTCTCGATAATAACTTGAACAAATGTTGTCAGTGCCGCGAGTGATCATTCACTGTGTCTATGACATTCTTTAACAAAGTAAGCATCCTCATGACTGAAGATCACAGGGTGAGTCAAATATACTAATACTTGAATCTTAAAGTTTAGTGTTTCCTCCGAATCACTGCAGCAAACCAACTCCAAAGAGGTCACAGCTGCCGAGTTCAGTGTGGCTGGTCACAGGAAACCATGCCCAAGAAAAGATATATATATATATATATTTTTTTAAATATTACAATAAGTTTTGTTAGTTCACAACGACTTTGTTCATTTATATTGACCAAATATAGTGTTTTATTTTCAAACAAGATTAGAGATACAAACAAATGGATGTATATGTTGTTTGCGGGTGCACAAGGAGTCTCCAGCCTCATGTTGCAGCTAACCATGGTTT
The DNA here is from genome assembly GCA_037127475.1 of Arma custos. Taxonomy (NCBI): domain Eukaryota; kingdom Metazoa; phylum Arthropoda; class Insecta; order Hemiptera; family Pentatomidae; genus Arma; species Arma custos. The sequence goes on from CM073764.1 coordinate 77,798,124, forward strand.
CCATGGTGCAGTGACAAACTGGACAAAGCTCCATAAGAATTGCATCTTGGGCCGATCCATTGGTTCCTTTCCCATCATTGAACAATCTTGTTCAAGGACAGTGAAAAAATCGGTCTGGATCGTTGGACTATGCCTGTTTGTATTCACCAAGTCCACGAGAAACTATATTTATATTTCATTTTCCAGTGCGGCCCTGCTATGGACCAAACCTCGGAACGCTATTGAGATCCTTAAAAAAACAGCACAGTATTTCCGATAGATGTAGTATCCATACTTGCAACCGTGATTGTTGTTGCCTCTATTAGAGTGACGTGCAGCACGTACCCGAGGTGTCGAGTCCTGAGATCGAGATTCAATCTCACCACCTTTGGGTTTGTAAGCAGGTGCTAAATAGAATTCTGTAATTGAAATTACAAGTTGGCAACTGTTGAGTGCCTTGCGTAGTGAGTTGTATAATTGAACGTAATGGAACTTACCTATTCGAAACTTATATTGTCATTGAAGGAGGTTCAGTCAGCTATGCTCCAGAAGTTAATTTAAAGATAAGGTTTGGTATCACACATGATAAATCCAATACTAATTTTGTTTTTATTAAGGAAATACACGTTCTTATTTATTACAAATTTTAATAAATTGATATTGTATAATCGCAAAAGATATAATAAAACCAATTAGTACAAAAAATACTTCATTGTTCATGTTGTTGACATTGTCATAAATTGGTTTAGTTAAATGTGTACAGGCAAACGTTGGGCCCCAGCTGTGGCAGAATATCGGAAAATAATTAAGTTAAAATTATAATCAATGTTACAGTGATAAAGTGGTTAATCTCCCATCAGACCTTGCCAGATTCATGGCACCAACAGGTTCAGCCCTCAATATGCGTTTTCAGCCCATCTCCTTTACATTAGAAATGTATGTTTTACTCATAAATTGTTAATTTATTGTGAGAGGATAACACATAATTAATAATAATAATAATGATAATCCAAACCGTTTTACATTAGTTCTCAAAATTACGGCTTTGTTCAATAATTGGAGTAGATGTTTTTTAATTTGGTTAATTTTTTTATTGACCTTATAACAGTAAATGTTTTCTCAGCTAGCTAGGCCCTTTGATTTCATTTAAGTATTTTTAAAATTATAAAAACTCCCCTTTATTTAGGAATACTTTGACACTTTTCAAACAAACAAAATTTCATTTAATTACATTATTAAATTAATGTTCTTAAATTACGATATTTGCTTTATTATTGATGTTTTAGAACAAACTAATTCACAAAATAAAATTATTTTTATTTTGTTATCTTAATCTTTTATCGTAAAGATGACGTATCATCAGGACCGACAGGAATGGCACAGTTGGTTAGGAGTTCCTCCACACGTGTCACTATAACACATCTCTGGGTCTGGGATGACACTAAAATTCTATGCCAGTTGGTGTGGTCCTTTGATGCACCTGTCCATTTGTCATTCATTGCGAACAATATGAACGTGGTCGCAGGTTCTGATACCAATTCTTGGAGTTTTGTCTGGGGTACCAATCAAACAGACAGAAGAGAAGTTGAACAAGGCGTGTTTTTTAAGAAGAGTCAATGCCCATCTCGGTCAATGACTCAAGGTAGGCGGGAGAAAGAGGATTGATGTCACGCTGGCTTCTAAAAACTTAGTTGGGTACATTGCTGTACATATAGTGGCATTTAATAGAGGAGATGTTATTTCCGCTCCATTGATGATAGTTATTAAACAAGCAAGTAAGATTGGAATAGCTTCGAGTGCATGCCGGTTGCGAAAATGATTGATGAAGACAGGGATGAGACAGAAATCAGTGGCTGAGTGTTAATTTCCTGGATCTAGAACCTTCGATGTCAACTAAAATGCCGCTGAGAGCTCTCTTCAACATCGAAAGAGAAGGGATCGACCTGTCCTTTGTTTGAAGACGGCCTTAACAACCACAAAGACAGACGTCAACAAGACCCGATAGTCATCCTAAAGTTGTGAACAGATGAGCATTGAACTGCGTATAGGGTGCAAGAGAAATGCCAAGGGATACCGTAATGAAAGGCTTTCAAAATATCTGTTTCTAAACATACTACTATGTCAGAATATTCATTATCATTATAGCAACGCATTTCCGTCAAATCTCTATCCACCTCACCATAAACCGTCTTAAAATCTCTGAAGTTTCGTTGTATCCAGATATTTTATAATAGTTTATTAATCCAGCGGAATAGGATTGCCGTAAGACATTTCAATAGACTTAGAAAATAGTTGTGGCAAGAATAACAAAGTTCTTATCCGAGTAAACTTACTGAAGCAATCATGAAATAAATTTGATTTTTTAATAATAGTATTGTGAGTATATGAATGAAAATATCATGACCAAGGCTAAAAAATGAGTTTAAAATTAACTATTATTTTTTAAACAGAAACTGCACAGGTCCAAATGCTAACTAAAAGAATTATAATAAAAAGAAATAATGTACTAATTTTAAAGAAAACAATTATTACATTTATTTTAAAATGACCAAGCAATATCACTTGAAATGGACAAATCCATTACATTTAGTTTTAAATATATAAATATATTATTATACAACTCTTACTTTGCAGAACAACTTGGTTGTGGCTGGTGCTAAGTCTATTACCGGTTCGTCGTTGACAATAAACCAGACGACCCGTCACCACGCAGGTGTCTACATGTGTACAGCTGACAATGGCGTCCCTCTCCCCGTCACCAAGGAAATCACCGTCAACATACTATGTGAGTAATCTGTTTTATTTTGCAATAAAGTGAATTCAAATATATTTATCGTTAAATAATATGATATATAAACATTTTGTGGTTTTACCTTTGCAGTCATCAAAAGCGATGCTAATATTAATTATAAATAATAATTTACAATTCCATTAAGATCGCTCTTAACAAACTTCCATTATTTTTAACGCCATTCTCTCTCCTACGCTTGGGCAGGATGCTGAGATTTAAATGCTTTTAATTAAAAAAGAGTTATCCCATATGAAAAATGTCATCTGTTAGGATTTAATTTAGTGTTTAAGGGACCCCTATTTAATTTCTCTTTTTTATACAAATATACAAAAAGAACTACTTTGTAGTTTCAGCACACCTGGTGTTGAAATCACTGATTCTGAAATATTCAATTTGGCAATTTGAAAACTGTAAAACAGAATTGAAATATTTGCAATTCCATCGCCCAATTTTAATATAAGTATACCATGATCAAATGCTGGTAGGACAATTTTTCATTTGGATTGGCACTTTTTTAAAAATTAAAGTCTTGTAAATCTTAGCATTTCAAACAGGCAACAGATGTCTCTTTGCATTGCGATTTCGGAACTTGTCACGGAAAGCAAAATTGTTGATTTATAAAGCAATCTTATGACCGATTGTCACGTACGCTGGTGAAACGTGGGTCCTGACCCAGGAATGCGAGAAGATGATGCAAATCTGTGAGAGGAAGGTACTTCGGCAGATATTTGGGCCAGTATGTAACGAAGGTCAACGGAGGTCAAGAAGTAATAATAGAGCTTCAGGAACTATACAATGAACCAGACTTAGTCACCTATGTCAAATTAACCCGTATAAGATGGCTTGGGCATGTGGATAGAATGGGAGAAGATATGTACCCGAAGAAACTATTATATGGCAAACCAGGAGGCAAAAGAAGAAGAGGAAGGCCTATGCTGCGATGGCTGGGTGATGTGGAGAACGATCTGCATAACATAAAATATTTTTATTGTAACAGAAAATGCAATAAAAATATTTTATGTTCGGCGGTGAGATGGAATACTCATGTTCACAAATAGATTAGCGTATTAAAATACGAATTAATAGATTATGTTTTTATAAATAAGTCAAAAGTATAACATCGTTATTACAATTTTGCTTTTTCTTTTTCATTACATTATCGTATTTTGAATCTTTTTTCTTTTATAAATTTTGTAAATATATTAAAATAGATAAAAAATTACAGTCCATTCTGACATAGAAATTCACAATCCACAATATCCCTTAGAATATATGCTTCAAATGGAAAATTGGTTTTGAAATTAAATTTTAAAATTTATTTTGCAAGAGACGTACCTTCGTCGGACCAACCCTCATATTATAATTTACAAAACTATTCACTTAATTGTACCACACGTTGCTCGAATTATATAATTAAAACTAACAGATGTTCTGTTGTTCAAATTGTACACTTTTTTCAATATATTGTTAGATGGAAAAACAATAAATTTCCTATCTTTAGCCAACATTTAATTTGTACTTTTAAGTCCAATAATCAAAGAAGATAGAAAATAATATGGCTTCTTGGAATAAATATATTTAAATTTACAATGTCATTTCATTCAATCTTTTAATTGTATACAATGTATGTATCTGTGTATAGATCTAGTGTCTATCAAAACTCGATTTATCAAACAGTAAGAATTGATTATTTGAGAAATTAATTATATTCTCATTTCTCTTTGTATGGTGAAACTTTCTTAATTTATTCGAATGTTAAATACAATATCTTATCATCTTAGATTGAATAAACTTGGTATATAATGCTTAACTATGAAATTAGTTCCTTAGAAGTCGCTTTATAGTTTGGTCTATAGTAAGAACTAAATTCAAAATTATTATAGTCAACTATTATAGAAATAACTGCAGTTTTCATCTAAAAATAAAAATGAGATGAAAATTCACTTCTTAAATAATTTGTAATGCCTGCTTGATTAATACATTGGAGATTAATCAAGTAGTAAGTAATAATTATTTAATCATGAAATGTAAGATGAAAACTACAGTGAATTCTTTGATAGTTGACTACAATAGTTTATATAAATATAATAGCCTCGATACATAATCAATGCAGGTAAAATTTCGATATCAATCGGTTCTCGGCTCAGCAAACACTGAGAACCAAGTGTTGCGTACGAACCTGCTCGGACCTGCAGCGTCCAATGTTTACAGTATGTAAAATAAAATGGCTTCTTAGAGTACATTCTAATTTGCGAACTACACTTAATTTAATCATTTAGTTTTTCAGTACGTAGTCGTAAAAAAATCGAAAAAGTGAATTATATCATTTATTTTTCGAAGATAAAATCGCCATGATTTTTTTCAATTTTTAACTAAAGGAGAGTTTACAAATTACACTAAGCAATGCAAGTGAGAAATATTTCTGGGAGTAAGAAAAGATGCTCGAGAAAACATTTTGTTTAACAAAAGAATGGTCAAAATAAAATTCAAGGTAATGTATCTGTAATTTATTAGGATATCGTTTCCGATGATTGTCGCTTTGAGTTGAGTAACATGTTTTAACTGTCCCTTCGTTTCTTTTTCAATATTTTCCAAAAATTTAACGCAACGTGAATATTAAGATATCGAAACGTTAGTTGAAAAGTTTATTAAAGCTCTCGATAATTCATACTTTTGGAGAATATTAAAAAGGAAATGAATGAACTGGCAAAACTTGTAACTTAATTCGAAGCGAAAAACTGGGGGACTGATATCTTTTCATTGTGCTTATAGAGAATATTTGTACGTATAAAATGTCAATTTAGTGATAATAATTTGGTTAGTACAATTCACAGACTCTACGAAGTATAAGTATAAATTTGCTTTAAAACTATTAAAAATGCTTAAATATACCTCAAAATTGGCAGATAAAACATTGGAGGCAGTTCTCAACTGAAGGTATCGTATGTATTTGATATAAACATGATCTGTATTGATAGCATTGCACTGGGAATAAACAGGAGACAAGATATCGACCGGGGCCCGGGGCGAGCTGTCCCTAGGAGAGTCGAGGATCCACAAACAGAGCTCTTCACAAATAGCTGCCCCGAGATGGGGATAAATTATGAGGGCCTATAAGGGCTCTATTATTGTTAGCTCCGACTGTCCTGCCCCGAAAGCTTACATATTTCCCTCTCAAGCTACTTCATGTTTATATTCCGCTTGTTTTCTCTACGACTCTGTGGAAACTTAAATTGTTCCTCAGTAGAAACTGGTTTCATGCGCCTCTCATGTATTCATATATATATTTATATTATAATTTTATATATATATTTTATATTATATTATAATTTTAATATATATTTTATATTATAATTAAAATTAATTCTATCCCATCATTTTCCAGAACTGATCTTAAAAATATTTATAGTCTTAATATTAAAAAATATATATAGCACTTTAACCCTTGTTTCTAGGACAAGTGGTTATGCAGGGAGCTGGCTTGTTCTTGATCAGCATCCACCCTTATTTCCGTTACCCACTTTATGGAGGCTGTATGACCCCCAGGACAGTCCAAGATCCTATAGGATCCATCTCCGGCCGATAACAGGTTAAATAAACGTCTGAAAACGAGCGGGTTTTGAACCCAGGATCTTCGGCATGGCACCTCTACCACTCCAATCCACTCCCTTACAATGTAACAGTAGGTGGGTCGAAATTATGCTTATCCAAATATAATTAGGTTATGGTACCTACTTCATACCGACAAGCTCAAAACCCTCATTCTATGTCCCTTCCGAAGGACGGCATAACTAATGATTTTTTACTCCCTTTAAGAAGTCGGGTTGGGAACCTGCGGACATGGTCGTAATAGGTTGTTATACTAACCACTTCACCACAGGTGGCTCTAATAAAATAAAATAAATATTATATCACCAGTATCTGCTATAGACCTAGATCTTTAAAATATTTGTATTCTTAATATAGCTTTCTTAAAACGTGTTTATACCTTTTTAATGATTTTCTAACATCTTTATCATGACTATGTTCTGTGTTAGCTCATTGACATAAGCAAAACGACATTATTCACGCGCCTTATTAATCCGATCTTGTACCACGTCTCAATAATTATGTTTAATATTAGTTGTCACTTTAAAACAATCCTTTATTTTAATTTAAACAATTCACAATTATTAAACATTTAAAAGAACGTTGATGAATAATGGAGAAATTAAATTAAAACTGAAAATCTTATTATTGGAATAATCAAATATTAGAATTGATTACATAGATATAAGACTCTATAAACAAATTATCACAGGCATTGATGACCGTATGGTTTTATGCCTTACAAACACAAACAAACAAACAAAACAAACCTTTATTTCATTGGAAATGTTTTTTTTAAATAAAATGCTCAGAAACCCGACTGGATTCGATTGGATCCCTAATCCGGAGATCGAGGGTTGGATCCCCACAATCGATGCCATTTCAATAATGCCATGTTCTTAAAATAAAAATCATTTATTAATCTTGTTTATCAGTATATTTCTTTTATTTTCTAAGTTTTGTGTAAATTTACATGATTTTTATCAGCCCCTAATTCTCTAAGTGCGTTTCTTTCATTTAATAATACATGATATTAATTCTAACTCAACTCTAAGACAATTGTTCAATTATAAGAAAAGGAAAGATGGATTTCGCCCTTTCTTCTTCTTTCCTCTCCTCATTACATCTCATTTTCTTTCTCAATACTTCATTACTAAAAAAATCATTACATATCTCACTATTAATTGAGTAAAATGGAACAAACTGCTTTACTTTACTATTTTATTTACATGCTAAATTTTAACATTATGTACTAGAACTTGTGGAAGTGCGGGAAACACAGCGAAGCATTTAACTGATTAAGCCTTAATTACTTTTAAATCAGTGTACCAGATTTTTTTTTAGGGAATAAAAACTTCTTTTTTATGTTTTCCTAATTAACGCCCGAATTTCAGGACTCGAGAAAAACAGAATTCTGATTAATCTGAAAAATACAAATGGACTTATTTCCATCCCCGTCCGTCGTGGAGTTACGGCGGAGTGTACCTCATTTTTTTTCATTGTTTCCATAAATTTCCATTAGTAAGCGGTAAATATGATAATTTAATCTATTCCATATTATAATAACTCTGCCTATCTAATTTACTTTGCCAGATTTCTTACTCCTCTTTCCTTCCATTATCAAAAAGTTTTTCAATGATTCATAATGCATTAAAAAGTAAAAGCAAAATAACTGTAAAGTTAAGTAAAGTAAAATTTATTTATTTTAATTTAAATATTGATATTTCAGTTTATCTTATACTAGAAATTAGTAAACGCAATAACTTTAATAAATTTTTACAAAAGCGCTCTTAGATTATCGGAAATGGTGACTTTATCAATTTTAGGGAATTAACTTGACTCGTATAAATAATATTCTTTATCAGTTTTTTAACGAAATCGTGTTATTTAGCCAACACTTGTTTGCCTCTCCACTGTTTCGAACTACATGGGAAAAACGAGATTACTTGTTTTTTCATAAATTTCTTAGAACTTTCAAACTCAGATATATTGATATTGATATATGGATATATCGGATCGGGAAGAATTTTACTATAATTGGTATGATTATATGATATGATTATAAGTGGATGTTTGATATGAGGTGTTTTCAAATATATAGTAAATATTGTAATTCAATTCCTGGATAACAATATAAAGAAATTAGTAAAACATACCAGTCACATAATGTATTGCTATGTTTTATAGTCTTAAATATATCTTTAATATTCTATCGTAATTGATTTTGGGATGCCAGAGTAATCATTTAAGGTGATTACTCAAATTATTATTTCTTCAAACGTCCCAACATTCTTAGTTGGATTCTTTTCCAGAGGTTGGTTGCGTGTTTATCAATTTAATTAAACCATCAATATATCCATATATATATATATATATATATATATATATATATATATATATATATATATATATATATAGTACATAGGGGTTGAGTAAGCACCAAAATAATTATAATTATAATCAATATACTTTATAAATCCAATTTTAAATACGATTAATGCTTTAATATATACTTTGACAAGTATACGTAATGATTCAGATGTAATAGAGGATTACCATAAAATACAAACAGGATTTAAATTACAACTTATCTTGTGAAACAGGTAGATTGCGTCTATAGGCAGGGTTTTGGCCTGGTCGCCTTCGGGTACTCCTGCGCCAGCATCGTTCACCGGCCTCATTCTTCCGCATCCCCGCTTCTTCTTCTTCGGGATCTGTTCAGAGAGTCCTTTAAAAAGGTGGAGTCTTGGACCTCCAGTTGAAAGATTCTCTTGACCAGGGGTGCAGTCATTTTACCTCCATGACCTATTTCTTCCAAACGGTCATTTGCTCTTTATGCAAATATATATTTATTTTCATAGCAACGCCCGGTACGATACATAGCAGTATTCATGTGATAAGAAGTCTGTAATCCATAAATAATCATGTCTGTAACAGGTATTTAGTCAATTCAGATAACTTATTTTACAGATATGTAAATCTATCATATAGACAATTTAGGAGCATGTAGCAATTATTGTTTCCATTTTTTTTAGTTATCTGTATTTATAATTAATTTTCCTCTAATTGCATGACTCTGTATATAGTTTCGTATACTATATGTTACGTATATTTATTAGTTTCAACAAAAATCTTTTTTTATTTCAGCAACTACTATTTGACACGTAAAAGTATGGGATGAAAAATAATATTGTATCATTCTAATTTCATAAGACTAATCGGAAGACAAAACAAGTTTATGTCTATGGGAAAAAACTAAGTCAAGCGAAGACTTAATCAAGCAGCAACTCAAGCCAATGCCTGACTTAGCCCCTTATTTACTTTGGAAATACAATAAAATACAAGATAATAGTTTAGGAAAAGATTCGACTTAACCACTTATTCACTTGGGACTGCTGATATAATATATGATGTCATCTATAAGGGTATAATGTACTTCATCATTAGCTCTGTATTAAAATGATAAACTGATTGGTTCCTATCGATATTGCTTGGGGTCGAGACTCATCGACACAGCTGCCTTCTCATAAAGCCCAAGGAGGAGACAGTTCGCGGCACCTGGTCACGCATGTAATTAAAAACTTAGGCCACTTAGTGGCACCCCCCCTTTCGGGAATTAATTCCAGCTTCTCGGGGCAACATCCCGGCCCAAATAATGAGCTGCTCTTCCTGTTTACTGGCCAAATTGAGCAACTTTTAACAGCCCTCTCGCCTCTTTGGCTAATAATAATAGAAAGTTTGGGGTCTTAAAGCACACCTAAATATCTCTTCACGCTCGGCCGGGTCCTCTTTCTGGAAACTTCAACAGGACTCTTTTGTTAGTATAATTTTCAGATGTGGCTACTAAGCATCGAAATATGTTGGTTTAACGGAAGTACAGCTCATTCGTGATCACGTGACTTTGACGATAACATGCACGAACAATATATATTTAATACATGGTGCAGTGTATTGGTTTTGGAAGTGTTAAGTTGAAATATATATTAATCAAAAATGACGGTTATAAGAACTAAATCACTCAGGACTCCCTGGGGAGGCGGTTGAGGGGATATGTAAGAGATAGAGTCATGGTCGAAAGACAGGAGGGAAAAGACACTATTTGAGGAGATCTGGAAGAAGAAGGTCGTAAGACACATTGGAAGATTGCAACACACGGTTGAATGCGCAGAAGAGTGATACCCCGTTATAGCTAACAAAGAAATAAAAATTGACCACTGTTTTACCAGATTGACATAGATTATAAATCACTGTGTGAGGAACCTACTTATAGAGCCTGGGACTAAGTGTCTCTTTCCTAAGCCAACTCTCCGTTTCATTCCTCGTTCCAGTTCATTCCTCTCCTCCTGAAAGCATCCCTTACACTGTCCTCCCAGGATAAATGAGGCCTTCTTCGGGACCTTTTTTCCTTCTTACGGTTCTCGTAAGTCTTGGGTAATAAATCCTAAGGTGGTTTTATTAAAATATCAATAAATAATGTCTATAAATTATATTTGTTTAATGATTAAACTTCTTTTTAATTATAATATTATCAATATTATTATTAAGGCATTAAGCTTCCTAATTAGTACATTGGTAACTACAGAACCAACCTCTGGAAAATAATCTATTTAAAATAAATTAAGAACATTGAAATAAACATTAAGTTGATTAATAATTCACATTATTCATGGCATCCAAAAATCATAAAATTAATTAAAACGAATTTATCCCCCTAAAAATTGGAATGATTTTATCAAACAAAAAGATTCAATACTATTTTCGCAGCATCTTTATCAATCAAGATTATAAATGGGTGTGTTAATCTTAATGATCCCTCCCACTTACATCAATAACTGACTCCCAGAAAGACAAATATCTTGAACTAACATTTGATATGAGATTGCCTCATAACCTGCGGGGTCCTCACGATATGATAAAACGTCAATCACTGAATCTCAATTAAATGCATTTACTATTCAGAAAAACGTACACTTACTTACTAAAACCGCTTTGGACATATGTATTACAAATTGCATTGTTAAACAGAGGAAAACGACTACGAAATTTTCACTCAAATGTACTTCGAATTATCACAAAAACACCATGGCATGGTATAAAAAAAACTTTGAATACTGACTTAAAAAAGCCAATGGTAGACGAGCACATACGAACATACTACAAACGTTTTCGAGAAACATTATACGGGCCTCCCTAATCCACTGATAAAACATATGGCATCGACTCTCTTGCCTGAGGACAATATGGAGGAAACTTAAAAGAACAACGAGGGATCTGTTATCAAAAGAATATTGAATCGAGCTAAGGGAGGATAACTGCTGTTCTTCTCCATTCCTCTCATATCATTTTGTTGTAATTTTGCTGAAAGCAATCGTCTGATTGTCAATTTCTTATAAGTGTATTTAAATATATAAAGAGAAAAAATCTTATGGATAGAAGTCCAAAATTATAGTGCGATCAGATTAAAAAAAAATCAACTAGCAATGGAATACCTTAATCAAATCAGACCACAATCTGGCCTAGTCATAACTATTTTATTAGCTCAGCCCAGCACAAAGAATTTAGTATATTAAATCAGCTCTCGATAAACATCAGAAACTGAGTTCCGGCGTAAATGACAGGTTGACGAAAATATATTTCGAAAAAAATAAATCGAAACATCTAGAAGGAATATTAAAATAATAGTACCTTAAATCACAAATAGTGCTGAGTACTGAAAATCGCAGTTCGGGTTTGCGTATCTTGACGTCAAGCTTGGTGGTTGTAAAAAACGGAATTTTATTGCCATTGTGATCTTTTAAGAAGAAAGTGGAATCGTAGGGATGATTTTCATTCATGTGCGATTCATGGCGAAAAACTAGCTTTGATGTTTGTATTAATTTATTTTTCATCCAAATAATCAGACGAAATACGATCTAACCACTTCGAGGCATGAAATCGGCTTGTGTCAGATGCATTTTTAACATAGTTCAAATAAGACTACAAATTTTCTAGACTTTATTGAAGTAAGCATTAAGCTTTATAAAATATAAAACAAAACATAATAGGCTTTTATTTTCCTGCAAGAGATTAATGTTATTCAAAGTTGATAGCCATCTGAAGAGACTTTTGATGGTTATCTTCTATAGTTGTTTTTCAACACCTCTTCTATTTAATTACGAAGGTGGAGAAAAAGAGGATTGGAGTTTTTGTTCGGGGAAAAAGTTTCCTGCTAAAACCTCCACAGTTGGGGAATTCCCGAAGTGACTCAAGGAGTATCGAACAATAATACCTCTCCAAGATCGCAAACTCGGCAAAGAAGAGAGAGATTTTCTTCTTCAACCAAGTCGCCTATATTTATTTTACTACCCAAGTTTCTTAATACTTCATCTTTAACTCTTAATTCTAAAAATTGGCTTAATGCCTTCTGAAAGACCTTATTTATTATTACCACAGGAAAATTATCTAAATACGCATCACTGTCATCAAACCAATCTCTATATTTTAGTAATTAAACAAATTTTATTATCTAGAATAAATATTAGTTTTCCAAGTAAATAAGCAGAAAAAATAGTCAGGATAGAGGTACAAAAAATTCTGTTAATATGAAGCTAAGTATTAGAAACCGACTTTTTCACCCGCGTTGCAAGTCTTCTTCAGGGCTTAGTGGTTACAATTAATAAGAATCCATGGTTTCTAATAAGTAGTATCACTATCAAAGAAATTATTTTTTTAACTCTTCCTTAACAATTTTCTTCTCCAAATATATTATTATGTACTTGCTAGATAATTATGGTGTATGGAGGAGAAGAATGAATGAGGAGCTGATGGAGCTATATGGGGAGCCGGTCATTGATAAAGAAAGCCAGAATGAGATGGATGGGATGTGCGGAAAGAATGTCGGACCGCAGGATAACAGGGTGAATGCTCAATGAGAAACCTGACGGTAAACGAAGCAGAGAACGCCCTGGATCAGATATTTGAATGACGTCGAAGAAAACCAGAAACTGCTGGGTGTGCAAAACTGGACGAGGAAAGCACAGGATCGCGGAGATTGGTCGGCTGTGGTATTGGAGGCCCGGGTTCTTGCAGGACCGTAGAGCCAAAATAATAAATAAATAGATAATTATAGTTCGAATAAATATGCAGAGCAATGATATGGAGAATTGTGAGAAAAAAAAGAAAACAATGTTTACTAATATAAATATAATAAAAATATTTCATGTTTTAATCTTAAAAAGGGGGAGAACAATTATTTAAAGGCAGTCACAAGAACCTCTTGATAAGAACCAAATAACCAAGCATAAGGAAGAATACTCAAGAATAAATATATTCCGAAAGAGCTTTGAGTGTAAGGGCCAAATCAGGGAGCTGTTATATATCTGGCGACAATAGTTATGCCCGCCACCTCGAATCATGAATTATGGAACTCTCGCCTTGTATTCATAAACGACAAAGGAGGAAGGGTTCCCGGCATCGATGGTTCAGATGAATTTGTTACCTCTGCAGATTTTTTTATGCGACCGAATGAGAAGGATCGTCAACAGCCGTTAGAGAAGGTGGAATGCCTGATGAGGGGCGAGTGGTCTTTAGAGTCAAGTCCTCTAACTGTTCTTTTTTTCTTTTTTTTTATAACTGTAAAGAAATTCAGTCAGTATATCTCCAGAGATACAGAAAAGGTGGATAAGATTGGTATTTTTCATCGAATAACTAAATAATATTCTTCATTGATAATCTCTCTACTATATAAACAATTTTTAGATTTCGCCTATTAAATATAACAGCAACGTACTGAGAAACTACTTTATGTTAAGTAGAGTATTTAATTTATGAAGCAAAAACCATTTTCCAGTCATGTTTTTCTTTATTATTTTCTATAAATACGTTTCGACCCCTTCGGTCTTAAATTCCATAAGAGGTATCTATACTTGAATATTTCAGTTTTTTTAAGGACAATTTAATGTAATTATTTATAGTTTCATTGTTATTGATGTTGATAATTTTAAATTTTTATATTGTTAAATTACAGACATATTATGAAAATCCTAACAAACAATTAAGAAATTGAAAATGACCGAAGGGGTCGAAACGTATTTATAGAAAATAATAAAGAAAAACTTGAATGGAAAATGGTTTTTGCTTCATAAATTAAATATTATAAAATATAGTTCCAGTAGAACCCATATTATAATGCGTTAAGTAGAGTGTAAAATGGTCAGGGGGTGCAGTCAAAGATTACGTATATGCCCTAGAGGAGTGTGTATATGCATTTCATTCACTTTTCTTGTTGCAATTACTGGAATTAAAGCATTGAATAATTATAGTATAGAATCATTGAAATTGGTAGTGTAAAATCTATTTGATAGATTAACATTTTAATTTGTCTAAAAATCTTCTTGTCAAGAACTTACTATGTTATAATTGTTTATAAATGTATTATAAATGTGAAAGTTTGTATGTTTGTCTCTCTTTCAAGCAAAAACTACTGAACGGATTTGGATGAAACTTTACAATAATATAGTTTATACATCAGAATAACACATAGGCTATAGCAAGCGTGGATTTAGGGAGGGACGCACGGGGGCACGTGCCCCCCCGTCTGTTTTTTAGGTACTATGGAGAAATCATTATAGTACATAAGTAAAGACAATTCTCATGATCATAGTTGTTAAAAAAACAGAAAGAACATGAGTAAAACTATCGTTTTGATATCCTGCTAATCTTACTAATATTATAAATGTTAAAGTTCGTATGTTTGTCTCTCTTTCACGCAAAAACTACCGACTGGATTTGGATGAAAATTATTGAGTAAAATAGGTTATACATCATATACAGCAAGGGCAGATTTATGTGGGGGCACGGGGGCATTTGCCCCCCTCCCGTTAAAGTAGATAATTAAAGGCAAATCAGGAACTTAGCATCTTGAAATTTGTAGATAGGTTCTTTGTATAGTTTAAGAAAGAAATTTGGATAATTCCACCCAAAGGGTTTCCCCTTTAATATAATAGGAGTTCAAAGGTTGTATAGAATCCGTCAATCTTGAAGTTAGACATCTGAAATTTCGGATGTACGAGTAACTTATATTTTAAAAAATAATTAAATTATTTATTTTAAATGATCTTTCACGAAACTTTATGTGGTAGCTAGTATATCATATAAACGCTGTAATTTATTTAAATGATCACATGTGATAAATGTGTGATTTGAATGGATAATTAGACAATATTGTATAATTTATTATTAATTATTTTTACTTTTTTATCTTATCAATCTTCTGAATTAGATTCATTTCAAAAGATGGTTCTGCATTTACCAAATTTTCCAAAATAAAATGAAATAATACAGCATATATATATATGAGGTGCAATGAACGTTGTTTTGTTGTTCTAAAAGAATAGGACTACTGACCCTCATATTAATCTCCTTCCGGTTGGCCCCGGTTCTTGATGGTTGCTGCCTTAGACAATAGATTGGAGCGTTCTCTGCACCATCGTCTCTGTTCGTGTTACCTCTGGAATTTCACCTGGAGTTAGGAGCTGGGTTTTCCTCGGTATTGATGGAGTGAGTTCCTCAACTGGCGTAGTGGAATTTCCTTGTACCTTAGAGTTTTCCTTGGTCTCTTGATAGATCGGGCGAGATTATTGTTCCGTTGGGATGAAAACACCGGTCCCAACTGCTTTAGGTCACACGAGAGCGTCTCCAAAAAAAAAAAAAAGTGTAATTAATTTAATCCTTACCGGAGAATAGATTATTTTTCCCAAACGCCCTCTGTCCTGTCGAAATATCTAATTAGCTCAAGTAATACTTCAAAGAAAGGTCGTATTTTTCACCTGTTCTCTTGTGTTCTCAGACCTTTTGCAAAAAGTATATTATACTTGCAATGAGATATACCATTGAACCACTTGCTTTATATAAATTCATTGATGTTACAGCTCCTGATCCATTTTTTTTTATTTTCTTCTCCTTTATCTCACATGTGATGTCTAGCATCGAGATGTATTTTTTTCTGATTCAGCTATTCTCCATATGGATGCTAAAGGCCGCGTATATCGGGATAACTGGTGGTAAGGCCATCCAACCAAACTCAGAGAAGGTAAGCCCTGACGTGAGTACTGTATATGACCTTGGGTACGAATAATAAAGAATAAAAATACGAATAAAGTGTAAAGTGTACTGTTCTGTGATAGTACTTTGTATTGAACTCAGGAACCCGGGGGAGAGTATTTCCCACTATCCTGCCACTGGAACTTGTCCCTTCATAATCAATTAACTATCCCATTTATTTATTTAAAAAAATCATGGATTATGAAAAATAGTTAGTGTTAAAACATTTGTTATCTTATACAATTTTGTTTAGCAAATATTAAAAATGATAACCCACTTTATTCCCTTATCAACCATACACCCCTTGTAGATATAATCCTTTATCAAAAATTCCTAAAAAATACAATAAAGATCGTTCATTGTCTTCAGAAATCATTTTATGATATTGCTTCATTTATCGATGTATGTGTAATTTTTAAAATACTATTAATAAAATACCAGGCTGATTTTATATCAATAAATCAATAAAAACGATAGCAAACAAGTACATAAAGCATAAATTAATTATTACTTGTATTTCATCTACAAATTTTAATAAAATGTTCTCTATAAACAATGCTCAATTAATCCATTTTTTGTAACTTAGTGAACTTAGAAGTACCTATTTACATATTTAATCATTATCCAAAATATTTTTTTCACGTCCTAATCGGTGAACAGCTTTGCTGGTATGAAAGAGATATGTAGCTATGTTGTCAGGGAATGAACAAACTCTCTAGTAATCAGAATTCTCGGTAGATACTATTAAAGGCAATGATAGAGTATATTCTCCAGGACAACGAAAATTCTAATAGCACATTTTCGTACATAAGAAAATCGGACGCATCGCATCCAGCTTCAAGTAGTAGTTACATTTCTAATTTCTGATAATTCACCCCCTTTTTTATGTTTTGGCATATGAGTAGATAGTTTTACTACTAACTATAACTATATATACAACTAAGTTCCAATCTCTCTTTGGTAGATATACGAGACATTTTCCGCGAGTTTTCAGGGTAGCACATTTTCAGGGTAGCACTGTTTCTTTCAGAGGATTAATTTTTTATAACTTGGAAATACATGGCCCCCGAGGTCTTTCAGCGCTTGTCGAATCACCTCGTACTGATATTTTGTCAGGTAGGCCTATAGAACGATAGCTAATGCCTGACCCATATCGTAGCTGCGTTACTCAAGCTTTGTTGGTATGATGCTTGGAGGCCGCGTATTTTATTCCTCTTGCGTCTTTCACCACAATCATCAAAGTCATTACTTGGTCTCCCAACACATCCTATGGATTCCTTACCTGGTACATTGAAAATATATCCATTTTCCATCCATTGATTTATTTTTTTGAACCTCGCCCGTTTGAAGGTCCCAAATTACCTTATATTTTTAAAAATTAAAATGAGGCAAAAAACTCTTGCTTAGAGTAGTCAGCATTAAAGAAATGTTTTCCTCGTCAAGTTCAGGATGATTTTGTCGAAGGAATATGTCGATGTTTGTACCACTCCACAAGCACTCACACAAATCGCGATGTTTTAATTTTAATAGAACTCATGACTAGACTACGTTAGCAACTAGACCGTACTCAAATTAAAAATGTTTTGATGTGTAGACATATATTATTTGAGCCAATTGGGTAAAGAAGATAATGCAACAAAGGCGTACTCTAATCCTTACCTTTATTTGCGGTGTTATGATCGGATAGGCAGATAAAGGCAGATGATTTTTGTTCTAATCTTTGCTTTAACACGTCTAGATTGAAAAGAGGCCAATCCACATCCCTGAGGAAGCCGAATCTTTTTTTTTTAATCATAGCTGTTCTCAATATATTTTTTTAAATTCGTAATGTATAACGTTATAATTGCTCTATTTTTTTTGCCCAGTTTGACTGATGTGTGGCTTAATTGACCATCGTAGAGCAGGGAACAACTTTGATAATTTTTTCTCCCTCTTTTACAATTATATATCACTCATTTAGAGTAGTGTGTAATTTGGTCCAACTTCCATTATTCTGACAGTGGGACTAAAAAATTGGGAATACCCTTGAAATAGGGAAAAAATCATGCTGTTCCTAGAGCCCGTAGCTTATATAGTGTGAGAATCGCAAATTAGATAATCGAAAACAGCGCTTTCGAAAATCGCTTTTTTCAACTCTGGCACCACTGTGCGTCGTGGTCTATCGAAATACCCTATTCACCAGTTAAAATTTTACAATTTTTTTGTACGTTAATTAATTAGTAAAATTGTACTATTTATTTAAAAGTTCTTGTTGTAAAGGAAGAATACCAACCCCATGTCCTACACCGACAGGAAGGAGTTGAGTAATTAGCCAATGGTGAATGGGCTTCCTGAATCTACCATTGAGCTCAACCATCAGTCAATTCTGGCACCCACATGCCAATTATCTCGCATGCAACTCATCCAATTATACTAATTTAATGAACTAACTTCACCCCGGCTACTACTGATCCTGTCTGGCCTGTCAAAATCGTATCAGTTTAAAACAGTTACCTGCCACAAGAATTATAATAGTCGTCGTGTCAATGAGTGGATTCCCAAAGGATTAAAAGGAGTCAGACCAATATCCTCAAATTGCCAGCCTGGTAGTTATTTATACAAATAGATAATATATAGATATATTATATATTATGTATTATTATATTTGCGGTTCCTCTCTTATACCACGTGGACACCTGGAAAGGGCTAGAAGGAAAACAAGATACAGTCATGGGCACTTACAGGAAACTTAGGATAGAAACAAACACAATCTAATTTTTTTAAAATACTACTGTACTAAAAAAAATGTACACCCAACAACTGTCAAAAATAATAATCATAATATCCCCGGTAACAAGAGTAACAATTTAATGCCCAATTAGCCAGGTACAATTCCCAACTGGTTAGTGATCGAGCTCATACAAAAAAATAAATAAATATTAGATTCTTATAACTGATAGATAGACCCTATCATCTTTTTTACTAACTACTATTTTGCTACCCCCAGATAGTCAGACTGCAGGAAAAGAATATACTCCTGCCTTCAGAGTTCATCTTTCTTCACCTCAGATCAAGACTTCTTACCTGTAGACTGGCTCAAATTCTATCTATGTCTTGTACGCGGCTGCGCGCTATCGGAGCCTTTTCACTGACTACTTTCGATCGAGTGAAAACTCAAAACATGAAAAGTTGTTTCTTTTCTTTACATGTATCTGCCGCTACTACAAAAATTTTGAGAGGGAAATTAGTTGGTATGTAACGCCTCGATCACTGACCAGATTGTTTCCTTTGATATTACTAGGTTAAGTATCTTAACCTAAATTTCATTATCTTAATTATAATATTACTTTTACATCATTACACATAGGACGGAATTCCATGATGAAATAGGCTCAATTCATAAATCTGTATTTATTAAAAATCAAAATTGTATTGGTTAAGGAATTCAAGAGAATCTGTCATTAGTCTCTTTGAGACCAGCAAAGCATCTCGTTCGCAAGTTCTGAAAAAGTGTTAAAAATTTGCGTATTTACGGTGTTTGAGCATTATTGTTCTAAACGTTTTTGATCTTTATTGTTTTTTTAACATATCATTTCTCACTTAATTGGAATTCTTTATGTATATAACTATTCTTTGTATATAACTCTAAAGATACTTCCAGGGTCATAGACTAACAGTTAGTTAGACAAAGCATACGCGCATGTTCCTCAGGACATTACCGCAAATCCCATTTCTTGTTCCAACTTACTAGTAGTGTCTAATTGCCACCTGTTACACTATTGTTTTACGCAGAAGACCTTTTAAATTAATCAACTGATCGCGTTGTAGATTGGTATACTAAAGCATATGCTAAGATTTGTTGTGTTATCACAGCGTATCGAAGAGGTTTTGATTAAATGCGCAGTCCCGGTGAATAGGTGCTGAAGATGAATTTTTTCAAACTGAATTAATTGTACTGAGTAAAGAGGAATACGAAAATAGTGTCATTTTCGTAGCGCCTTAAGGGCTGAGTTAGGCTTTGGCTTGAAATGGAGTAATTTCTATGATTCAGCCAAATAATACGAGAATGTCAAGAATCCGCTTCACTCAATGCAATTAACTCATTCTGGATAAAAATCAAGGCTGTAAAAATATAAGAATGGAAATTTCTTAATTTTCTGAAAACATGAAAGATTTATCAGCTATAGTCTTTTATTACAAAAATGGTTCTAAGACCTCTAAAGAACTGTTTCGCTGTAATACTTAGTATTGTTTTTATATCAGTATTAGTAAGGATTGAACTTTAAGGGCTGTTAGCGGATGTTTACGAAGAATTTGTTTCAATCCTATTAAACTCAGTAGTATTAAAGTATTCCGTGAATTTAGTGAAGTTGTAATTCCACATTTAAAAAAAAAAAATGTACAGGAGTTTCGATTCGTTTTCTGCTGCCATTAAAAAGTTTATGCGTTTTAATGGAGTTATGCGATTATAAAAAAATAATGGTAAATCAGTTATACTGGGGGAACGATAGAGCGACGTTTTACTGGAAACAAGCTGTTCCTTTCGGAAGAAGGGTTTTGACTTTTCATCGGCTCTGGGGCAATCAGTGAGCAATTACGGAAGCAGATATTAGAGGATACACCATCGATATTCGCCTCACTACACGATCACGTCCTCTGGGTTAAACTTCTTCCGTGCCCTTAATTGCTAATAAAAGTGAATCCTGATTAATCGACCCCAAATAAAATCTCTTACTTCTTACATCCCATCCCTCACCCCTTCAGAACAAGCTTTTCTCACCAAATAGAATATTGGGCATTTATTTGATCGGCATCTTTAACTTCAAGACATGGGAATTCTAAACGAGAAATAACACAAGGGAACAAATTTTTATTAATTTTTTGTTGCATGGAGTTTTAGGCCTGTTGTTTACTAATTAGAGGTTGGTGATTACAAATCTAGCCTCAGTTTTTCTCCAGCACCTTTTGTTTTTGGCAAACAGCTGATAGACATATATTTGTACTAGTCACATTCAAACTTCAATTCAACTGAGTTGTTTAGTGAAAAAGTTTGTGCTCTTGTGTTAAATAACAATGTCCAAGTTATGAAATATCTGTAGAAACGATCCAAACTATTTCTGTAACATTTGTGGTGAATATACATTCAAAAATTGTAGGCTAAGTGTGTCAGAGTTTATAACACAGGTATATTTTGATTACTTTGGATTCGCTTTGGACATCCGTGACAAGTACTGGATCCCTCATATGGTATGTAAAACATGTGTTGAGTCTTTGAGATTATGGGCAAATAAGAAAAGACTCCATTTTAAGTATCAAACACCAATGATTTGGCGGGAACCTAATAATCATCAAGATGATTGTTATTTTTGTGTGATTGATATTAATGGAATTAATAAAAATAACCGGTCGAAATGGTCTTATCCAAACTTGTTATCTGTTACTCGACCAGTCTTGTTCTCTGGCGATGCACCAGTACCCCAAGCTTCTTCATCTGTACAAAATGATCATGATATAGAAAAACAAAACTATTCTTCAAGTGATGAAAGTCGGACAAGTGATTCTTACCCTGATTTTACTTCTGAGCCCCAGCTCTTTAATCAGGAAGACCTCAATGCATTAATCAGAGATCTTGGTCTTTCTAAAAAGACATCGGAGATTCTAGCTTCTCGATTAAAGCAAAGAAATCTTTTAACCCCAGAAACAAGAATTTCATACTATCGTAACCGAGAGGCAGAATTGCTGTCATTCTTTTCTAAAGATGACGACTTTGCTTTTTGTTCAGATGTTCCTGGTTTATTGAAAGCAATGGGAGTACAGAAGTATGATCCAAATGAATGGCGTTTATTTATTGACTCCTCTAAACGTAGCCTGAAATGTGTACTTATGCATAACGGCAATAAGCTGGGTTCGATACCGATTGCACATTCAACTACAGTCAAAGAAGAATATGCTACTGTAGCTTCTGTAATGGATAGAATCAAATACAACGAACAAAAGTGGTTGATAAGTGTTGATCTAAAAATGGTGAATTTTCTTCTTGGACAACAAGGTGGATATACAAAATATCCATGTTTTATTTGTTTATGGGACAGCAGAGCTAGGTCTGAGCACTGGATTAGAAAAGATTGGCCTTCCAGGCAATCTATGGTTCCGGGACAACTGAATGTAATAAATGAGCCCCTTGTGCCCACGGATTGAATAATACTGCCACCTTTGCATATCAAACTAGGGCTCATGAAACAATTTGTCAAAGCTTTGAACAAGGGTGGTGATTGCTATAAATACATCTCTAAGAAGTTCTTTAATTTGAGCCAAGAAAAAATTAAAAATGGAATTTTTGATGGTCTCCAAATAAGAAGGTTGATAAAGGATGAAAACTTTATTAGTTACATGACTGATATTGAAAAAAATACCTGGAATGAATTCGTTTGGACTGCTCAAAATTTTCTGGGAAACAAAAAGGAAGAAAGCTATGCGGAGCATATTGAACTAATGTTGTTACACTTCCAGCAGCTTGGTTGTAATATGAGCATCAAAGTACACTTCCTCCACAGCCATTTGGACCGTTTCCCTGAAAATCTTGGTGATCTGAGTGAAGAACAAGGGGAACGGTTCCATCAGGACATTCGAACTATGGAGGAACGTTACCAAGGTCACTGGAATGCTCACATGATGGCGGACTATTGTTGGAGCATTAAAAACAGCCTCCGTGAACCGAATCAAGCCAGAAAATCTTACAAAAGAAAATTTTTTGATATGTAGTGGTAATTTTTTTAATAGTTTTCTTAATAAAAAATATTTTCATCTTAAAAAACAGTTTATAATTATAACCCCAAAAGTAAAGCTGATACAAACAAACTGACTTCAGATCTTAAATCAGCACCTCGAGGAAGTAGAATATTAGTCAAAATATTTCATGCAACAAAAATGTTGTTCCCTTGTGTAATCAATTAAACTTTGCCTCATTTTACTATACTACTTTCATAGGGTAATATGCGAATCGTTATTTGGCACAAATGTTGATTACGCATAATATCTAGGTTCCTGTCGAAGGTCCTGTCGTAGCAACCCGAGAGAGGAAGTGGACATAAAAGGATAAATGTTTTACAATTAAATGAAATATACAACAATTTCGGTCTTCAGAAACTATACGAGGCACCTAGCAGAAGTTGTTGAGACACTGCCCCTCTTATGTGTCCAAATGATTTTAAAATCCCGTGTATTAGCTATTTTTTTGTTAGATAAAGTTGAGGCACTAGATAGCTTTCTACTCCTCCTACATCTCATAGTATTGAGAACAGTTGTTCACTGAACCTTCTCTGGAGTAAACGCAGGAACTGAGATGGATTTACTGATTTCTCGGCTTTAAACCCATAGCTCTTCTCGTGTTGTATTCGTAACATGATATAACATCATATGTTTTCAATTTCCATCAAATCTCACAAGACATAACCAATAGTATTTGTACTTTAAAAGGTCTACTGATCATTCATTGACATGAGAAAAACCTTTTTCCAGTTAAAAATTTTTCTTTATTTTAATAAAGAAATAAATATGTATTTATTAGCTTGTTCTTTTTATTTAGGTTGATAATGTACAGATGTATAAGTAATATTTTTCAAGTACTGATGGACTTATAAAGTAGTGAGAATGTGTTAATGAAAAAAAAATTGAAAATTGCTTAGTAAACTCGAAACGTTTTTAAAATAAAGAAAACTTTTTAACTGGAACAAGATTTTACTCACTTCAATGAATGATTTAAATATGTACTGCAGTAACATCCACATGAAAATTAAAACGAAAGGTCTACTGATTAAGGAGATCGGTACCTTAGCATTCACCCGTTGAATAAATTGTCTCCCAGTCTATCTAAGGAACGAATCTCAATTAAATAAGTGAAATGAAATTAATTGCACAGTTCAGTAACCATCAATGTTAATAATGAATATCAGTAATTACC
Organism: Arma custos; assembly: GCA_037127475.1. Lineage (NCBI taxonomy): Eukaryota > Metazoa > Arthropoda > Insecta > Hemiptera > Pentatomidae > Arma > Arma custos. The sequence goes on from CM073764.1 coordinate 77,822,501, forward strand.
CATAATATTAAGAAAACGACAAAAAGAATTAAATATTCATAAATAAGACATTAATAAAAAAAAACAAATCCGAATTCCTCTGCACTAGTCGAAAATCGAACCAATAGTACATAATGGAAGTGGGCTACTAGGTAATAAGTATCATGTAGGATAATGTCAATATTTACAGGAATTTGCTAAAATTACTCCTGTTAACCCTCCAATTGTGAATAAAAAAACAAATCCTAAAGCTCATACTATAGATGGTGAATAATTTATTTTAATACCATGTAGTGTGGCTAATCAACTAAAAATTTTAATTCCTGTTGGAACAGCGATAATTATAGTTGCTGATGGGTCTACATCTATACCTACTGTGGCTAATTAAAATGCATAGACTGTATTCCAAACGCTAAATGTGACACCTTACTGAGTTATCAGTTGAGGGCTCTCTGATTTCTCACAAATTTCTTCAATTTAATCTTCCTTAACTTGCAAAATATTCTTTGTCTTCCCTTTTTCTTTCCTCACCTATTTGAGCCTCCCAGAAAAAAATCTGTTCCATTTTACACTTCGTTGTAATTGCATGTATTTAACTTATGCTTACTTTTCGAACTGTCTCAGTTTCCGACAATGATTTTGAAAAAAATAAAAACCCACTTTCTGCTCCATATATGATTATTAGTTGTATTGGAGATAATTTAAATTTTTTTTCTTCCAACAAAAACAAACGATTTTATGATTTTTGTAGTAGCCTAAATTCATATCGTTCCGCTATTCTTTTGTTTGTTGAATTTAATAACTTTGTTTTATGAAATACAAGGCAGAAACAAATTCAAATGTTACATGATAATTGTAAAGAATAAAAGGAGAAAAATGAAATATATAAATCATGATAAAAAACATTCCATCATCTCGCTATATTTCAAATACCACTTATGAGATTATTTGTATTAAGTACTTTGTTTATTGGTTATCAGATAATACTCTATAATTATTCTCTCTGTTTTTACAGTTCACCATCTTCATTGTTATTGCATATATCCCATTGTTTAAGTTCATATAATTCAAATAATATTTTTATTTTATCTTATAACTCGGGCTTTGCACGGGTAGTAAGGCACTACACGCCTACATGTTTTACCTCTCTTATGTATTTTATTATTTAGGTATTATAAAAATAAAGATATTTCTTTATATACGAATTTATTTTCATGTACGTTACGTTTTTGCGATAACCCATGAGATACCTACTCATTTAAATTGTATGGTTTAAAATATTCTAATAATGCGCATGAAATCCTTAAGGTAACTAAACTATTATAATAATTTCAGCATATATATATATATATATATATATATGTATATCTGATTGACTATGGAACTGATTTTATCGCGAAAAATGTGTATATATTTTCACATATTGCTCTGGAAACCGATTTCCTTTGATTAATTGGTAACTGGAACATGTTATTTTTCAAGAAAAATTCCGGGCGCTTATTGGAAATATAATCTGACTGTCCTGATTCTGAATCAAAGCAATAAGGAAAGTATAGAGGATGAACTCAACAAACATTTTTGAGCTATGGTTATTTAGTTTTAATAAACCATTGTATTATAAGTAGCGGTTATATTTTAATTTAAAAACATATCAATTAAGAAAATGTATCTAAATTGAACACCTACACAAGAGGTTATTAAAAATGTGGAATCCATATTAAGAAAATGTATCTGAATTGAACACCTACACAAGAGGTTATTAAAAATGTGGAATCCATATTAGATCTTTTGAAACATTAATATAAATTTTTTTACCATAAAATATTTATGAATATATGAATAGTTTTATGAAATATATTTTTTATTTTTGGATTTTTTTTTTCATTTTGAGCAATTTTGATTTATATGTCACTTCGATTATGAGATGTAAAGCCCACGACTGATTAGGTATTCCCTTACTCATTGCTTCGGAAGTGGCTGCGAGTACCAATTTCCCGCACACCCCTTAATTGTGGATTTCCGAGTCAACCTAGGATGGTATTCAGTGTTCAGAATCTTTATACCAGGGCACGAAAATTTTTTATAATCTAACAAAACTTATACACCTGTGAAACTGACTATGGAAAATGTTGAATTTGTGGTGTGTATTAGAGGCGAACTCTCTAGAATGTACAGCTAGCTATTACTGCGGTATGACAAAAAGACTCCCTTCCATGCGTATAGTTTAATTGTTTTCAGAGAAAGCGATCAGAGAAACAAGTTCTAGCGAAGATGTTGAAGAGGCCTTCCTTGCCTCTGAGTTATAATAATAAATAAATATTTTTTATAAAAGTGAAGGCTCCTGACGAAGTTACCATATAATGTGTAAGTTAATTTATACGAATGGGAACCCAAGGTAACCAAAATAATGATATTTCGGCTGAAATAAAAAGAAGAATAGCATATGCATATAGACACTATTTTGGATTTCGACGACAGTAAGGAAGCAGATTACCTTCAAGAGCAATATTATATAAGACTGCAAACGCCGCCTATCAGACCTGTTCTTACTTTAGGATCTGATACGTGTTTTTTTTCCAATAGCAAGACCTATGTGTATTCGAAAAAAAGATTTTACGACGTATTTATGGTCTACAAAGAGGACGAATAAAGAAGGCGAAGAGATAACAAGCTGTACTCCTCGTTAAAGTAACCGGATGTTTTTAAAATAAGCTTTGCAGGCTTCGATAGGCGAACCATGTGGTCAGGATGGACGCTCAAGAAATTCCAAGGAAACTCCTCGTTTCCTCCATGGAAATGCCGAATAACAGCAAGAGGCCTTACAAAGTACGATGGACTGATAGTATAAAAGAAGACTCGAGAAATATTCTTTGTGTTCGAAGCTGGAAGAGAGCAATCGTTAACTGAATTAACTAGCGAAAGCTATTTGAGGAATCCAAGATTCAGTGGCAGTTTGCAGAGTCGAATAAAGATGATGATTCTAACTAGTTATGGTTTGTGGGACTGAGTGGAGTTTATGTTGACTTAAGAGTCACAGAATTATATTACCCTTATCTAGTTTTAGACCTCGCCATATCGTCTATCTCTATCTAACTTTTATAGTTTTTTATGAGTAGAGCAATAAAACTTGAATGTATGATAATACCGAAAGACACAAAGAATTTACTTTACTACTCGACTAGTTAAGTTAATTTCCCTCTTGAGTAAATTAAGAAAAAAAGTAATTACTGTCATGGATCATTAATCACGTTATATCAGGAACAAAGTTTGTTAAATTTGTTGAAACCATGTTACATACTCAGCTTTGAATCTGCCTTTAACAGCTTGCGTTGAAACCAAGTCAGAGGAGGCTTCTCTGTAGAAGGAGAGTAAGAAATGCCCCTAATTTGACAAAGCACCCACACCCTTTATCTGTTTCCCGCTCCTGACTTTACTTTTAAGTAGCCAATGAATCTTTCCGAGGTGAGAAACCCGGAGAGATCCCGCGGAGTTGGCTCGGCCGGAGTGGGGTTGGAGTTTATCGGCCAACTCGGGCGTCGATTCCCAGGGGCTCAATCTCTTTCAAATCTTCAATACATGCTGAATTCAGAAGTTGCCCTTACATTCAACAGACTACATGTTCTGTGGTATTTTTTGTATGTTTTTTTATGAAAATGTATCTGTAATTTTCAGGTTCTTCTTCTTGTTGTATGTGCCATCTAATGCAATTTATAAAATTTTATGGTATTTAGTGAGCTCTTTAATCATTTGAGCTCTTTAATTATATATACAGTAAAACCTCGAATTAACGGACAGCCCTGGTGCAAATATTTTTGTCCGTTATTTAGAGGTGTCCTTTAAAGGGAGGTTTTATTTTTTTATAAATATGTATTTGTACAAATTAATTCTCTCTTATTCAATTTCCCATGTGTTTAAAAGGTAAGTAGAATAAAAAAAAACATCGCACGGTTTTTGAGGGTTCCCGAAACTTGTGTCTTACCGATATTGAGTCTTTCCGCTAGCGCACGTACCCTTAACTTTTCAAGGTCATAAAAGTCGATTACATTTATTTTTTGTTCTAAAGTGAGTCTCTTACGTGAGGGAGACATTTTCAGCCGCCTACCACGAGGGCTAGTACAGAACTAAATTTTAATAAAGCAAGTCCGAGAATAAAAAAAAAAGTATTTATGTGGAAAACCTTTACTCAAAAGTAAACACAACTGTCCCTGTTTCCTTAGACCGGAAACAACTAATTGTTTCCGAGAAACGGGAAAGGGATAAAGTCATACTGTCCGTCTTTTAGAGGTTTTTTAATCGATTTCTAACCAACACAGCCTGTCCGTGACCGTTAATGAGAGGTTTCGTTAAATAGAGGTTAAAATGCCTTAAAAATTGTATGAAAACGTTGGTGCAAAAAAAATCGTCCGGTAATGGGGAGTGACCGCTATTTAGGGGTGTCCGTTAGTAGAGGTTTTACTGTATATATATATATATATATATATATATATATATAGTAAACAGTGTGTCGGCAAGACTTAGTGTTCGTCCGGATGAAAAAATGGAAATAAACTACAAGGAAGCTAGAAATATACTGCTCTAGCCTTTATTGCTATGGTATATATATATATATATATATATATATATATATATATATATATATATGTATGTATGTATGTATACATATTTAAGTTATAAATATATTAACTTTCCATACATTTTTGATTTTGCAGGGGCTATTTTGATATAATAAAGAGCCCAGGAACTTCACCCTGATGTGTGCCCTGATGAATTCTGTTGCTGCCAGTGTTTGAAGTATTTTATGAATATTATTTTTCCCTTAGCGTTCTCTTTATGTTTTTGTAGGTCTGAAGGTAGTGTTTCTACTACCTTTGTAGTTTTAGTGTATCATCTGTGAGACGAAAACACTGCTGCTTCGATTAGTAGCACCAACTGTCGTACTGTCGTAATCTAGACAAATTTCAGTCACTATGAGATAACAGATGATGCAAGTAACTTATATAGACAGAAGGACCTTCTTCCGGTGGTTTTGGATATTTTGTTTATGTAGGTGGGAAACTTGAGATGGCGGCCAAGGGTAAAACTATTGAATTTGAATATGATATTTTAACTTTCCCACTCAGAGAAATTATATCGAGAACAATATTGGGAATGAACTGCTCCTTGTGGGACTAACATGAAGAACTTTCTGAATATTTATTGTAGCGCATGTACACATCCAATTTACCTGTGCATACATAGAAACTGATCGGAATAGAAGCAAGTACATAACGTTTTACATTTACGTAACAGATATTAGCACGTTATCAGACCAAGTGTTACTTCTTACGCTAAAATTAATAAGATAGATAAATGCATTGTAAATATGAAATATAAGAATGAATATATAAAGAAAACAAATCTATAAAATATAAAAACCAAAAATAAAAGTCGTGAACCAGTACTTTAATAAATATTGGCTATGAATAATTGTATATATTTTTTATTTTTGTTTATAAATTTTACAAAAGGTTTATACTAAGCAATTGCATGCCCTACTAAAAAATATATTTTCATGAAAATATTGTGAAGGATGGTCGGTAGGGAATAGAGTAGAAATAGGAGTCTGTTTTACTGTTGAATAAGAAATAAAGATAATAAATGAAGGCTAAGAAAGGGCGGCTCCAGGAAGGAACCCGGCTAATAATTTAGCTCCGTCGGTAGAAGAAAGCCATTTCATCTCCGAGTAATAATATAAGAGGACAAACTAGTCCCCATGTCGCCTCTCTGCGGGGACTATGCGTTCACTTTTATTATAGCACGTGTATAGTCCTTGCTCTAATAATAGTAATCTTCACTCGATATCAATGTCAATAAAGTTAAAGAAATATACCATTATTGGTGGCAAATATTTATCACAGATTAACTATGGTTTAACTCATTATAACAGCCAAAGAAAATTGCAGCTTGCTCTTTTGAAAACCCAGTCTTTACTTATAACTTCAACGAACTATCGAATAGTCTTTGTTTCAATAAACATTTTTTTGTAATAATTAATGACTTTTTTATAAATGGTTGTACAAAAATCTGTGTTTTTAGTGCCACCCGGTTAACAGATTAAGAGTCGTGAGTTCAATACATGGTAGAGACTACTCCGTTTTCAGAACACAGTTTGTGTCGAGAGGTAATTGGACCAAGATCACGCTCAACCGCCAGGCCTTTTCCCCAATTAGAGTACAAAATTTACAAAGGCTAGGTGAACCCAAGGCTGTTGATCCTACATGATCCTTACACATTAAATGATTTATCTGAAACTCGGATTTGAACCTGGAACCTTCAGCATAGCAACTTAGCAACCTGCACACTCAGCTACCCCACTTCCTGACATATGTTTAAACGAAGCATTAGTTATAAATCTAATTCACTGGGAAGGAGGTGTTTATTTGAGACAATAAACAGGAAAATGAAACAGTCCTTATTCACGATCATCCATTTTCAACTATATTTACATCATTGTCAATTTTTATCTTATTAAAGTCTCATCATTGTCTTTAATCGTAATGAATAGAAGCAACTGTTTTAATAAAAAATATAAACACAATCTTGGTATATTTACATTTTTGATCAAGACCCAATAAATGGAAGTATTTTACCTTCAAAAAATATGTTTATAAAATATCTTAACATTAATTTCGTTAGGTTTAAAGAAAGATGCAGGATAATATTGAAATGAAGATATCTAAATAAATCTGAAGTTGATGAACTAAATAATGAAGTTAAAACAAATAAAATATAAGGTTTTCATTTTTTTATCATCCAGAAAATAAATATATCTCACGTGCTTGATTTTGTTTGTGTAAATAAGCTCTTATGATATATATATATATATATATATATATATATATATATATATATATATATATATATATATATATATAAATCTTTTCTAAAACGGAATCAAGCATTTATTTTTATATTTTAACAATTTTATTTATTTTTTAAATTTTTAGCCTTAGGTTTAATGTTGATTAATAACGAATTTTAGATTATTATAACTTATTTGATATCAATGATGGATTATTTTTATATTATTGAGTTTAATTTTTTAACAGCTGGTGAAAATGATTCTACGAAATATTCCCTTCCATCGGAGTAAGTTGGAACGTTGTAAGAATTAGTAGGCCATAAGTTAGAATAATGTGCATTTCCCCCATTTCCCCCAAGCGTAGTCACTAATCGCCTAAATTAATCTGTTTTATTAGCGTTGCCCAGAAGTAGTACCTACCACTGTGTGAGTTTTGAAAAACTGAAAGGGGTATTTAAAAATAATAATGAAGGAGCAAAAATGAATCCGAACAATACGGATCGACAATTTTATTTAGGGACTTTCGACGAAAAACTATTTTTTTAAAATCAGTTTATGTATGTATTTGTTTCTCAGCCTGGGTATGTCAATTTCAAAAAATACTTTTTCTTTTATCAAGCTCATTTCTAGTAAAAATTAAGATTTTTTTTGGGCAGGATTTTGAATCGAAAAAAATTATGGTGTGGAATTGTTTCCTGGACAGATAACTATATTAATTGGTTTTTAGTTCTTGGCTGTTTACTCTATAGAATTTTTATACCACTTCAGAAATGATCATTCAGAATAGCTTATTGTATGTAACATTCGAAGATACAGTAAATTAGTTAAAAAAGAATATCAAAAAATATTCGTTTGAGAATGTAACACCTAAACATGTATTGAGATATGTACGAGTTTGAGAGTTATGTTTATTATTTATGAGTTTTTGATACTTATTTAATATTTGTTATTAACTACAAATGAATAGAAATCCTTGGACTTCAATGAAAACTTTTATAATTCATAAACATCAATTATTAAAACCTTATTTATATAGTTTTTTTTTTATTTTTTTATTTTTTTTTTTTTTAAAGAGAAAAGATAGGCCCTCGACCGGGATTTGAACCCGGAACCTTTGTCTCACCGTGACATCGCTCTGCCATTTCGTCATATTATTGTCAAATCTCGGTCGAGGGCCTATCTTTTCTCTTTAAAAAATAAAAATATTTATAATAATATGACGAAAGTCAATAAGATCCTAAATTAAAATTAATGTTCAAAGAACTTCGTTCTAGTGTATTCATCGCAAAAATGGCGGGAGCACACTGGGGCTTTAGGATCTAAAAGAGAGAAGCTTTGTCCTCGACCGAGAAGTGCCTTGGATAGCTCAATTGGCAGAGCGATGTCACGGTGAGACAAAGGTTCCGGGTTCAAATCCCGGTCGAGGGCCTATCTTTTCTCTTTAAAAAAAAAAAATATTTATAACTCATAAAAAATGACCAATAATTATAAAAAACTTATTTATATAGGTTTAAAAACTGAATCATTATTGAACTTACAAGACTGAAAAGACAAGAAACTGCTCGACGTTTTTGCCTACATTTACTGGGCAAACGTTCAAAGATCCCAATTAATTACAAAAGACTCATTTACAAGACAGTTATCAGGCCCATTTGGACATAGGGAGTTGGGTTAGGGCATTTTCCAAGATATCATTGGCACAGTTGGTGACTTCACTTAACAGATCTGCTGTAATGAGGATGGAATATTTGCGACATTACCTGGGAGAATGTTGGATGACTCGTAAAGGGAACTATTAGAACTTGTCCGTTGTCGTACTTGTGTGAGCTTATTGAAGTATGATACATCATCCATCATTACACACATCCTGCGCTGTTATGTCGGAGAACATAAAGCATGCCTCACATCATCGATTTGATATCTACAAAATGGATATTACCACTATCTCAGATCCTTTCTATAATCATCTCATGTTACCCCTCTCAAAACGTTAAATATTTGGTTCCATTTTTAATATTAAAATTCTTTGATGTACCACATTATTGTACATCATCATTAATAATTATTCGATTAAGTTTTATTCCTTGTTGATTTTTTTTTACATTTAATTTTTCGAACAGTTTCTGCGGGTCCGTTGTTCTTTCTCTAGCAGAAAAGAATCAATGGTGGATTTTCTTTGCCGTGTTGTTTTCTAAAGAATTTAATTAAGTTTCAATTGATAATATAGAACTTTTGACTTTTTTTTTCTTATTTTAATCAGATACTTTTCAAACGATAAAGGAGGAAGACTTCAGATATTTTTAATCGAAACTGTGCCATACAACAAAATAAGTCAATTCGCTCTAGAGACTGACAATTTTGACAAGAAATACTACAGAACGTATTTGTTTTTTTGTAAATCGAATATAAAATATTTCGTTTTGTTGCAATACCTTCCTCGTCAATCCTCCTCTGGTGACGTCAAAGATGTAACATAATGTAGGTTATTAAAGAATTTTCTATTAATATAATTTCTTGTATGGTATCATTTCTTCGTTTATTTACTAAGCGTCGCTTTATAATGATATGGCTAATAATTATTAATAATAAACGAATTACCTGAAACCACACTTTTTCGGGGTGGCTATTTTACGTCCCCTCCGATGGAAAGCAAGACCTAAGATTTTTGGCTCCCTTCTTGAAACTGTTTCCACATTACTATCAATTGCTACGGCATTTTCTAATATTGGCTTCTAAGAGTTTCTTCAACAAGATGAATAAAATAAAATTAGCATCATTACATTCAATTAAGCGTGCTATAACTCTGTGATATAGTGAACAACCGATATTCAAGAATGTAATGGAAGAGAATTAATATGTTTTAGACGTGGATATACTCCAGGAAGGTCTCTCTGACCAGAAGGCGATTCACACCTGACACGACAGAACATAAATTTGATTTCCGTAGCCGGCCACGAGCCTGTCCTAGGATTCTAGTGCCTTGATCTCTGGGCTGTCTCACTCCGTGAAAACAATTACAATCTCATAAACAAAGTACATGCTACTAATAATAAAAATAATTAATTAATAATTAATGACACAGCTTAGAGTCGGGACAATCTCTATCGTCTACTCACTTTATCCAGGGACGTTTGTGGGTTATGGCAGTACAGTGATTAGTAAATATTGTTATTAGTATCATTAAGTAAATAAATTTAGTAAAAGTGTTATTAAAATCTATTTAAAAGTCTACGCTTCATTTTATTAAAGAAAGAAAAAAATGAAAAAATCTATCTGCTTCCTGCATGAATTCAGAGAAGCTTTTAAAGAATCAAAACTCAAATAACAGCCTGAAGGAAAACGCAAGAGCCAAGAATAACTTTAATGAAGTGATTTGTCTCTCTGGCGGCCTTTCTCGACCATCTGAAATAAATAACTGCCTTAATAAATCTTGAGTCTATATGAATTCGCCATCCGTTAGCCGCAGTATTTGCCAAGGGAGAAATGAAATCGATGAAAAAGTAGGGAAAGAAGGAGTTGTGGAAGAAGGATTGGTAAGAAGGGTTAGGAAGAAGGAGTTGGGGTTAGGAAGAAGGGGTCGGGGTTGGGATGAAGTAAAGAAAACGAGGCGAAGATGGCGTGACTGAGGGGCTTCCTCGATGACTTGTAAAACAATTGGAGAATAGCCAGTGGAGCGAGAAATGACACTTGATGGATCCTCTCCTTCATCGGCGTCTGCTCCTGGCGTTCTCCTTCCTCTAATGGAGGCGATCCTTCAGGTACCACCGCCCAATCTCTGATATTACTGTCTCTCCGAATTATTCTCTCAACATATTATTTTCTATACCAATTCCTCTTATCCTTAAAACGATTCAGCACTGTGATTTTTCAGCACATTGTTTTCTATTTCTACTTTCTCTTATAAAGCAGTAATCATATTGCTTACCGAATGATTCTCCACCTTATGTCATTAATTGTACATAGTCCATACTTTAAGGTAAGCCGATGTACTATATTTCACTCCTATCGGGATCTTTTTCAGCATAGTAATATCTAATTTCTGATTCATTGTAGATTCGATTATTAAAATAAGTATTCTACATTAACATGCTCTAATCATAACTCTGTATGGGTTAATAAAAACAATGGTGTTCATTATACATAACATTCATTTTCCGTAGATCAGAGCTTTTAAGTTTTAAGACTCAAAGCCATAAAACAAAACTGTTTTTCAGCACATTGTTTTCTATTCTACTCACTCTTGAAAAATAGTAATAATGATGCAAACCCAATGATTTTTCATTATCATTATACCAATAATAGTACATTTTTTCGAAAGCCATGTGCGCTCTTTGAGGTAAACTGCAGCTTCACACCCATATTGAACGTTGGGATTCTTTTAAGCTTAGTATATCTAGTTCCAGGTTCATTGCGGATTCAATTATTAAAAAATTTCTTCTTTATTAACCTATCTTAATTCTAAATATGCACGAGTTAATAAACAATGATGTTCTTTTTACATAACATTTATAGTCCATAGATCATAGGTATTATTTTTTTAAAAATCTATTATGTTCGTTTCAATTTCTAACTCAACGGCATAAAAACAATTATTTTTCAATACATCATTTTCAATATTACCCCCTCTTATGAAATAGTAATCAAAATGCTTACTGAATGATTCTCCAACCTAAGTCAGCAAATATGTTTTCGAAGGAATGAAAGCATTGTCCATTCTTTGAGGTGCACCGATGTCTTTCACTACTATCAAAATCAGTTTGTGTTTAGTAATACCTAAGTTATCGTTGAATTCAAATTATGGTTTGCAGAAGTAAGACAGTTTATATCTAAATTGAATAGGTCGTGTATTGAATGCTTGCAGAATGAAAGGGACCGCTAGGTTCATTATATGAATAAATAGCCCCTCTTAGTCAGTCCTGAAATGAAACGAAGCGCTCTAGGGCTTCGCTACGTCTATATGAATGTATAGCTAAAGCCCCTCACAGTCATCTCTGGAAATTTGCTTTTGCGCCATTTTGTTATGTTTATTTTTAAGTAAATAAAATAAGTTGATGTGTTAAGTGCGATATGGAAGTAGATAGAGGCGTATCCAGACATGAAAAGGTGTAGAATTACCACGATGGTGTCGAAATCATACCTTAACTTAAAATTTTTTTAACAACTTTTTCATCATTTCTTAACGGATGAAAAGTCAACATTTACTGCGCTAGTTGAGGTTTTAACAAGAAACTGGCATATAAAAGAGATAATAAATGAAAGAGATAATATTGGTGCTCAGAGTAAACATTGAAAAGACTAGATATAGATAAATATGTATAAATACCTTTAGACAAACCTGAGAGAGAATTTATATTGTTGATTGTGGTGAAAACACTTTCACATCTCTTGTACATGCAATACCTGGGAGGAGAAGTGACAGAAAACAATAATTTTAATAAAAATTAAAATTAAGTATAAAATTGTAGCAGGAACTCTATGCTCTGCAAAAAGGTCTCCCACACAAAAATATTTCCTAAAAAAGCATAGATTTTGTTATATAAAACAATAATTAGACCGGCAGTGAGATGTGAACAATGACCAAGGAAAACAGAAGAGATGTTCTGATTTGGGTGAAAAGAATCCTGAGAAAGATATGTGCAAAGGATTAGAAGCAATGCCGAACTAATGGAAATGTATATCCTGTGTGTCTGATATCCTCTGTGTAGTAGGGAATAGCAAACTAATAAGGTTTGGGCTGTACCCTAAAATGATAGGGAATAATGCACCAGGAAGAAAAAAAGGAAAAGGGCTTATACAGGCGTCAGTGGATTGATGATCTAGAAGATGACTTAAGAAAGATGGGGATCGGAAATTGGAGAAGCCTCGCTGGAGACCGCGAGGAATAGTGACAGAGTGTCAGGTCCTCCATGCTATATACTGAACTGTGTTATTCTCTTTTTCTTTATTTTCTTGAGTCAATTTCATTAATAGGCTTGTACAAGTGTAAAAGATGAAAGTATGGAAGCCCATCCTTTTGTATACTAAGACTAATTATTGACCTAAAAGAAAAGAAAATATTTTTTAATAATTATTATTTAATACATAATAAGAAGAAAATGGTTAGGTTGAAAATAAAAAAAAATAATAATAATTATTACAAACCGACGTTTCTAGCCACGTTACAGGTCTTCTTCAGGGCTTCTTGGTATGTACCAGTAAAGGTTTATGGTAAAGAAACATAGGTTTATCACTATTTAAGGAATTACTTTTCTTATGACCACTCGGACCCAGAAGAAAATAATGATATTTGTGTTCTTTTTTATTTATTTATTTTTGCTTTAATTCAAAAATTCAATTATGTATTTATCTGTTTAGTATGATAAACGTATAAACGATAAAAACAATAAAGGTTGATAAACGTGTTATTTATCAGTATTTCTTAATTTATTTAACTGAATTTTTTTTTAAATATTTTTTGGCAGTTCAATTAAATAACGTAACCATTTTAAAAAGTACCCATAAAAACTTTTCCTAACATTTTCCATGCAATTAAGCTTTAGGCTTAGGAATATTCAAAAATAAAATAAAAGAAGGTATCAATGCCGAGTAGTGATATTATATTAGAACTTCCATGTCGCAGTATATCATTTTGTCTAGAGGTGAATTATGGGAGGTGAGCATTTTATCTGTTAAGATAAAATAAAGGTCGTTGGATGAGAGATCTATTGGAATCCCGGCATGTAGTCGTGATTAAAAGAGAATTCAAGGCATCTAGACCAAGGATCCAATGTTTGGTGAGATATGTAGTAACGGCACGATTCAGGAGGAAATAATCAGTAGAAAAAAACATACCAAATCTTTAAGATCAGGATTAAAAAACAAAAATGTGTGCTTTTTTAATGCGGACATTGGCTCAGTTTCAATTTAATTTTTTGAATAATGAGAGCATAACAGACCTTTTTTATAGTATAACGGACCTCATCTTTCTATAAAATAATAGGAATACGTTTAGCGAACCGAAGGTTCGATTCCGATACCACCAATCTCTGCTAACAAACCCAATCTCACGCCAATCCTCATCCTCCCGTCGATGCTTCGTTTATCATTCGCCTCAGCGCTTATTAACTGTTCAACTGTATAATACGTAACTAAGCCCAACAACTTTCGCGCATCCAAATCTTCGCGGGTTTATGCCTTCAATTATAATAACTGGTTTCATATTATCTATACATAAACTATTACTCTCTCACTCTATAAAGAAAAGTCTGTTTTAGAATTAATTATTATTTGTAGATAGCTCGAAGTGCTTCTATTAGATTAAAAAAAATTGAAATGAAAATAAAATTCGCTAAATAATAAATAGGTAGTGGAGTGGCTCAATGAAAGAGCCAATCCTCAAATCCCACTGCAGGCAAGACTTCTATCTATATATATTATATATATTTCTTCTAGATTAGGGAATATATGATGTAAATTTAACTAAACACAATTTGTTGCTTGTTAATTAAGTCTGTTTGCAGCCGGAGGTGAATCACATAGGATCTAGGACCCTCCTGGGGTTCACTCAACCTCTATGAAATATTAAAAAATTAGGATATCCATAATAAAGGGGGGGGGGAATCTGGCGATTAAGCGTGATCTAGGACGTCACCTCCTTGCAGAACCGTTGTTCATGAAACAAAACCATGTACTGAACCCGAGACCCAATCACGGTTGTAGTGGTCAATTTCAACTGCGATGGCTGACATTACTTGGTGATTATCCTTGAATCGTTTCAATCTATATATTTTTCTTCTAGATTAGGGAATATATGATGTAAATTTAACTAAACACAATTTGTTGCTTGTTAATTAAGTTGATGTTTAAGAATATTGAATAAAAGTGTCAAGTACTTTACATAGCATGTTTCTGTTTGCCTGTCAACATGTCAATATTAAATTTTGAATGCGTGTACAAGGTTGTATCGATGCCTATAAATATTTTTAAAAAAATATTTTTTGTTTGAACTTGGGGGTACCTCCTGACTGAGGGGAGGACTGTCCAACCTCCATTTTACAGATTATACAGCCTTTCATTTATTTTCACTAATCATTGTGTTATTCAAATTGTATTACTGTAGTTTAAATGTGTTCTATTCTTCAGATTATATTATTTATTTTTCAATATCGTTTAAGCATGAAAACAAATAAATTCCAAAAATAAATTATAATGAAAATTATAAACGTGATATATGACACAATATGTTCATCGGTTAAATTCAATTTTTGAAGACCCATCTTTATTATTATGCCTTTATATTGCTATGTCTTATACTCTTAAATATATTTTAAATATTCTAATTTATTTCATGATGCCAGGGCAATCATTTAAGATGATTACTCAAATTATTATTTTAAACGTCCTAACTTTATTTTTAATTGGATTCTGTTCCAGAGGTTGGTTGTATGTTTAACCATGTACCAATTTACTGATTAATTAAACCATCAATATATAATTCATAAGTATGTAGTGCATCTGGGCTAAGTCAGCACCAAAAGAATTGAAACGGATATACTTTATTAATGCAAGTTGAAATGAGATTAATGATTTAATATATACATTGAGAAGTACACTTAATTATTCAGATGCAATCAAGGATTGCCATAAAATACATAACAGGACTTAAATTACAACTTATCCGTGAAACAGGGGTAGATTACGTCTGTAGGCAGGTTTTCGGCCTGGTCGATTCCGGATGTTCCTTCGCCTGCATCGTTCGCCGGCTTCCTTCTGACTCCGTGCTCCTTTTTTTTCGGGATCTTTTCAGAGACCTTCCTAAAGGCTGAGTCTTCGACAACCTCTTTTGTCTCTCTTTACCTACCTTGACCATGTGGGCAAACCATTCTACCTGAGTGACCGACCTATTTCTTGCAAACGGTCATTTGCTAATTGTGCAAAAACATATTTATTTTTATAATAATGCACCGGTACGATACATAGCAATATGTAAAACAAAAAGTTAAATGGTGATCACTAAAAACTTGTTTATATAAAGGAGAGATAATTGTATGTATTACCTACAGAAGAGTCTAGATTGAAAGTGGATTGGGTTTTTATGTTGTATCACGTTTGATAACCTTCCTTATACAAAAAATACACATATACAAAAATATTAGAAGAACACTGTTATGCATGTTAATATTATTGATCAGATGTTTATTTTATGTAATGAAAACATATTAATTGACGTTATTTATTTAATTACACTTATTTAATTCACTGTATTCTTATAGATGCTCCAGAAATCGAAGTAGAAAGGGTATGGGTCCACACAGGGATAGGATTCGAAGCTCAGCTCGTTTGTATAGTACATGCTCATCCGCCAGCAGATGTAAGTACAGTATTTTTTATCAGTACGTTTATATTAGGATTAAACTGGTTTAGCAGACACAGATCGGTGCAATATCCTTACTTATACTACTAAGATCAATTATGATTAATATAAAACGCTCCATCATCATCGAGAATATCAAAATAGAAATACAATATTTCCAGAAGATTTTCTGTCATCTTTAAACTTACTCAGCTCTACGTTTTATGATCGTGGAATGAAAGAATATGTATTATTCATGAATAAAAAAGTCTCTCACTGATGTATGAAGGCATGAACGTTTTGGGCCTTTAGGCAATATGGAATAATAATGTGATCATTAAATTTTTGGAGTGATCTTAGTTGTGTGAGGACTTAGAGGAACATGATATTAAATGTCACAGTTGAATAAAGGAAATGGCAATCGTCATATTTCATAAATAAATCATATTATTTACTTCACTTATTTAAATAAAGTATAAATATCAAAATCAATTTTCACTTCTTGTGTTTTGTTTGTTCAGAATTATGCCAAGCCAAAAGTAATACAAATAATATAAACGAAAAAGTAGATTTGAGATAAGCAGAATTTTAAGATTTGCTGAATAGACGATTTACACTTAACAGTATCATTTGGCACCATGCAGTGGTAGGTTTTTTTTTAAATGTCATTTTCCACCTGCTGTGGTAACTAACGTGCCTATCTCTTTTTTAGCATTTTTTTTTATTTAAAAAAGACTTTCTACTTTTAATGTTTTATGGCTGGGAGTATGGAATCCACAAAAGTTCACACAGCAGCTAATCACAAAACGACATCTAAGCCTCAAGGATAACGACAATTTGTTTGGTAACATTGTGTGTTAGAGGAATGGTATCAATGAGTCAAAGAATAAAAAACATCACATCTGTTTTTGGGGTAGTCCAAGGACAACTGTAGGCATATATTTACTTCGAAATAATGATAGAAGTAGGACGTCACATTAACTTGGTGAGAACTCGCACCTTTTATAAGATTTTACTGAATCTGTGTTGCAATGGGATCAATGACCGGTGTGATGTAACAAATCGGACAAATCTGCGGACAACTGTTTTTCTTAGGAATCGTATTCTTAACCTCGTTTACATCCCCGTTCAAATATTATTCAGCCCTATATATTTCAAACGAGAAATAATGACCGGTAAAATTTAAAATAAACCACGGTTTGATAAAGTGGAAGTACTTATGGTACAGTAACTAACGGGACAAAATTAGGGGCTTGAAGAACTTATTTTCCCTAATCAGGTAGAGCAGACATGGGCATATTTTTTAAGGGAAGGGCCGGATGAAATAGAAAAACATTTAGGCCGGTCCAAAAAATTGAACAGAACAAAGTTTTACAAGTGATACACTTTATTTTTGACTTTATCTCATTGCATTCAACATAAACGGTATAAAACTTGCAAAAAACTACAAAAATTTATTATTTTTTAGAAGAGTATGAAGGCGTATGTGATAGATGAAATTGTGACTGAGCTTCTAAAAGTTGTTCGTAACCTGGTAGAAACTAGGTATGCTGACTCGCAGCAGTGAAGATAAATGATGGTTGGTCAATCGGTCCCTGACGCTGTTTTTGCGAAGCTTCATAGTAGAAAACACCTGTTCACAAATGTAGCCCTCTGTCCGTCCTTTCATCCAGCGCAGAGCAACACACGCATTGAACTCCACATACTGACATGGGATAATACACTAATTAAGGCGCAAAGAGAAGAAAACGATCATTCTATTCTAGCTTTGCAGAAAATAAACTGTGTCTTATTTATAATTACGAGTATGTGTGATCATGTCGTGGGCCGGAATGACTAGGCCGGAGGGCCGCACTTGGCCCATCACTGGATTAGAGCAATCTGAACTCAATGCTGATGTATGAAGGCATCTGAAAAGATGATGGCCTCGTGAGCTGTAAGTTGGATTTGTTATTTGAGTACTACCGCTGGGTAGTTTCTCTACTTTTCTTTATATATATCATTATGTATCTTTCCGGACATTTACATGCTGTATTGCTATACTTCAGTTTTAAATTTCAATGAATAAGTTGTAGTTTGGAAAACTATTACAAAGGAAACGAATAGGGAGTTACGACTTCCTGTAATCCAAATCGAAGCGGCTAACTACGTAACTGATACCGGACAAAGGATTTAAGGAGTAGTTCACTAATTCGCAGGAAACAGTGACAACTAAAAGGCCCCCAGTGGAGACTGTTATGAGGTGTTACTTCCTGTCCGCAATTGAATAATTCATGAGAGAGGGAGCGGAAAGGGCGGGCGAAGGGAGCTCGCCGCTGCCTGGGATTAGCCGCAAAGGCATTAGCCTAAATGATAATTTAACTCGGAGCAGATCTACCTTCTCCCGCTTAGCCCTGCATTACGCTGTTGCTCTATCCTCCAGGCCTGTTGCCTCTTATAGGATGGGTATTCCGTCTTCATGGAATATGACTTACTGCTCGAGGCATCGGAGAAATAGGTGGATTGCAGGAATAACAGGGATCAACTCTACGATCAAGATCAAGTGAGGAGATTCTTAACGGAATCGCAACTCGCCAACCAACAGAAAGAAAGCATTCGTAAAATATACAAGTGACGCTAAAGCCAACATCAACTGGTACCGTGGTCATTTTTGTCATTCCCTGAAATAGTCACCTTCATTTTCCCGTTCGTAGTACTTACATCCAAACAATTAAACTAAAATGAAGAAAGTACATATCTAATGCATTAATTTCATATAGTCCGAAGCTGATTAGAAACACACCTGAAAACAATGTGCTCAGAAATCAGCGCCTGAACCTGAAGGTCTGAACGTAAACAAGTCCCATTTAACAGTAAAATACTTGGTCTAAAGATTTATGTACATTATAGTCATGAAAAGATGATAATTCTGGATGATGAGTAAACTAACAGATGTTATTATGTAAAAACTTGAAAACATTTTTTATTCATTAATATTCTCACCTAGTGGAGGTTAGTGAAAACATAGACGTGGAGATTTTTTTTTTTTTAAATTGTCTCCACATTTAGAGGCCGGGGACCCCAGGAGGGTCCTAGATCCTATATGATCCATCTCCGGCTGCTATCAGACTTAATAAAAGTCTTGCTTGTTTCCAAAAAAATAAAGTTGCTGAATAAACTACACATCTGTCCCTGAACTACATATCATGTCCTCAGAATGCGTGCAATTGATAGGTGAGAAATGTTCTTCAAGTTGATGTCATAATTTTGTCCTGTTAGTTACTGTCCCAGAGCTACTTCCGATTTTCCAAACAGTGGTTTCATACTGAATAACATTTCTTTAAATTTTTCAAGTCACTAGTTTTGTTTTGGAATATATACTACATAGTATTTGAAAGGGGTGATCCTCCTTAAATGTTCACGTTAGTTACCGTAAAAGGAGTATTATGATACATTTTTTAAATGACCCAGACATTTTTTAAAGGTTATAGATTATCGTGAACAAATAAAATGTCGAAATATTTATCAAGAAATCGCATAGACGACGATATTAGAGCCAACTACAGATGGATTAAACAATTAACACACTCAGCACAGCCAGAAACATGACAGATAGACAGAGGTTACCAATTGATTCGCCATTGAGATATAAATAAAAGATAATTACTAAAGAATGGATAAAAAAATAAACATTTATTTGTGAATGCCTTAGAAATAAATATAGGGGGAAAATAAAATAAGAGAATACACTCAAACTCAATCACTTATGAGGCAGCGAAAACTCCATTTCACTCAACCAATCCGTGTTTTTTTTTTAACAAATAATCAGTAAGCATCAAGAAGAAGGTACAATCATTCTGAGAAAGAGATTAGTTAGTTCAAACTCTAATAAATATACTTATGGATGCGTCCACACCTTATTCTTATTTGCTGAACATTTAACTGAAAACAATTCTAATAATATGAAAAAAATGGCAAAAATTATATTAGCTACGGTTGGCATAAAACTACATTTATCATTAACGCTGCATGGTCAGTTTTTCTTCTTTGCCCACATAATATTTTATTTTAATTTTTTTTAAATACAATCAATTTAGCAAGGTTAAGAATTTCTTCTATGCTGTTTATTTAAAACTTATATGCGTGATAATTAGTGTTTTGATTTAGCATCAAGAAGAAGGTACAATCTTTCTGAGAAAGATATTATTTAGTTACAAATATAATACGGATACAATTAGATGCGTCCAAATGGTATAATTTAGATTTTTTGAACAGTGAAATAAAAAAAATTCTTATGATATGATGAATAATGACAAAAGTTATATTTGTTGTTGTGTATATGCCGTTCACTCATTTTATTCCCACGCACTTTTTATATTATTAATTTAATTACTTTTAACAAGGTTGAAGAGTTCTACTATATTTAAAACTTATATGCGCGATAATAAGTGTTTTGATATTTAAAAATTGAAAACTGAATCTATTTTTCTATTGCCATCTTTGTGAGAAAAAGGTATGAATTTTCCTCTACACTATGTCTTGCTGCCTACAATGCGCCTTAATGGCTTGAATAGCAAAAACTAAAAATTAGTGCTAAATTTTCACAGTTTTTGGAGTTCAAACAGTAAATTTTCACATTCTAAGCCGAAAGCCGAAATCGGTAGTTCCATACCATCACGTAAAATATAGGGAAAAAATCTACAACTCTATTTGAACCAGGATAGAGCCAACACTTCTTCTTGACAAGGTGACGGCTATATAAAACGAGACCGCATAATTATTACCTAATACAAAAAATAAAGGGTTTTTGCCTTCGATGACATATTACCTTCCGAGAGATTTCATACGGTATATGTATAAATTACTTGAAACATGTAGGCATACACCTGTAAAATGAATAAGCGATCAAGTCGAAAAGTTAACTTCCAAATACGGAACAGTTTTAAACTTCGATTAATTTAAAAAAATGGACGTTCGGGAAAATGAGCTTATTTCACACGGAGAAATATCGTAACCACTTTTGCTTATAACTTTTCCATTTATACCTGATGGAAAATTTAAACTTTTATAATCCAGTCGTCTTGTTTATAATAACGGCTTAATGAGGATATCACATACTACATATACCTGACAGCCTCATTTATTTCAACCCGGTCAATTTAATACAATGAAGGAGTTACCATACATATAAAATACTCCTAAAAAATAATTAAATAAAATAAAGTTAATAAAAAAACGTATACCATTATAACCCACGAAGGGTCTTCGTTGTTAGTTGTTAGTTGAGACTTTACTGCTTCTTGGACAACGTTGTACCGTTTTTGTCCTAGATCACGCTTAACCGCCAGATTTTCTCAGTTCATAGAGGCTGTGTGAGCTCCAGACCCCAAAGGATCCATTGCCAGCTGCTAACAGATTAATTAAAATCTGCCAGTAGATTTGAACCCAGGACCTTCGGCATGGCAACTCAGCGCTCTACCACTGAGCCACTCCGCTCCGATGTTAAGGTGTACGGTTCATTAATAAAACAGTTTTAAGAAAAAAAGAAAGGTAAATTATAGAAACCGATTTTTCAATATATTATTTTTAAGGTCTACTAGCTTATATTTTCTAAATGGTATGTCTGAAACTATCTGGAACTGAACAAATCAATATTTCAGACGTATAGGATCAAATGCGTATAACTCCGAAAATGTCTTTATTCTCAAATTTTCGCTAGTTTAGTCAAACAGTTTTATGCTCCTGAAACTTCAAGTTCGGAACTGGACTTAAACCATGTGAAATAAGGCGGCCAAGTGTCAGTTATAGACAAAGTTGTCTGAACTAGAGAACCATGTGGAACAGTCAAGTTTCAAATTGTGTTATCCGTTTTTGAACCAGAATGTCTCATTTTATTAATGATTATATTTCTTAATTTTTTGTTTTTTTATGCTTTAATGTTAGCCTTTTTGATAAGATAAAATCGGATAATTGATTAGAAACAATTTATCTCCGTGGTGTAAGTCCATCACTTGAGCCTTCTTCAGGATACAGTATCTTCCAAGAGTGATTATGTTATCCCCCAAATATAAAAAACCTCGGATAATTTCACTTATACAGAATGAATCAAATGTATCTAAAACAGTTTAACACAGGACCATTGTTTTAGGTTCTAATTCCCTTCTTACAGCTATCCACACCCTCCCAACATTAATCCTAAACGATCATCCTATCACGTTCACATCCTCTGTTAAAAACTTAGGCATCACCATCGACCAAAACCTTTCTTAGAAATCCCACATAGCCCAGATATCCCGACGGACAATTAGTTCCCTGAAGTTATTCCATCGTTCTCGTCATCTCCTTACACAATCTTCCCGTAAGCTTCTCGTATCTTCTCTCATCTTCCCCCACTTTGACTATTGTAGCGTGGTATATGGAGGCCTTTCTAAAATGCTTGAAGACAGACTAAAGAGAATAATGAATTGGTCTCTAAAGTTTGTGCTTGGCACTCTCACTTCCCTCACTTCCGAAGACAATATTTCCTCTGTACATTATTATACCAATCTATTTACTCGCAACACCCTTCATATATTTACACCCTCCTCCAATTCAAATCCTCAGTTCAACACCATAAAACAAGATCCCGCCTTTCCGATCTCTATATTCGTTCCCACCGAACAAAAGCATTCGAACGCTCCTTTCTTCCCCGCTCCACCACACTGTGGAACTCAATCCCTCCTAATATCCGTCATAGTCCCTCACTATCGCCATTTAAATCCTTGCTTTTCCAACATCTCCTAGCTTCCCAAAAAGATGCTCTCTAAGCAGGTTAGTCATTAGCTTTGATTGTAATGTATAGAAATTCATTGTGCTGTTTATTTCTTTTAATTTTGTCTTTTAAGAAGCTGTACATCATGTAAAGAATTTATTGCATGCTAGCTCATGCATTTAACAAAAGCTATGGATTTATCAGTTCTCTTTAATTTCTTAATATCTTGTCAAGACTTGTACTGTTCATTTACTTATTATTATTTTTGTTTAAATATTTCTTTTTAAATTGTTTTTCTCATTTTTTACACGCTTTATGATTTTTAATATTTAGCCTTCTGGCTAGATAAACATTATGTTTCTTTTTCTGTTCATATTTGTTAGTCTAAAGGGACATAGTCCCAGAATAAAGTTACTTTTCTATTCTATTCTATTCTATTCTATTAATAATTGGCGATATTAATCGTATAATTTGTTTTGAAATCTATATCAATAATTTATCTATAATATCTATAAATTAAAATCGCTGTACATAAAGTAATTTTTATTTTAACATTACGAACATTTATTTGTAAGCAAGAGCTTTTTTGTAATATATTTCATCGATAGACAATAAGACAAATATAACTCTTATAATGGACAACCAAAATAAACAACATTTATACAAAATAAATTATAGGCGAATTAAGATCTATAAAACCAAAGATACTATTTTTGAAGCGATGCAAACTGTTACTAATAATACAGTAAAACAAGAAAGAAAGAAAAATCAGTCATTCGAAATAAATAATTTACTCTTAATACAATTGGATTAATGCAATTTCATAATTATATAACTTTCCATAATTATTATTTAAACTAATAATCATCAAAAAATTACACAATAATGAATGAATGAATAATGAAAAAAAAACTACTTAGGAAGAAAAATAAGAAGAGAAACTACAGCTTAAGATTTCTCGGCTTATGCCAGATAAATATAATACACCAATCCGGACCAAAGCCAAGGGTACGTTCATTTTATAATGAATTTGGAATGTTGAGGAATTATCTGACGACACTGATACGTCCATTCGTGTATTTCATTATTCGATCTCAATCCGAATCATCCCTTTGATATTAAGTATTAATATTAATTAGTTGGAGTATTAATTCTTCTTAATAATCGCCATTCGATTGTCTACAGCTTTTAGCCGGAATATTAAAAAAAACTTTAGATGATTCAGGTTGCTTTGAACTCTCTGATAAAACCCAGACAACACACCTGAGCTAGGTAATCTATTCAGATCACAAGAACGCAACGTGGACAATACCCTCCTTGGCGCTAGTTGCGAAAGGTAATTGTTAGTCATACGCCCCTCGACTGTTGGGGCCATTCTATGAAAGCTGGCGGCTTTATAAGGCTCCTCCTCTATATTAGCTTTAGATTGAAAGCTCACTTCATCTGCCCTTAGCTATTGGGGCTGGCTTTTAATATTGTCTTGTTTGCATTTTCTCCCTTCATTTAAATGTTTTAACACTTTAGAGCACTCTAGGCACACAATGATATTGCCAGTAGTGTATGAAATTGTTTTTTGTTTTATTTTATTTTCAACAACTCAGCCAAAACTTTTAACGGGCATTACATCCCTCATGGGGATGATATTATAGGGATGAAGTTAATAAAATCACCGAAGGTATATTCTGTATTGAATTGTTCATATCGGTGGACCAACCTCCATTTTACAAATTATTCGACTATTCATCTTGAGTAACAGTACATATGTATCCTTATACACATGAGGAAGAAAATGGTCCGGGTGGAAATCAGAAAAAAAAAAACTATTTAGTAAAGAGAAATGTTTATTTAAAGCAAACGTTTCGATAGTTGACCCTTGACCCCATTATAAGCCCTGAAGAAGACATGCAATGTGGGTCGAAAGGTTGCTTTTTAAAATAAATAGGTCTCCTTATTAAAGAAAATTCTTTCTGACCTCAGCCCGGACCACTTCCTTATACAACTGTTCATTCAATTGTACTAGCCCTTGTTCCAATTGTATAACTTTAATTTAGATATTAAATTAAGAATGCTAAGAATAAAACTGACGAAGTTGAACCGCAAAAGTTAAAGTTTCGATACGCAAAACGTGTTTGAGCTTGCACGATGACCAAGAGTAAAAAATCGAAAATTGTAACAACTAAAAAGCATTCTAAAGCAGACAATCCAATACTCTCTACTAAAATTGCCATGAATAAATTAATTTAGCCACCAAATGCAGAAAAAGCTATAACGTCTAATGAAACCGTATCCCAGCATGTTCCAAACCCATCTAATAATCAAGAGAAACCTTTATCTTGCCCTACGCCAAAGCCTCTTCCTATTCATTTAAAAAAATATTAAAAATTATAAAGAACTATGTCAAACCTTATCATCCGAAGTCGGACCTCGTGGATTTTACTGCCGTTCGAGCAGATCGATAATCGATAACCCAGACAACCATTTGCCCTTCAACTCCAGACGATTATCGCAAAATAATAAAGATATTAGAAGCTCAAAACGCCTTATTCCACACGTATCAGCTTCAGAAAGAAAAACCTTTTCGTAAAGCTACACCAGCTTAGACATCTACACTATACAACACTACAAGAAGAAATAAAATCGAGCTTGAAGAACATGGATACAAAGTAAAAAATGTTATCAATCCACAGCAACCAAGGTTGAAAATACCACGACCTATACTAGAGCAAAGTCCGAAAAACCAAGATGTATTTTAACTTGAATTTTCAAACAAAAATTAAAATTGAGGAACCATATATGAAAAAAACCACCGCAATGTGAAAGGTGCCAGGCTTACGGCAACACAAGAAGCTACTGAAGACTTCCTGCCAAATGTGTCCGGTGCGCAGGACCACATCTTACAACTGAATGTACGAAGACAAAAGAAACTCCGACCACTTGCGCTAACTGCAACGCTGCTCACCTTGCAAATTACAAAGGATGCTGATAATGTTTTCAAAACTTAAAAAAAATTCGTTTACAACAACCGTGTCAACTACATTAGTCAATCAGGAGTCTTCTTCTCAGATTAAAAATGTCATCAATACCTCTACGGTAAATAAAATGGTATTCTTTACAAATGAACAAGAAAAAACAGGTCTAAATTCAGTTGAGCAATTTTCTTCGTCGGAGAGAGCTAGAGAATCAGCTACAAAGGTAACATGGAGTTATTCTTCCACTCTTTCTTCCTAACCACCTTCTTTATCTTTCGATATCTCTTCGATTATAAAATCTTCTATTGAATCTTTGCTGTCTGAGCTCAAATCCTTTCTACCTCCTATTCTTGAACTTCTCGCTAAATTAACTTCCTCTATCATTCCGCATCATTCTAATGGCTAAAACTCTATTACCTTCTCTTAAAATACTCCTCTGGAACTCCAATGGCTGGCTCTATCGAAAATAAGTGCAAATGAAAATTAAATAATAAATAAATAAAAATTAATTTACATTCTTTCCGTATTACTTTTTTTTCATAGCAGCACTGTTAATAATAGTGTTAGCAGAAAAACAAAAATTTATGATGGCATTTTGTTTACAATTCAATGTTCTCTGTATAATATACAGTATTATTTATTCAACAGTTAAATTCAACTTTTTACAACCCATTTTTATTATTCCACCTTTTTTGTAAGGTTATTATCTTTATTTCAGAATGTTATTTTCCACCTTCTTGTTATTTTATATCTTATGTAAAATAAACTATTATACGGTAATCACTTAACGATTTTTTTTTTACATAATAGAAAGAAAATATGATATTTAAACATAAATTGAATATTGAGGCCTTAAGTCGAGACATATTGAGAAGAGTTGGAGAGAATATGATCTGCTTCCGATATACAGCGATCATTTGAGACTCGTTCCGAGATTTTTAGAACGTAAGTGTGGAGGAAAATAAGTAGATAGAGAGCTAAAACCGTCCATCAATATGATGGCTGAATGCGTAGCCTCATACGGAATAGGAAGACCTCCTCTGTCTGATACGAATTAAGGTTTATTAAACTGATATGATTAAACTGAACTTATGGCTAAAAGCTTTGAAGCAAGAGAATTCACTCGGGTGATAGAAGCACCATCTATTCTAGAGGAACGTTTACCGTTCCCTTACTAGAAGCTCATATTCTCCACCTTCGGTCATCTCGAGTCTGTAAAACACCGCACAAAACAATGCATCTGGTATAAGTGATATCATGTATGTCCTGTTTAAGACACACTCTAGAAATGGCAAAGCCTTTTTAATGAACATGTTTATTACATCCATGCGGATCTCATAGTATCCAAATCCCTAGAAACGTCCCCAATTTTTAGCGTTCAAGATACAGTCTGAGTTTTGGGAACGGCCAGACATGTGAGTTTGGAAGAAAGCAAGGAGTGAGGGTGCTAAAAATAGTTCGCCGTTGAGCGGGTATACAAAAAAAACAAAGGAAATTTTATAGATACAAATTGAAAACAAAACAATCCAAGGGAAAAATAATTCTGAAAATATGAAGTATGGTGTATCGGATAAAGTCCGTTATTCTTTACAAAATACACTGTACATTAAAATATTCCACGAAACAAAAATCAAAATTATTCCCACTCCGCACCTCTTATTTACGAAGTACAGTAAAAGTTCTTCAAAAGTCCATCATAGTACAAAAGTATAGCAAGACTCAAACACATGAGGCTAAGAAAAAATAATTTCATGGTGATCACTAAAAACTATTTCATATACATAATAGGGAGAGATAAATTAATGTTATGTGACAGTTTTTTGTTTAACGGTGAAATTTAATGAATCCAAATCATTATATACCTATAAATAAACTAGGCGATTTTACAGTCCTCCTACATTGGAGATATTGGACTCCAAAACATGAGCAATGGTAATAAAATAATTTTGTCCAAATTTGTAGTTTTTACAGTTTTTAATGGCGAAATTTGTTTTGTTTTTTTATTCTCGGTTAAAAAATTCAATATTGAAAGTAACAAACTCTAAATATGAGAAATCTATATCGTCCTTTTGAAGAAGATTAATGGAAAAGCCATAAAATTTCATATTTTAAAAAATAAGAGTGAATAATTGGGTGGGGAATCCAATTAGTGGCCTGACAGTTTAGGAAGTGAATTGGCCTGAGGAAGGAGGCAAATTGAGTTAGGTCCCGAAGCGGTTTCCACTATAAAGAGCCTCCGAGCTGCCGTCCTCATTTTTCACGCCGAGCGATCTCATATTTCGGCACCGCTCCGCAGGTTGGTTATGTGCTCTCGTCTCTGTCTTCGCATATTCATACGATTCCACACGATCATTAATAATTTTGATAACTCAATTAAAGAACAGAGACCAAAGGAACAATCTAGATTTAAATAGACCTTTCCAATTGCTTCATACAGCCGTTTCACCTATCGCTGTGCTCTAACTAGGAATTATAGTGTTCTTGAGGAATATTTTATCGCTCTGGACGGATGGCATCCCGTTACTTTGAAACTCCATAAAGTGTTACATTTAGGGCTATTCATAGGATTCCACAGAATCGTTAATACTTTTGATAACTCAATTAAAGAACATGGGCCAAAGGAACAATCTGCATTTAAACAGGCCTTTCCAACTGCACGTTTCAGGCTATTTCAACTCAACACAAAACAAACGCTCTAAGCTTCAAATCAGAAAAGGCTCATACACCTGACCATCATTAGACTTATGAGACTTACGGAGTTGAGCTTTGTGGCTGCACTAAGCCATCGAATTTCTCTCGTATCCAAGCCTTACAATCCAAAACCCTAAGTAAAATCCTCAAAGCTGCTTACTTTGTTACCAACAAAGTCATCCATAAAGGCCTTAATGTTCCATTTGTTAATGATTTCGCTCGAACCCGAAATCTATCCTTTCATAACAAACTTTATTCTCAATCAAACCTTCTGTACTTGCCATAATCTGATTCATTATATGAGATGTTATACATATTTGAAAGTCCATATGGATCTAAAAAAATCTTTTATTCTTTTAAATCGCTGTAATGATTATTATTCTATAGCAAGTTAAAAGGTTTATAGCAGGGGTTCCCAAACTTTTTTGTACCACGCCCCCTTTTGTGCAATGAAAGCTTCTCGCGCTCCCCCCTCCCTTAACAATAAATTGTGTGGGCCTAGGAACAAAACAAAAACAAATATTTTCTAAACATCATGGTTAATTTAGAATTTTAGAAAGACTACTTAAATTTAATTTAATGTTCAACTTGTCTCGCGCCACCCTGACATGTCCTCACGCGCGCCCCAAACTTTGGGAACCGCTCGTGTATAGAGTTTAAAACATCAATCATTTCTGAGTGGTTAATGTTAGAAATATTTGCCCGTTTGCCTATATTTTTAAAGTAATTAAAATGAGAATCCCGCGAATATGAAAAATAGACTTACCGCTTTCGAAGATAACAGCTCATATTCAATTGTAATTTTCAATATTTTTTTTAATAGGCCTGTTTAAAACCTCTTATTGTTAAATCGTTTGTAATATCTACCATTGTACCTAGGATCACTTTCTTTATTATTTTTATAGATTATTTTAGATATATTTTGTAGTCAAACGAATTCACCATGATAAAACTATATTGGGCTTTACTTAGTTTGCGTTCAGTGGTCTTATGTTATTGGTTCATCCGGTCACAGAATCCCAGCTCGGAATAAAAATGGAATAAGGTTCTTCCTTTTTGTATGGCGAAATATACGAATTGGGAAGCCTCTGTTAATGCTAATGTTTTCATGTAGCACCTTTCTTCTTCTAATGCTATCGTATGCCTGTGCCGGTGGTGCCTTCGTCTTCGCTGACCACTTCTTCTTGTTAGTGTTGTTACTTGAAGAAATGCATTGCCCTAAAAAGGTTTAAGTGTTAAGTGAGAAGGCATGTTTAATGCTTCCGCCGGTACGAATAATTAGTTATGCAAAATTTAAATTTGTATGTATAATGTCTACCTGAAAAACGAAGAGTGTTTCAAAACTTAAATTACCATTATGTATTCAGTTCGAAATGCAGATGATGATTGTATCGGTCGTTTTCACATATTACTGTGCTCAAGTTAAGATTGATATCCTCTCGCAGTGAACGAATACTGTATTTCATCCTCTGTATTACTTTTAAAACCCATAAAATGTTTTGGGTCTTTTATGCCTTGGATTTAAGGGAATCAGCATTTCCGAGAGTTAATCCAGCTGATTAGAGTCTTCGGAGATTGGAACACTGCTATGGTCAAGCCTCAAATAGGAATGGGAGGAGGCTGGCCGAACTAATGTCAATTTAGAAGATGTGTTTGCCGAATTCTACATGCCCCTTCTGGAATCACTTCGGCAAAGTTTGTAGCTCTTCATTCTCTCTCGGATTTTCTATTAGGGTCTTGTAACATTTATTTTCTGTGGGTGTTTTATCAGTGTCTCTCGTTACCTATTAATTAATTATCTCCAAGTATCTCTCACGTTTCTGAAGACAGAGAAGATTAAACCAAATTCATTAATCACTTAAAAAGTACACTGATTAATGACCGCCTGAGAACAGGGTCCCTAATCAAGTTATAATATTAATACCTATAACAAAAATAATACCATAATATTTAATTAATTTAATTATTGAAAAAACTTATTGATATAATGGTCTATCATTATTATCAGTCATTTATATAATGTCATTAACATTTGACAGTCTATATTTAGTTAATTAATTCCTATAATGAACAAATAAAAATTAATCTCGCTCTCATAATTTGCTATTTTACGTTTCAAGATACTAAAAATAACGAATGATAAAAATAAATCTATTAGGCCTTTAAATATTTTTTTTATTTCATTTTCTTTGTAAAATTACAATTATGATCCCTGGAGCTTTAGTATACTCCATTTTTTAAACAAGTGTCCGGGCATATACGCCTATAAAATAGCTATTTATTAAAACGGAGAAGAAATTAATAATTTTTTTATATCGATAATGATAATAATAATATGGCTGAACCCGTAGGCTCGACTCCGAAACCATCATTATCTGATTACAAATTTCCGTCCACGAGGTTACCTATGGCCTAGCGGTTAACATAACAACCTACTATACCCATGGACCCGGGTTCGCAGCTCGGCAGGTGGCCCTAGGCTGTTTTAAAGGAAGTAAGATACCCTTGGTTATGACGTCCTTTGGATGGTATATAAAATGGTGGTTCTGGATCAGTATGGTATCAGGTACTTTAATGATCACTATCCTAATTAAACCGAAATAGGCGAAATTTAGGACTCCCACTGTAGAGTCGTCCGATAGCAGTGTAAAGTGAAGTTAAATCAATAAACAATAAACAACTTCCGTCCAAGGACAGTAGTCCGCTTTCAGTTTCGGCTACTACCCAAACCCTCGGGTCACTTTAAACCCAGACCCGTTGGATCGCTCTCATCGCAATACTCCCACCTACGTATCGGTCTACACCTCGAAAGTTTACTAGTTAGTAAGTAGTAGTAGTAACTTAGTTTACGGCACACCGTTAATTAAAGTTTTAGAAATCCTTTCTTTACTAAGTCCAACAACTTTATATTTCCACCTTAATCACCACGATGATATTACTTTCTCAAGTTATTCAGCGATCCATTATCTCATAAATTCTCCAGTTGGCTCATTTTTTCGGGCATATTTTTTTTTTTAATTTCTCCCAACTTTGGGGTGCCCTAAATCAATCATAAGTGAATTTTCTGTGCATGTGCCTTTCTCTCCATCCAGTATCGCTTCCTTCTCTCCGATCTCTTACTCTTTTCCTCATCGCAGATTATTTTGTTCGTCCGCTTAGTTCTCGCCTCAACCCTTATCCTCCTGTCTCGGGTTATGGTATTGGCTGTTCCAGCAATAGAAATTTGATATAGCATATCAAACTTAACGCCGAGCTCTCTTATATTCCTTTCTGCTTCATTAAAATAATTTGGATTAGTATTTTATTTCTAAGGAATTCAAATAGAATATTTCGGTCATAAAATTAAACGCAATGACTTATTTTCGAATACCATAAGAGGTTCAATCTTCAATGTTAATATCAAAGTTTTACATCCATAACACTGTTAGAAGGATGATAATTTTATTTATTATAATTTTTAAATTTCGAAACAAAACGATCGAAGTCCAATATATTTCATAAGCCAGCTGAAAATTAAATTTAACTTTCAAACATATTTGATTATAATTTTAATAGATACCATTTAAGCATCATTAATATTATTATTTTTGAATATAATTAATTGAGGCGTTTGGTTTCAAAACCGATAACATCCATTTTCAAAAATATTTCAAGGTTAATCATAAAAGATTCAATTTTAAAATAAAAAGATACAATTTTAAAATAATCAATTTAACAAAGTGTTTTTATCTTTTTTCCTAACAATACACCTTTTTTTAAATCGCATTTAGACCATTAAACATTTATAAAAGTAAAAGAAAAAAAGGATTTTTGGAAAAAAATGGATGCATCTGATTTATTAATGGAGTTAATATATTAACTATTATTTTACCTAAGTAAGATCAGCTATTTTTCTATCCAAACCCCTTTTTTTCCTTTTAGTTAAAATTTAAATTGCTAAACGGTTATATAAAATTTTTAATGAAATTTCCATTTTCATGAAACGGCTCCCTCGCCTATCTTAGCCGCTATTAAACATTAATCTTCCCCTCAAGGGCTAAGTTCTTGAGAGTCCTGTTGGCGGAGTACTGTGCAGTGCTCCGGAGGACTTTAATCATAACTAGAGTCAACTCTATCCGGAAGCCAACTTGAGATAGATTGGATGGGGCTCTCGCTCTGATTACAAGGCTGACCAACGCGATTACCTTTTCCCCTCTAATTCCTGGTATTGTATCCCCTTTTCAGCCAAGCTCATATTCTCCCCGGTTGCAGGTAATCTTTGATTAGTTTTAGTACATCATGGCTAGTGATGTAGTAGTAAATATCCTACTTGTTCTTTATCGTTTACAAGCTATAATCCATGTCGAAGAATGATTTATATAATAAAATATTTGCTGGTCTGTCATCACTTAATCATTTAAGCGTAAATATATAGTCAGAAAACTTTTAGACCGCGTTTACGCTGAGGCTTTTTAAGATACAATACGCACTGATATTTCCATAGTCAATAGATAGTAAAATATTTCGTATTGTCAGCGATATAAATTTCTTGAGCCCCCTTCTTCTTTTAGATGTATAAATACTAGATCTAAGATTAGGATAGAAGATAAGATAGGATGTAGGAGACTAGAGAGAGAGATAAGAGATGAGATAGTAGATATCAGATAGTCTGTAATATATATGAGAGTAGTCTCACAGTTAGATGTTGTCCGTAGTCAATTCAATCAAGTTAGTTCATAAGAATGTCTCTTATAAATCCATATAATATCTGTTCAGTATCTCAATAGATCAATAAATTTCTTACAAGTCGTCCACCGTTTTTTTACTCCATGAAATCTAAAGAGAGGCGATAAAATGTTTATACTCGCAAGATTGCGCAAAACAACGGGAGAGACGAATCTCTTGAAGAACTACTTGTCGGTATCCTGAACGTTATGTATCGTCCGATATTTAAATCTTTGAATATGACGGGAAGAAGAGAAGCTAATTTTGTAATTACCATCTGTATTGCCGTTAATATATTGAAAGCTCATGTCTGCATTTTTCCTTTTTCTTTATGAACCTGGTCCAGGTCCTGGTGCAATATACTGTAGGTAATAGCGAAAGAATACTGAACAAAAACAAAAGGAATAATAATAAAAACAAAATTTATAAAATAATAAAGCATATCATCTTGATCATGTAAATTTTACCAACTCTCCCTCATATGAGGTCTCTATTAAAAAATACAACTCATACAATAGCTCATAGAAGAAGTTATTTTTTATGTTTACTTTACAATACATCGTCAAATTAAAGATTAAATTGGCCCGACACGTGATCAGTTAGTGAACTAAATTTCTCTAAAAAAACTGATAACCACAGACATTTCCAGAATGTCAAGATTAATTAGAGAATTTTTCATGAGTCTTATTATTAAAAAAAAAAATACGTGATTTTTCACAATTGTTGAAGAAACAATTGATGGCATCAAAAATAAGATTTAGAGCAGAAATTTTTTTTTTAAAAACATAAGATTTTTTGAATTGGTTAATCACTGTAAAGTGTATCAATACTAACCAAATTGTTGTTTTTAGAAAGAATAGTTTTAGTTAGTCATATATAATTGAAGTTTTTGTAATAAAAATTAAAAATGAGAGTAAAAATATTTTGTAATATAAAAAGGTGAAGCTTCTGTAATTCCTCTTTTAAGTCTACCACCGCCTAAATTATGTGTTGGTCTGTAATCTTACCTGTCCCGCAGCGCAGTGCAGTAATGTGGTTTTTTTCTAGATCAGGGGCAGTCTCTTTATAGTAAGGAAATGGGAGTTATTCATTACAGTAACTGCTTACTTATATCCGCGCTGATCATTGCTCAACATCAAGAAATTAAATGCTACTAATAAGGTGAGAATTATGCACTACAAATCATAGATGTCTTACACAGAAATCATAGTGTAAAAGAGTCATTTTTTTATAAATGTGAGGTCCGATTTTCTCCAGCTGATTCTAATAGTCAGAATGAAAATCTTATAATGATAGCTTATCTCCAGCGAATCCAAATGTTCCAAAATCGTTCAATCCTGGTTGTTTCCTTTTCTTTTTGAACTAGATGCCACTAAAAAATTTTCATTAAAATTTAAAATTCTAAAAACTTTATAACATTTAATTTTGTCTTAACTTCTAGCTATCGAATAACTCATTACAATTTTTCCAATAGCATTATTGGAAAACATTTACTATAACAATACATCAGCATTTCTTGAATAAATAATTAAACGCCTTGAATAATATGCTCATGCCTTTCTCGATAGTAATCCTTCTAGTGAACCAATGATCTCCGAGCATATAAGATCATTCTCCGACCAGTAGTGACACATCCCAGTGATGCGTGGACCCTTGCAAAGCGACAAGAGAGTTTCATTAATGGTCGGGAAAGCAAAATCTTGAGAAAAATATAGCCCAACCAAAGGCGAAAATATATACAAGATAAAAACCAATAAATAACTTAAAGGCCTGTACAAAGACCCCGATTTAGTCTCATATATTAAAAAAGGGAAAATATTATGGTTGGGTCGGGTTCATCGAATGGATCAGGAAAGTCAACTAAGGAAGATGATGGAGGGTTGGCCAGAGTGTTGTTGAGGAAGAGGAAAGTGATGAGTCTGACCTACAGCTTCTAGGAGCGAGAATAGAAAAGAAGAGCTGTAGAGGATCGCTCTGAGTGCAGAATTCTTGAGGAGGCCAAGTTCCTTCGAGGATAGATAGACGGAGAGATATAGACAGGCTGAATGATTGATATACAGTTCTGAATTTTCCGTACCGTCCTAGAATCCTCTTCTTTGACTTTTTTGACTCCTTAAGAAACTAGCATTAATACTTCTAACGATAAGATCATCTCTTGGTTCATGAATTATATCAGGTAATGGAAACATGTCTGTAACACGCATAATGCATATATTGAGTGCATTAATAGCCTATTTACTTCTGGCATTAATAGTAAGAATTTACGTGAAATATGATTGTTTTGTTTTTTTAAATCGACGGCTGATTTTTGTTGACTCAGAAGGAAGTGGTCCCAGATTGTAAGGTTTTTGTGCACAAATGGCTGCTTTAGTTGCAGGACATGTTTCTTTCTACAGTGGGTAAGAAATAGCCTATAGTTAATCTCTCAGAAATCCATTCGCATTCCTCTTCAATATGCTTTTTTGTGATTTTTTTACGGCAAAATCAACTACCAATGGTAGTATGTACCAGGAATGTAATGTTCCGTTCCTTGGCAGAAAATGAAATCTACAACGGCTATAGCCGATGTAACCGTTTTACGATATACAGGGTGTCCCGAATTTAAATGGCAAAACTTCAGGAACTTATAGGGGACCGTAAAACTAAACAGTAAGTCCTTTAGAGATTTGCTCGTTTTTGCTTATTTTTAGAGAAAATCGCAAAAAAAGAAACAAAACAAGTTTTCATTTTTATACTTATTTATTTACATTTAAATTTATGTTATGTTCTTTTTAATGTAAATATTGCTCAAAATGTTGTCCTCTTGCAACAATGCAAGCATTACATCTAGCACTCACTTGATAAATTGCAGCTAAACATTGTTCTGATGATATTTGGTGCACTGCATCTATGATTCGGTCTCTTAATTGCTCTCTTGAGTTGATTGACACCGAATAAACTTTCTGCTTCAAGGTTCCCCATAAGAAGAAATCCATGGGTGTCATATCAGGTGATCTGGGTGGCCAAGGTAATACTCCTCCACGTCCAATCCATCGTTGTGGAATATTTATATCCAGTCAAGCTCTAGCAACTCTGCTATAATGAGCTGGACATCCATCGAGTTGGAACCACATTTCAATCCGCTGTTGTAAGGGAATGTCATCTAAATAATTGGAAAAGTCGTTCTCCAAAAAATGTGTAAATGTGATACCATTTAATCTTCCATGTAAAAAATATGCGATTTACTCTAAAACTAAGCTAAAACGAGCAAATCTCTAAAGGACTTGTTGTCTTAGTTTTTCGGTCCCTTATAAGTTTCTGAAGTTTTGCCATTTAAATTCGGGACACCCTGTATATACCTACCGGTGGTCCTGATTGTTACCAATAAACAACTATATTAATATAGCAACCGGCATTTGAGCTGATTGTCGCGGATAGGCGAGCCGGCTAAGTGGAATCTGCATAGCTAACTGAGGCCTGCCAGCCGCTCCTTTATCATAATACGATTGATCTCGAGCCTACGCTCTGTGATAATTTGCAATAGTTGAAACCGAAATCGATTCAGGCTTTGCATATAGTCGCCGCTGTCATGGAGTTATGCTCTAATCCTCTCAATGCGAGGACTTGGAATATTAACCCGATACTAAAGGGAATAGTTTAATAATTATTAACTTAGTGCCTTCCAGATGAAGTGCTATAACACTCCGACGGAACTGTGACCACGGTTTAAGCGTGTGAAACCAGGAAACTTATCCCTTGTTCCTAGTCAAATGGAGAAAATGACCACTTAATCGTTTTATTTTTTAATGAATGTATTTATAATTCATTTTATGATACTTTTCATTTATCCTGAACCTTTTTAATATTTAACAATAACTAATAATTTGAAGTGATACGTAAGCTGCTCATTAAATAATAGAGTATCACTTCCACAAGTTGTCGGTTCGAGTTGAGTCACAACAACTTATCAATCATTACATTTTTAATATTCTCTCAAAATACGAATGAATAACGGTGGGTTTCAGTATGGAAAAAGATGTTAGTTATGGGAAATGTGTCAATTTCGACCATTCACAGCAAATACACAACATTCTTCGTCAACATATTACCAAAATGCTCTAGGTTTTTTTCTCTTTTCTATTCATTGCTACCTGGATTTCCTACGGGAAGATTAAAAAGAAAATGGCAAATCGAGGAGAAAAAAACATTGAGGTCAAATTTAAGATATTGCACAAGTACAAATGTTACATAAAAGAATAATAATAGCATTTAACTTTATGAAATAACGTTACATATGCTCAAAAACTTTCAAATTTTAACAATGGCTTTGTTGAAAATTGAAGAAACCTAAGATTTTTATTAAATAGTTGACACTTGTCTACAAACTTTTATTCTTACGTAAAAAGGATGACGGTTTCTTGAGAAATAAAACAGTTAACAAAAATTATCTTAACGGAAGCCTTAATTAAGTCTTGCTTCAATTATAACCATCGCGAATATCAAAGACGACAAAAATGGAATATGTATATAAAAGCATGCATATGTATATATATATATATATATATATATATATATATATATATATATATATATATATACAAGCTTCTAAAAACTGGCTAAAAGATAGCTGGGATTTAAAATGGAATATATTTTTAATATTCAATTTTATTTTTTAAAAATAATAAAAATAACTAACTTTTTTTCACAAAGCATTTTCACAAGTCATTTTTTATGTAACAAATTATAATTATAATAATTTAAACTGTTGGTTTGTGTGTGTGTACCTTTATCAATTTTAGACTATTCAACAATAAATAATTTTTGGCCTTTGGTGTTGTAATTGGAAAACGCTTTCGTCAATATTTTAAAATATTATTTATTTTTTTAGATTAGAAAATGGGGTTGGATATAGCAATTTTCATTAAAAATTAGAAAAAATGTAATATCTACTAATAAAAATATCTTAATACTACTCGTTAAAAATCAAAGTGCTTACCATGCACGCACTAACACAGTTGGAGAGTGTAAGTGCTTACAGGACAGCAACGTGTTCATTGCTTTTCTCAAGGTTTTTTCCGGAGGATTTTTCCAAGACCGGCCTTAGTTACCGCTGAGATAAAGATTTTTTTTTAGGTTTACTTTCCATTAATTCTATCTCTCTTCAACTTTTTCCAACAAAGCATCTGCTTATATCTGCTAAATATTGATGAGCACTTCTTAAGCGCTGTTAAAAAGATTATTTGACAAAGTTTTAACTTCTTACTTCAACCATGATCAAAATAACTTTTTTAACACTTGCCAAGAATGAACTATATCGTACTCATATTGTTTCTAGTAAAGAAATAAATATTATTATTACTTTTTATAATTATTAAATGTCAATATGGATTTTTACCGGCTAAGCTAATAATCAAATAGGATGGAATAGGAAAAATCTCAAAAGCAAAGCCTTAAGTATCTAAATAAAAACTAACCAGTCAACATTTCGCCAATTCAAACATCATCAAAACACACTCAAAGAACAATGAAATTAAAGATCACGAAGTGCAACTCATCTCACACCAGCAATCCAAACAGACTCACCAAATAGATACAGGAGTCTTGCTCCCCGACGCTCTACAAACAACTAAGGCATAGGAAGGAATATACGGACAGCTGGGGAGGTTAATAATCAAGATTATTACCAGGTGTTTTTCATTGTATATCTAGATTTAATTTCTCCTTGAAACATAATGCCTGTGTGTGTCGTTTTTATACATTTCAAAGGGAAATGGAGGAGCATGCAATGATTGTACAGAATAGCCAAGTCCCCTATCTACTTTATTCTCTCAAGTAACCTATGAAAAAACTGTTCATTTTTTATCATTTAATCGTGAATATTAACCTTATGGTAAATAGTAGTTTTTATAAAATAAAAATTAAAGATTGACGATAGATGTTAATGGGGTTGTAAGCGAAGAAATTCAAATCTTAGGGTTTAAAGATGGTTTGGCTAAAACTGGTGTTGATCTGATTGTTTTCCCTTTCATAATCAATCCTCATAACCTCCTAAGCAGTGTTAGGAGGAATTCCGCACAGCCTTCTCCAGCTCTGTCGGTCTTCCACCAGCTGTGCTCTTTTGCTCCAATGGAGTTCCCTCTTCTCAAAGTCCTTCTTCACCTCTTCTTCCCACTTCCTCCTAGGTCGTCCTCTTCCTCGTTTTCCCTCCACTTTGGCTCGGTAGGTTTCGCTAGCAATTCTGCTAGGATTCATCCGCAGGAGGTGTTCAAGCCATCTCAGTCTGGTTTCCTCTATTAGCCACCCCTTTTGCTCTTAACGCTTTCAAGATATCAGTTTTCCTTACACGGTCAAACGTTTTTGTGATATCGATAAAGCACAAAGACATTTCCTTTTCCTTTTCTAGGACCTGTCTCATTCCAAAAATCAGGTTTTGACTGCTCCGATTTTCACGAAAACCGTATTGTTCCTCTTATAGCAATCCATCAAGTCGTCTTCTTATTCTGGTTTCCAAGATTTTGGAATAAATCTTGCTTGGCACACTCAAGAGGGATATACCTCATGATACACCTAAATCTAAAGGTACATAGTCCCAGAATAAAATTACTTGTATATTCTATTCTATTCTACCTGGGTGATTATTACAGTTCTGTTGTCTCCTTTCTTAATGACTAGGACTATAACAGCCACTTCCCAATCCTTCAGGATTTTCTTCTGATTCTAAACTAAATTCAGTAGATAAAGCATAATCTCCTTTCCTCTAAATTCCTTATGTTTTAACATTTCGGGACTTATTTCGTCCATACCTGCGGATTTTCCTAGTTTCATGCTTAGCAGGGCTTCTTCTAATTCGTCCTCATCAATATAATCCTCTTCCTCCCAGAGATCTCCATCTCTCTCTGTTCTTCACTTATCCACACCTGTCCACCTTTCCATTATTCGATGGTTATCCATGAGAATATTTCCTTCTTTGACCTTTAAAAACTAATAAGCTGCTACTCTTTCTTTCCTCATTTCTTTCATTACACGGTAGAATACTTTCTGATTTTGATGAAATTCAGATTCCAACTTTCGTCCGAAGTCCGTCTTTCCTCTTTCCTCTTGGCTTCTCTAGCCCTTTCTTTTTCTCTCATTTTTGGCCTCAATCCTTTTCTTTTTATACCGTTCATAGTTCTCTGGCATTTTTTGCGCAAGATATTCTTTCCATAGAGTCTTTTACTTTACCTTTGCAAGTTAAAATAGTCCTGCAATTCTGCAAAAGTAATCAAATGTAATTTCTGCCTAATCATAAACCGATTGTAATTAAAGTAGGATGAACAATACGACTTTCATAGACCCCGTCGAGAGGAGTATCAAGTAGACTATATTACTTACTAAGAATACCCTGTGGATAAACATAAGCATAAACATATTTTCGAGTTTTCATCATTCCAATCAGCATGATGTAATGAAAACCTGACAGACGCAAAAGTTATTGTTACAACGTAAAGTGTAACGTTCATCAGTTTATATAAATAAAAACAGACAAAACTATTTGTCAATTATTCTCTTCATGGTGCATTATTCGAAATCGCCGAATTATCAACGCCAGTAATTATTTTCGCAATAAAATATTCACAAGGACAGAGTTATGTAAAAAGGAAAACGTAACTTTTCTTTATTAGATAGAAAAGTCCAGATACAATGAATCTAGGTAATTTTTAATATTTTTTTATATTAGTATTGAATTATAATAACCTTAAATATATTATTATTTGTGGCATTCCATAATAAGTTAAATATTTGCTCGCCGTTTCGGGCTACTTCAATTGCTTCAATATTGCTACTTCAACACTTACAAGACAAACGCTCTAAGCTCTCTATTAACAACAAAATAATCACATGCAGGGCTATTATAAAACCTATTAACACTTGCCAATTTGTTGCTCCGATGCCAGTCCTCTCGTGACAAACTTTATTCCCACTGTTTTCAAACTGAGCTACCTCTTTAACTACCTGTCTTTGTAATTATTTTATAAGTTATCTTGTAACCATGATCAGCACAAATAAATATAAATTTAGTCAATAATTATTATTACTTAGTAAACAATTCCTGGTCAGTCAACCACGTCAACTTTTGGAGAAAAGAGGGATATGTCTCTTATTTATTAATGAAGAATTATTATAAGAATTACTATAAATATAACATATATTAAGTTAACGATCTCAGGATGGCATCCCATTTTATTATTTAAATATAATTCTGATTAAAGGATCTGACTTTTCCATGAGATCATGGCTTGGGCAGTGAAGCCAATATATATATATATATATGTTATAGCAGTATAATTGGTGAAAGTTTTTATTTCAACGATTTAAATATTGATATGAAAGAACATAGGGAGTTTCAACGTTAATCATTAAGAGAAACGGTTCATTAAATGAATACTAATAGAGTAAATCGTTTTATATAATCTATTTTAAAGACATGACTAAACTTGCTAAGTGGTATCGAAATATATATTTGCTATAAAGAAATATATTTTTCCATAGCATAAATTAGACATATGCAAAAACGCCCTGTTTAAATTATTGAAACTATCATTTATTTCTTAAATATTTTATTTGAAAAGAAAAGATTTAAAAAATTATATCATATAACAATAAAATAAATTATTATTATTTATTTCATGTGTATAAAAAATGATGCTTACCAATAAGCAGTTTGTATTTGTTTATTACTACCGGTATGCAGTCACCTTTTAGCCAGTTTCTCTATTCACATGATTGTTCTTGCGATGGAGAATACTTTTGCTCTTCAGCATAAGCAGTACGAAGAATTATATTTTTAGCAGTAAATATAAGACTTCATAGAAACATCTTCAGAACGTCATTAATAGCCACTGTTGATCACCGTGGGCACTTCTTATGTTCCAAAGACATTTTTCTGTTTCTGGTAAACTTAATGACTTAATTACTGGTAGCTTAACTTTATACATCTTCTTTTCCTTATCTAAACTCAAAACCACAAAAACATACGCAATGAAAGTATAATGAGCACTGTCTAACTACTTATCAAAAAATACTAACACATGGATTGAACATATACTGCAAGAGAATTCCGTTTTGATCCCTATAAATCAGAGTTTTATATTCACATAAGGTAGTAGTAGGGTTGTAAAAAATACCAGTCGCAGTTCCTTTATATGAACCCAGCGCCTAAAGTTATGAATAAAGGAATTCTAAGGTAAAGGTTTCTGGCTTACCGAGGTTTTTTTTTACTTAGCTTGAGCAATAGTTGAATATAGAGCAATAAATCAACTAAATCAAAAAAAAAAAAGACTGTTCATAAGCTCCTCATTATCCATTATATAAT
Organism: Arma custos; assembly: GCA_037127475.1. Classification (NCBI taxonomy): domain Eukaryota; kingdom Metazoa; phylum Arthropoda; class Insecta; order Hemiptera; family Pentatomidae; genus Arma; species Arma custos. The sequence continues at coordinate 77,865,077 of CM073764.1, forward strand.
AAATAACTTATTCGATCCTATGCATAATGATGAGAGAGATATTAATATGTAATTTGCATAAAAAAAGTCGAATATTTTTGGTAAAAATCACCAAAAAAATGTTTATATGGAGCCTTGGTCCAAAAGACTTCGATGTTTATTTCTTCTTCATTTTTTTAAATTTAAATAAACATCTCTCTATAAGCATTTATTACTAGACCTTTTGTTTCATAAAAATATCTAAAAATCACTAATAATTTAAGTGAGGCGTTGGCATAGAAAAACAAGTCAATAAAAAATATGCAGTCATGAGTAATGCCTACAGAAATGAAAAATCAAAACTTTGGAATAGCTGTTTTTTTCTTGAATTCCTAAATCGATTCAATCCTTTAGGGGAAAATAAATGTTCAACTAGTTAATGTACTTTTTAAGTTGGAATCAGTTTCAAAAACACAGCTACTAAACGACCTAATAGTTAAATTTAACTATTCTGATATCATTGGAATTCTAACCTTGAAACTAAGTTGACTTAAACATTGTGTAGCTCATTGACGAGCCGCTAGGCATCACCTGTCTAGCCCAATATGTCACGAGCATGTCGATGACGTGAACACATAGATTTCCCCAACACACACACACTAAACACGCCTTAAGAAGTCATTTTACTTATTTCTTAAATGAAAATATAATTAATCATATTAATAGCAATGAATGGTTATATATAATAATAACAATCAGTAGCAGTAGCAGTAGTTTATCGGTGACAGTAGTTAACGTCAAGCAACCAACGCCTGACTTAACAATACTATCGTCATGAACGGTATACATAAATTACATTTCACTAAAGCATCCCCTGGTAATGGGCAATATTAGCATATCTTATAACATCCTAGGATTGTCCACTATCGGTAGATCATTGTTATATATTTTTTCCGCAGCTGCAGAAAGCTAGAACGGGCGGAGAAGCCCGCGGTTTCTAAGACTCGAGAGGCCGGCTAATATATATGCAAATATTATACAGATTGGCTATTTGTATGCCACGGGAAAACGAATAAATTAATGTGCTTATTACTCGGCGTGAGCAGAGCGCGCTGTTCCTGACTCGATGAAAAACTCCTAACGTAAAAATGAGTCGAGACCAGGGAGGAAATGGTGATATAATTTTCTGCAACCGGTGCACTATTTTCGCCGAAAGCCTCCGACGTAAGGGAAATGGACGGTAATTCCTTGCGTAGCATACCTAACAACGCCATTAATTGCTCTAGTGAAAAACCCCGTTAATTAGAAAGTTAGCACTGACTGGATTCAGGAGCAAGTTCGTTATCTTGGCTAATTTACTTTAGAAATACATCAGTGCTACAATTGGAGTCAAGTAATTTTTTTATGGGTTGGTATAAATTTTGAATTTTGAAACTATAACCAAATATAAAAAAAAATAATAATAATTAACAAGAAATACTTTATTTCATTTAACTAATATAAATATATATATTTATATATATAGCATTATATACACACATATAAAAAGCTTTTTTCCTTTCTTCCTATGCTTCTCACTGTGGAGGTTATACATTGATTGCTTGATCTAGTAAATGTTTAATATGTTAAATACTTCAAGTTAATAAAATACCCGAATTAAATTAAGGAAATCTTTGCCTATGAGATCGAACATCTTACAAAACTGAGCCAGGATTTTTTTAATATTAATTAATTATTTATAAATGTCCCTAAGCAATACAAACTTAAGTATACAGAACTTGTTAAATGTGATTGTCAAAATCAATTAACATACGAACATACTACAAAGGCTTTCAAGAAAAACTACAAGGACATCCAAACTAATGGCCACGACTCTCTTGCCTGAAAACACTAGGAGGAGACTAAAAAGACCGTGGATGAGGAGTTTATTACCATAGGAACTAAATAGCTTTATTATTCTTCATGCCTTTCATGTCATTTTGTTTTATTTTTCTGATAGTCAATCTGCTGATTGTCAATTGTTTTTACTTGGCAGGTGTGGATACAAATATGAAGAGAAAAATATATATGTCAATTGGAATCTAATTACCTACTCCATATAGAGATTATAAAGACTTCATATAGCCCTATAAAGACATGGGACGTATTTGGAAAACAAAGGAAGAAAATTATTTCAAAATTCAGAGAAAATAAGCAGTGTAAATAAGTCTTGTGAACCGTTCATAAGGAAAGACAAACTGTTCATATTCAATTTACCAACAACATGAATGAGGATAGAAAGCTGTTCACAAGCATTGTAATTATATTCAGAATACAAGAGACACTTCTCTTAGCTTTTCAACTAAGAAGTCCCGAAAGAAGTTGAAAACGTTTACCATGTAAATACCACAAATGTTATATTTATAAGACCTCGGATGAAGATGAGATTCCAAGGATCCAATAAAAAATAAACCTGTACCACTACAACTCGTGAAGAGTCTTGAGTGCAGTACATGTTAGAGACTATTGTTTCTTCGAAAACAGTTGTGCAAGGAGGTAACGTCCTAGATCACGCACAACCGCAAGGCTTTCCCTAAATTGTGGGTACCTACATTATAGAAGCTGAGTGAGCTCTAGTTCCCGAATGTTCCATCCACGGCCGTTAACAGATTCAACAATATCTGCCGCAGCTGAATTTGAACCCAGGACTTTTGTTACGGATCAACTCAGTGCTCTACCATAGAGCCACTCCACTCCCGCCAAGGATTAAAAATAATAATGTAGAAAGACTGAAGAAATTCCAGCAGAACTTTTGTAGATCTCTTGAGCGTACGAAGTTTTTCAGTGCCTAACTGCCAATGCTGAAAATAGGAGTACCGGTAATTGTAAAGCATCCTACTTGAGAAAGGATGTAAATAAAACTTAAATCACACCATATTATTGTTGATTTAAAAGAAATACTTCACTATAGCATTCATACACAACAGCTCAATGATGATAGAACTCAATATCAATGTGGAGCTGATTTTGACTGACGCGCCAGGAGAGAGAGAGAGAGAAGTGCCAGGATACGTCAGGGGGAGGGAACATCTAAGGTATTTGTTTCATGAAGAGGAGTGAGGAAGGGGAGGAATTGACATGTCTCCTCTTTGATTTAACTCACGAACAAGGCATTAGATAAGTGAGAAAATAATTCGATCTGGCAGTTCAAATTGCTTACTTTGATGATACAGACAAGGCTAGACGCTGCTTCATGATGGATCCATAAAATAGCGAGAACAGAAAGAAAAAAATAGTTTAATGTAAATGCAGCAAATACTCGGTCACAGAAGAAATCTTCAGGCCCAGCGAAGAAATCATAGCCGATTATACGATTGAATAAAACTCCTAATGTGCTAAGGTGCTATGCTGAAGTTTCCAGGTTCAAATACGGGTGAGGAAGATAAATTATTCTACCTGTTAGCAGTCATGGAATTGGGCTGTCATAGGCTCTTGTAGTGTATAGGTTTTTTTTTTTTACAAATGTCCATTAACAAACTCAATTGGAATTACCGATTTGACCTTTTGAGATTTCTTAAAATTTCATTCTATCTTAATCTTAATCATTCTAACTTCCTTGGGAAAATTCTTTTTGTATATGTGAACGAAAAAGAAGTAAATAACTTAATTTATGTTGTACATTGCTCATATCTATCCTTCCTCTCATTCCTAGCTCCGTACCTCAACATTTTTAACTTTTCTCTAGATTCATTTCGGAAATCGCTAGAGGTTATTGAAAAGAAGTGACCACAGTCTTCATTATATAAAACAGTCAATGATTTTAGAGCTATATTTAAAGACCAATTAACAGATAACTTTATATATAAATAACATAATGTAGTCCTCATTTGCTTGTATCTTACTATTAGTACTGTAAAGTACTTCATCCTGTTTTAATTTAATTAAAATTAAATTCTAAATAAGAATAAGTGTTCTGTTGCGCTTTTCCTAGAATTTGAAGCAAATTTTAAAAAGGAAAGTTTCTCAATCAACACCAAGATCAGCGTCTAGGATTGTATTATTATAAAATACTAAGGTATTTTATTAGAAAATATTATTATAAGAAGAGAGAATTAAAAATATTGTTAACTAGAAGGTGTTATATTTACGTTTTAAGTAGTATTTAATGATTAATTAGCTAAATTGCAATAGACCCAATTTCGTTTAATGGTGAGTGGTAAGCCATTTTCATTATTTGCGGATAGTAACTTGTGCTTTGACGAGGGTCCGACTTCTGTACTGGGATGTAAGAAAGTTATAGAAGTACTTTTCTTTTTTACCATATGATAAACAATATGTAAGTATCCCTGGTGATACACCACTTTTCTTTCCTAATTCAATTTCAGTATCCTCAATCTCACCAGAAGTTGAAAAACAAAAGTAACCTTCCCTTCACCAACATGCCGGGCATAAGTTGGTGAATATTTATTCAGGGACTCGTGAAACTCCCTCAACTTCCTGAACCGCATAACACGGTTACATTCTTCTTTTGAACAAAAGACAAAGCAAACATGTAGAATCACTAGACAATTTTTGTCAGAGTTATACTCTTTATTCTTTTCAGAATCGTTGTCTCTCAAAAATATATAATTCTGATGAATTGTTTGATAAAGCACTTGTTAGAATCCAAGGATCTTGTCTGCGTGGATTTTCAAATTTATCAAAGTATGGATTTAACGTTCCTCCAATCCAGTTTTTCATACTAATGTATTTCTTATACTTTGGCACTATTCCTTCTTTAGCGACGAAGTTCGCTCTTGGATGGGCTTAGATGGACGACTCTACATAGAATACATAACAGAGGCTTGTTGAAATTCTATATCCAACTAGTAATAGAATTTGAATATTTATAAAGGAAAGCACACGCAGATATTCGGTTGCGGAGATGATCCTCGATCCTCTACAACTGTTCTTTTTCCGAACGAAAAAGATCTCATGATTATTTGTGTGTATATATATATATATATATATATATATATATATATATATATATATATATTTATATATATATATATATATATTACAGATCTTTATAACTTAAGGCGTAATTTCAGGAACTGACGCTCAATCGATTTCACGTAATCTCAATCCAAACATAACTTTAACCTATACCTGTAATAATTACAATGTTGATTATATATTTTTTTAATCCTTATAATTTTATTTCTATGATTCCTTAAAAGAGTAAATGATAAAACATTTCTAACTGTATTAGTGAAATCATCTTGAATAATAATATGAGAGGAAAATACTTGACTGGATGATACAATGGAGAATGGAGATTGTTGGGGGGGTGCAGTCAAAAAAACAACACCAAATAAGTACAGGACTTATATTTAATGTGTGGCGACGTTTCGACCTACCTTTTAGGCCATCTTCAGGGCTATGAGAGAGAAACAAACAGAATAAAAAATATATAAAAACATTACAGTAACAAGAATATAGTGACATGTAATGCAGAGACTAAAAGTAGTGACAGATACAATCAAATTAAAATAGTGAATATATAATTTTAATTTCTACATTACGTGTCACTATATTCTTGTTACTGTAACGTTTTTTATATATTTTTTGTTCTGTTTGTTTCTCTCTTATATCCCTGAAGATGGCCTACAAAGTAGGTCGAAACGTCGGCACACATTAAATACAAGTCCTGTAATTATATGGTGTTGTTTTTTTAACTGCACCCCCCCCAACTATCTCCATTCTCCATTGAATAATAATAGTTTACCTTGTAAAAAATGGTCCGGCTGGAAGTCAATAAATTTCTCAAAAGTAGAGAGGAATAATATTAATAAGCATTCCTCCGAACTTAAGAGAAATTTATTTCTCTCCACCCGGACCATTTTCTTCCGCATATATTAGTGAAATGTGCTATATTTATCAATATTGAAAAAAAATGGCTTTTAGTTGCCTTGAAAAAAGTAGGATTTCTCTGCCTTTACTCACCAGCATCGGATTGAGAAAAACTTCACAGCTAAAATAGAAGTATATTCAATTAGGTATCAAACATAGCGAGTTCGCCTGTGAAAAGATACAGAAGAAAAAAGATGCCTGTGAAATATGTTTTCACTCCAAACGCTTTTGATTTCTTTTTATGCCACGTGGTTTCATTTTAATTAATTCTTTATCGATGGAGAAAATTAAAAATAACTAAGATTCAATCAGATCTGAGTTAATTAATTTTTATATCCCGAGAGTTTTATAAAAAGTTTTCTTTCATCGTCGGTTTTAGATAGATCTTCTGTAATGAAATTTGGTAATATTAGTAGCGTTGACTACCCTAACTACTGTAAAAAAAAGCCTCCCACACAGATTGAAAAAATATTTTACTATATATACTGTTTCATCAACAAATGTGAGATGCTGTGGGATGAGATGACTAATCGAAAAAGTTGCTGTTGCTATGAAAGCCACCATCTCTTACTGTTAGTACTAAAATAAAGCAGGCTTCTTACTACTTCCTCTAAGTGCTTTTCCTAAGGACCTAAACACAGTTGTAATACAAATATATCACGAGAGTTCGATAAATAATAACATTACGCTATATTAAAAAAAATTAATTCTATTCGGTAGATTAAGTTGGATCTTTCAAACTGTACAAATGCATCGGTTATTATCCTTGGGTACATCTTATCTTTTTTTAAATTTTTTTAAGGAAGTAAAACCACCACATATCAGGTGATATCTACCGATTGACGTTTCTCCTCGACAGTTTTGTTTGCGTTACAACCCCTAATCCGTAGTTCCTGGTCATATCATGACAATACTATATAAATGCTATTCTCTATTCTACTATCTACTAGCATGCGTACTCTGGACAACTGTGGATGAAGGCATTCAAATATTTTTTTTTCAATAAAAGAAAAACCTATTCCACTACAGCACATGAAGGGTCTTGGGTTCAGTACGTGATAAAGACTGCACTGTTTCTAGGATAACCGTTGTGCAGGAAGGTGTTTGGCCCAAATCATCCTCAACCGCCAGGTTTTTCCTCCAATTTATAGAAGCTTAAAGTATCTGCTACAGCCGGAATCATGGGCCTTCAGCTCTTCAACCCAGCGTTCTACCACTGAGCTACCTCGTCCCTTACACTTTCAATAAATTTATTTGTTTGTATTTCACAACCTTTTTCATACTCAACTGTTACACTGGTTAGTAACATGTGTTTTTCAAACGTTTTAACTTTTTTCAATGATTAAATTAGACCATAATCCTATTTTGAATTTGCTTAGCATCTGCTACTAATAGATGACTTCAGAAGCATAGTAACTAACCCCTAATATACTAAACCATTGTTGATTTGAACTGAATTTCTACTTAATCATAATCGATGTTATTTCAAAATAAGTATTAATTTGAAATTTATCATAATAAAATTAACATTGTCAGTTCAAAAAAAAATTTATAAGAAAAGAGGAAACTTCAATTTAAAAAACAAATATTTCACAGCGATTCAAAGTAGAATTTCGAAGAAAATCTCAAGAGCCCTCACCCCACATTATCTAAATTAAAACAAACAAATCATTTTTAAAGGAAGACTTTTCTAGTTTAAAATATATTTTATTGAACAAGTTCAATGTTTCAGAAAAGACTTTTAATTAACTTAAACATAACCTGAGATGGGAGGAATATACTAAGCATATTAATTATAATAATTAATTGATAAAAGCGAAGAGGGTATTCCACTGAACTTCTTCCCAGGCCAGATTTGAATCCGTGCCGGGAGAATTACGAGGTTGCTGGACAGGTGCCTTAACAACGTCGTAGGCTCCAAGATAGTTTAGCTATAATCTTAATTTGACCCTCACGAATAGAAATTAAAAATCTGCAAAGAATAAAAATATAACTAGGTAGTTAAGATTGTAGATAATATCTCTATAAGAAATTAATTCACATTTTTGACTAAATACTGAGTATATTAAAAAAAAATTCATTAGATTTGTAAACTGGTATTTGATAACTGAGTTTATTAATCTGAAAAGATTAAAAGAGCAATGTCGTTATAAATAAAAACATCCACAATTTAACAATATAATATAACCCAAACAAACATATCTGAATAGATTCATTAAATTAATCGTTAATAACAGTCTTAAATGAATAGTCACAACAAATGTTAACTAAATATAGAGTAAGTCTCCACAAAATAACCACAGCTAACTAAATCATGAGATGGAGTTTATACATTTTATATGTTACATGCTCATTCGCACAACCAAGGTGAGAATGTACAGAACACTCATGACATATGCATCGGAATTCTAGGTATTGAGTAAAGCATCGGCTGAGCATATTGAAAGGTTCTAAAGAATAATAATGAGCCAAATTTATGAACTTGTAGATGAGAATGGCTCCTTAAGACTCCGAAAAAAACAAGTTTTTCACACTTTATCACGACCTGAGTGTCTCACAATTTGTAAGGGAACAACTTATCATACGGCTGAAGCACGCAATCAGGATGGGTGAAGAGAGGGCAGTCGGAAGACTTTACTAGGGAAAACCTGATGGGAAACCAGAGGAAAAAAACAGTAACAAAATATTAATGTGCACAACTAAACCTAGAAAAATACAAGAAAAGTTATTTAATAATTAAAACAAGAATTATAAAAGAGATAATGCAATGAGCTAGTATCTACAATTAATTATTTACGTAAAATTGAAATGAACTTATTTACAAAAAGGTATGAGTCTTAAAATACAAAAAAATATTGTGTAATGATAATAATGGTCTATGAATTGATGAGTAACTGAGAAATGGAGCGATGAGTTGATGACCCGAAGTGACTGATCAGTAGAAAATAACGATATGTCTCTTACCGATAAGTCCAAAATTAGATGAGAATAGCGTGAGGTTTTACTTGTGAGAGTTGACAAATTAAAGATGGAGAAAATGGCGAAAAATCAAATCTAGAGTAGCAACCTTCTCACACGACGACTAAATTGAGACTGATTTCTTTCGATTACACTCGCACTATCCTCAGAGCTAAGTCGCCAGTTGTAATCAAACCGAGGTAATACCATCAATGTGATCGTAGGAAGACAATAACATCACACACTTAATATTAAAAATATGTTCGGAATACAATCTGTATATTAAATTAGTCTTTGAATTCATTTTCTCCTTTTATATTGCAAGAATTATATTTAAAAAAATATCTGGCTTTTAATTAGATTTTAAAAAATATTCGTTTGGAAATAAAAATAAATATTGATAACCGTCAGTACTCTTAGATAAATATTATTCTGTCGTATGGTAAAATATCGGTACCTTTAAGAAACTTCCTTCAGGAGAAAGTGTTTAAACTCTGAAAAAGAAAGTAATAAACGATGAAAGGCAATAAAAAAGATAAGTAAGAGAAGGGTGAGGGGTACAAAAAAAAAGAGATTATAGAGACCATTATTTAGAAAACTTTTTTATGAAAAGAAAGAAATTAACTTTCTGTCAGCTTAAGTCAGTTAGTTAACGACCTTTAATTAAAAGGGAACCTCCCTAATGTGTTTCGGGGAGGATTGTGAGCAAGTGACAAACTACTCAAGTAGGAGGCTACATGGCCTCATATCCAGTTTCTTATATCAACCTTCTTATTCCAAAGTGTATTTTTCTTTACTCTGTGGTGTTATTGTGGTAGCCCAACAGTATACTTAAGGGTAAGGAAATAAACATTATTTATAGACAAGGCCCAAGCATCTTTTTTGGAACAAGGTGAAGGACTTATGAAATCATCACAAAACTCCCGGCTGCACCAAAAGTCCATTTTACGTCTGAGTGTTTCAATTATTGTTTTATTCTATTAGTAAACTTATCATAATATATATGTCTAATTAATTTTAATGGTTACAATAATAGCTTTATACTACACGATAATATTCTTCTTCCTGCATGTCTCTAAAGCCATTCAATGCCATCTAAAGCCATGGTCTCCTCGATACGTTTCCGCCAACTCTCTATGTCTAGTGCAGCGGCCTTCCAGTTCCGGACATTTAATAAACTCCTGGAGTCGTCACTGACTCCATCAAGCCATCGCAGCTTGTGTCGCCCTACTCTTCTTGTGCCCTGAATCTTTTCTTCTATTACTCTTCTGGGCCCTTCAACACTTGCCACCACGATAATATTAGTATTATAATATTGTTTGTACAGTCGTTTTTGTTTTGTTTTTTTGCCGACCACGTTACTATTACTACAATTCGAATATTATAATTAGAGAGAATATAAAATTTATAATAGTAGTGGATCTTTCCAAATAAATCAGCACGAAGGCTGCGAAGCCGGGTTCACGTCCCAACAAGGCGCTTCTGTGTGTTTGGAGGAGTATTCACTTTGAAGTGCTTAATCAAAGACAAGCTGTTAATGGAGACCTTTATGGTGAACAATTGGATCGATTGAACTAATTTTTGATAACAAAGTACCCGGCGATTGTCAATGGAAGGGGTGTCATTCTTTTACACAAGGCAAGAAGCACAATGCAATGTGGACACTGGAAAAATTAATTCAATTAAATAATGAATTAATGAATAACAGGTACTTCCTCCCCCTCCGATTCCTGCAACGTTTACTTCAATAGATGGCTCTACATCCCACGTGAGGACATGGCCTCCCGCAACATCAACCGCCAGTCATCTCTGTTCATAGCTGCTGCTCTCCAGTTACGGGTGCTTAAGATGGCCCGAGCGTCCGCAGCCACACCATCCGCCCATCGGAGCCTCGGTCTTCCAACCCTTCTTGTTACATGCACTTTTTCTAGAAGTAATTTTGTAGGGACTTCATCTGTTCCAATACGTGCGATGTGTCCTGCCCATCGTAGCCTGTTCACCTTTATAAACCCGATAATGTCGGCATCTTTGTATAGTCCGGCTATATCTAAGTTCGACCGTTGCCTCCATGTGCAACGTTTACCGAGTGACAACAAATTTTATAATTTGGATGAGTCCAAAGTGCTATTTCTAGATATTTTACTCAAAAACCAATTGATTTTTATCGTCCCTGGATTGAAAATGTTCACACTAGATTGCAAAAGGTTGTTGATAACGTGGGTGATTTTATTATTTATTAAAAATAAAGACTTATTAAAAATGTATTTGTTTTAATTTATTGTAAGAAAAATACCTTACTTAACGGGCCCCCATCGTAAGAAAATAAAAACTATCTCTCTTAAAAGTAGTAATTCGAAAAAAAGGAACCTCTACCGCTACAACCCATGAAGGGCCTTGAGTTCAGTACATGGTAGAGTAAGAACTTTTGTGTAGGACAACGGTTGTGCAAGAAATGAGTACTCTCAACCACCATGGTTTTCCCACAATTTAATGTATCCATTTTATAGAGGCTGGGTGAGCCCTAGATGGCTCTTCAGATACCAAATTGGGCCCAACCGTGGCTATTACAGATTAAGTAATCTATTCTCCTCAGCTAGGTTTGAACCCAGAACATTCGGCACAGCAGCACAGCACTCTACGACTGAGCTGTACAGTTCCCAATTTGAATTAAAAGTAAAAAAATATTATGTAACTTACTTTACACTACGTTATAAGTTAATGTTACCAATTCAGGAATTAATTATATTTGAGCTCTACCAATCTTGAAGTCGATTCAAACTTTATATAGGTCTAGAGAAATATTTAAACTTACGGACAAGATCTCTAAAGTCAGTTCTCTTTAATTACCTAAATGCACCTACACTACATTCAATTGTAAGGTAATGTTATAATCGTGTCGATGGATAGTTTATTATACATTATCAAATCTTGGCATTATTAAATATCATAATTAATTATTATTATTTAATTTCTTAGAGTGTTGGTACTGTTGTAGCGATAATTTATTCAAGTTGCAACTTACTAAACATTATAAGACTTGATCGATTATTATTTTTTTTTTTTATTGCCTTTCGTTCTCATTATATTTTGGTGTCCAGCTGAGAGCTTCAGAGGACAGCATTGTATTCAGGGTTACTGAGCTCTGTTATTAAATTAAAACCACAACATTTATTTGATATTGTATTCATCTGAATATATTGTGTAATGTGATTTTTTAAAATAAAAACGAAGGAAAAGAAAGAAGAAAAAAGTAGTTGCTAAAAAACAAACATACTTTCGATAATAAGAATTAAAATGTATTAGACCAGAATTATTAAAAAATAAACCTTACGCATCCTTAATTTTTCCCCACAAAAAAAAAATTAATTCCACATTCGCGCGCCAATAAAATATAGACAAAACATGGGGAAAAATTGTTTTTGCAAAAACATAATTAACAAAATTATTATCTTTTTTTTAGCATGTGCCACTACAATCCATGAACTGTCTGGGGTTCAGTATTGTTTGTATAGAGACAGTATTGTTTCTTAGACGACGGTTGTGCAGTGAGGTTATTTGTCCTAGAACACACTCAACCGCCAGATTATTCACCCTTATTTTGGGTACCCACTTTTATAAAGGCCGGGTGAGCCCCAGAAGGGAACTAGATCCCATAGGATCCGTCTCTGGCCACTAACAGATTAACAGGACCTACCCCATGGCAACTCAGCACTCTGCCGCTGAGCCACTCCGTTCCCTTATTAACACTATCTAGCTCAGTCAAAATCCAAATGAAGAGGTATATATACATGCTTGAAAGACTAACTCCAGAAGCAGCTAATATAGTTATGTTATTTCAGCTGATATTGAGTTGTTGATCTTTTTAAAAATTAATATCCTTCAATTAATAACATTTAAACCCAGATAGAAGATAAAATAGAGACGATAGATCAATAATTATCTATATTAGCAGCTGTATTAGGAGACCTGGACCGCTTTGATCTAGCCGACACCGCGGTGCACCGGCTTCAAAGAGACAGTTGAAGCAAGTTAAGTTAGCCAGCCACTTAGTCTTATTCTCTCTGACCGTTCAGGGGTAGCTCTCAGTTCCAGTTTAGTTTACAAGTTCATTCGGTTAGAAACTTGCAATCCTCCTCCTGATGGAATTGAAGGGGATAGAAGAAAACGAGCGGTCCAAGGCATACGTTAGTCCAATACATAATACAATACACAATACATAATAAGAATCGGAAAACAAAAATGTTTAGTTTCGATTATATAAAAGAAAAAATCACTGACAGAAGTGATCACTAGACCTTAGGTAGGATATTGGCTACAAATACATATATTTGTACACAAATAGATGCTGACAAACTTTATTTTCATTTTTAATATTACTATCATCGTTATGCTGAATCTTAACAACAAAAAGTTGAACTAGTTATTGATATTTTAAGTTATTATTAGTATGAATTAAACAAGTATTGAACGACATTTTAGTTAAATATTATTATCATTATATCAATCGAATTCTGACGTTTAAATTAAAGTTAATTAATAAACATTATAACAAAACACGAGGTTGAGCTCTGTTCAAAATTAGCTATTTAATGTTATGGAATCATAAGGTCATAATTTAAAATTCTTAAACAAGTTAAGAATAAACTTACAATTTGGTTGTTGAATAAAAATTCTCTCTCAAAATATATCTTCCTTGCAAATAATAACAAGTATAGATCCTGCATAATAAATGTTCACATTTTATATTTATTTTTGTGTGGGAATAGAAAAAGTCGGGAAGAAATTTATTTATATAGTATTACAGGCCCAGCAACTACTCATATAAGAAGATATAGCCCTGAGATTATAAAGAGGCAATATCAATTTGGAGGCAGGCCAACCGACATATACCATGACCGATAGACCAAGTCCAGTAGAGGTCTCTTCTTAAATCTCTCTATATAAAAGGAACCTCCACTTCATCATATTTAACACTGAGTTTGTCTAGACAAACTGCATATGCTGAAATAAAGTCTAGGCATGCACAAACGATCAGTGGTGACTAAAAACATTGAAATGACGCTTTTACTCGCGACTTCGTCCGCGTAGATTTTGAATAAAAACTTATGATGAGTTTAAACGGAGAGTGAATTTTGAACTCCATATTATTCGCAATGACTTAAAGCAATAGTGAATTCAGCCAGCCTACCAATTTCTTAACCCTTTGTTCATCGATGTTGTTAAAATGTCCTATTAAATATTAATTGGCATAAATACAGAACTTTCGCTGTGTTTTCTATAGAAATCCAATTTGTAATGTCCAAAACTGTAATCTGATGATTTGAAATGTACACTCGGATGGTATTAGAGGTATTCTTGAGATAAAAACAGTTTCTTCTCGACCACATCCCGTAATTACAGCAAGAATTACGAAGCCGTAATTGCAGCTGAAATAGCTGCAGTTTATTCCCATTTCACAATTTTGGAGGTTTTAAATTTCTAAGTAGCATTACAGGTGCCCCTACATTATGAAAAGATTATGTGCTGGCAGACCAAATGGATTTGAAGTATTCCAACATTCTTTCGGATATTGCGGGACTTCGGTGCCGGGTCAATTTCGATTACTGAATCTATTGACTTGCTTTCTATCAGCACGCTTTCGAATGACCCTAGATGCATATAATTGATTTTAGATGCACTCTCATTTTTTGGCGTCACTAAAGACTTTTCAACCTCTCAGGGGTTAAATTTTTAAAAATCCTTTCTAATTGTGCGCTGATAAAATAAACCTACTGTCCAAATTTCAAGTCCGGAGCTTATGCCGTTTTGGCTTTGCGATGGTCTTTTCAGTCAGGACGATCTCTTTTATATATATAGATAACATGATACGAGCTTCTGTATTTTAAACTTTTAGGGGTAGATTTTCAAAAAATAAAAAACACGTATTTCTTTATTTTTAATATAGAAGTTAAATATAAAATTTCATGGCGTTCGCTTTAAAAATGGCGTTTTTGTATTTTACAGACGTCACCCTTTTCACCCTCTTAGGGGGCGAATTTTCAAAAATCCTTTCTTAGTGCTCGTTGGGCTTATAAAATCTACCAGCTGTCCAATGTTCAAGACGGTAGCTTATGCCATTTTGGCTCTGCGATGGTCTTTTCAGTCAGGACGAACTCTTTTATATATATATGGATTACTACAAAACGATTGGACTTAATGCTCGAAAGATATCCAAGAAAGTTTAATTCATATACAGAATACAATTAAAATCATTAAAGAATTGAAGTTGATTAAAATTTTAGTTATAAATGTTGTATCAATCCTCCCAAATTAATTAATCAAATTTTGAGTTACCCTCATATCCATAATTATAAACTTTAATAACCCATAAGTTCAGGGGAAAATCATTGTTTTTTAATGAAATTGGCGTTTCTTTATCGAAAAAGCTGAAAATTCGCCTCCTAACAATTGCTTAGAGTGACCAAAGAATTCTGAAACTAGCCTTCTGATCCCCAATGAGCTTTGTTACGACACAAGTCTCGCTAAATTTCACTATTTTATTTACATCTAAGTATTAATGCGTTGCTTTGCTGAAGATTACGGGTTCAAATCGGGCTATGGCAGATAAATTGTTTAATCTATTTACAGCCACGAATTGACCATGAAAGATCAACAGACCCTTGCGGGGCTCGCCCAACCACTATAAAGTAGGTAATTGGGGGGAAAACCTGTTGGTCAAAATCTCTGAAAAATCACATCCCTGCACAAGCGCTGTTCTAAAAACATTACAGTCTCTATCATCTACTGAATACCATCGATTGTAGTAGTAAAGTTTTTTTAAGTTCTGAAGAAATTTTTATATCAGGAATTAGCATATTTCAAGATTAATTTTTTACTAAATATTTAGATTTTATAAATAACATATTTAAAGGATTGTATAACTATACTCGCATAGAAGCATAATTATAAGCGTTGAAATAATAAGGTATTACACGATTCCTCAAGATAAGGGTTCTACCGATATTACCGATATGGGTACAGTATCGATACTTTTTCTTTCGATACCGATATTTTGGGTTCGATACTTTTCTTTCGATATTTTATCGATATCGGTATGGAAAACTGAATATCGAAACAGTTGAAACCTTTTTTTTTTTTTTTTTCTCATCCAAACGAAACCTGAATAAAAAGTTGTATATATCCTACGGCACATTCTTTCCATATTCTCAAAAAAATAGAATGATATGTTCCCTTTCCCTATATGTTTAATTGTCAGTAAAAGTAATTAAAAGAAAAATAAATATATATGCATAACCAAGGAGAACTCTTCCGATATTCTCAAAATATCGAATGATCATTCTTATATTTCACAGATGTTATGAACCCTATCTGTACATATCCGGGAAATTAATTAAAAGAAAAAAATAATATATATGCATAGCAAAGAAAAATTGTTTCGATACTAGACAAACAGGGTACTCTTTAGATATTCTCAAAATATCGAATGACCGATATTTGACAGAAGGCTGATATCTAAATTTTTTATTATGTTATTAACTCTATCTGTACATATCCGGGAAATTAATTAAAAGAAAAAAAAATATATATGCATAGCAAAGGAAATTCTTTCGATACTAGAAGAACAGGGTACTCTTCCGATATTCTAAAAATATTTTCCGATGCTTCACAGATGGCTGATATCTAAATATTTTATTATGTTATGAACCCTATCTGTGAATATCAGGGAAATTAATTAAAAGAAAAAAATAATGTATATACTTAGTAAAGAAAAATTCTTTCCATACTAGGAGAACAGGGTACTCTTTCGATATTCTAAAAAAATTTCCGATATTTCACAGATGGCTGAAGAATAAAATATGAATAAAAAATTTAGATATCAGCCATTTGTGAAATATTGGAATGATCATTCTATATTTTGAGAATATCGAAAGAGTACCCTGTTCTTCTAGAATCGAAAGAATTTTTCTTTACTATGTATATATATTATTTTTTTCTTTAAATTAATTTCCCTGATATGTACAGATATGGTTCATAACATAATAAAAAATTTAGATATCAGCCATCTGTGAAGTATCGGAAAATATTTTGAGAATATCGAAAGAGTACCCTGTTCTTCTAGTATCGAAAGAATTGCCAATGCTATGCACATATATTATTTTTTATTTTAACATATATCCTTGATGTGTACAGATAGGGTTCATAACATAATAAAAAATTTATATATCAGCCATCTGTGAAATATCGGATATCTTTCGATACTTTGAGAATATCGAATGAGTACCATATTCTTCTAATATCGAAAGAATGTCCTTTCCTATGCGTGTATATTATTTTTTCTCTTTTAATTACTTTCCCTGATATTTATAGATAGCGTTAATAACATAATAAAAAATTTAGATATCAGTCAACTGTGAAATATCGGAAAGATCTTTCGATACTTTGAGAATATCGAATGAGTACCATATTCTTCTAGTATCGAAAGCATGTCCCTTCCTATGCATGTATGTTTTTTTTTTCTTTTAATTACTTTCCCTGATATGTACAGATGGGGTTCATAACATAATAAAAAATTTATATATCAGCCATCTTTGAAATATCGGAAAGATCTTTCGATACTCTGAGAATTTCGAATGAGTATGTATTCTTCTAATATCAAAAGGATGTCCTTTCCTATGCGTGTATATTATTTTTTCTCTTTTAATTACTTTCCCTGATATTTATAGATAGCGTTAATAACATAATAAAAAATTTAGATATCAGTCAACTGTGAAATATCGGAAAGATCTTTCGATACTTTGAGAATATCGAATGAGAACCATATTATTCTAATAAAAAATAAAAGGTATTTCACTATTTGATTGATTATCCATCTAAAAATCTTCCGATACCGAGTGATATCGATATTTTTCT
This sequence comes from Arma custos, assembly GCA_037127475.1. NCBI lineage: Eukaryota > Metazoa > Arthropoda > Insecta > Hemiptera > Pentatomidae > Arma > Arma custos. The sequence goes on from CM073764.1 coordinate 77,882,777, forward strand.
TTCGATATTTTTTCGGTATCGATACTTTGTTCCGATATATCGCAAAGGCCTGGTATCGATATTTTTGGGTATCGGTAGAACCCTACTCAAGATATAAAGGGGATAATTACATTAATTGAAAAGCGTTAAATTAATCGTAAAAAAGTGCTTGCAAATAAGTCAACTCATGTATAGTTGTTCTTAATTATTTTATTTCATTTATGTACCCCAATAGACGTGTTATTGTCCAGTGTTTTAATGAGGGTAAAAAATTTAACGTTCCACTATTCTAAATATCAATTACTTTGAAATCAGATGAACTTTTGTTTTGTTTTTACACTTTACTGAAGATTACATCATCGCCGTTTTGGATGAGAACACTAATAATCGTTGAGCGAATCACAGCGAGACCTGCCTTGTCGAAGATAGAGAAGGGAAACTTGATAAACCAAACACTCGAGTTAGATACTGAATATCAACCATTTAGAGAGTTTAGTTTACAACTGTATATTAATGGATAACTTGGAAGGTTGTTACCTAGGCTCAACTTACCACACGATTTGATCAACACAGATGCTTTTGTCTTCAGCCTTCTGAAGACATTGAAGAAAAGGCTATAGAAAAAAAATGTTTCATAAGAACAGATATTACTTAAGTATAAAATGAATATTAAAATAATGAAAAGCATGCCTTTTAAGATATTATATATGTATGAACAGGATTTAAAGTCATAAACACTGTGGCTTATTTTATGTGATAAATTTTAACGATCACGTGACTAAATTGGGATGCGACTTCCTAGTCAGGTTTAAACATGGCTAAAAAGGCGGGAAACCAGAGGTTAAAGTTAGATGGTTATGTCATGGCTTATAATCAAATTCGAACTTAGCCATGTTGACTCCACTAGTCACGAGATATCCCGGATTATGATTGGCTGACTTAAAAATGCGCTAGCAACCCAGTTCCTTATCTACTCTTCATCCATGGACTTCCCTCCAAATCCAAATCTCTAACACCACCCTCACACTAAATCCAACCAACGTATTACATCCATCCATCTCTCGTACATATTACATTTAATGATCTAGACTCCTAAGAGTTTCTTCCTGTAAATTCAGAAACGTTAATAGTCTCAACCACCATTAAGTGTGTGCATGCTTCGTTATTTCGCGTTGCGTAGCCTCTTAATTGCGCGAATGATCTTAAGAATTATTCTCTCGAATTATAATGTCTGTCTTTCCTCAATGCTAGCAGCCACATCTCACAGCCTCTCAGAACTGTAGGTTTTGCAAATCCGAACTTATGGGTACCACTCAAAAGATATAAAATAATTATAATTTTTTTAAAATATATATAAATTAATCGACCTGTTAATATTCTGTGGATTCATGTTCCAAATCCTGATTGAATGAAATAGCTAATTAGTCTACTTTTATCTACCAAGGATAATGACAAAAAATACCGAATGGACCGTGGGAATTTTTTTTTTTAATTAAAGAGTTTGCGTGTTTTCTTCAGGTTAGGAAAATCACAATGCGACCCCTTCCGAAAGAACAAGCTGTTGTGTATGATAAAAAAAATTAATTATTACTTTCTAATTCTAAGCGGAGGTGCAGACAAGAAGAGGGAGGGAGCCAGCTTTTTTACAAAAGGCGAGACTTATTTAATCTGGAAAAGCGATTCGTCCCTTTTTTCCCGGACACAAAGGGGACAAAGGGACAAAGATGGGAGCCGGTAACTGTAAATGGGGCCTTCTCGATAGGCTCCAGATTAAGTTTTTACAGCTAGAGTGCTTTCAAAAGGGACTTCTTTAAATTTGACTGGGTCTCAAATACCAGTACCTACTACTAGCTCCTCATATTTCAATTTTACCTTTCATTACTTTCATATCAAATTAAACATTTCTCTTTAAATTGTTTACATTCTAGTATGGATTACACAGTAATTTATTTAATGTTTTATGAGAAAAAAATAAAAAATTTGGTGTGCCCTAACGCCATCATAGTTATTCCTAACTAACATCAGCTGTAACATAACTCAAGAAAGTGCAATAAATTGCAGTACAATGCAACACAATAAGAAGAAAAAGAAGCACTTCAGAACTATCTTATTATATACTCTTTTATGTTTTCACGGACACTATTAATACAAAAGACTTTGTTTATTTCTTCTGGTTTAGATCGTGTTGATGAATTTTTCGCCAACGTTTCGCCAGCCACGCTGCTGACTTTTTCAGGGCTGAGATTAGAATTAGGATGATCCGTGTGCTCTCGGCCTTATATAACCACTCAGGTCCGTTTGGGTCCACTCGTGAATTGTCGGATCCCGTCGTTAGTCGACGGGTCCCTTCGTGTTCTGGGACGGAGTCTACTTTTCCATGAACACGATTGGCTGGATTCTGATTGTTTGGGCTTTGGTTGATTGGCTTTTGATTTGTTTAGCTCTTCTAGGTTAATCTGTTTTTATTCATATTCTGTGTTATATCTGGAAGCCAGAGCTTACTCGATTTGTAACCGTCCTCCCTGTTGAAGTTATTCGGTTGTTTAATTATTTCAATGGCTTACATAATTTTTCTTTCCGTGGCTTTGCTACATTTCTTAACCACTCTGACCGTATCAAATTCTATAGCATGATTTGTGGTGACGAAATGTTCAGGCAAGGCTGACGTCTTACCGTCCATTTTCTTTAAACTTTTTATGTGTTCTGCGAGTCTTATTATATTTAAGTGGAAAATAATTGATTGGATAATTCTTAAAATAGATTGAATTGCTCATGGGTGCAGCAAAATATCACACAAAACAAGAAAACTTATTTTATTGTGCCCTCCCCTCTCCCCGGCAGTCCGAAGATTCCTTACATCCTTGGCCAAAACGTTGGAACAGTAAAATACGTTTTTCTTATTTTGTGTAATTTTGACTGACACCCTAATCAATTCAATCCATTATATATTTATAGGGGTTTCGGAGAAAAAAAATGTTGTTTTATGAAGAATCGGTTTCCTCCTTGACACTTGACCGTAAACAATGTTCATCGTTTTGATATTTTTAAAAATTGCTTATCGTCCATCTCTAGCTCTCTTTCAGGGTCTTGGTACTTAAGTCTTTTTCTAACAGAAGGTTCACTTGGCTTCTTGCAGAGACCAAATCTACAATCCAACTGTCTAGATTAAGTGTTGATTCCGTTAGTTGAACTTACATGGAAAACCAGTGCCTCCAGAATTCTTGGCACCATTTTTTTTTTTTTTAATGAGGTATAATAGGGCGCCCTCTGTCAAGATCTAAAATTCTTCAAATTAGCGCTTCATTGGACAAGAATTAATAAAACAAACATTTTTTCCGATTGACTTTTAAAATTTTAATGCATTAAAATCCGTTTTGGTGATGTGCAAATCTTTTGAATATCAGTGCTATTACCTGATGAAACATTTATTTTAATTACTGAAGTATTTACTTATTATATTTGTATTATATTTATTTATTTATATATAAATAATTTGGTTAGTTATATATTAAATGTAGGTATGTAGTATATTTTGTGTAAGTTCGCAAATCGTAAAAGGGGACTCGCGCAGCTTTTACCGACTCAAATCAGTGAGGTTCCTATCTTTCGTGCCAATCCTCTCATTCCATAGTAACTCATCAATTATTAGTTACAGCAGTTATTGTAACAGTAAATGTATTATAGTAACATGTTATCAAACAATAGGAATATTTTATAAAATACGGGTATATTGTTATTATTGTTACTAACAATAAAATACAGTTAATTAACTGGATTACATAAACTTAAACCTATTCTAAAAATTCCTTATTTAAGTCCTGTCAGATGATTTCAATGGTGACAGACTCATCGGAATATTCATCCAATATTACATTGATATATCAAAACCGAAGAGGAGTGGCGCAATGGTACAGCACTGGGTTGTCATGCCGAATATACTGGTTCGAATCCCGCTGCTTGCAAGACTTTTCTATAATCTGTTAGCAGCCTGCTGTATAACATGCTGTATAGCATCAGAGATGGATCATATAGGATCATTTCAACTTGTACACTTATTCTCGTTTTGTGTTCTAGCCACTTTTTTGTACTCTCATAAACTAACGGCTTACTAGCGCTAAAGCAATAAATACAAAAACAGGCTCTGAGCCCCATGAAAAACAAACATATCTGCTTTCCGATACAATGAAACAAAAACATGTTTTGTAGGAGGAAGTATAATATCCAAGTGTTATCAAATCCCTTCCTCAGATGCAGAGTGTAAAAGGGATGAAAAATAAAGCGAGGGAGAAGAAGGGGCGGGAGGCCAAGAGAAGAGTTGTCGCTGGAGACAGATCTCACTGGCGCCACACCATCTGCCTCTTTCTGAGTTACAAAATGAGCAGATATACTTATCCATGCTAATTTTTTTCCTTCATTTTAAACTTATTTATTTCTAAAAATTAATGCAGTTTTTCTTTGCCTACCATTCAACTACAAAACCTTTGCTGAACCTTACGATAATTTTTTGATTCTGAAATCCATCGTTTAAAATTAAATAAGCCCCCATGAACATCCTAAAGGATGCATAAAAAAAACCCCTGTACTACAACGCATGGAGAGGCTCGGGTTCAGTATATAGTAGAGACTGTACTGTTTCTAGGACTGTACTGTGATTTGTAATATATCATATTCAAACCCCAGGTTTCCTTCAATTAAGAGTACTTAATTTATAAAGGCTGGGTGAGCCCCATGAGAGTCTCCAGGTCCCGTAGGGCCCGGGTCTTCTGAATACTGATTCACCGATCTTTTACACCTTTTCAGCTTTAATTCCAACTGTTTTATAATTATTTATAATTTTTAGTCACCACATCAATCTTTTATTTTACCGCCATCTTTTCCCTCTATTTTGGGTATCCACTTTATAGAGGTTGGATGCTGGAGGATGGAAGTGGATTTATAGAGCCTTTATTGAAGAGCCTTTATAGAGATCAAATGGATCTTTAGATCCAAAGGATCCATCCTTAGCTGTTAACAGACTAAATAAATTATTTGCAACAGTCGGATTAGAAATCGGAACCTTAAGCGCTCTATCATTGAACGGACACATAAGGAATTCTCAACTATTTTGGAAGTTTCGTTGGAATGCAAAGAAAGAAGCTTGGCAGAGCGATGTTTTAATCCATCTCTGAGAACTGTTGCGCTGGAGACGAAGACTCATTTGAACAAAAAGGCAAGGGGTTGCTGATATTGAGATGGAAAAGCCCTGGGGTACCGTCCCCGAGTAATTTCCGCGGTCCAGTTACCCATCGCTACACACACGACGGGTTCCAGATGAGAGGATCCTCTCCCGGTCTGTTCCGAGGAGAATATATTAAAAGTGCTACCACTCCTTAAGCACCGCTGAATCTTTTTTCTCTTCAATACAAGAGAAAAGAATATTTTTGAGAGGAAGATTTTTTTTTTAAATATTTTTCTTAGCAATGGTATCATCGGCCAACCATTATACTCCTTTAATTTTGTCAACAAAAGTACTTTCACTGTACATATTCGTAATTGACATGATATGGTACATATTATTATACCGTTAATAATTTTATGAAATATTAATTAATTAATTTGAATTACAGTCAAAGATATAAATTATTTGATTAATTAGGAAGTAATGATGGTTTAGATTGTGTTTGTACTATTTTTATGAAAATGGAGAACGTGGTTCAAAGTCGCCTTCAAGTTCAGTTTGATCTTTAAAATCTTCTAAATAAACTACTTAGATCGTTTTTTAATTGGACCAGAATTAGAAGAAATGGACGAAATCATGAGTCCTTTAAAAGCACAATTTTTAATTGTAATTTAAATTTAATAGTCCTTTAAATATCTTTTAATGAACAAATAGTAAATTTACAACCTTAAGTCAACTGTAACTTGAACTAATTGCTTTTTCAGGATGGACTAATTAATAAATATCATTATTTCATTAATAGAAAAATAAAATAAAAGTATTTGCATCACTAAAATAGAGCCAAAAACTCAAAAAGAAACACTTTGATAATGATTGATAATGCCTGAATAGGCGAAACGTCGACTGGTAAGTAGGTGTATTTTTGAAACATAAGGCTTTGCATTGTGGTTTTTCCCAATTGCATTATAATAAAAGTATTTGCAATAACTTATAGTTCATTTTATTAAGTGGATAGCAATGTTCCATCTTTAATCAGTAGAAAAGTTGGTGAAAGTACTTTACTAATAAATTGCATGTCATAGTATGGTGGAATTACATGTGAAATACACAAAATATAATGCATGATTTTGCGAAAACACTCATGAAAAAACTACAGTACTCAGTGTTAATGCCTCAGTGTGTTTCATTAGTAGAAACATCTAGTCAGCATCAGAAATAAAAAATAAAAACATTTAAAAAACAACAGTTACTTTTTTTTTTTTATAAACACTTTATTCAGACATTACAATCTGCCACTTGTGGGCAATATGTAATGGTGCTATGAAGCTACAACCATTCCATAACAAAACAAAAAAAAGTGGTACAAACAAGATAAAATAAGTCTAGATAAAAATAATAAAAATAAATAAAATAATGTACACATTCAAACCCTATTTACAATTTGCCTGGGTCCCCGAACTAAGCTTCTTCCCCAGGAATGAGGGCAAAGCAGGAGTTCAGAAGGCCCTTGCCCCCTTTTTTCAGCCACGTCACTGGAATAAACTCCAATGGAAGCTGGTTAAGGGCCCATCACACACACATACACAGGACGTGAGTGGAGAATCTGGCCAGTGCCAGTATTCCAAATAGCATTATTATAACAAGTCTCGGGGCCATTGCCGGTTTAGGCGGCGGGGTGGATTGTATGGATGTGTGGAACTGGATAATGACTGAGCCAGGGGATTGGGATGACACACAAGGTTTTGGTGAAAGTTTGAGAATTTAGTAGGGATGAGGTCGAGGACAAAAGGAATGTTGAGATCATTATGGAGAGTTTTGTTGGAGACATAATAAGGAGCGTTGACAATAGTTCTCAGGACTTTGGATTGAATGCGTCTGATATTCGATTTTTTTGCGGTCCCCCACAGTTCCAGTCCATAGGTCCAGATAGGTTTAATGATCGTCTTGTATTTTAGTAGATTATTGTCTATTGAAAGATGGGAGGCCCTACATAGTAATCTGTATAGTTGGCTGAAACGTCTGTTGAGTTCTTGTCTTTTGAGTCTGGTATGTGGATTCCATGTAAGCCTTTTGTCTAGGAAGAAGCCAAGGTATCGTACTGTGTCGGAAATAGGCAGGATGGTTTCGTTGAATTGGACAGAAGGACATGTTCCCCGGCGAAGTGTAAAAGTCACGTGTTTGCATTTTTCCTCGTTGACTTTGATCCGCCATTGATTACACCAAACTTCAATGAGTGAAAGGTTCCTTTGGAGGTTCGAGGAAGCCATTTCAGGATCTGGATGAGATGATAGGATGGCTGTGTCGTCTGCGAACGTTGCAAGGAAAGTTTCAGTAGTAGTTGGGATATCAGCGGTGTACAATATGTATAGGATAGGACCCAGGACGCTGCCCTAGGGGACTCTAGCTTGAATTGGGTAAAGATTGGAGTATTCGTTACCACAGCGCACTTGGAAGTAGCGATCAGAGAGGTAGGATCGAAGGACTAGGAATAAGGATTGAGGTAACTGAGTTTTGAGCTTGAACAGCAAACCGGCGTGCCATACCCGGTCGAAAGCTTGTGCTACGTCCAGAAATGCGCCTGTGCAGTACTGTTTGCTTTCAAGAGCAGAGGATATGTGATCGACAACTCGGAGACCCTGCTGGACCGTAGAGTGCCTGGGACGGAATCCAAACTGATGTAAAGGAATATTGGATTCGATTATGGGTAGGATTTGTTTCAGAAGGATCTTTTCAAAAATTTTGGAAAGAATAGGAAGCAGGCTGATGGGTCGGTATGATGACGTGTCATTTGGTGGTTTTCCAGGTTTAGGGAATAGAGTGATGATGGAGTGTTTCCACAACAAAGGGAAGTGAGTTGTGCGAAGGATACTGTTGTATAGATAGGTAAGGAAAATAATCGCTTTTTGAGGAAGATGTTGAAGGATCTGGGTGGTTAGAAGGTCATGTCCAGGAGATTTGCGGACTTTTAATTTTTGTAAGAGGAATTTGACCTCAGAGGGGTTTACAGCGTTAGGAGGTAAGGATAGTGGAATGGGTGAAGAGAGGAATTCATTAATATTGGAAACGTGCGTAGGGTTGGTTTCAGGATGTGGAATAAATCTATTTGAAAGGTGTTTGGCAAATTCTTCTGCTTTGTCCTCATCTGATGCAGCCCAAGAACCGTCTTCACGGCGGAGGGGATGGGAAATAGGGTGGTATTTAAGCATCGTTTTGGTAGCATTCCAAAGGGAATTATCGGAAGAGGATAGTGTGGAAAGATAGGCATTGTAGGTTTCGAATCTATAGGTTGTCAGGTTCTTTTTAACTAGTTTGGTGAGGTAGTTATACAGTCTCCGATCGTGAGGATGCCTAGTCCTTTGCCAAAGGGATCGGTAACGGCGTTTGGTAAGGATAAGATCCCTAAGATCTTGTGGTAATGGATTTTTCTTGCGGGGTTTGAAGGAAGGACGAGGTGAAGATGCAGTCCAAACTGCTTGCTGGATCAAATCGGTAAAGGAATCGACAGCATCATCTAACTCTTGGGGTGTTTTAGGGGAACTCTGAGGTCAATGGTGTCGGATACAAGCTGGTGAAAAAGGTTCCAGTCAACTGGTCCCCTAATAAATGATGGCGGTAGAAGTTTGGGTATTGGGAATACAGAAAGGGTAAGGATCGAAGGACTGTGATCTGAGGAAAGTTCATCAAGGCGTTCTATGGAATAGTTTAGGGGACCTAAGCCAGCATGGATAAAAAAGTCGAGGAGATCAGGATTTCTGTTTGGATCAGTGGGCCAATATGTAGGAGTGCCAGGAGAAATAAAACTGGAGTTGTGGGAATTAAGTGCAGACAGTAGCATGCGGCCTCGGGAATTAGTAGTTCTTGATCCCCACTGTTGATGTTTCGCATTAAAGTCTGCACCTAAAAGGAAATGGATCCCTAGGGAATCGAGGAGAGAGCTGAATTGGGAATCGGAGATGGATTTATTAGGAGGACAGTACACCGATGCTAATGTGATAGGAAAGGAAAATGTTTTGATTGAAACAGCTGTAGCCTGAAGGAGATCGTTTGAAGGTAGGGGAAATGACTGTTGGGAAAGGGATTGATGGACTATGACAGCAGTACCACCGTGAGCTTTTCCATCAGGATGGTCAGTCCGGTAGGTTTGGTACTGTGTTATGTTGAGCTGCCGTTTACTGGTAACTAGAGTTTCTGTAATTAAGGCTACATTGATTTTTTTGTCATACAGTAAAGATGTTAGTTCGTCAGTGTGGTTTCGAATACCATTCGCATTCCAAAGGAGAATAGATAGGGTGGATGTCATTCAAGGATGTTGTGGGACAGGAAAGAGATGGGAAACAAGATTTGTTAGGAGTGATATTAATGGTGTGACCATTGATTTGAATTCAGAGAGGAATGATGTGAGAAGTGTCGTGAGATCGGTAGCATTTGAAGGAGGAGGTATATGTGGGGTAATAGGAATTTTATTCATGGAATATTGTGGTTGCTGGGGCTGGTTTTGTGCTTGTATAGGGTTGATTTGAGGTAGAGGGATGTGTTTGGAGGGTTCGGGTTGCAGCGTGGCCCCGAGATTATTCGGCTGACCACCTGACATCTCTGCATAGGAAACAGTTCCATTTACAATTTTTGAAGGTTGCCTTCTTGACGTTCTCGCTTCTTCGGTGGGCCGACGTGCTGCCAGAACACGTGATTTTATGTTTTTGTAGGTTTGACAACCTTTGTAATTTGCCGGATGTCTTTGAAGACATAATGCGCAGACAGCTGGAGTTTCCCGCGGCTTGATACACTCTTCGGTTTTATGCGGTTTTCCGCATTTGATGCACCTGGGAGTGTGGTGACAGTAGTGCCGGGTGTGCCCATATGATTGACAGTTACGACATTGCACAATGTCTTTCTTAGGGTAAGGTTTTTCAACTTGTATCAAGTACAGTCTGTTTACCTCGTAGATTTTTTCAACCCCGGGTGTTGGTTCTACGTCAGCTAAGAAAAGAGGCAGTGGAATTTTCTTGCCTGGCTCAGGGTGCCCAGTATTGTTTTTGCAGACATTTGTTATTTGTCTGACCTTGAAGTCCATTGCAGTGAGTTCTTCCTCAATGACGTCTGCAGGGGTGGAGGGGTGCAATTTCCTGATCACCACTCTGATGGCTCTTTCCTCCTTTAATTGGTATGTGTGGTAGTCAGCCTTGGTATCTGTAAGGTATTTCACAATTCTTCTGTATGTATCGGGCGTCTCTGATTGAATTTTTGTGTCATTAGTCCTACTGGTGCAGTAGTATTTTCCAGAGCCTATTGTATTGTTCAATTGGGTGCAGAGGAGTTTGAAGTTTTTTATATGTCTCACGAAAATAGGTGGTGGCCTATGCACTTTAGGGGCCGATGTGGACTCCATTGCTTCACAAGTAAGATTTTTCAGAGGCTGATATCTGTTTGGTGAGTAGAATGGTGAGTCTTCAACCAGGGTAGATGACCCTAACTGGGTATTTTGATTTGATGGCCCTGCCTCGGGTTCTAAATTATCATTAGGAATCACAGGAGGCGTATCAACTTTGCGCCTTCTACCATATTGGGTTTCGGTTTAGTCGGACTATTAGTGGTTGACTCAAGGGATCGGCTTCTCTTGGCTTTTGCTTTTTTATCTGCTCTGCTAGACAAAACCTGGTGGTGGAATTTCATATTGGTGATTTATATAACTGGTGATGAAAGGGGAAAAAAATAATAATAATAAAAATAAAATAAATAAAAAGTTCGCAACAGAACTGATCTGGCCACTGCATGGTCCAGCCTCGGTGCCAGGAGCCTTACTGGTAACTGGTAAGAGTCCTCCTACCTTGGCTGTGGTGGGGATGGACCAGCTGCGGCTTGCACACGAGATAATGCTCTGATGTCGCTTGAAACACTCGATCTTATTATAATTATTGTAGTAAAGTAAAATCAGTTATTTGCTTTGAAATTTCACATTTCACTTCACTGAAACACGAACTGTAACAATGTAAAATATCATGTATGTACGAAGAAAGATGATGAATACAGAATTAAGTATCACAGAGACGTTGTTGCTCACTCCAGCGTGTGCTGTGAACTGACAACAGTTACTACCGATTTCGTCAGTTTTTTTAATCCAAGGTTTTAAATATTTTTATTTCCTGTAACAAAGTTGTTTTAGATGCAGTGTATTGTATAAATTAAAACTTGGTTTTTATTCGGGAAGAGAAGGCACCCAACTATAATGCAAGCTTTCAATATTCATGGAAGCCAGCTTCACAAACAAATCATCAATGTTCATATATAGAAAGTCTGTGTAGAGCCGTTTTTATTTTCATTTTACAACAAAATATATAAATTTATAAAATTATTAACAAGCTTCCAACGCAATATCTCTTGTATCCAATAGTCTCATCGTCAAATATACTGTAGTCGATGACACGTGACTGTACCAATGAATAAAAAGCTGGTATACCAAACCTTACCTTTAGCGGGACATCTGGCCACTGAATGATAAATGGCGACATGTTGCCGGTGTTTCCCTCTCCCCAGCGTTGCTTCCCTTTAATAAACCAGCCGTTTAGCGAAATTCTACCCTCCCTTTCATTGTCTTTATGCTAAATACCAGAATGGCGCTCATATTACATACCGATTGGGGATGGTTGTATAAATTGATAGATATATTATAACTGAAATTAATCAGAGATAGTTTTTGAAGTTTCATTTTTCATTTTTAACTTCATTTTTCTGATTGTATCCAATGGAATAAACTTGAACCTGTACAATCCATGAAAAAGGTATTGAATACGATACATAAGATAGGGGCAATATTATAGGTACTTTTTCATTGGTCATTTGGCCAAGAACCGGCTTTCCCTCAATTAAGTGTATACATTTTATAGAGGCTAGATGTGCCACACGAGGGTCTCGGACCCCACAAAATCGATTCATGGCTGTTCATAACAAATAATCTGACACATCAGATTTTGAGCTCAGCCCAACCTTACGCTTTGAGCTATCCCGCTTGATTTAATGGATATCATGAAAATATTTTCAGTTTTATGTGTTTAATATTAATAGTACATGTGTATTAGTACTTTACTTAAGGACAGTTATCGCCATTTATAATAACCTATTATTCATACAATATAAATGGAAATTGAATACATGCACTGCTAATGCTAGACCGCCCCTAGCCACGTCCCTCTTCTTATATAAATATTTTCATAGACTTTCATCGAATGCATCTCCGTTTGATCTAAAAATCCGTTTGATGACCTTTTTCACATAATGTCATCTTCAATTTCATAATTTCATCTTTGGAATTATTCCAATCTTCAAAACATAACAGTGACATAACACTTTTGAGTCGTTAAAATGCTATTTCTAGACCCCTCTAACACGTTCCTTTTCTTATAGAAATATTTTTTCGACATAAATCTCCTTCAGGAAGTATTTAACACCTTCTTCTTTTAAATATGGAAATTTCCAAAGCATTATTCTGTTCATTTTAAATAGGAAATAACCAACGGAAAAAGAATAAAAATACGAAATTAAATTTTATAACTTTAAACAGACAATAAGCAAAATTAACAAGATGAGAGCACGAAAAACAATTTAATAACGCACATACAAATAACTCAAACGAGACGAGTGATGAGAATAGGTTTCACGAGATAAGAAAGTATGTTTCATAGGGTCCGGCTAGTACCAATATATTTAACAGCAATATTTTAGGGTTTATGGTACCTAAAAAAAACAAATTCAAGAGGAAATTAAGGCGCTATTAAAGGCGGGAAATGCTTATTATTATTCGGTCTCGACATTACTAAGCTCGCGTCTTTAGTCCCGAAATCTAACGATCAGAATTTATAAAGCCATCATATTCCAATTCTCCGGTTTTACGGATGTGAAAATTGGCCGCTAACGCTGAAGGATGAACAGCGTCTTAAGGTATTCGGAACTAAGGTGTTACGTAAAATATTCGGTCCAAGAAAGGATGAGACCACTGAGGAATTTAGGAGATTACATAACGCGGAATAGAAAAGCATACTGCCGGTAAATATCAATCATGTCAAACCGTCACGGAGATTAAGATGGTAACGAAGGATCCTTAGTAGCGAAAGGATGTTAATAAGTGCAGTGCCGACTAGGAAGCGTCTGTCCGACTAGGAAGGGGTAGTCCGAGGTAGGTGTAAGTAGGGGTAGGTGGGAAGATTGCGTTAAGAATGATCCGACGGATTTAGTTTTGGAAGGTGGTCTGAGGATGAAAGTTTGTAAGCAGAGATTGGTGGTATCGGCATCGAGCATTTGGGTTCGCTAAGTTTTATTACGATTATTAAACTGTGCTCAGCATTAACGAGATGAATTTAACCACTAGGTTATCCATTAAAAGCTAAGCTTATCACTTAGCAGAGCCTGTTGGGAATGGCCATGAAGGACTGCGACAGTTGGACGCGAACTTTTGCCCTGAAGTTCACTCACTGTGTCACTAAATCTTCACTAATGTTAATAATGGTACAACTAATGTTCGCATCATTTTATTCCTTTTATTATTCTATTATAATACAAGCTTCCGCCTTGCCAAATTACGAAAACGACATTTCGCATTTATCGGGCCTAATACGATTTTTGTAAGAAGAAATTTATTCTAATATTAATAGCTGCATCGAACAAGTTCTTAATTCAATAAATAATTAATATAACCAGCGATTTGTTAATTAACCGAAACTAATTGATTACATATACAATATAAGTTACAGCAATTAGTAATTACATCAGCTGGTCACTGCTTCCGCAATTCAGAGGAAACTCCGTTATGGCTCAGCTTCTCAGTCATTATGAGTTTAACTACTGTGTTAATTATGCTTTAATTCCAACGAGTACTTATTTTCCTGTGGCTTTTATGTAATTTTAAAAATAAACAATATCATACAAAAGAAGTTTTATTAAGTATCATCCAAATGCCTTCTAATGTATCGGTGAGAAGAGTTCTAAGGTAACTGATCAAGAACAGTGTGAATTGGAATTTTCTCCTGGGTCTGTTAACATTTGATTAAATCCTACCTTTCTTAGTCAATCTGATGATAAAAAGTGGAATCTCATTATTAAATCATAAAGGAATGACTTTAGTATATATCCCAATGATACTCATATCTTATTATTCAATATTTATTGAAGACCTCAGCCAACGGTCTGCTACGGAAGTTAAGTTTCGGAAGTCGGTCTTCGTGCACCTTCTGACTCTTAATGACCAATTTCCCACTCTCCCTGAACTCGAGTGTACTAATTGGGAAGGACATTGATGTATCGACCACTTAGATACTGATTATGAAGCAATGATAACCATGCATCGTAACAAGGTAATTTTAATTGCTTTCAACGTGGCCCTGTCCTTCTGCAAGATGACCACATCGCTTGGAAAGAAGACAAGCTACTTTGAAGATGAGAAAAAAAACACATGGTTTTTCAATAAGATGTTACAAATGTACGAAGAGTGAAATTTTTCCATCGGTACACATGAAGGTAAAAATTAACCTCTACCCTTGTAGTGTTCAAACCTCTTCTTACTATGGATCACAAGGTTTCTAATCGCTAACATATTTGACTACCTTGGATAAAAAGCAGACACTTCCCGATCCTTGGCAATGATTTTCAATTAACAATGATTAATGAAACATGACAATAACGGTGATTCGCTGGACTGGTCTGTTATTTATTTGTTCATGAAATTCCATTTCTTGTGTTCATATTGATGAGGGAAGTTCTGCCAAAAATCAAATATTAACAGAACCAGTTGTGAACTCATATATGAATAACTTATTCAATAATAAGGTAACGCGAGGAATTTTCGGTAGGACCAAACGCAGTTATTTCACCTCCTAATCAAAATACTATTTAAAGTCACCCATTCCTCAAGGTAGTATCCTTGGCCCAATCCTTTATACAGTTTATACAGCTGACATCCCAACTCATCCTAATACTATCCTTACCACGTATGCTGATGATACATGTGTATTATCAGTCAACACCAATCCAGTTATTGCATCCCAAAGCCTCCAATCCCATATCACTGGTTTCAAAACTGGAGAATTAAAATAAATTCTCAAAAATCGCATCAAATCACTTTTACCTTACGTCGTAAACCAATGACTTCCTGCCCTACAGTATCCTTTAATAATATCCCACTGGTGCCTGTAGAACAGATCCGATACTTAGGGTTGCACCTCGATAAACGATTAACCTGGAATCCTCATACAAGACTGAAAAGACAGGAAACCGCTCGACGTTTCAGGCTACTTCAATACTTACTAGACAAACGCTCTAAGCTCCCAATTAACTACAAAAGACTCATCTACATGACCATCATACGACCTATTTGGACTTACGGAGTAGAGCTATGGGGCTCCACTAAGCCATCGAATTCCTCTCGTATCCAATCCCTACAATCCAAAATCCTTCGTAAAATCCTCAATGCTCCTTATTTTGTTAAGAATAAAGTCATCCATAACGACCTAAATGTCCCTTTTGTTGCTGATTTGGCCCGAACCCGGTATCTATCCTTTCATAGCAAACTCCATTCCCACTCAAACCCTCTAGTTTCAAACCTAGCTTCCTCTTCAATTCCCGATAATCCTCCGAGGCGTCTGAAAAGAAGATGGCCACGTGACCTTCTTATTGAACTTTGATTTGAGTACTACCAGTGGGTAGTTTCTCTACTTGTCATTCTCATGTCATTATGTAACACGCATTCTATTTACTTGTTGTATAATTGTAATACAGTTGTAAATATCAATAAATAAATTTAAAAAAAAAAAAAAAAAAAAAAAAGTCACCCATTAATCGCTAAAAGTACGGTTACTATTTTTCTCTAATTAATTAATTTAATTTTAAATATTAGATATTCATATTAAGTAGAAAAAAAGTTTGTAACATCAAAACTAAATAAGTAAATAAATGATCACGTCCAGAAGACTAGAGACGGTTGCTAATCATTTGCGGATAGAATGAGTTTAGTCAACTAATCAAAAGGGTTCATGTTTATTTATGCCTGGCGAGTAACAGCGTTTGCCTTATGAAGAGGGAGGAAACTGAGGCATTTGTTAACTCTGTTTTTAATTGATATGTAAATATGTACTGTCTGCATTTATAACTTTATAATTGATTTTAGTCTCCAGAATTAATTCGAAATAAAAGTACATACTGCCATTTTCGGCCGAAAGTCGATCGAAACACTGTTTTCGAGTTTCATAAAAAGTATTCGCCGACTGCATTATAAGCAGTTTGGCTGTCGAATAAATAATGGAAGCTCCATTTGATTTCCATGCCAACAGAATGAATATTTAATTGAATTGTTATTTTTTTTATGTATATAGCTTGTGATTAATTGAGTATATTCTAAAACGCTATATATATATATATTATTATTTTTAACCAGTATCATTAAAACTCTACGTGGTAGGAACTGTATTGTTTCTGTGACAACGGTTGTGCAGGATGGACACTCGTCCTAGTTCACGCTCAACTGTCCCAATTAATATAGCCTGGATGAGTCCCAGGAAGTCTTCCAGATATTCTCAGTCACAGGGGGATTTGAACATGGAACCTTCGTCACGGCAACACAGCACTTTACTACTGTTTGTTTGTTTGTTTATTTAACGCCACTTTTTGCTGCTATGGCTAATCGGACGATGCTACAATGGGAGCTCTAAATTTTGCCTATCCAGGTTTAATTAGGATAGGGATTTTTAACGAGTACCTGACATCGTACAGGCTCGGGACCCCCGTTTAACGTCCCTTCCGAAGGACGGCGTAACTAAGGATTATTTACTCCCTTTAAAAAATCCTAGGGTCACCTGCCGGGCTACGAACCCGCGCACTTTACTACTGAGCCACCACGCTCCCTGCGATAAATCTACAGCCCCAATGAATAAATCGGATTTTGGCCAGAAAGAGTTAACTTCTTTCAGATAACCGGAATCTTGCATTCTCGTAGTTTTTGGCTTGAAATGTATAAACAATAACTCCTTTCCAAGCCAATGCCTAACTTAGCCCTTTATTCACCGTAGTATAATTCGATTCCGCTTACTTAAGTAAAAGGATCTCATTTTGGAGAAAATAAGACTTAAATTTATACAGCCCTGTGAATAAGTGGTTATCATATAGCCAAAATTAATAAGACACATCTCAAAACTTCTAACGTCATGAGACTTAGCTGGACTTATTGTACCAAGAACTGAAATAGTAGGCAAAACTAATACACGGAATACGTAATATGATTTCAAAATGAGTTAGAATCCTATAAATCTTTTGTTTACGCTATCTTGATATTAAAATTAAATATTCATGAAAGTTTGAGTGCGGCTCCTCTGTTAAAACAGTTTTAAACGTTTCCGGAAAGTATCTGATAATTTTTAAACCCGTTTTCAATGAACAGTTTGGAAGTAATTTTTGGGAAGGGAGAGAAAGCTTGTACATTATCTGATTAGCGACACGACATTACAGCACTCAGAGAGCTCAACCTCTCTATTGTAAACAAACGCGCCTTAACATATGTTGCAGATAGATCACCTATTCTGTTCCCTAGTTTCCCTTGTAATGAACTAGTAATGTTAGCTCTGTTGTATGTTATAAGGTATGTAGGCGTCTAGATTTCTGAATTTCCCTCCTGAGGGTTTCTATTATATTGGATAATTATCTAACAACACTAAAATCTATTTACTAGTGTATTATCGTACTGATTGACCGATTATAAAAATCTTGTCGTTTTATGTTATGTAGATAAATAGTATAATTACTAAAAAATTGCAGATCGATTAGTTCATCTATAAATAGCCAAGGCTGGACAGTAGGATTTGCCTCCTATAAATTGGGTGCCCTTAACTAGAGGAAAAGTCTGGCGGTTCAGCGTGATCTAGGTTAAATCTATGTCCAGCACAGCATTGCCTTATAAACATTCTCTACCATGTACTAAACCTCTAAAAATACCTTTCATAGTTGTAGCGGTAAACATTATTTATTTTTCGGCTATCACCAAGCACATCCTTATTTGCCTACCAAACGACTATAGATGTATCAATTGAAAACTAAGTTCTGATGAAGAATGTTAAAGGTATAAAGAAGAAGAAGAAGAAAAAAACAGGGTAGAAAGAAGAAAAAACGTTTAATAAAAGGCAAAAGAATATTTTGTAAAAATGGAAAAAATTAATTCTCGCGCTATAAACACCTTCCTTTTTCCTTATATTTTCAGAATAAATAAAAAACACCTTCATTGATAAAAAATCTCTCAAAAGCATTTTACATTAACAACTTAACAATTTTTATTAATAGCACATAGTGAAATACAGTTCATTTTATTTTGGTAGTAAAACTTGTTTCGCACCTACTTAGCTTAATAGGTTTATCTCACTCTATAGAAGAGAAATTGGGATTTAAATCCTCCTGGGGTTCATCCAGCCTTTATAAATTGGTCACTGTTAATCGTGGAAACCATGATGGTTGAATATGATCTAGGCCAAAACACATCCCTCTGCACAAGCATTGGCTAAAAAATGCTACAGTCTCTATGTACTGAACTCAAGACTCTTTATGGCTTATATCGGTAAAGGTTTGTTTTATATACATATGGAATTCTATATTCTATATATTATTCTGATAAATAAGAAGTAATCTCAGCTTAAACATTTAAATGTTTGAAAATTTACTGAGCAAAACAAATAGTCAGTAACAAATTGAAAAAATATATGTAGGAATCAATGATTATTCTTTAGATTATTGCAATGTGATGATGTGACAAGATGAAACAAAAGACAATAAAACATATATTGCAAAAAACTTTTACTTCACTAGTAGGTCTAAGTTATATTTTTATCCCTACATAGTCTGCCTATTTATAGAAATAGAAATAGAAAAGTAACTTTATTCTGGGACTAAGTCCCTTTAGAATAACAAATATGAACAGAAAAAGAAGCATAATATATATCTGACCAGAAGGCTAAGTGTTACAAATCATAAAGAGTATAAAAAATGACAAAAAACAATTTAAAAAGAAATATTTAAACAAAAATAATAATAAGTAAATAAACCGTACAAATCTTGACAAGATATTAAGCAATTAAAGAGAACTGATAAATCCATAGCTTTTGTTAAAAGCATGAGCTAGCATGCCATAATTTCTTTACCTGATGTACAGTTTCTTAAAAGACAATATTAAAAGAAATATATAGCACAATGAATTATTCTATACATTACATCTAAGCAAAGACTAACATGCTTCGAGAGCATCTTTTTGGGAAGCTAGGAGATGTTGGAAAAGCGAGGATTTAAATGACGATAGTGAGGTACTATGACGGATATTAGGAGGGATGAGTTCTACAGTGTGGTGGAGCGGAGAAGAAAGGAGCGTTCGAATGCTTTGGTTCTATGGGAACGAATATAGAGATCTTGTTTTATGGTGTTGAACTGAGGATTTGAATTGGAGGAGGCTGTAAATATATGAAGGGTGTTGAGTAAATAGATTGGTATAAGAATGTAAAGAGGAAATATTGTCTTCGGAAGTGAGGGAAGAGCAACTTTAACTCATCATAAAGGTGGGATACGCGCGATTGCCTAAGGGTGCCGAGCACAAACCAAGAGACCAATTCATTATTCTCTTTAGTCTTTCTTCAAGCATTATAGAAAGGCCTCCATATACCACGCTACAATAGTCAAAGTGGGGGAAGATGAGAGAAGTTACGGGAAGACTGTGTAAGGTGATGTCGAGAACGATGGAATAATTTCAGGGAACTGATTGACCGTCGGGATATCTGGGCGATGTGGGATTTCCAAGAAAAGTTTTCGTTTTATTTTATTTTAGTTACTATTTTACATAAATATGTATATGTTTTTTTAAAGAATTTTCGAACACACTATTTCGAGCATTTCAAAAATGAATCATAGATCCACAAAGTAGTTCTTTCCTAGTTGCTATCTTGACCGCCAATCTAAAATCTGTGGGGGGGAATAGAAGGGAAAGATTGCAATCTGGTTAATGTATACCCTCTCCAGAGACAAGAGAGAAATATGAGGGCAAAGATAAATATTGATAGATTATACTAAGTTGTTCTCAGGCCCCCACACTCCTGTAACGGATAGCTCTTCCCGGTCAATATCTGTCTTCTACTGTCTCAGATTTACTGCTTCAATTCTACGTTTCAGCGGATAAAAATATCTTATATAAAAGATTCTTGTCACTTAGCTAAATCTTTCATTTTTCTTGTTTTTTAGCGACACTCGCTTTTCTAAATTGAAACCTTTAAAAGGAACAAATGGTAACAGTTGTTTTAGACTAAGAAGAATCCATCACAGAAAATTTTGATGGAAAAATGGGATATTGCCGTGAAATGTAGGATGTATTAGATACATATAAATCCAATATTTTATTAAGATGCTAAGGCCTCTTGGTTTAAAGGCCTTGTAGTAATTTAATATCCTTTTTTAGCTTGTTTTTATATTGTTACATACAATATTCCTATCAATTCTTGAAATTTGTCAGTGTAGGAAAATATTTGTTATTTTTTTAAATGAGGGGTCTCATTCAGAACTCCGGTAAATCCAATTTTCGTCAAAACTTGATTTTATTTTCCAAATAATGATAATATTGGATGAAATCGTTCAAATAATATAAATATATTGACAGTTGTTGATATTAATTTGGTTTGTCTAGTTTTATATACTTGGAAGAAATTAAATTTTATCCTCGTGAAAAATTTTCAAAAATGGATTTCACTAGGTTTGGAATGAGACGCCTCAAATGTTGACTGAATATTGAATTATTAAAATCTGCTGTACAGTTGACATTTTTAATAATTTATCCTGTCATTTCTTGTGTCCTTAACTCGTACTTTGAAACTTTTGATAATATTTAATATTCGACATTATGTTTCGTTTGATGGATGGAGTCTCATTATTTTGTGTTTATTTGTGAATTTTCTTATTAAATCGTGTAATACAGTTATTCAAAGCATGAAACAAATTATGTCAATACCTAATTATAAATAATTACCTAATGAACTTATAGAAACTATAATAATAAGAATCTAAAATATTGGAAAATTAGGAGTGGTGAAAATTTATATATGTCACCATTTATTAATACATTTTAAATAAATGAAAATAATAGTTATAGCAGACAATATTTTGTTATGTGAGAATCATTGGAAAAAAATTCACTTTTGTAAGGAACAGAATTTTTACAAAAGTTTAAGTTTAGATTGAAAATATTAAAATAATTTAAATTTTACTTAAAATATGTAGATTTGTTTATTTCATTAAAATACCGAACCGCACTAATAATTATAATTAATGAAAATAACTATTCGAATTAAAAATGATCGCCATCCATCTAAGGCAGTCACATTTTCTACATCAACAAAAGAGTCAGTTTTTTAATTTAACAAAAAGTAAATATTTTTCTCCAGTATCTCCAGTATCTTCTGGTCCTAGAATATCTAGTAACGTAAATAAAGAATACTCCATGGAAGGTCAAAGTAGTTGAAAAATTCTAGGCATAAGTATATATATATATATATATATATATATATATATATATATATATATATATATATATATATAATTAAATAAATGAACACTTGATAAGACTTTACTTTATTTAAACCGACATAGTAACAGTCTAGAACTAGGACAAGAATTGATTGCTTATTTTCTAAGGAGTTACTTATAAGAGAATCTTAGTGCTGACTTGTGCTGACTCCCGTGGGAAAGAGAATAGGTGCAGCTGGGATGGGTCAGTGACATAACTCCTCCCCCCAAATTTGAACTTACTCCTGGAAGTTCCTATTTTCTAAATACCTTCATTAATATTTCCTGATTACTGGGAACAGGTGCACTAGGAAAATACATTTGAGGAGTAGGCGATTTACAATATTCAAACTTATACAAAAGAATAAGGATAATCAAAATACAAATTAGTCCAATAATAATAAGAAGGTATACATAATAATTAATAGTTATAGTACTTATAGACAAATAAGAATATTCCTGAATGGTTTTGTTAGGGATCAAATCATATTTAAATGGATCATTAAATTGTGGAGTATATTCAAAGTTAGGATTATGAGTATAAATTCTTGGGAAATGTTGGATACAATCTTGCTTTGCTACAAGTATTTTAGCAACAGTGGGTATAAATACAGTATGATTATTACATAATCTTAAGTTACTTATATTACAGGATACATAAGTGCTTATTTGACAATAATATACAACCTTATTTTTAATTACATCTAGGCTACAATTAGGATTATTAATGCCCTTAAGTGTTAAATCAGTTATACAATAATTGATATCTTGCTTTATACAAATTATTTCATCATAAAACATGCATTGAGCATTAAAATAATAGTTATCAGAAAATAAAAATACATTATTTGTTAGTTGTAACATTTGAAATGTATTCCCTCTTTGAATGGGAATTGGTAAAATATAAACACCAGTTACAGTTTTAGTTAATCTGGGGAGTTGAATTATAGCTATAATAACATTATTGCGGGTGTCACAATGGATTTTTGATGTTAACCATAAAGTTTTTACATCATTGGATATTAATGTTACATTATCGGGTAAAGTATCTATTATATCTCTCAATAGATTATTATGTACAATGTTTAGTTTACAGAATTCATGCATTATTTCTAATTGTTTAACATAGTTTTGAATATTTAATAAATGATACATTAGTTGGTGATTATTTGTTATGTTATTTACACGTTGTAATTCATTTTTAATTGAAATAGTATTTTTATTAAAAGTGTGTACAATACTTTCATGTTTACGGATTAAATCATGAGTAGTTTGGAAAAGATGCTGTTCATTAATTTTATTGATATCTTCATTATTTCTTATTTTGTCGATCATATCGTCATAATGTTGTTTGTCAGTAGCATCCATGCTTCCTGCTAACCATGAGATTGCTGTTCCTAGACCATTTATAAGGCCTCTTTTATGTCTATTAGATAACATTACATCGAGTCTGCTATTTATAACTGCATATAAATCTTTACAAATTGTGTTTGATGAATTTATAGCATATTGCATTGTTGCTTTTAAGGATGTTAAATTATATTGATGATATAAAGTTACATAGTCTGTTAAAAGTTTAATTTAGTTCTGCGGAGTGATGTTCTCAAATGACCAGCAAGTGAAGAGCAGACAGTAAAGACTGGATGCTTGAGTCTTCCTTCTTGTATTTAATAGATTTTTGACTTAGCTTTGAAATTGTAAAAACAACCTTCTTACGTTAGCTTCTATGAAGTATTTCGGTAAGCCGCTAAGTCCCTATTTGGGCGCCAATTAAATAAATGAACACTTGATAAGACTTTTTAAAAAGTAAACTTTATTTAAACCGACATAGTAACAGTCTAGAACTAGGACAAGAATTGATTGCTTATTTCCTAAGGAGTTACTTATAAGAGAATCTTAGTGCTGACTTGTGCTGACTCCTGTGGGAAAGAGAATAGGTGCAGCTGGGATGGGTCAGTGACATAACTATATATATATATATATATATATATATATATATATATATATATATATATATATATATATATATATATATACATAGTAATCAATAGTTTCCAAAAATATTGGATATAATCGTACAACAATGAACGTACTTTAAAGTCATACAGTAAGTCCTGAACAAACTTTAATATTTGTGGGTACAAATACGCTTATAGCTGATCATTCAACAGTTTAGTCGGGTTAGAGATAAAAGCGAACAACTGCTATTATTTCCTGTATCAACATACGTTAAACCAAATAACACTTCACAAATTGACCATCGGCAAATACGTTCGACAGTCCTCATTAATTGTTGATAATTAAGAATTTATTATTTACGCCTTTATCCACCAACAAACAAACAATAATATTATAGGAGTTGCTTACTTATGTCCTAGGAAAAGGGAAAGTAAAAGGAACAACCCTTGATTCGATAATCACTGTGAAATCACGGAAACAATAAAACTAAGTTTCAAAATCTTTAGGAATTTATGTACTTGGAGACCCTTTTAGTCGTGTTCCTTATATTCTTGTATTTTGTTCCGAAACTTAAAAATAAGATCTTTTAAAACTATCATACATCCCATATTTCTGTGTGAAACCTGGTCGCTAATTTTAAATGATTAATTAAGTACCAAGGTAATCCAAAGTTTGCATAGCGTAGATTATCCAGTCCAAAAAAGGACAAGTCTTTATTAAAATTTAGGAGGTTTCGCATCGTTGTAGTTATTGTAACTGATATCATCGGTACGATGAAGATGGGCTTATAAATTTACTGGAATTAGCAATTGTAAAATGAATGAATGAATTGTAAAAAAGTTAATAAGCGATGAGCGGACTGGTAAACAACCGAGGTTTGAAACGAGGTAGATGTGAGCATTCTGGTAAGAGGATTAAGATCTTACGGATTTGTGCGTGAATGGTAATCCGTAGATGGAAATATGCAAGCGGCTATTGGTGGAATCGGCCTCGAGCCTGCGGGTTCTCTTATTATTATATTTTTTATTAAATATATTTATACTATATTTTATATATCCTATTTTATATATTTCATGCATCTCCTGCCCGCCTTGTGACGGACCAACCCCCATTATACTTCTGCAGTCAAATTTTATTTTTTACAGCCCATATTTTATTCCGCACTATATTTTTAAATTTATTAGACGTCGTAAACTTATTTTGTATATAATAGAGAGATAAAAATAAATAAATCATTTAAGTAAAATAGGTAAAATATTGACAAGCTTCTATAATAATAATCTGCTTTCAAACTTCCGTCCACTGCCCACTACTCAAACCCAAATCCACCAGATCACTCCTAATGCAATCCACCCACCTACGTCACGATCTACCCCTCATGCGCTTCCCAGTCGACACAGCTTACTTACTTCATTATATTACATCTTACTTACTTGTTTATTAGTATCTTATTAGCGCTTATTAACCAGTATGCTGGTATAGTTCTAAATGTTAATTCTATTGATAACTTTGCTGTCTACGTACCAAAGATTTATTTTATATCAAAAGAAGAAGAAAAAAGATTAGGGTTTTTTAGTAGGCCAAAAATTTACATGGTAGAATGAGAATTATAAATGTTAATACTCTAATATAAATACATGCATATATTTTTATTTTCACTAGCTTATTTTTACTTTCACTTTCTTTATAGAGAGAATCGGTAATACACTTAGGAGATAAAATAAAAAAGGTCGGTTAAATGCCTCGGCAAAGGCCTGCTATGAAAATGTCTAGGACTGAACTCCCAGGGATCAATCAAATTTATTTACTGGATTCACTGGGAGCAGATTCTCCTGCTGTGTGTTCACTCGAGAGCAAAATAGTATAATACGGTTAGGCCGGGAACAAATTTTTATCGCAGAAACTACAAACGTTACAGGATATTTTTATTTCCATTCTTCTTTTAGGATTTATTTATTTTCATTCATTCTGGGTTTATTATCCAGAATCAGTGAAGTTGTATTCCTTGTTGAAACAATATCACATAAATAATTTTATTTTTAACCTTTCCTTTCAATTATAAATAGAATTTTTAATTTTGAAATCGCTCAGTTAGTATACATATTTTTTTTATTTTCGACGTTAAATAAGAGAAGAGAATCTGTAGAATAAGTAGATTTATTATTTCTTTACGTATTTATCCACACCTGTCAAATAATAAGTAGGAAAGAAAATAATGAAAATGGTTAAAAGTTTTCTTATCCAAAAAAAGTAGTTTCATAAACTGTCGTGCCAAATCGTTTGATAAAGCCTTTTGAAACTATTTTCTGTAAGACTTATTAGCTTCATAATCCTGTTCTACGTCATCAGGGGAAAAATAGATATTTGGAGATTAAATAATAATTTATTTGAGAATAAAACTAAACACAGGGCACATTACTCTTTGATCATACAAACGCTCACTCGAAAGACAATTTAATTTTATACAAATCTTAGAAAATAAATAGCAAGACGTGTTAATATCGATTTTTTTTTCATATCTCCAATTTGATAATGATATCAATAAGATTTTCAAATTATATCAAAGGAAAAAAATGTAAACGAATAAAACTATTTCGTGAAATAAACCTTAAAAATTGTTTTAATCACTAAAAAAGTAACCTTATGAATTTTACACATGAAAAATCTAAACCTTCCATTATTCCATAACTGTTGGTACATCTCCGATTATTGTTGATGATATGAAAATCACTAACATCATTTGTTTTCATCGTTGATTTTTTTCAAAACTCATGTTTATTTGGTATGTTTTAATTTAAATCTGCCTTATTTTTTTATGCGAAAAATTCATAAGGCAGAAAAAAAAGTAATTTTCCACCTGTTACGGTAACTAAAGAGACTATCTTTTTAGTGAATTATATGTTTATTTTAAAAAAATATCATTTTACCTTCATTTTTTTAAAGCAGTCTTAACGCTACTTCAATGAATCAAGGATGCCATAAGATCGGTAACTATTTGGACAAATGTTTTGTTTGGAATTATTTTCTTAATCTTGAAGTAGGATTGCCCCTTTAAAATACTACCTTGCTATATATATTCCAAAAGAGAAATGATGACCGGTAAAGCTTAAAAAAATTATTATCAGCCCTAAACCATTGGTTGACACAACAAAGTAACTAACGGGACAAAATTATGACATCGGCCTGAAGTAGCTTTTCTCAACAATCAGATGAACACATGATATTTATTCCTCATATATGTAATTTATTCATCAAGTTTGGTTGTTTGAAATAAGCCAAATAAAGGTAACAGTGAATGTGACATTTTTTTTTTTAAATGCCCCACGGCTACTTTTTTTATTAACCAATAAAAGGTGAGAATTAATTAATGAATTTTAACTAATGAAATACACCGAATAAAGAAAAAAAGTTTTCCAAGTTTCTACTAAATAACATACGTTAGTTAACACCTAATCAATCAGTATTACCATACATTCATGGCTCTTCATAGCTAGAGATGCGTTGACGTCCAGACCGTCTAACTGCGCGGACTTCTGAGTATATTGTTTTCAGGTGTGTTTTATTATTTCCTGACGATCCCTGATGCTAGGGGAGGGAGGGGGATAGATCAGTGCCCTTTGGGCCAGGGATTGAATGGGACGAATAACCAGAGGGTGATATGTTACAAACTGAGATTCCAATATGTATTTTTGAGTTTAACTTAAGAAGAAATATATAATTAAAAGGAAATATTTAACATATGTAAGCAGACATAAATAATGCGCTGATAAATCGGGTGATCATTGATAATGAAAATGGCTTATTTCGATTCCTAAAATGTTTTGGCGGATTTACCAATTTTACCATTTGGAATTACCTAATGTCAAATCAGTAATATATTTTTGTAAACTAACTGTGATAAATTTTTAAATTGTCTTTTGGTGCCATAGTTATTTGTTCACCAAAATATATTTCATTTGATAACGGTTTTTCGTTAATATATCAATTCGTTAATACCAATGCCTACTTAGTGCTGTATGAATCATTTTTTATGTTACAGAGTTTATGTGCAGTTTAATAGGTTTTTTTATATGCCTCTCTATATATTTTTTCTGCATTCACATTGCAATTAAATTAAATAAAAAGGCTTAGCGAACCCGAAGGCTCGATTCCGAAACCACCAATCTCTGTACACTACCCAAACCCAAATCCTTTAGTCTTAATATTAATCTCCTTTAGTCTCTTAATGCAATCTTTCCGCCTTAGTCTCGATCTACCCCTCACACGTTTACCAGTCGGCACTGCGCTTATTGCAATTAATAAATGTAATTCATGATGTTTAATTAAGAAGCAAAAAACCATTCTCCAGTCCAATTATTTATTTTTTTATTTACTATAAAGACGTTATAATTATTAGAGTAATAATGACCATGGAGAAGAATGTATCTCCAATAACTTTTATATTATAGACGTCCATATGAGACATATTGTATGAATCATGACAGACATTTAAGAAATTGAGAATGACCCAAGGGGTCGAAACGTCTTTATAGTAAATAAAAAAATAAATAATTGGACTGGAGAATGGTTTTTTGCTTCTTAATTAAAT
The DNA here is from genome assembly GCA_037127475.1 of Arma custos. Taxonomy (NCBI): domain Eukaryota; kingdom Metazoa; phylum Arthropoda; class Insecta; order Hemiptera; family Pentatomidae; genus Arma; species Arma custos. Next base: position 77,911,018 of record CM073764.1, read on the forward strand.
ATTAGTTATATCATCAATTGTTAGTCCAGTAAAACCTATATTATAAAAAATGTAATTCATTATTCCTGTAGTATCCTTTATTCTGTTCAATAATTTATAATCTAAGTTCTTATATTTCCATGCTACTGCAAAACTAGTCCTTGTTACACTGAATTTTTTAATCTAGTGTTAGATGTTATTAGTTCTGCTAAAAGTTTATCTACTCTACCAACGTACGTGTAATCGTTTCAGTACCGCGTAGCAATGTTTTCAGTATTTTACAATAAGTTCAGTATTACATTTTATTGATGTTTATATTTGTTAACTCCTAAGATTAAATATACACCATTCCTAATAAATTATTTTTATTGTATTATCACATCAAAGAATACCAAAGAAATGATAGAATACCAATTTAAATGAATAAAGAATATATAATTTCTATATTAATTCTAAAATTTGCTGGCTAAAATCTAAATCTAAAATCTATTTTCATAATAATGTGGCAATTCAACACATATCCAAAATGTACTTTAAATACAAATATACTAGCATTTTTATTTCAACACATTTAATAATATTGAGTGAAAACATTCTTGACCTCGATAGAGAGAACTTTTTATCCCGTATAATATGTAAGCAGAAGAAAGAAAAGAAAACAAAGAAAATGTATACATGCTAAATTCAATAGGATAGTAAGGGGACTTCCCTGAATTAGTCGGACAGGGTCAATGAAAGAAATGGCAAATAAAATAAGTCCTGGATAACAAAGAGGAAAACAAACTGTAAGAAGAAGAACAAATTAAGAGGAAGGGCATTTCATCTTTCACTAACACTCCATTACGAGCTTCCGACCTTCTGTTCTCACCAGTTATTAAGGTCAATCTTCTCAGAGCAAAAAAGCTATTTTTATATTTAGCTTATAAGTTGCAAAGCTAAACATTACTCCGTTATAAAGTTGTTTTGGGTTGTATTTGGTTACGGTCCTCCAAAATTGGTAATTATTGTTTGTTTGTTCATTTAATGTCGCTTTATGCTACTAAGGCTAATCGGACGAAGCTACAGTGGGAGCAACAGAGGTTTAATTAGGATAGGGATTTTTAACGAGTGCCTGGCATCGTACAGACAGGGGACCTCCGTTTAACGTCCCTTCCGAAGGACGGCGTCACTAAGGATTTTATACTTCCTTTAAAAAATCCTAGGGCCACCTGCCGGTCTACGAACCCGCTATGTTGGGCTTAGTAGTTACTACCACTAGATCACAAGTCGCCCCTCAAAATTGATAATAAAAATATCATAAATCGGTCACCAGCTGCTCGGGTTTGCTCTCATCATAATATCAGAAGCCTAATTGAAATCATATAAAAAAACATAATTACCTCGGACAGATATGTATAGTCTTATTAAACACTTATGATTGAATCATAAAGAGACTTGATGAAAATATTCAACTAATCAAATGCCCACACGTATTTTTGATAATTTGTTTAAAAGGGTGTTAGAAAATTTATAAGAGAAAATATTGCAATAAAAAAAGAATAAGAGAAATAATATGAAAAAACAAACCAATCCGAACCATACCCCACATTATCAAATTGTATTTTTCCTATGTTGTGCAATAGAAATTTGATTTCTCTCGATTCGGTTGACTAAGAACCTTTTTTCCTTTTATGGATTTTACCGACCACAAATATTCATAATTCGTTGAGGCGTTGTTATCCTAATCTGAGCCCCAAGAGGTTCCTAGTCTCTAGGATCCGTCTTCGGCCTCTATCAGATTAAAGGAAAAATCTATCAAGCAGCGTGATTTGAAACCAGCTCATCATCTCAGCACTCTACCACTGAGCCACTTAATGTATATATATTTAAAAAAAAATATTTGAGGGAGTATTGGAGCAAGAATATCAGGAAATAAAGGATATATAATTCCTAAAGATAACGAGTCATCCTCTAATAACCAACGAAATACCTGCTCCTATTGAATTACCTTTTCTGCAGTTTATTTTCTTCGGGCGAGGATGGTAAGCTATTGAAGGAGAGGAAGAGGGGACCCTAAGTGTTATCATGGCCACCTAAATATCTCTTATATAACTTTTTTTTATATATCTCCCTGGCGGTGAGGCGTCGTTACGGAGGCCGGAACTCTTCCCCTATTTCCTGTCGTATATTATCTGGTGGAGTAAGAGGTCTCCACTCCCCACGACTAACCATAGCCAACCTACCTATCTCTCCATAATTGACTCCAATGCTCCCCCCTTTGTTAAATAAATTCTCCGAAACATCTTATTATATCTGGCCTTATTTTTTATACGAAATGTTTAAAAGTGTATTAAGAAACGTAAAGAATATTGGGCCGGAATTTTTTATAAGGTCAATCAACCACAAAACTGCAAAAGAAAACTATATTTGCTATTTCATTATAATAAAAAAAAATAATAAAATATCCATTAGGCTAAAATAACCTTTTTCAAACTGCTACCTAAACCTTGCTGTTACGAGGTATATGCTTGCTTGGATTATGTCCCGATCGAGATACTATTTTATATTTTTGTTAAGTACCATAAAGAATCAATATTTTCCTTCTTTTCTTCAATATATAGAATATAATGCAACCCCGTGAAAAGTTGTATAGATTTTTCCCAAAATGAGTTAGTTGTGAAATACGAGGATTGAGAGAAGCGGAATAGTAACATTCTTGTAGTAAGTGAGCGGTTTAGTCAGAACTTGGCTTGAAGTGGAGTTACTGCTTATATTAGTTATTCCTTATACAGTTATAACTCCATTTCAAGCCATATGCTGACTGAATGACACGATTCCGCATCCCTCAGTACAATTAAATGTGTGTGTGTGAGTGCGCGCATGCGTGTGTATGTATATAAGTTATGCCAATATTGGAAGGATTATTATTTGCGTTTATGTTTAGGATTAAGTCTATCTTTCTTTTATCATATGTAAACTAATGTACCTATAAATAAAGTTAGTCTTTTATTATCAGCGCGAGTATCTCTATGCCCCTGTTTCCCTTTTTTTTACTATACGTGCTCAGTCTAATCCTAACTTATATACATATATATATGGAATGGTAGGCCTCAGGAGGATCCTAGATCGCACATGATCCACCCCCCCGGATCCGATCATGTTAACAGAGTAAATCAAATCTGCCACAGCCGGATTTAACTCCGGGACCATCGGCACGGCAGCTTAGCGCTCTACCACTGAGCTACTCCTTTCCCTACAGTTTTCAACTGCTTTCTATTAATTAAATATCCATTGCACATTGAAGTATCTTATAACTTTGTTGTGATCCAGATAAATTCTCGAGATCGCCTTGAACAAGGATATTATGACAAGTACACTTCAGTTGATTGATTAAATATATCGTGTGAACTTTTCTGATAGTTTCCACTAACTATTTCATTTCAACTACTTGTATAGCGAATCGGACGGACACATCCATTATTCGCCCTAATTGCAGAGGAGGTGGCTAAAGTAGACAGCCGAGGAGGACCAAAGCGAGCGCTCCCTTTGAGCACGCTCTGGAGAGCTAATGCTGATGGAATTAAGACATGCTGGCCTTCTCCAGTTCAAAGCTCCCCGGATCTAGATCTCCCCGCCATCCAGTTCTCGACTCATGGTCTTCTTTGAGGATCGCTACTTACCCTGAAGGACTCCAATAGTTCACCACCGGGGTTTCTCTTGAATTAGTTTTTTACGTTGAAAGTCAAATAGGGGCTAGCAATCTCTTATGATTTATAGCCAGTGTTTAATTAACAGATTACATAAAGATATGATAGATTTATTATTAACTGTAACTGGATTGAAAGTGTTTCATAGTTCTATGATAAATTTTCTTTCAAAAAATTGCTACGTGTCGTAAAGGACCATATAGGGCTTTAAATTTGTTTAATTATCTTGGAAAATCGCTCATGCCATATAAATTAAATAATAAGATAAATAGCCTCTCAAAAGGACAGAACGTAATATTTATAAAATGGAAAATATTTATAGAAATAAAAGTATTGCTATGTTCTATACTCTTAAATACTCTGATTGATTTTGAGATGCCACAGTAATCATTTAGGATTATTACTCAATTTATTATTCTAACTTTGGTCTTAATTGGATTCTTTTCCAGAGATCCTTTGTGTGTTTACCAATTTATTAATCAATTATACCATCAATATATTATTCATAATTATATAGTGCATCCGGGTTAAGTAAGCATCAAAATAATTAAAATGAATATCCTTTATTAATACGATTTTAAACAAGATTAATGATTCACTGAGAAATACACTTAATGATTCAGATGTAATAGAAGATTGCCATAAAATACATAACCGAGCTAAAATTACGACTTATCTGTGAAACAGGGGTAGATTACGTCCATAGGTAGTTCTTCGGCCCAGCCGCCTCTGGATCTTCAGCGTCCAGCATCGTTCGTCGGCCCCATCTTCACTGTTTCCTCTTCGGTGTGATCTCAGAGAGTCTTCCTCCCTCCTCGTAATGTGTTCAGAGAGTCCCCTCAAAGTCGAGTCCTCGTCCCCCTCTTTTGGGCAAACCTCTACCTAAGCGAACTACTTCTTGCACATGCCCATATGCTCATTGTGCAAACACATGTTTATTTTTATGATGCCGCCCCGTACGATAAAAAGCAATATTGATCAACAATATTAAGTAAATCGTTATTATTTTGAAAAAGCTTAGCAAAATATCTACACCTAAAGATGCTTCCTTCCCCAGAACCCACAGTTTAATCTTCCAAAACGTAAACCTAAATATTAATTGCGGTTAGACGTATTTCAATCTCTTCATTTCTTATACAATCATTCACAGTATGTTAATGCCTTAGCATAATATTCATAATGGCTTTTTTAAGTCAGTTACTTCCACATAGTTTATTGAAAGCTCGTTTAATTTTTCTCAACATGTCATCAAAGGCTCATTTATTCGCTTTACCATCCCGTATTCGCCTACTAAGGACCACTTAATTTTAACTGTATTTTGCTTTGATATTTGCTAAATACTCCATCATTCTCTCTTCCATTTCTTTTCCGTCTTCAGCTTTGGTTTGTTTTTAAACCTAGGTGAGCATTCAGTTTCTCATCCTGAGACCGATGCTTTCCAGAAAATCCTCGTAAGTAATCTCCATCTCTTATACATTTTTTCTACCTCTTCGAACCAGGCAGGTTTGGTCTTATATTCTTTATAATAGGTGAAAGCCCGGTCCACATCATTGATTCGCTTTAATTATTATTTTAAAGCAATAATAGTTATTTAATCTAAGTAAGTTTATCCATCTATTAAAGTGTCTTGAATTTATCTGACATGCACCATCTAATATGCAATAGGACCTGTGTATGTGTCTTCCTATGTACTTCGACCTTTTTGCCGAATAAACGACAATCTATTGGTTAATATTCTTGTAATTGCAGTTATCATTACCTTGATGATTACTCATATCATCTAATAAGGCTAGGCGAAAATAATTATTTTCTATACATTTGTCATCAGGACTTTTGTGTTTCTGCCTGATTTTAATTTAATTGTATATGGCTATAATTAAACTTAATATTTTGTAATTTTATTTTGGTTATATGGTGGGCATTTCGCTAGTATCTTGGAAAAATTCTACAAACGATATAGAATATTATTAATAAACAACATATTTTTACGGTTATTTATTATTATTACTGTTAGGGTCCATAGTGATTTTTTTATAATTTTTAGATTTAAAGCATTCTCATAATTCAGTAACAACATCATTTTCATTTTAATGTTTGTTTGCTATTTTTCTATGATGTTTTTTACTGGTATGTTTTATGTAACAATGGTAAACAACTATTGACGATCATTAATCCAACTTGTTAATGATTACAGGTACGGTGGTACACGGACTCAATGAGGCTAGAAAATACTGAAAAAATGCGAATGGAGAACAGGGGAAGCCGGCACTCATTAATAATCCGCGATGTAGAGGAGACGGACTTCACTAACTATACTTGCCAAGCCGACAACAGCCAAGGAAAGACGAAAGAGCACATTGTTCTCTCTGGTGAGCAAAAATTTTCTTAAGTATCCTCTTCTTCTTTTGAGGTATTGCAACTCTCTGTTAGCAAACAGATACTTGATAGAATTTAATAACTTTATTATACAAGGAAGAACTTCTGATACAAACTAAATAGATTGGCAATTAACTATGGACTAGCATTATAAATTATGAACTAGCATCGTCGCTACTCTACTCTCTTATCCATACTTTTTTAAGTAACCGCACTATTATCTAGCCTCTTCTCTACTTTCTCTCTTTTCTCAACTTCTTACAATATTAAAGACGTGGAATATATATATATATATATATATATATATATATATATATATATATATATATATATATAAGAAGAGAAGAGGTCAAGTAGAGTTACAATACTGACAACCTGAAAGTAATGTCTCAAACCTTCCGTGGCCACAAAACCATAATATACTCACAATCCTTGGGTAATCAAATATCCGATGACTTCTCGATGAGTCGCGTAATTCGGTCCACCAGTCTCAATCGTGTATGTATCATGTATTCTACCTTCTGGTGGAATATATTGTTTTATCTAGCACCTTTCAAGTTATTTGGTCTGACTTGTAGATTATAGTATGACCAACCTACAGGAATTGACCAACTTTGATAACTAACATTATCAAAATTCGTATTCTGTTCCACTAACTCCATGTCGGTTCTGATCCTCCTGTCATTATTACTATGAAGAAATATAAATATTTTTCTTAGGTTATTAGAACAGTAATAGAATGAGATAGGGCCAATTTCAGTCCAACATGCTAAACAATAAATTGGTACCGAATTAAACGAATCCCTTTATTGAGTATTGTAGGCCAATCGCCATCTAAAAGGTTTATCCATAAATAGCTCTACTCAAGTTGAAGTTCTTTGTTGCCAACAGCACCATGCACTGTTTAATAATCTGTTTGAATTTCTGATTTCCTTGCAATATACAATGTTTCTTGAACAGACTTTTATACTAAGAACGCAAGACCTTAGCACAGAGATATTAATTTAATTTATGTGAAAGCTTTCAGAAGCGTCATCATGAACTTTTTATAGTGAACTAAATCAGGCGCAAAAGTTTTTCATTGATTCATTTGAAGCAAACCTTGGAACGGGGCTTCGCTGCGGTTGCTATTGTTGTCTTTCTAGACATCAATAAATCATAGGTGGTTTTTTTATTTTTTTTATGTTCTCTTACTTTTTCCAAATTGCTTCTGACAGAGAAAGATTGGTCTACAGTAGGGCCGCCTCTCATGAAGCCTGCCTAAAATAACAACAGCATTTTGTAAATGGAAGGAGCTTTTGGCATAGCGTCCGTGAGAGCATGATGAAAACAGAATACTAAGATATGTCGCAGTCATCATTAAATGTAAGTGCTCAATGGATACAAAACTCCAAGTTATGCAATGCTTAGAAGTGCAAATGTCTTTGTTTTTCTCATAAACATCTTTTTTGACCTTGGATTTCGATCATACAACAGATATTATATATGACACAGCATTTTTTTCCTCTTTATATTTTTATCCACACTTGTCAAATACAAATAATTGACAATCAGCAAATCGGATGACAGGAAAATAATACAGAATGACATGAAAGGCATAAGAAGAACAGTATCCAGCGGTACATATGTCCAAACTGGTTTTAGTAAGCTAGCGTACATGTTTAATTTCTGTCTTAAATCTAATTTGTAGTTTTTCCTGAATAGCGAATACATTAAATTGAGTTTATGGTTTAGTGATTGGTTTTTCATCTTAGCGTGAGGACCCCATGTCATTCTCCTATCAAACGTTAGTCCAAGTTAATAAGTAAACGTAAGCCCCTGGTGCCAAACCTTGTCGAACGCTTGGGCGACATTCAGATATACTCCTGTTGCATATAACTTCTTCTCTAGTTCTGTCGATATGTAGTCAGTTAGTGTGTGTAAGTGTTGAGTAGTCGAGTGTCATTTTCGGAAACCGAATGGATAATGAGGTATTATGTTTTCGCCTGTCAGTAACATTAATAATCTGCGATAAAGTAATTTTTCAAAAATTTTAGAACATATGGAGAGTAAACTAATAGGTCTGTACGAGGAAGGGTTCCTAATTTCTATATCTTGTTTTTTAATCATGGCTACAATAGAGTATTTCCACTGCATATAGAATGTTGTAGTTCTAAGTATTGAGTTGTAGATTGTCGTAACAAACACTAGATCTTTCCTGGGCATCTGTTGGAGCACCTCAGCATTTATTAAGTCATAGCCCGGGGCGTTTCTTTTTTGCAAATGCCTAATTAGTTATGCTACTTTTGTGGGAGTGAATGAAGGCAGAGGCAGTATTAGTTTTAATTGAATGTCAAGTGTGTTTTTTACTAATATTTCTTGTTCTGTGTTTGTGATGTCAGTGTGTGGTGTAAATAGGGAAGAAAAATAGTCGACAAAAAGCTCGGATTTTTCCTCATCTTCTTTTCTAAGGGGTGCTGACATCTCACGATGTTTTAAGAGTCTCTTGGTATGTTTCCATAGACTTCCATCGTCTGTCGAAATTTTACCAGTTAAATTTTCTAATTTGGCGTTTCAGTTCATTAGTTAGTTTGTTAAATGTCCGTCTATCTGGTGTTTGACTGTTAGTTTGCCATATTTTACGAGCTCTTCTCTCGGCCCTGATCAGATCTCCAATATACTGCGGGAAGCTTGGTAAATTATCTGCTTTCCTACACCTGGATTTTGATGCTGACCACTGCTTCTTGTTAACTTTTAGTGAACTTCTCCACTGCCTCCTCTAGTTCTGTCTCATTTTTAATTAAAACAGGGATTGTGAGGTCAGAGTTAAGATAAGCTGTATATAAATCGCAATCAATTATACCCTTTGTGAGCGCAGGTCTTTTTTGTGCCTCAGGAGGTTCTTCGCATAGGGTCATCTGCACTAGAGAATGATTAGAGCAGAGGTTAGAGCTCGTATTTACAGTCTTGTGTACTGTTGTTAGTCCTTTTGTGAAAAAAAAGTCAAGTAAGTCAGGGGTTTTACGTCTAGAAGTAGGAGGAAGTAGAATTAGGAGTTGATATGTCTAATGAAAGTTCATGAAGAGCATACCTAAAGTTCCTACCTTTTGGGGCACACAATCTTGAACCCTAGCATTGGTGTTTCGCGTTCAAATCATTCCCTGTGATAAAGCATCTACCGAATCTTTTAAAACACTCAGAAAATATCGAGGATGTAAGCTTGTACCTAGGGGGGCAATACACTGCAGCGAACGTAATGTTTTTCAGTTTTGTATTTAATGTGATGCCAGCCGATTGTATATGTGCTATGTGATAGGTAAGGTAGTAGGACTTTGTTTTAATGTCGATTTGATGATGATGGCGGTACCTCCATATACCGTTTTGTCTGGATGATCGGTCCTATTAATAGTATAGTCTGGAATATACAATTTTGTTCGCGAAGTAAGATGTGTTTCAGTGATAAGTGCTATGTCTGTCCTTTTTTCATCTAAATATTAATCAACTTCAATCCTGTATTGCATTAGTCCCTTATCGTCCCATAGGAGAATTGGCAATGAGCCTGTTGAAAGATTAAGGGGCATGGCTGTGACTCCAGGCGCGTGTAACTTGAGTTAACTGTTGGAGGAGATTAAAAAGAGGGTGAATAAGGTTATTAAGACCCGTTAGAATTTGAAATAGTTGAGGAGGTGCAGTATCACAAGGGGGTACCAACTGAGTACTGTTATTCATCATACAGATATGATGAATTGATAAGATCAGAATTGAACTTGGTGGGTGGTTACAATAACTCCTAGTGTGACCGTATTGTTGACACCTTAAACATTGCGGGTTATTTATTTTTCTTACGCGGTTCTTCAATATTTATTTTCGTATAGTATATTGATTTTAATCCATAGATATCTTCTTTGAAAGTTTATTTTATAATATCTACAAAGAAGATTGGAAGGGGCTTCTTAAACCTTGCAATGACGTTGGTTACATTACAACACGTCCCTTCACTTCTTAGGCTCGTATTTAAATTTTTGTAAGTTTTAACAGTTACACCTTTAAGTGTAGTTTTGACTATAAATTTGTTTTGCGCGGCTTTTTCTGTTAGGAATGTAATTAATACACAGTATTTTTCTACAGAATTTATGTAAAGTGGAGGTGGTTTTTGATTTTGCACTGGTCTCGTAGTATTTTCTAGTTGATCGTCTGGTATTGAGGTCAGGATTTCAAAAATATTGTGTATTTGAATTGACGCTTGAGGTTTTCGACCAGTCACTAGCATTATTAACTAAAGTAACTGTCCGACTCCAAATCACTTACCGCCTGCGAAGAAGAAGGCGTTTCTCCCATGGCTGGTAGTAAAAACCCGCACTTTTATCACTTTAGTCTTAAATCTAATATATTCGATCAAAATAAAACACTTTTTAAAAAGAAAAAAGAGAGTTTTTACATTAATTGAAGTTAATTTATTTTTTTCTACACAGCATTTAAAGCACCTTTTTTCATTTATATCCTATTTTTTCTTAATTACCTTTTTTTGGCTTTGTTACGGGCGCCGGCAGGAAGACGGAAGCAAGAGGATTAGCGGCTTAAATCCGTCGGCGGGAGAAGTTAAAATAGGATTAGGACCGTTCTAGATCGTCTCCTTTTGTCGGCAAAGGATTAAGAAGATTCCAGAATTTTCTGGCCCCTTCGTGTTCTAGAATGTCCGGCCTTGCCTATAAAAAGACTTCCTTCACCTCGAGCCAGTCAGTCTTAGCCTGAGAGTAGACCACGCAAGATCTGTGATAAGTGAGTGTCAGTGTGATAAACTAGTCAGTGTTGAACCGGCCCGTGTAATAAGTGCATCAGTGAACTGTAACAGTCTCGCGAGTGTAATAAACTGTTTCTGTTTGTTACGGTGTGTCAGTTTGTGATACTTGGAGAATCTTACGGTCGGTGGACTAGTGAACTGTAAGTGTTAATTAATAGTTATAAATTGTAGTGTAATATATTCATAGAAACTATTGTAGAAACTAGTTAAGCTATCTAGAATTAGTAATATCTAATATTATTGTAATAATTAAATAGGAGTTAGGCCTAGATAATAAATGTTTAGAATATTGTTATTATAAATTTATATTAGTTCAATAATTTAATTGTTAATAGTTTAATTGTATCCTTTTTATCATTTTGTTAATAAATATTAGTATCTTTAATTAAGGAATTGTTTAATTCATTTTAATACCCAGTAGCCCGTAACAGCTTATTACTTTATCCATATGCATTTCTTCATGGTCACAAAGCCATCACTATATTTAATAGAAACCTCCTCAACTCTTCACCACCATGTTTTAATAGCTTACCGGGAAGATCATCCATAGCAGGATTATAAGTTTTAATTGTTATATAGCTGTATGATCAGACGGGCTAACCAAAATATTTCTCTTTACCTCTAACCTGGTTTTCCCATCACTTTTTCATTACGGAGAAATTTTAAATTAGTTTTCATTTGACTTAGAACATGTTTTTCCTTTTGTTACAAGGTTTCTCTCACTAGTATTCAGTCGAAGATTAAAGGGCTAAAATTGATTTCTTGGTAAAACATTAATATTTCATTCAGCTTCTGAGATTTTCAATATCCTAAAGGGGGTTTCTTTTCCATTTCTTCTTGAGGAGCTTCTCCTCAACAAGTAGCCATAAATATCCTAAAACAACCGATCCATTGCTCCACCTCATCCAGTGTCCGTTTTTGTTGTTTTAAAAAAGATTTAGTATCGAAAAGAGTGGATATATAAAATTAAAGTGATTCAAATGCTGTATCTGGGGTAGCTTCAAAAAACGATGTTTTGGAGAAAAACAGTGAAAACTGCACTTCCCATAAAAAACTTTAAACAATTCATAGAATATACAATGAATAGCATGGAATTCTTCAACCACTAGGTTCAAACGTTTATACGTTTGGTAATAAATAACTCTGAAAGTGGCAATATCTTGGTCCCGTATACTCATTTACGTTTCAATTTTTACTCCAAAAAATGTAGTAACACTTATTTTCATACATGTCGCTACTTGTATTTATCTCATTATACCATTATATATATTTCATTATATTTGCTTGATATATTAATACATCTTGTAAATATTAATTTATTGATATTAACAACTGTAATAATATTACAACAAGTAAATCTGCTAATATGAACAAATGACATGAAAACAAAAACCACTTGTGGAGAAACTGCCCATCGGTAGCACTCAAATAAAGTTCTATTGTAGAAGTTCTCGAGGCCATCTTCTTTTTAGACGCCTCGGAGGGTTAACAGGAGCTTGTCATGGAAGGATAGGTATCTACGATGAAAGTATATCATTACCAATTTTATGTTACATTTCATGTAAGTTAGGCTTTTATATTATATTTTTGAAGATTCAGAACAGCTACTGAAATTAAGAACCGTCGAAATCTGCAAATCATAAGAGATAAATTAAAAATGCAGAAAAAGGATGAGGCCGCATATTTTTTAGGATTTTTAAACAAGTGGAGAACCATAAATACAACGCACTTTAAAATCAAAATTACCCAATTCTAAGAAGTCAATATTAATACCAGTCAGTTTGAGGATTTTGACACCAAATAGTTCGAAAGATTAATCCACAATAGTTCTTGAAGTAATTCTTAGGTGAAACATTTTTCCTTACAAATAAAGTTTTAATTAATGTACTTCTAACTTATAAAATCATCTTATGGATTTAAAACATTTTTTTTCAATCACCTATCAGAAATTTTGAAAAAATGCTTAACGTTCGATGGTTTTGAGAGCTGTGTCTTTGAATGTTCATTGATGAGATAATTGGAAACCTATTTCTTTATTACAATACAAAAGTTAAAACAAATTAGTCACCATCTAAACTCAGTGTTCAAAAGTACTGCTTACATCTTATACAGCTTAAAAATTAAAAAATTTAACTGAAATAAATTTTTTAATTAAGATGAAAAAATTAAAACATTTAATTATTAATTTCGTACGACCGTAATGTAAACCTCCGTTTAATTCACCTCAACAAACTATAGTCTCTTATAAAAATATTTAAATCATAAATCATTCAAAAACAAATGAAACATCTTTTACATTATCTGTACAATTTTAATTACATTTTTTGCACTAATCATGGATACTTACTGATCGATATATTAAAAAATATCTCCACTTTCCAAAATGTTGAAACAACGAATTCGATTTATGACTATAAGAGCAGGCACACCTTCTAGAAATTTTCACTTTTATTAGAAGTTATTAAATTTAACTAAAACGTGAAGATTTATAATAACAAAGCAATTATAAACAAAGGCTATTGTAGTGTGATTACAAGACGGTCTTGTTGTATACCAAGAAACTGTTAGACACTCTTCACGACTCGAAAGTGATGGAGTTCATCGGAAGGCCCAAGTATGACGTTGTTCCTGGAAGTCAACATTGACACAAGTCCGTCAGTCAATATCCCGGCCTCTCAGGGACTGCTTTAGATCTTCAACAATAACAGACCATACCTTATTTATTTAATTAGTGTAATTAGCTTACAGGTTCTTTCGGTTTAACATCTGTTTACAAAAACCAAACAGGTTAATATATAAAGTAGGCCTCCAGTCTTTAACTATAGGCATACTTCATATTAAAGAAAGTGATAGTGAATTACTTACTGAACACAAATATCAAAACTACCAAGACAGTTGGACGAAATGCGAATTTTCAAAGCAACTATGATGGTATATGTAAAAATTGTTGTAATCGAAATAAATCAATAATCAATCATAGCATTTAAACGAAAACTCAATACATTAAATACTGATTTAAAGTTATATTTCCCCCCAGCTTAGATTATATTCATTTAGTAATAATAGAAACTGCAAAAAATTCGAAACTAAATTGTGTTTTACTCGATTGTCAATAAAAATAAATCGTAATCCCGAAAATTTCAGTTTTTCACATTTCAACGGAAATCTCAATTTTCATCATCATATCTGCTTGCATCGTTTTTATTTGTTTGGTCGTTACACCTGTTCTATCCAATAGAAACACCAGTTCCTGTACGAATGTCAATTAAATCCAGAAAAGATGGGGAAAATTATATTTGGAAAGCATAAAAAAAAACCTGTACCACTACAACTCGAGAACGGGTCTGGGGTTCACTATATGGTAGAGACTGTACCGGTCTGAATGGTGGAGTGATCTAGTGAAAGCTGCGGTGTTTAGGAAGAAGACAGCCTGAAAGGAGTATTGTAAAATCAAATCTGAGGCCAACTGGGAGCTCTACATCAGAAGAAGAAGGGAAGCGGAAATGGTTGTTCGAATGGCGAAGAGGAAGAAGCTGGAAAAATCCGGTAGAAGTATGCAAAATGATTACAGGGAAAATACCAAGATTTTTTGGAAGATAATGAAATCGATGAAGGGAAAAGCATTAAAAATGTTAAGGACCAATCAGGACGAATGACGAATCCCCATTACTGGAGGTGGGGAAATATTGGAGAGATGGCGATACCATTATTCTGTATTGTTTTCTGGTGCCTCGGAAGAAAGAGTGGAGGACAGGCGGGAAACAGAAGAGTATGATGATGTGATATGGGAGGAAGATGTCACATGTGCTATAGCAGCGGGCAAAGATGGTATTGCTCCAGAACTTATAAAATTTGAAGATCTACAATTACATAAAGCTTTGCAGAACCTGATTCAAAATATGTTTTCTTCTAAATCTACGCCTGAGGGATGGGGAAGCAGCATCTTCATACCGATCCACAAGAACCTAGTGAATGCCAAAACTGTAGGCCTAAATTGTCTCTTCCCTGTAGTCTATAACTCCTCTATACTGGAAAGGAAACTTCGATCAATCGTTGAAGACAAATTGGAAGAGGAACAAGCAGCTTTTATACCCCACCGACAAACACAGGACCACATCTTCTAGCTGAAGACGATTATTGAGAAGACATAGGATATAGCTTGAACCTAGCGTTCCTGGACATAAAGGCAGCATTTGATTCAGTCCCAAGAGAATAAACATAGAGCAGCTATAGCCGATAAAAATGTGCCCACAGCATTAATAAATGCCATAAAAAACACTTATCATGACTCCATAGGCGTAGTTAGAATTAATGGAATAATGTCCGAGGCTTTCGTCTTGAGAAGGGGTGTGAGAAAGAGACACAGCCTTAGTCTTCTTCTTTTAATCACATTTATGGAAAAAATATTGAGAATCTGCAGGCGGAGGACAACACGGATGGCCGTGGTAAGTGGGAGACTGAGCTGGAAAGGAAGGGTATGACATTGAATGGCGGAAAAAGCATGGTGATGCACATCGGGCGTAAAGAAGAGAAGGCTTTGATTCACTGAAGAGGAGAAACCTTGGACGCAGCGCAGGAATATACCTATCGAGGAGTAGTGTTCAGCAGAAATGGGAAAATGGACCAGGAGCTCTCAAACAGAATTAAGAATGCCAATAGCATATGCTATGAGCTATGCAACTCAGTGGTGGGGAAAAGGGAATTGGAAAATAGTACAAAATAACACATCTTTAACACACTCCATATACCTACCTACCCTTATCTATGGAAGTGAGAGCTGGGTCCCGATGGAGAGATGAGAGCAGAATTAGGGTTACCGCTGCAGAAATGAAATACCTCCGGAGAACGGCAGGCAAAACAAGAAGGGATAGAGTTGGGAATGAGAGGGTAAGGGGAGACCTGGGAGTGCCTTCACTGAGGGAAACAGGGGAGAGGAGACAGTTGGAATGGTTTGATCATCTGTGCAGAGTGGAGGAGAACCGGGGCCCAAAGAAGTTTTCTGAAGCCTGGCCTACCGGACGCGGTCCTCGAGGAAGACCTAGATTACAATGTATGGACCATATCTCAAAGATTGGTGAAAGGAAGAAAAGGTCCATGAATGTAATGAAAGCGCTGGCTGGAGATCGAGAAGCTTGGCAGTCTTGGATTGGGGCACCTCCACGCTGCGAGGCATTAGAGGAGGGTGATAAAGAAGAAGCATTTAATTATCGAAAATAAGCTGTGAGCACTGCAATTTGTGTCACACAGCAAATCGCTGATGACAAAAATCCTGGGTCCGAACCAGATGAATGTCATACATTTATTGTCATATTAATCCAGGTTTGACTCCTGATTAAATTATACCATTATCTATAGCATATTATCAATAAGAACAAATGGCTGATAAGCTCAAACTCTGTTTGCTTGAATTAACAAAAAACAACATTAGGAGTAATTCAAATCAAATATTGCTGATCACAACAATATATCCATCCATTAGTGTTTACTAAATAATTCATTATAAATTCAATTTTACATCAATAATTAAATCAGGTACAATTGCACCTATTACAAATCAGATTACAACTTTACAAATTACAAATTGGTTTGAGTTACTTGACAAAACTGTCAAAATGCATTAACTTATTAAATACTCAGTTAAAACCATAAGTTGGGTCATGTTAACTTCAAACAAACCATTTAAACCCATTAATGATTTAAATAAAATTAATTCTAAATTATATACAAAACAACATTGTAAATAAATTAATTGACAGTTTAGACACGAGGTAATTTCTGGTCCTTCACATTACTCATACTTTCATACTTCTCTGTATGTTTCTTTACTGATAATCTTAATTACCACGGAAAAATTTGAAATAGAAGAAGAGATAAAACCAAGAATTCAAAATGGCAACAGGTGAGACAGAACTCTGACCAAATTGTGACGTATGCTACCGAGGCGTGGACTCTGACTAAGCTACAGAATAATTTCATTAATGTTTGGAAGGAAAAGATCCTATGCCCCGAAGAAGAAAATGCACACTGAATACAACTAACATAAAACTTTGAGACCTTCATACCTCTCCGCTATCCCTCCTCCCCCCCCCACTTCGTTCTGAGCCGATGCTGTCATCAAGTTCGTTTTCCTATCACTGTGTGTAGTCTATAAAATTTGTAAAATTCTTAATTATGCTTCGAGTAGAAGTTATTATAGTCAGAAACTATTATTTTGTACTTAAATGCATAAAGCCCTCAGTTCATCAGCACCAATGATTTGCTAATATATACATATATATATATATATATATATATATATATATATATATATATATATATATATATATATATATACGTATATATAAATTAACTTTAATAAGCAAATAGGACTTTGAAATTAAGTCTTAAAGCCATAATAAAAAAAAAAAAAAAAAAAAAAAAACTTTAATAAAATAAAAAGCCTGTATCACTACAGCCCTTGAAGGATCTGAGGTTCAGTACGTGGTACAGATTATACTGTTTCTTGGACAACGGTTATGGAGGGAGATGATTTGTCCTACATCACGCTCAACCGCCAGATTTTTCCCCTTTATTAAGGCTACCCACTTTATAGAGGCTGGGTGAGCCCTAGGAGGGTGTCATACCCCACAGGATCCGGACCCGAGATGTCGGCCGTTAATATATTAAATAAAAGCCTCGTCAGCAGCGGAGTTTGAACCGAGGACCTTCGGTATTGCAACTCAGTGCTCTACAACTGAGCCATTCCGCTCCCCGGTAAAACACAAGTGATAAAACAAACCTTCGAAACAATAATACACGTTTTTTTCTGACATTTACTAAAGCTTTTATAAACTGTAATTATCACGTTCTCATTCGATAAAAAATTAGTGTACATTCAAAAAATCATTTTTAAAGTACATATTATCCAAAGTATAATAAAGCTACCGATTTCCAGATTGCTATACTCTTACCCTACGCAAAATAGAACCATTTCGTAATTTTTCATATAAGTCAGCGAATTAACTTAAAAATCAGAATCTAGCAGATAGACTAACGAACTAACCATCCCCTGGTTAGGTAACCATACTACCTACCCCGTTATTTAGCTTTCTATTCTAGCTTCAATAGTAAGTTGCTGTATTCCATTGTTGCGGTCAAGTACAATAGATTGGATGAATCTGAAGTGAAATAAATTTATACCCCAGGACGTTTGTAGAGTACCAATTGTTTCGAAAATCCATTGCACCAATTCTATAATACTACCCACGTGTTATTTTTGCATTCCTGAAACAAATTTATACAGTCATTTGGAATCTCTAAAATATCCATCCTATAACTTATTGTTGCTCGCTATCGAAATAAGAGCGACAAAAACTGTAAAGGGTTGACCTTTGACAAACAAAGCTGGTAACGAGAATGAATATTCAGGAGGTTGGGTTGGGACGGAGCATTGGTCACAAAGGAAAGGTTGAAGAAGCGAGCCGCCTGTGGATCGCCCCTCCAGGTGTCGCCTCCCCGTCCGGGATTAATCTGAGAGGGAGGTTTTGCTGCACCCCCTACCTCACATGACGAACAGGTTCGATTCCCACCTGATACTTCTTCTATCTGAATCTATTAATAAGTGATTTCAATGTTAGCAGAGGAAATTAGTGTTCTGCATGAGGGCCTCCAGGATTCCAGGATAAATTATTTCAAAGAAACACTAAAATATATTGTTAGCAATTTGTTAACATTCATGCGGATATACAAATACCTCGAAAGAACAATATATGTTGTTTTTTTTCCTGAACAGTTTTCCTTTCCGTTTCTGGATAACTATGAGTTTTGTTTTTATTGCATTTTATTCGCTTAGCTATTTTTTGTGTACTAGACTCAATCTGCCTGTTATGACAGTTAGTTTCTTTACATATTTTGAAAATTTTATTTTTATTTTATCGTAATATTTTCAATCTTTTTTGTAAGGTTCCTATTTACCATTATTTTTGTAACCTATAAACTACTATTTTATTTTAATATAAGTTTTAATATAATTATCCAAATGTTTTAAAATAGGCAATTGTTTAGTTTTAAAACAAAATATTGTTTAGAAGAAAAAATTTGCAATTTTCTCCATTTAAGCCCTATTAGGCTTTAGCAATGTACATAAAACCTAGTTTATATTAAAGGGCATTAATTAGCGCATTTGTATAACAATTTTAATAATTTTAATTATTAATAAACAATTTCGGAAAATAAGGTAAAAAGCAAGTATATTGCAGTGATTTAAAAGTGATACTTCCGATTATAGGTCGTTTTGTCAAAAAAAAATTGCTGTAACATTCTTGGCATAGGCCTATCTTAAAAACGTAATCTTATATTCGTTCAACTTTTTTTTATTGCGATACTTATACTTACTATAATATACGCGCATACACACATGCAGTCGTGGTCATACAAATTGCATCACTTAACAATAATGCAAGTTTGTTCTTACCTTTTGATAATTTTAAACTGTTCTGCAAAAGAAAAGAGTAGATATATTATTAGGCGTCAAAAAAAAGTTAAACCCAAACAAAAATTAAATAAATTTTTTATAATTATTAGTCATTTTTTATGAGTTATAAATATTTTTATTTTTTAAAGAGAAAAGATAGGCCCTCGACCGGGATTTGAACCCGGAACCTTTGTCTCACCGTGACATCGCTCTGCTAATTGAGCTATCAAGGCCCCTCCCGGTCGAGGACTAACCTTCTCTCTTTTAGATCCTAAAGCCCCAGTGTACTCCCGCCATTTTTGCGATGAATACACTAGAACGAAGTTCTTTATAGCTCAATTAGCAGAGCGATGTCACGGTGAGACAAAGGTTCCGGGTTCAAATCCCGGTCGAGGGCCTATCTTTTCTCTTTAAAAAATAAAAATATTTATAACTCATAAAAAATGACTAATAATTATAAAAAATTATAAATAATAATATGACGAAAGTCAATAAGATCCTAAATTAAAATTAATGTTCAAAGAACTTCGTTCTAGTGAATTCATCGCAAAAATGGAGGGAGTACACTGGGGCTTTAGGATCTAAAAGAGAGAAGGTTAGTCCTCGACCGGGAGGGGCCTTGATAGCTCAATTAGCAGAGCGATGTCACGGTGAGACAAAGGTTCCGGGTTCAAATCCCGGTCGAGGGCCTATCTTTTCTCTTTAAAAAATAAAAATATTTATAACTCATAAAAAATGACTAATAATTATAAAAAATTATAAATAATAATATGACGAAAGTCAATAAGATCCTAAATTAAAATTAATGTTCAAAGAACTTCGTTCTAGTGTATTCATCGCAAAAATGGCGGGAGTACACTGGGGCTTTAGGATCTAAAAGAGAGAAGGTTAGTCCTCGACCGGGAGGGGCCTTGATAGCTCAATTAGCAGAGCGATGTCACGGTGAGACAAAGGTTCCGGGTTCAAATCCCGGTCGAGGGCCTATCTTTTCTCTTTAAAAAATAAAAAATTAAATAATATTCATAAAATGAAAAATAAAATGTTAAGTGTTAACGAGGAATTTAAGAAAAAATTCTTTTTTAAGTACTCATATGAATTTATTTGAAAAAATTATACAAAAACATTAAAAATATATTTATTGAAATATTAATATAAACTAGTATTACCGCTATTAGCCCTGATAACTGATACGATGCTGTCTGGCATCGTGTCGATGAAATATTTTATGATTTTTTTCACTAATCTCCTCATTCCACACCTTTTTCGATTGCATGTTTTAGCTCATATTTATTCTTAGGGTGCACCTACATTGGATCCGATGCGATACGATCAGAATTCGGAAGCAAACCAAATGACTGAAATATATCGAGAGTGCCTACATTGGATCCGCTCCGATCCGATCCATTTTTATCCGAACAATCCGAGCGATTTAGTCGCTCGTTGAATCAAAATAGTTTATTTATACGAAAGTGTCTACATTGGATCCGATGCAATACTGTACGATCAGGTGTCATTTTCACATTTCAAAATCATTAGTTTTTAATCCGATAAGCCAGCCGTTACCATGTGTGCCAACTTAACCTTTATTGTCTAAAATGTTTATTAAAAAATGTATATTGTAATTTGATAATTAACTATTATATAAATATCAGTCATAAATTAAAATTAAATATTCTCAATTCTCATTGAAATATTTTATTACTTATCTTCATGAACCATTAAATATAGTAGCGAAGGTTATTTTTCCGTTGAATAAAATTATATCTATAAGAAATGTACATAAAAAATATACCTAAATAAATTTTTAATTCGTCCAATAAAATTGGAAACATTAACTTTTGATAAAATTATCATCGCAATGTTTAATTTATTTATTAAACAGTTGGCAACTCTGGGAGGTAAGGGCTTTTCTGATTTTTTATACTCGTTTGCAAAGATGAACAACAAAATATCAAAAGAAATAAATATTATCACAATCGAGAAAATTAAATCATTATATAAAACACGAATATATAATAAAAACAATAAATTCTATTATTTTTTTTATTGAAAAACAACTAAATTATTTGTTTATAGTCAAACAGCAAGAAAAAAATATTCTAATATAGTAATATTACCTCATTGTTATAACATTTGGTTCTTTTAATTTATAAAATTAAGATTATTTTTAATATATTTATATTCCACTATAATATATATAAAATATAAGAAATAAAAGAATAAAATTAATACTATTTTATTTGGAAGGCAGTGACTATTTTCACTATCGGATTGAAAAGAATAGAATCGTGTCGGATCTGATCCAGTGTAGGCACTCACTGCGTATTTCAGTTATTTGTTTTTTCAGCCCACCATCCTATGTGATAGAAAAGGATCGCGTCGCATCGCATCGGATCCAATGTAGGTGTACCCTTAGGCTATGCAATATTAATTTGTTTTTTCATGATCATTCACAAGTTTTATATGGGATTTAAATCAGGGCTATTGCCTGGCTATGGCAGCGTGGAGATCTCGTTTTCTGTTAGAAATTGCTTTACTTATCCAAAAACACAATGGTAATGGAAATAAAAAGTGATGTACCTTACAGTTAATACATTTTTTAAATAAATAATTAACTTACCAAATTGGCTCTATGACTTGGAGCAGAATCATCTTGAAAATTAAAGTCTCAGCAGTGTGTAAGATGGGAATTCATTGAGGGAATCAAACTCTCTTCCAAATTTTTTTGCACTAACAGTCCCAGCTATGAAGTTTATTTTGCCAATTTCAAAGTAGAAAAAAACATTCCCAGACCATGTTTATGTGACACTTGCCGGATGTTTTACTGTTTTTATAGTACAGGATTCATCAAATCTTCCATCTGGTCGACTTCTTACGTATGGAGCACCGTCAGAACTGAAGATATTGAATTAACTCTCATCTGAAAACATCACTTTCCTCCAGTCATCAGATGTCCAATTTTTAAAATTCTGCGCCCAATTCAGGCGAGATGTTTCAGTTTTTTGTTAAGAAATGTTTTTTTGGCTGGTTTTCTTGCCCGTAAACTTCTTTCTCTTCATCTTCTGCCAAATGTTTCTCGACTTACTTCTGCTAAATTATCTGCTGGATCTATAGATATTTCTTTAGCAGTTTTAAGCGATTTTCGAAGAATTGACTCATCATCATGCGATCTAAACGCTCATTTGTCTTCCTTTTCCTTCTAGTCCCTTTCTTTCGCTCGGTAGATCCCTGGGAAAGATTTTTGTTTATTATTCTTACCACAGTGGATAGATTGCACCTCACCCTCCTTGGTATCTCACGTCCAGCTGTCAGAAAGTCCAGCTTCAGCAAACGTTACTGTTTTAACTTTTTCCTCATTAGACATTTGTTTGAAACTCAGTCTATCGTACATAACAATAAGAAATACGTGCTTAATATTGGATACTATAGACACAACTAAATTATGAGTCACTGATTCCATCTCACTCTAATACTACAAGGTAAACAAATGCAATCCTACAATTTATTTACACATTTAGGATGAAAAAGGTAACAATCATAGGTGATGCAATTTCTATGACCACGACTGTAACATACTGGTCAGGACCATTTATCGAAACGTTTAGACTAAAACGTTATTTGATAATTTTGATACGATGTATTTCATATACAAGTAAGTGGATGTAAAACTAGAGCAATAAAAGAATATAATGCAACATGGATGAATGATCTAGCATGACTGTATAGAATGTGTGGAGAGCTCTGATACTCAATGTAACCTTCATACCTTTATCGTATTCTTTGTCTGCTATTAAACGGATTCTGATTGCATATTAAATTATTTAATTCGTAAATCTCTCACATAATTCGAAATTTCATATTGTTGTTTGGAATCATATGGCTTCCACCATGGTACTGATGCCATTCCCACATTGCACTATGCAGCTATGATAAAGACTAGTTGGTTTCAAATATATAATTTGGACAGATAATTTCAATTTCTGTTTTAGTTTGAAGACTTACGGGCTTTTCGTTGGAATTTTTTCCACGGTCTTAATATATAATTTCACACTATTTGAGAATTTAAATCAATCACCACCAGGACCATATTCTCCTTTATATTAATTATGCGATTTTTCCAGATTGTTTTTAATTCAGAGAGTTCTGAATGACGCAAAGCTACCATTTTACTTTAATTTTCTGATAATTTTATAATTTACAATCCTTAATTATAAGATTATAAAATATACCTATTTTATAATTTATATGGAGTTAAGCCTTTCCAAAAGCGACGTATTTATATTTCATGCGCAATTATCCATTCATTAGGAGAAGGGCTAAAGTCTCCCGAGCTCCAACCTCCCCAGGCTATGTGCTTGATCTAAACATAATTAAGTTATCGTTTGAATTCAATTAATCAAAGCAACATTTTATATGAGATCCAGAAGTTAAATGAAGTTTCAATAATTGTATGCTCCACAAATCGGCGATAAAAATGCAAAGTACCGAATGTGAAAAAAAAACATACGTTTCGTTTTCGATCTATGACGATTGCTTTTGTATTGATGAATTTTATAAAAATACTCAAAACTTTTGAAAAGCAAAGCAACGAATACGAATTTCGTTATTGTGAACATTTTTTTTTTTTTTTTGGAATAGAGAGTTTTTATTGCTATCTTTTGAAACTATTTAAAAAGATAACCATACTACACACCCCTAGTATTTTTTATTCAGTTATTGTTATTACCTTATTAACTTAGCTTCATCTAATTTTGTTAGCATATATTTCAAACTTTTTTTGTCTTTCACCAATAGTATTCATAATATACTATAATAAAATAATTTATCCAGTAATTGCACTTTGTTTTATTTCTAGATTCTTTCAATTCTCGTTACATATTTCTCACCAACTATTCCATATTTTATCTTTTTCTCTTTATATTTCTTTCTTATCATTGCTATAATTTCAGTTTAAATTAATCTCTTATATTTTCTTTAGTATTGCATTGTTTATACAGTTTTTGTTTTGTTTTATTCTCATACTTGATGGCAATTCAAACTTATTTTCAGTAAAATGTATTGACTGCACCACACTACCAATTCTCGCTCTTTTGAAATGATCCATGACTATTAACGTAGATTCTACATTGGATAGTTTGCGTTATTATTTTTGCAACGCCTTAAAATACCGAAAGGTAACAGAAGGCTTTTTTATACAGAAGCATTTTCAGGAATATCTGTAAATTTGTATCATATTGTAAATAAAATTTTTGGAGAATGAGAAAAAAAAAAGATAGTTTGCGTTGTAAATTATGGAAGAATAATTATAAATTATAGATAATTAAACTAAATACTGTCCTTTTGATTAATTGTCATTAATTCGAATACATTATTCGATATAATTTTTAAAAAATAACGAAATCATTTAAAGACACAAAATCACGTATAGTGGCACTGATTTTGAATAAATCTTGAAATAGTTTTTTCACTTTCGATACTTAGCATTTGTATCGGCAACAATACAAGTACAGTGGAGCGTCGATTATCGGAACGTTCAATTAACGAAACTGTTTTTTTTTCAAATGAAATTTTAATTAATTTGATCAGATCATCCAGTTACTTATTTATATTATTAAACTTATTGTTATTTTAAATAAAATGATTTTTTTCATGACCGTCAATAAGGGGGGCCCTAATCATTACTCGGAAACAAAAAAAAAAATGAACTTAGACTTCAATACTCAATAATCGACGTTCCACTGTAAATATTTTTTATAATGTTAAAAAACAACTAATAAAGTGAATATAACAATGACTTTATTACTTGCTTTCCCAGGTGCGCCTCACCCAGTTGTGTTTAGAAGCCAGTCGACCAGCCAGGCCAGGGATAGCTTCAACATCTCCTGGAGCGTCAACAGCTACAGTCCTATAGAAACCTACCGCCTTTACTACAAGAAGGCTCTCTCGGGAGGGGACCTAGATCCTTCCCCGCCCACAAAGAAAGCACCAAAGAAGGTAAGATTAAAACAATTCGATTTACCTAGGAAAATGTGTTTTCAAAGGAAATGTTATCTAGTAAAACAAAAGTATGAAATCAAAACATTTTTATTAAAAATATTTACCCTCATTTTCTATACATTTTTCCAAAGTGTTATCAAATTTTGAAAATTCAAAACCGAAAAACTCAATGGTTTTGTGATGAAATAAAATCTGAAAATGCGTTTTTCACTTGAAAATCATTTTCAAATGTTTAACCCGTAAGGAAGTTGTCCAAACTTCTCAACATATAGAAAACTGTTGGAGATAGAACTGGCGAATAAGGTGGAAGTGGAATATAAATAAATAGGTAGGACTTCATAACCTAGGTCGTTTAGTATCTTCACAGCCTTTCGTGGAATATGAGGTCCCTTCCGATTAACCAATGTTGTTGTTTAATAAATATGTTTTTGTTGCAATATGTCAATATCCCTGGAGAACAATGTGGATTTGATGGCTTAACATCTGAGTAAAAAGGAGAAATCAATTATAACGGCCATATTTGATAGCATAAAAAAAAAAAAATACGGTCTATTGTAGTGACAGTAAATATCATCAAAAGAGAGATAATTAATGATGAAGTCCATTAATTCCACTTTGAATTTTACAAATAATAAAAACGGATATTTCATACGAAAAAACCCAATATATGATGGAACACATAGTCAAGGTTTCAGTAAAAACTTGTAAGCACCATCAGGGTTGCAATTAGTTCAGATATACATAGGTTAGCAGGAACCACATAAGATATTTTAATTAGAAATATAAATAATATGAAAGAAAATAACATATTGATAAGAGATAAATAATGGACAGTGAATTCACGACATTCCAATTCAAAATTTCCTGGACTGTAACTGCTTTTTCAATCTGAATAATTAAATTTACATAAATAAAGTGTTTTAAATTATTGTTACTAAGTTCTTTTTTCCAATCGGGAAAATTAAAATCCTTACAAATTCCAATATAAGCCATTTTTTAAAAATTAATTAATTACTATTCCAATCAATTAATTTCAACTCCATTGAACTACAACGATAGAATAAATTATGACTTTAAAAACGTTTATTCTAACATAAATAGAATATTTTTATCCGAAGCCCGTTTCCCTGAGCATTTCCAGAGTATTCTGTATTCCTTAATCACTCCTTTGATTTCCATTACCCTTAATGCGATGGCCCCACAACCTAACCCGAAATAACTATTTCACTTAAAAGCAATATTCGTTAATATGGAAAAATCGCACTCCTAGACAGACAATGAAGTGATTTCTCTAATACACTCTAAAATTCCCGTAAGTTGTACTCTTTCTAGGTCCATGGTTGTGCAGGGAAGTGATTTGTCCTTGATCTCTCTGAACTACCAGGTTTTTCAGGATATTGAGGGTACCAACTTTATAGAAGCTGGATGAGCCCCAGGAAGATCTCTAGATCTCATGGTGCTCATCTGTTAAATATTTATATAAATTATCTGATTTGAACCCGGGATCTTCTGCACGGCAAATGAGTGCTTTACCGTTGAGCTCCCTCGCTCCCTGTAGGTTTATATAATTTGTTGGTATTTATCTAATAGAGGAGCCCAACTACTGGTAACACTGCTATATATAGCAATCTTGCAACCTTTTATCATTTGTTATTGTTTGTGATCGAGTGAGCTTACCCGGTTTTTTTTATTGCTAGTTCTTAAATATGATGCAAATGTGGTATCTTCCTAAAACTGAGATCGAAGCTTATTTATTTGAGAATATTTGTATTCGTATTTGATCGAGTTCATGTTCCGAGAAAAGAATTAACAAAAGGTTTAATGAAATATTATGCTCGCAATTGGCCTGTAGGTATCTAAATTACTATTGCATGATTCTGTTAATTATAACTGCTTTCCTGATTTTTTTTAAAATGACTATTGCCTTTTTTTTTAAATTATTATTTTATTATTGTGTTCACAATGACTATGTTCCTTTTTTTTAATTTACTACTATATTATTTTGATGTTAATTCCATATTTTGTTACTGTATTTTATTTTTTTATTAATTGTATATTTTGTTATAACAAATACTAATATATATGGTATTATATGTTGTATCGTTCGTTCATTTTACATTCACCACTATTAAATTGTGTTATTATTAAATAGTTCTTATTATTATTAATAAAACGGTCCTTTTATTGTTAAAACTATTATATTATTGTGTTATTATTAAGGATATAAATGTAGTTACGTCAAAACTCCTAAACAGCGGCGCTAGCTTCCGAATGTAAGGCTCAGCAAGCTTGTCAGTGGAGCCCCTCTAATGGACAAGTACCGATTTGATAATATTCCATAACGTATTTTTTAAGTTCTGTTTAGCCGCGGACCTATACTAACCGCCAGATAACAAACCGATCCTTGCCTCTCGAAAAATTTACTGTACCGCCAAAATCAAGGAGAGGGGGAATGACGCTCAGAGCGCCCCTCACTTTATTCAGTCTAATCACGCCTTAACAAGTTCAATATCTACAATAAACAACATATTGAAGGCGCATAGTAGGCATCTGGCGGTAACCATCTGGGAAAAACCGGATGTTGTTGGCATCTAACTTAACAGTTAACCAAGTACATTCATAGCTGGCTACATGGATGGAAGTATCCAATGCCATAAATTAAAATAAAATAAAAATATAAAAAAGGCGCATAGTGGACGAAACCCCACATAATAAATTTTCGAAATGGGCATACTTGAGCAGTCAGTCAGGTAGAGGACAAATGGGTGCGTTCTATTGCAAAAGGGGAATAGCTTCGTCGCTGCGTCAGTTGGAAGTGTTTCGTGCGCTTTCGTGAAAAGTGTATGCGTCGGGCGCTGAACGAATGAAAAGTACGGTTACTTATAAAATCGATAATTTTCAAGTGAAGGGTTCAATTTCAATTCTGAGACATGGATGCGAATTCTGGAGGTATGTAGAAAATATTATTACATTGGTTGGGCTTAAACTAAAGTTTAACGGTTAAATCATTATCTCGTATAATTGATTTAATTTTAGACCAAATGATAGCTCACAAGTTGGTCCGAAATCTCGGCTTACAGAATTTTATATATCACATTAATCTTACCCTATGTTTTTAAAGTAGAGTGGTATGAAGGCAATTTTATCCATTGTATCTTCTGAAGAGATACTTAACTAATTATAAAAATAATCAATTCAGACTCCTTCAAAATATTGGATTTATTTTTATTTATTGATTTTTTCCCAAAAGTTACAGTTTTCTCCAATAAAATTTTAGAATACCATTTTTTTTTTAGGTCTTCCTGTTAAGTGTATCTTCTTCATGCATACCGTATCCATGTCTTCCTGAACTTCGTTCACCACGAAATTCTTGGTCGGCCTATTTTATTCTTCCCTCAGGGTACCAGTAAATGGTCATTTTTGGAATTCCTATGCCTTTATGGTGATTTTTTTCGATAATGGTATTGTGAGTACCCATTATCTCTCGGACAACTGAATTGGGTATCCTATCACGCTTAGATATTCCGGCTACCATTCTCCAGAAGTCCATCTCCGCGACTACAAGTTTATCTTTGCTTCCTTTTTTCCCCAATATCCATGTTTCGCAGCCATATAACATTATTGTCATTATAATAACTTGGAAAATCATTCTTTTTGTGGATTTTAGGATGTTTCTGGTTCTTCCGGCTACAACCTCTTCAGATGTTTCATATTTTTTTAAGGATAGATCCTAACGATATGAAATTGGTTACATTTTTAATCAGTAGACCGTTCACCTCCAATGTTCCGTCCTCCTCAGTATCCAAATATTCAGTCTTTTCAAAGTTCATCTTCATTCCCCACCTCTTATATCCTTCCATGAGTTATGCACATAAATGGAATAAGAATCATATTATTCAATTAACCAAAGCAACTTTTTAAATGAGATCCAGAAGATAAATGAAGTTTCATTAATTTTATGCACCACAAATCGGCGATAAAAATGCCAAGTATCGAATGTGAAAGAAAAAAAACACACACAAGTTTTCGATCTATGACGATTGACTTGTATTGATGATTTTTAATTAAAAAAACTCAAAACTTTTGAAAAGCAAAGCAACGAATACAAATTTCGTTATTGTGAAAATTTTTTTTTTGGAATAGAGAGTTTTTATTGCTATCTTTTGAAACTCTTTAAAAAGACAACCATACTACATACTACACACCCCTAGTATTTTTTATTCAGTTATTACTATTTTCATCCCCATCCTTCGTTCTCCCAATCTCTATCCAGACAATTATAAAAATTAATGTTTACTAATTTAATGTACAGCTCTAACTTAGCTTCATATAATTTTTTTAGCATATATTTCAAACTCTTTTTGTTTTTCACCAATAGTATTCATAATGTACTATAATAAAATAATTTATCCAGTAATTGTGCTTTGTTATTTGTATATTCTTTCAATTCTCGCTACATATTTCTCATCAACTATTCCATAATTTATCTTTTGCTCTTTGTATTTCTTTCTTTATATGCAAATTTACATAAATTTTACATGACTAAATTTATTGTTGATGAGATAGTGTGCTAATTTACATTTGATTTTATTTCAAAAGCAGTTTAAAACTTGGCCAACACGGAGTTTATGTTAAATTATCCTTACAAAGCCCCGGGGAGACCAAGCTTAGTTAAGGAACACTTACTGATAAATTGTTTTTGTAACTTTGTATTTAAGTAAAGGCGGAGAATTTATTCATAGGGACGTTGCGCGAGGGAGATGATACGCCTTCAATATACATTTTTAAATGTTCTTCGTTCAGAAATTACTCGCAAGTCTTTGATCTTAGGGCGCTTTGTTTCATTAAAATTTCTCCCTAATTTACACTTTTTTTTCCCCATCTTTCTTACGATAAGCACATTCAAAGAGCATGAATTAACCGTGTAACTTAGGGGCCAAAGAGGAATTATGGACGATGTAAAGAGTGAACATAATTATAACAAGCTCGTATATTTCTTGGACAGCATGCCATAAGAGTGACTAAAATCATCCATGTAACTGATCATGCGGAAGTGCTTGTTAACTCTCTTAACTATCGACGTATATGTGTGTCCGGTGAAAGTCACTGCCCTTATTTGGATATTTGTTCCGCAGGTTAACTAGATTTAACTGTTTATTCGTTCCATTTTTAATAATTTCCAAAAATACAAGTTATCGTGAACTTTAGCAAAGAAAAGGTAATGTAATTATGAATAATGAGTAGATTCCAGTAATTATTTTACTATCCTGATAATCTCTAACAACATATGATCGTACCTCACCCTCCATCAATACCTATAACTATATCTGACCACACCGATAAAATGTTGGTGCAGGATGCTCTACAGCACGACTGATTTTCCACAAAGTGTATATTATCTCCCACCAAATATTTTGAGAAACTACTTATCATTGGAGTTCAATAACGAAATATTTGACGTAAAGAAAAAAAATGAACTCATCATTACCAAATTCTATTCTCTTGAACCGCCTATGCAGTGTGAGGAGGAATTATCTACAGCCCTCTACAGATCTTCCTGTCTTCCACCTTTTGTGCTCTTCTGTTTCTCGTCCTTCGATTTGATGCATAATTATATGAATTTCAATTGGACTGTGTCAATAAGTGATAGCAACGATTAGATCCTTTCCCAAGCTCTTTGATCCGCTGACGGAGCGGATACTCGGTGCCGACGATCAAAGAAGACGATCTGGAGAGGATGGAGACAGCTGATGAAGACCCCGGAAGAAGTAAGGGCGACCAAGAGCTAAGGATATTATTCATGAGGGAAACTCAGTTAGCCGAGGTCACGTCTCAATTTTGAAACTGAGAGCGGGACAGTCTTCGCTCCTCGATCGGCCTCATCAAGGCTCGCTTCAATTATGTAAATCCCACTGGCGTCGGACGACTGAAAATATTCTCCTCTCAATTTCCCTTCCTCTGAGGAATATACAGTCAAAGCGAAAATTTAAATAGCGTTTTTAATTTATTTTGAAGATTTTACTTGAATATTCTCAGTGATAATGGCGTAAAATCTTATTTTGTATGCAAATAGAGTGGATTAACCGACAGAGCATAACGCATGATGGAAAGTTCCAAGAGTTCAATTATTAGTTCTAAGTCCTTCAATTATCTATAAATAACTAAATAGTGCAGTTTTGCGAGTTTGCTAGTTTGCGAGTATATATATATATATATATATATATATATATATATATATATATATATATATATATATATGTATATGTATGTACCTATATATATATGTATGTAGAGAGAAAGAATAGAATAGAATAGACAACAAACTTTATTCTGGAACCAAGTCCCTTTAGAATAACAATCATGAACAAAAAAATAAAACATAATATACATCTGGCCAGAAGGCTACATAATAATACGAATCATGAAGTTAAAGTTACAAAACATTATTAAAATAAAAATAGAAATGAAATAACTAAAAAGTACGAAACTTGACAGGATTTTAACTAATTGCCAAAAATAAATATATGATTACCAACAAAATAATTATAAACATAATTAATAAAATAGTTAATAACGATATTACTGAATAAAATAAATGAATTGTATAGCATGCAAATTGCATGTTATTTATTTATATAGTCTATATCTTCTTTAGGAAAAATAAACAAAAGACGATATCGATTATTCAATACTAATTAATTTAAGCGGAAGATTGACCTGCTTGGAGCGCATCTTTTTGGGATGCCAAGTGATGTTGGTGAAGCTCGGATTAAAATGAAGCCAGTGAAGAAGTGTGGCAGATGAAAGGAGGGATTGAGTTGAGCATCACAGTGATGGAGCGGGCGAGTAAGGAACGCTCGAATGTATTGGTTCTGTGGGAACGATTGTAGTGATCGGAAAGGCAGGATCTTGTTTTGTGGTGCTGGGCATAGGATTTGAATTGGAGGAGACTGTAGATATAAGTTTTGAAGGGTGTTGCGAGTTAATGGATTGTTAAAGACAATATTTCCTTAGAAAAGCACTAAGGAAATATTGTCTCCGCATGGGAGGAAAGAGCCACTTGAACTCACACGCGGAATCGCCTGGAAGTACTAAGGACAAATCTTAGAATGCAGTTCATTATTCGCATCAAACGGCCCTCAAGCATTTTCAAAAAGCCCCCGTATACCACACCACAGAAATCAAAGTGGGGGAAGTTGAGGGATGATACGAGAAGCTTATGGGCAGATTGTGTAAGCCGAGATCGATGGAATAATTTCAGGGAACGATTGTAATTGACCGTCGGGATATTTGGATGATATGGGGTTTCCAGGAAATGTTTTGGTCAATAGTAATGCCTAGGTTTTTGAGAGAGAAGTTGAAACTGATGGGGTGGTCGTTTAGGATTAATGCTGGGAGGGTGGGGGTAGCTGTAAGGAGGGAGTTGGAACCTAGAACAATGGCCTGAGTTTTCATTGCGTTCGATTCCAGTTTGTCCAGTTTGTTATAGATACATATATAGCCCAGACATTTTTCTTATAACCTGACTAAGATATGTTCATACTCTATATACGCCCCCCTCTATCAAGAGAGGCAGACGGCAATTAGAATAGTTAGAATTAGTACCGTTACTATATCAGCTTAAGTCCTTTATCAATTAATGGTACATTTTTTAATATTAGTTGTTTTTAATAAAAGAATCCCTGAGTTTGCCAATATTTATCTATATCGCTCTAGTATTTTAAATGGACACAGCTCAAATTCGATGTTTTTCGGTGGTCAGTTATGACCATGAAAGAAACGGGTAAATATCTCTTTATCACTCATCAAAACTGTATCAACCTTAGCTCCAGAGCTTGTCAGTCACACTCGGTGTCCTACTGCTATACTAATTTCACAAATAATTTTTCCCGTTTTTGACTTATGCCACTTTAGAAATACTAATGTGTATATAATAACTTATATACATATACTAGAAACAAGGTAGAAAAGTGGATAGTAATGTCAGAGAAAGATGCATTGAAGAATCCGGAAACAAAATTCAAAGAGAAGAGAAAAAGTATAAATGGGGAAAAGATGAAGGGAGTGTCGAAAAAAAGACCAAATGGCTCATTTTTCCCGAGTGAAGTGGAATAGTGCCATTCTAGTTAGTTGTCATCACTAATTGACCTTGTATTTTTTTTCGTAACCCCTTGGCTTATATATTTATATGAAATTTATATATTTATCAGGACTAAATATGATTGACGGAATCTCTTTTACGGCAGCAAAGTCCCGTATTTGTGAGGTAACCAGATGCATTTTAAGAGGAGTGAGGTTGGGGAGGAGGGAGTTTGCTGGATTCCTAAAGAATGGTAGGAGTAGGACATTAGTGATGGGGCTCAATAGTTCTTTCTGATTTGTAGCCTTGGAAATGGAGTAGTTGCTTATATTACAATTCCATTTCTAGTCGAAGACTACGAGCATGGCACGATTCCGTTTCCTTCAATACAATTAAATCTCTCTAAATAAAATTCGACTTAACCACATATTCACCGTGGCTGTAGATATCCTACAAATATATTTCATTGTGAGATCCAAACTCACTCACAGTCTGGCGCTACAGTCCTTGTAGGACCTGGGCCTCCTCCAACTTGCTCCACTCCGCTCAATCCGAAGCTAACCTCCTCCATCTCCGCACTCCTATCCTAAGCAGAACCTCTTCCACATCTTCCATCCATCTCAATCTTCTGTTCTGCTTTACTTCTCATTCTGAATTGGTCGCCTTCCCTAATACGGATATATTGTTCCTAATTGAATACCCATCTTCTGAGGGAATCCTTGGCTGCTATTATTAGGACCCATGTCTCGCTGTAATATGTCACAACGGGGCGTATGACTGTCTTGTAGATTAAGGTTTTATTTTTTCGGATGAGATCCATACGCTGCTATTAAAATATTAAATAAATTATATAACACACTCGGATTTGAATCAAGGACCTTCAGTCGGCAATTCAGCGCTCTAACACTGAGCCTGCTCCCATTATTATTATTTTATTTTAAAATTTTTTCTCCATTTCTGTTGAAATTTTTTAAAAAACAACTTTAAACCAACTAAAATGATAGAGGAGAGGAGTAAGAAAAAGATTATTATGCAAAAATTTAAATTATTTGAACATTCTCTTCGTATTTATTTCCAGCAAGTAATAACTATTTAATAAAATAGATAGACATAGACATTTTAATATAAAGTCGACAGTGGTGACGTGTATGAGGGAAAAGCCTTCTGTATTTGACAGATATATTGGATGTCGAAGTTCTTCACTGGGAAAAGAAAATCTACCTCTCACCTTATAGTTTATCTTCTTTCAATAGTTCTATATTAATATTAATCCCATAAGAGGGAAAAATCTATTATTTATTCTTAAAGCAATTTCCTTATGAATCATTTTTAAAATAATTACTATAAGATGATTAAATGTTTAAGAGCAATAACGGCTAGTTAATAACTGATTAGTGAAAGCAATTTCAACTACTGTTTTTTTGCAGAAATTTTCTTTTTTTGTTTGGAATGATATAAGGACAGGTTAACCCATTGTTTTAAAACATACAATATTATACCATTTGGCGAATGTCGAAAAGTATTCCATGGGTCCAATCAAAGCTGCTTTTCCGGGGGTATTCGGTATCATAGCCGATAGAGTTCAATATTCTCTCGAAGAGGGAGGAGAAAAAAGAAAATAAGAAGTTGTTTTAGTATGTTTTCGTAATAGGAACTTGAAGATGTTGTGATCATATTTCTTTTAACATAAATATATTTAGAGAGAGAGAGAGAGAAGGTATGTAACCTGAATATACTCGTACCTTCTTCCTCCCATACACTGAGATTAGATTTGTGTGTTCTGTTATACCAAGGTTATTCAGATTACTGGTGAAATATCTATAACCCCGGTGAATAAGAGGTTAAGTCTAATTTCGTGCAGAGAGAGTTAACTGTATTGAAAGAAGTGGAACCATATCATTCTCGTCGTCTTTGGAATGAAATGGAGTTCTAATATATAATATAAACCTTCAATATATTATTCATAAATAATATATCATTTATGGTAAATCCTTTTCAAGCCAATGCCGAACTTATCTCCTTATTCACAAATAAAATAACACGACTCCGCTTCCTTAAGTACAAGAAAATTCGACTTAACCACTTAATTACAGAGGTTGTAGATATGTTGTTTATAAATATCATCTATATAAATTGTAATTTATGATTGCTTAATAAGGTAATAAGTGACATAAGTACGAAAGAACCCATCTACCAGTAACAACCCATTCAATGTATATGTAGGTTGGGTAAAAATAGACTAAAAATCTGATAGCGTTAATTAGAGAAATGATTAGAAAGGGAAATGATTCAAACCCGTATTCTTAAGTTATTGTTTCTTATTAGGGTATGGTAGCTTATGTTCTTACCGAAATGCATACATTTGCAATAAATGAAAAATGAAAAAGAAGGTAGTAGGCTTTAAAAAAAAAACCTGTAGCACTATAATTTTGTATAATCATGCAAGGTCTTGGGGTCAGTTCGTGGTAGAGACTGTACTGTTTCTTAGACAAAGGTTGTGCAGTGAGATGATTTGTCCGAGATCACTTTCATTATTTTGGCTCACTCTCATTATAGAGGCTGGGTGAGCCCTGGGAGGGTCCCAGATCCCTTAGGATCCATCTCCAGCTTCTAACAGATTAAATAAAAGTTTTCCAGCAGTAGGATTCCAACAAATATCCTTTGGCATGGCAACTCAGCGCTCTGCCACCGAGTCACTCCGCTCCTTTCAAATGGTCAGCTATTTCACTGGTACCGATCGACTATTTTGAGCTGAGTAAACTCTGCCGAAAGCTATAATAAACAGAGCTACTGTTGGGAAATGAGGAGGAATTTAGTTTGACCTCAGGGCATCAGCTGATACCATCTCCATCATACGTCCCATGATGGCGCCACTATATCATATCCCTGTCTCGTCTGATGAAAACGGTCATCAAAACACCTTTTATCATAATTAATTTAATATGTTGTATTATATTAATTTAATCGTTAGAACAGGAAAAAAACAATTATCTATGTTAAGAAAAGCATTAATAACACAGGTCGACAAAAATAGACTTTTTTTCTTTC
Source organism: Arma custos (assembly GCA_037127475.1). Taxonomy (NCBI): domain Eukaryota; kingdom Metazoa; phylum Arthropoda; class Insecta; order Hemiptera; family Pentatomidae; genus Arma; species Arma custos. Next base: position 77,947,416 of record CM073764.1, read on the forward strand.
ACAACAACTAAAATAACTCTTTCAGGTTTCCACGGCCATTATTTATACATAAAACTTCACTGGTTTCTGGTTTAGACCATGTTAAAATTTTCTTTGCCAACGTTCGAAGTTCGAAGTTTTCGAAAAAACAGAAACAACTAATCACAGTCATGGAAGAGCAGACTCCGACCACGAACACGAAAGAACCCGATGGACTAGCGGAAAAACCCGACGAAGTACGAGTGGACCCGAGTGAACCCGAACGAACCCGAGCGACGGCTATATAAAGCCGCGAGTTACCGGAGCGTCTTCATTCTCGATCCAGCCTTGAAGAAGCCAGCAGTATGTCTGGCGAAACGTTGGCGAAGAAAATTTTAACATGGTCTAAACCAGAAACCAGTGAAGTTTTATGTATAACTAAAATAACATTTTCTAGAAGTATTTTTCGTGCTGAATAGAAATATAACTTTAGTTTTTCTCCGTCGGGCAGGAGTTTTGTGTGATATTCATTTGAATTTTTATAATATTTGAAATAAATCGATCTAACTCAAAATTAAAGCTACTCATTCTGACTTACCTAGAAAGTGGTAGATAATGATTTTCGGTCATATTTTGCATCAACAACGTCTCTCTTCTTGGTCCAAAAGTAGTCAGTCAGCATATTGGAACTCCACCAGCCTTGGTACCTCTTTTACATATTAGAAATTTGCTGATGAAAACGCTCATCGTGCTCATCGCTGACAGCTCTAAGATTTTCGGGGAAGAAGACTAAGTGAGAGACCAAGAAGTGAATTTTTAAAGACATGTTGCATCCCATAGCTTTATAAGAATGCAGAAGATCAGTCACTATGGTGGTGGTTTCCAAGAAAATTGAAACATAAACTTTTGAAAGACTAACAGCCTGCTTTCTCCAGTGGATTTAACAGTCCTTCGAAATGCTCATCACTTGTGGTCCTATAAAAATTCCTTCTTTCAGTTTAGGATTACAGGCTTTGGAGAATTTCGATTTCAGGTACAAGAATCCATCAGACTGTTTATACATAGCTTTGACGAAATTTTTCATTACTCATAACTTAATATGCAATGGAGGTAGCAATATTTTTTATAATTAAACACACGGCGTCAAACATGTGGATTACGAGATTCAACCTATATCACCCATAAAAATTAGAGGATTGGTGCCAAGCCCATAAATAAAATATCGAAAATCAGTTATACTCCAAGACACAAAAGATACCCTTCCATTTAATGGTAACTAAGCAATCCCACCTATAAACAAGAACAATACATGATATTACATTGTTTAGTGAATGCACCGAGTCAAAATATAAATCATAACTGACTTTTCGAACTCCTGGTTTAGAAAACATTTTAAACTAAAAGCAATAAGGGAATTAATTGTTGACATAACAAATTTAAGGTATCGGGGCACAAACACTACAAATCCTGAAATGGCTTTAATTATTTTTTAATGTATGAGTTGTTATTTTTGAAAGTGGACTTGGATATTTAAAAATATAGTTTATTCTTTTGAAGAATTCTAATGATTATTTCAAAACAAAATTTTAAAGGTGTATTGTATTAAAAACATTACTCTTTGCTAAGTGCTTTGTGTTAAAAACATAACGTTTGCCCATATTTTTTAATTAAGTCTAATGCACATCCTTAAATATCTTGAGACATGAAAAAATCCGGCTTACCCGCTTATTCACCGAGGCTGTAGATATTGTGTATTTGTCGAAATTCACCACTTTGTTTAATTTGGTCTCTGTTGAGACAAGCTCGAAGGTTCTTAATAAATTTCTTAAATTAGATAAATAAATTTCTCTCTGGATGTGGACTGTATAAATTATTTTAAAAGCGTTCGATATTATAAAGAGGTAACAGGAATAAATCAAGAACAAAGAAAATAAAAGGTGACTCACCCTGTGCAGGCAGCATACGGACAGGAATTCCGGCTTCTGAGTACTCAGAAACCAAAAGAGGCTGGCAGCGTCTTTGGGTCCCGAAGATCGCCTCTGCCCTTGAAAAAACTCCTGGACGATCCAGACTTATTTGCAGGTGAATGGTGAAATATTTGTAACACATGAATAAACGGAAAGTTTGACTGATTAAGAACTGGTAGTGGTAATGAAGCTGGATAGCTGAATTAAAGACTCGCGTGGTGCTTCCCGGGCGGCGGCATGCTGAAGACCGCGCGAACTTCAAAGAAAAGGAAACAGGTGATAAGAGTCCCGTATCGCCATCTACCTATGATTGGGTCAATTAATTGAGGAGTTAGTTAATAACACCAACCGCTAGATGGGGTGTAGCGTCTATTTAGCGATTTATTTGTACTTTACTATTTTTTGAGTATCTTAATAATTCATTTATAAAAAGAACGCCAAATGGCGTGAACATACCGCCCACCAAAATTGGGATGAAAGTCCAATTTTAGAACCAAAGAAAAGGCTGGAAAAGTGGTAAATGGTGGGTGGTCCATTAGAAAAACAATATACAGGAAATTGAGAAAGTAAAAAAAGGAAAAGAAAATGAATAAAATAAAATATAAGAACCCAACTGGGCGTAAACAGATAAAAACCATAAGAAAAGAAAAGAAAGGCAACAGCGTTGGAGAAAGAGGAAGGCAACAGCCTTGAACAATTAGGAAGGCAACATCCTTAAACAATTGGGAAGGCAACAGCCTTGAACTAGGATAAAAACCATAAGAAAATAAAAGAAGGGCAACAGCCTAGAACAAAAAGGAAGGCAACAGCCTTAAACAGGATAAAAACCATAAAGAAAAGAAAGGCAACAGCCTAGAACAGTTAGGAAGGCAACAGCCTTAAACAGGATAAAAACCATAAAAAGAAAATAAAGAAAGACAACAGCCTAGAACAAAAGGGAAGGCAACAGCCTTGGACAAAAGGAAGAGAACAGCCTTGAACAAAAAGGAAGGCAACAGCCTTGAACAAAAAGGAAGGCAACAGCCTTGAACAAAAAGGAAGGCAACAGCCTTAAATAAAAGGGAAGGCATCAGCCTTGGACAAATGCCAAGACGAGGGACTATTGGAGGCAGAAGGGCCTTGGACAGAAGCCAAAACGCATCGACTGCTGGAGGAAGAAGGGCCTTGGACGGAAGCCAAGACGCAGGACTATTGGAGGCAGAAGGGCCTTGGACGGAAGCCAAGACGCATCGACTGCAGGAGGCAGAAGGGCCCTGGACAAAAGCCAAGACGCAACGACTGCTGGAGGCAGAAGGGCCTTGGACAAAAGCCAAGACGCATCGACTGCAGGAGGCAGAAGGGCCTTGGACAGAAGCCAAGACGCAACGACTGCAGGAGGCAGAAGGGCCCTGGACAAAAGCCAAGACGCATCGACTGCTGGAGGAAGAAGGGCCTTGGACGGAAGCCAAGACGCAGGACTATTGGAGGCAGAAGGGCCTTGGACGGAAGCCAAGACGCATCGACTGCAGGAGGCAGAAGGGCCCTGGACAAAAGCCAAGACGCAACGACTGCTGGAGGCAGAAGGGCCTTGGACAAAAGCCAAGACGCATCGACTGCAGGAGGCAGAAGGGCCTTGGACAGAAGCCAAGACGCAACGACTGCAGGAGGCAGAAGGGCCCTGGACAAAAGCCAAGACGCAACGACTGCAGGAGGCAGAAGGGCCTTGGACAAAAGCCAAGACACATCGACTGCGGGAGGAAGAAGGGCCTTGGACGTAAGCCAAGACGCAGGACTATTGGAGGCAGAAGGGCCTTGGACGGAAGCCAAGACGCATCGACTGCAGGAGGCAGAAGGGCCCTGGACAAAAGCCAAGACGCATCGACTGCTGGAGGCAGAAGGGCCTTGGACAAAAGCCAAGACGCATCGACTGCAGGAGGCAGAAGGGCCTTGGACAGAAGCCAAGACGCATCGACTGCAGGAGGCAGAAGGGCCTTGGACAGAAGCCAAGACGCATCGACTGCTGGAGGCAGAAGGGCCCTGGACAAAAGCCAAGACGCATCGACTGCAGGAGGCAGAAGGGCTTTGGACAGAAGCCAAGACGCAACGACTGCAGGAGGCAGAAGGGCCCTGGACAAAAGCCAAGACGCATCGACTGCAGGAGGCAGAAGGGCCTTGGACAAAAGCCAAGACGCATCGACTGCTGGAGGCAGAAGGGCCCTGGACAAAAGCCAAGACGCATCGACTGCAGGAGGCAGAAGAGCCTTGGACAAAAGCCAAGACGCAACGACTGCAGAAGGCAGAAGGGCCTTGGACAGAAGCCAAGACGCAACGACTGCAGGAGGCAGAAGGGCCCTGGACAAAAGCCAAGACGCAACGACTGCAGGAGGCAGAAGGGCCTTGGACAAAAGCCAAGACACATCGACTGCGGGAGGAAGAAGGGCCTTGGACGTAAGCCAAGACGCAGGACTATTGGAGGCAGAAGGGCCTTGGACGGAAGCCAAGACGCATCGACTGCAGGAGGCAGAAGGGCCCTGGACAAAAGCCAAGACGCATCGACTGCTGGAGGCAGAAGGGCCTTGGACAAAAGCCAAGACGCATCGACTGCAGGAGGCAGAAGGGCCTTGGACAGAAGCCAAGACGCATCGACTGCAGGAGGCAGAAGGGCCTTGGACAGAAGCCAAGACGCATCGACTGCTGGAGGCAGAAGGGCCCTGGACAAAAGCCAAGACGCATCGACTGCAGGAGGCAGAAGGGCTTTGGACAGAAGCCAAGACGCAACGACTGCAGGAGGCAGAAGGGCCCTGGACAAAAGCCAAGACGCATCGACTGCAGGAGGCAGAAGGGCCTTGGACAAAAGCCAAGACGCATCGACTGCTGGAGGCAGAAGGGCCCTGGACAAAAGCCAAGACGCATCGACTGCAGGAGGCAGAAGGGCCTTGGACAAAAGCCAAGACGCATCGACTGCTGGAGGCAGAAGGGCCTTGGACAAAAGCCAAGACGCAACGACTGCAGAAGGCAGAAGGGCCTTGGACAGAAGCCAAGACGCAACGACTGCTTGCAGGGGTCTTAAATAAGCCGCCCACCCTGAGAACTCCTAGAGTATCGACGAAGGTGTAAGGGTGCAAAGGACCTGACCGGTAGATCAGCTCTGATTTTGGGCAGTAGTTGAGAAAAGTGTTCCGCTTGAGTGAGTAAACAATAGTGAGCAAGGCGTCTTGTACTTCTGGCACGACTAAAGGGTCTGTAGAAAGTGGTTCGGACAGTTTACATAATCGACACTTCGGTGGGAAGCGGCGCATCCAAGCAACATTGCGCTGAAGTCCATTAAGGGATGAGAAGGGAGAAGAAAAATGATCAAAGGTTCGATCTGGTTGTGCCTTAAGCTCAGGTGGTGGCATGGGTTTTTCATCTTGTATAGGTGGCGGGATAACACTTTTTGTTGGTTCTACTTTAGATGTAGGAAAGATGTTAGTGGAATTTACAACATCTTGGCGAGGAACAGCTGGTGCTGGCCTAGAAATAAATGTAGATCTAGGTCTGTGATCTATTTGTCGAACTGTAAGTTCGCTATTTATTGAGAACGGTAGTTCTGGTAATTTCTTGGGTTGAGGTTTTTCAGGATTCAAAATGGTTTTCTTAGCACCACTTATTTTATGCTGTAAACTTAGTTCTTGACCTGGATTCTTAGGTGGTGTGATATCCTGGATAGGCTGCACGCTGAGGCCAAGTGGCTTGAATGCATTTCCAGCATGGCAAGGTACTGTTGAGCTAGAAGGAGTCGCGTCTGGCTTGACAGGAAGAGACACCGAGCATCGGTCATCATCATTGCGCTTGTGGGTGGCGGTGAAATGTTGCTCAGTAATAATGTCCAGAGGGTCTTGAGGAGTGGGAGCAACTATATTTTTAATTTCCCAAAACTTATGGAGTTCCTGGGATTTTTGACAAGAGGAAATTAATGAAGTGGTTGGCTGATTGGAAGATAGGGCCTGGATAGGACCTACGATTGTCCAACCGAGGATGGTATTAATAGCTATAGGCCCGATAGAACTAGGAACAAAGGATTGAGGCAATAATAATTGCGGGTAGACATCGGCACCTAACAGGAGGTCAATTTGGTCCGATCGATGAAATTCAGGATCGGCCAGAGGCAAATGCTGGAAAGCGTGAGCAACATCTACTGTAAGACTTTGAGGAGGTAAGTGATTTGTTATTTGAGGAACCACGGATGGGTTGACGAGAATGTGGCTGTGTGAAAATCTGGAGAAAATATCACACAGAACAGTGCCAGGAGAGAGCGAAAGATGTCCACCGAAACCTGAAACAGTCATGGGTTGATCGCGCATTTTTTGACTCAACTGGTCAAAAAGGCGTTTTGAGATAAACGAAATTTGTGATCCAGGGTCGATTACTCCTCGGACTGGGACGAAACCTAGTTCTGAATCAAAAATTCGCGCACGGAAAGTGCCTAGGAGTGAGGTTACGGGGTTACCGGAAGTAACACATCTAAGAGATATTGATGAATCAATTTGTGATTGATCAGCGGAAGAGGTTGATTTTTCACTGAATGTACGATTGCCATAATCTGATGTGCGATTAGGCCTGGAGTTCAAAGGTGAATTTGAATGTACAACTTCAGAAGGATGTAAAAGAGTGTGGTGATCGCGGGAATTACATACACGGCACGTGAACTTGGACCTACAGTAGGTTATCAGGTGAGGACCTAAACAATTGAAACAACGGTTGTGTTTCTTGAGAAGATCGATTTTTTCGTCTCGACTGAGAAGAAAAAATGTAGAACAGGAAAACAGAGAGTGTGTCTTTTTACAAAATATGCATCTGAAATCAGAAGAATTTGATTGTACAGCAGGAGTTTTATTTGAATTTGCTAAATAAACAGGATTGCTATTAGCAATGAGAGAATTGACTTTAAAATTCCTAGTGTGAGCGTCAGGAGGAGGTAACGAAAAATTATCATGAGAAGTCGGAGCGGCATTAATAACCGGCGAAAGGGTTGAAATGGATTGTTCCCTCTTTAACTGTAAGTATTTTGTCTTAATTTTGCGAAAAATGTAATTAAAGGCAATTATGGGGTCCATGGTATTGACGAAATTTTGCTTAGGTAATAGTGCGTTAAGATCGTCAACTTTGTCATTTGCCGCTTCAAAATCGGCTTGAAGGGAGGTTATGTCCTCAGAATGTGCCTGTACAGTTGAAATATCCGAAACATCGGAATTTTTTACCTGATCCCAACGAGATTTAATATTTTCAAATAAATTTTTCCTTATTGAGAGATACTGAGCTTGAATTACCAGATATTTATTGTACGTAGGCATGATGGAAAATTTTTAATACTATAATGTTTAAATAAATATTTAGAAATACGATAAGCAAAATAAATGTTGAACAGAAAAATAAGGTGAAACTTAATTGAAAAGCTGAGTGTAATAGCACGTAGGATTGATGAATGAAATAATAATTTTTAAATGAAAGTGAGAGTAAACAAGCAATGATACGAATACGAAGGAATTTAGGATTAATGTTATCTTTAGTACTCTGTACCAGGCCGACAAAATGGCTGCCTTCAGCGTGCGTATTTAATACGTAATTTAATAAAAATTGAAAACTTGTGAAAAAGGCTGGAAAACCTTCAAAGCTTTTGGAAATTTTAATTTTGAAGTTAATGAAATTTCTGTTAGAAGTTAAATATGTGGGTTTCACCTGCAAAAAAGAATGATATCCAATCTCTCTATAATGCGAACACTTTTTTATGGTTAAGAAATCGTAAATTTCGGTTTGTAAGGCCAATAATTTACGATTACTTAGGAGAGTAGGAAATGAAATAAACGCTTGAAATGGTTTTAAGAAATTTATCCGGCACGCTAGGACCAAAAATGTTGAGACAAGCTCGAAGGTTCTTAATAAATTTCTTAAATTAGATAAATAAATTTCTCTCTGGATGTGGACTGTATAAATTATTTTAAAAGCGTTCGATATTATAAAGAGGTAACAGGAATAAATCAAGAACAAAGAAAATAAAAGGTGACTCACCCTGTGCAGGCAGCATACGGACAGGAATTCCGGCTTCTGAGTACTCAGAAACCAAAAGAGGCTGGCAGCGTCTTTGGGTCCCGAAGATCGCCTCTGCCCTTGAAAAAACTCCTGGACGATCCAGACTTATTTGCAGGTGAATGGTGAAATATTTGTAACACATGAATAAACGGAAAGTTTGACTGATTAAGAACTGGTAGTGGTAATGAAGCTGGATAGCTGAATTAAAGACTCGCGTGGTGCTTCCCGGGCGGCGGCATGCTGAAGACCGCGCGAACTTCAAAGAAAAGGAAACAGGTGATAAGAGTCCCGTATCGCCATCTACCTATGATTGGGTCAATTAATTGAGGAGTTAGTTAATAACACCAACCGCTAGATGGGGTGTAGCGTCTATTTAGCGATTTATTTGTACTTTACTATTTTTTGAGTATCTTAATAATTCATTTATAAAAAGAACGCCAAATGGCGTGAACAGTCTCCAACCCCAAATCGGGACTCTTACAGGTTTCTTGAAATGCCTAGTCTCTTCTTAGGCTTTTCTGTAAACTATCCATACATAAAAAATATATTAAAAATAAATACTTCGATCACTACAACCCATATTACGTTTTTAAACTAACGGTTGTGAATAATGGTGAATTGACCGAGATCACTATATCCCTATACTATAGAAACTAAAAAAAATTATAGTAACAAAAACAAAAAATTGTGTCTTGATAATGCCTGACTAGGTGAAACGTCGACTGGTAAGTGGGTGAATTACTGGATTTGAAACATAAGGCTTTGCACTGTGTTTTTTCCCAATTGCATTATAATAAATAATAGTGTTTCTTTTTGAGTTTTTGGCTCTATTCTATTGATTATTATACAATGGTTAAACGCTAATTATACAACACTATAATCTGATAAGTGCTCTCTATCGGGAACTAACGCTGTTGAGAGGTTGTATCACTAATTAATTAATGTTCCCGTTAAATTAAGAGTTAACAAAGCCTTTGTTCCTTGTTAACAGCTACAGAGAACTCCCATACTAAAAGAGTTCTATTACTTTATCTGTCTAATATATTTATTTAAATTTCGTTATCCTAAATCAACAATAAGAAGTATTAAAGGTTAGTTAATAGTTATCCCCAGTTATTCTGAAGTCCTCTTGACCCTTTCGGAAGGAGTGGTCCTATAACAAAGAACCAGTTCCTCTGTTCTCTTCCATTATCCTTTTGTATTCATACTCTTCTACCTTTTGAATTCTATCTTCTTTTTTCTCTTTGTCTGTCTCTTGTCAATTGGCTGTCCCTTCAGAACATTAATTTCTTTTAAAGTGATTTCTTTAGTCCGTTACAGACAGCCAGTTTAGCTTGAAGAACTTTTCGTAAAAATCACTTAATGTTTTAAATTATAAAATATTGCACTTTTTCTATGTTTTGCCATAATTATTTAAAAAATAAGGTAACTCGAAATTTGGAGAAATCAATTAGCGATGTTTTTAATTCGTTAACTAGATTTATCATTTTTAAAAAATATATATATCGATAAATTTTTTAAGAATGCTAAATAAAATATATTTTGTGATTATAAATTAACTATTTTCTTAATGAATGAAAATAAATGGCTGAGAAGACAGAACTACAAATCTCCTTCCAGAAAACAGTTAACTATATTTATCAAAATATAGTTAACTCCCTCGGGACTAAATTCGAATTAACAACTTATTCACCGGGGCTGCATATACGTATATGGACTAGAAGCACTCGAGTGATTGTTTCTTTTCATATATTCAAAAAATTCACGGGTGATATTTTTACCTTGGTTGGTCAATGTTTGCACGTATTTTAATTGTAAAATTCCGTGGACTAAATTTTGTAAAAAAATATATATATGTGAGTAAAAGTCGTACAATGCAGACAATATCAAATGCAATCAGATATTTTAAAATCATCATCACCACCATATACCTTTACATTATAAATTCTAATTTCTTTCTGAAGTGAATAGAAGATTTTTCCAAGGAACGATTCCGAACTTTTGACTAAGTTCATTTACTTGGTCGATGCTCGTTCCCGCGAGGAACCCCTGACTGATGATGTTCAGGGAGCCCCGTACAAGCTGGAACATTCCCTTAATAATCCTGGCAGAAAGGATTTCGACCCTTAGGGCCAGAGGGCTCTGTTACATCTGCTGATGACTCCTATAACTGATGGGGAGGCAACGAAACGAATGTCTTCATTGACCTCATTTTGCCTCACCACGGTGCGATTTTTCATCTCGGTTTACGCCATAAGCGTTTATTAAGCCAGGGCACATTCATAATTTTCACTGGCAATGTACTACACTAACAGCTGCTAATATGGCTACAGATGTTCGCGTTTTATTTCCTGAATTCCAAATTTACACAAAGCGCCATTAAATATTGAAAACGTTTACAGCTCTGCTACAGAATATACTGTTTTAATTTTAATTAAATAAAACAATATTTTGTAGAGTAGAAATATGTATTTATTTTTTCCTTAGTTTTAATAAATGGAATATTTAATTTTCGTTTATATATTTATTCTCGCGCGCATCTCATTACCGCATAGAGGAGCGTCCCATGGGTGAAAGATCTGGAGATGGTCGATGGAAATTCCCTAGAAGTTCTGCTATAGGTGACAATAAGGGGCCTAGGCCAAGTAGAGTATAATGGTCCTTAGGGTTCATTACTTTACTTGGAAGAGAGGGGGCAGTTGTCGGTACGCAGCAGCCAAGTCAAGACGTAAGGAGGAGGATGGAGCCCCCATGTATCATAAGTCACCTATAGCTTCCGGTTTTCATTGTAAGTTGTTTTTAAGTCTGTAACCATGATCAGCACAAATAAAGTATAATGTTCTTCTATAATTATTCTTATTTAATAAACAACTCCTGGTCAGTCAACCACGTTAACCTTTGGAGAAGTCTCTTAATTATTAATAACATAAAATTATTACATATTAAGTATAACGATCTCAGGGTGGCAGCCCATTTTAGTATTTAAATATATTCAGATCAAAGGATCTGACTTTTCCCTGAGATCATAGCTTGGGCAGTAAAGCCAATATAGCAGTTCCTCCTGGCTAAGTCCGATGGACTAGATGATCAACAATGAGGGTGGCTCCCCAGGCTTGCTGGAGGGATGTGACGTAGGTTAGAATGCCCTGCTCACATTATTTTTTAGTTCGCCAAATACCACTGATAGTCATGGATCTGTCTGAGATAAAACGCTCATTATCCGGAGGTAAACTAGTCCCCCGTTCGGGTCTCCGGGTAGGGACTGCTTCCCCTGGGAGTTCCTGACTCACGTTGATATATAGAGCTTTTCGTAGAGGGATTTGGAACGTGAGACGCTTAAATACGGCAGGTGAAATAAAATCTGTCTCAAATGAGGTTAAGGGTACAATTTAGATATCGTGGCGCAAAAAGAGGTGCGCTGGCCAGGGGAGGGCTCGGTAAAGGAAGGGAAGTACACTTCCCTAATTGTATGGAGAAAACGGTAACTACTGTTTAGGAACTGGGTTTTTGGTGAAGAATAAATTGCTTTCCGCGTTAAGAGACTTGAAGTTTTTTAGTGAAAGGATATCGGTGGCTTGAAATGGGCTCATAAATATACATTCTCCTAGCGAAGATAGTGGTGACGAAATTAAATGCGGATTTTATGATAAATAAGAATGGGACAACGACAAACTACCGCGAAACTGTATAAAAAATTAGCCGACGATCGGTAGGGAAAGTATACTCGAAATTAGTAATGATAACGGCATACGACTTAAAAACTTTGCTATCTCCAAAAACTAATAATCAAAAGTAATACGTTTAAACATAAGGATATTCACCGGTACACGTGGATATCACCGGATTCACAAACTCGTAATCAAATCGATCATGATTTGATACAAACAAGATGGAAGAATAACGTAACTAACGTGAGATCGTATCGTGGGGTAGAATGTGGATCAGATCATGAACTAGTTATCGTACAACTTCGACAAAAACTAATAATTAAAAAAACGAACAGAAAACCGTTTTTATTATAAATTGAAGGACCCATTAATTAAAACTCAATTCGCGTTACAGATTAAGAATCAGCACAACAAGGTACAAACTAGACATTACTGCCATCCAGGAGATAAGATGGAATGGAAAACAGATCCTCAAAAAGAAACAACACACGATTTACTATAGCTGTAGCGAGAGGGAGCACACGTTCGGAGCGGGATTTACTGTAAGAAGCTCTTTTCGTCGTCTGGTCCTAGGTTTCGAACCTATCAGTCCGCGAATCTGCGTCTTGCGTGTTAAAGGGAAATTTTATAACTTTAGTATTTTAAGCGTTCATGCGCCGACAGAAACATCAGAGGAAGATGAGAAGGACGAATTCTACGAGGCGTTGGAGAGGGCATTCGACTCATGCCCCCCTTATGATATGAAAATCATTCTAGACGATCTGAATGCCAAGGTAGGACAAGAAGAAATGTATGTCGCAACTGTAGGTAGAAACAGCCTCTTTGAAAACTGTAATGATAATGGGTCGAGGTTGATTAACTTTGCTGCCTCCAAAGATCTTATTATCGGAACCACGATCTTTCCCCACAAATCCATTCATAAAGGAATTTGGATCTCTCCCGACGGAATAGTCGTGAACCTAATCGACCATGTTGTGATTGATAAGAGGCATGTAAACTCACTCACAGATGTCCGTGTATATGGTGGTGCAAATGTGGATTCCGACCATTACTTAAGCATTGCTCATATCATCGGGCGAATCAATACCTCAAAACCAGAATCCAAAGAAGAATAAGATTCAATCGGGAAAAGCTGTTTGACCCAGTGGAAAAGATGAGATTTGTAAACGCGCTGGACCAAACACTCTCAGCATCCGACTATGAGGAAGAGGAAGTTAATGACCAATGGAGGAAGATTCACTCAATAGTGACCGGGGTGGCGGAGAGGATATTGGGAGAAGAAGAAAGAAAAACCAAACCCCCATGGTTTGACGAAGACTGCTCGCTTACAACAGAAGCCAAAAATACAGCATACAGAGCCCTAATATCAAGACGCACTAGGCGCACTTTTGAGGAATGCATAGAAAAAAGAAGAACGGAGAAGAGGCTTCATAGAAGAAAAAAACGATCTTGGGAGAGAAAGGAGCTGGAGGCCTGATAAGACTGATCAGAATGACTATGACAGGCCTTGAATGCGTTGTCCAGGTTCAGGGTGATTGCTCTGAAAGTTTCCCATCTACAAGAGGGGTCCGTCAGGTCGATGCACTTGTCTGTTTGCTATTTAACCTGACTCTGGAGAAGGCGATAAGAGATTCTGGGATTCAGACGACGGGAACCATCTTTAACAGATCCAGTGTAGCTCCTAGCATACGCCGACGACATCGATATTGTAGGACTCTCTAGAAAATTAGTTGAGGAGATGTTCCTTTCTTTGGCAGAAGCTGCCAGCAAACTTGGTCTGGAGGTCAATCATGAAGTATATGAAGACCAAGTATATGATAACTGACCAGCACCCAAGACATCCTGGGGAGAAAGTGGAATTTGGGGCATGCTCCTTCGAATGAATGGGTTCACGTATCGGCGATCACCGGTGACATGCGATAATGAAATCGGAGCACAGACGAGAAGAAGGGTATTGGCCGCAAACCGATTTTACTTTGGACTGAGGCAACAAATAGCAAGTAGAGTAGTTACAAGGAAGACAAAAATCATCTTGTATAAAATTTTGATTCGTCCAGTCCTTACATACGGAGCAGAGACTTGGACAATGGCCAAACACGCTTACAAGGATTTAACCATATTTGAGCGCAGGATCCTACGAAAGATTTTTGGACCGGTGTTAGTTGGTGGAGAGTGGAAACAGAGGACAAACGAAGAAGTTTATGTCATTTATGGGGAGCCTGACATTGTGACTCTGATCAAGCGATACCGCCTGAGATGGGCTGGCTGGATGGACGACGAGGAAGCTCCAAAAAGACTTCTGACGGAGATCATCGATGGGCGGAGAAGAATTCGTCCCCGACTTCGATGAATCGACTGTGTGGCTGCGGATGCAAGAAGCTTGGGAGTCTGCAACTGGATGGCAGCAGCACGGGACAGAGACTTGTGGCGGCTGCTGGTTGAGGAGGCCTAGACGCGTTAACGCGTTGTAGCGCCAGACTAATAATAATAATGTTTGATTAGGAGGAATGTAAAATATTCGAAGTGTCGAATTATTAGCAGAACTAGTTTGCTGAATACATTATAAATAATAGATTATGTATCGATTTCAGGAAATAAATTAACAGCAGAATAATGGGTTGGAGATTCTTTTAGGACGACTTTTTAAATTTCAGTTGTCTAAAGGAAGTTATTAAAATGCATTTTCTGTATTTAGTTTAATTATCTTTTCACATGATTTGTAAACCAATAATATTTAGGAAAAAATTGATAAACCTAAAAAAAATGGCCCATCACACTTATGGTAACATACGAAGTAGAATTTTATTACTAGTAGAATGAATAGTAGATCATTCTGGTGGAATATCAGAGAGACTGAATGAGTAAGGAAATCTGATAATAATCTCAAAATTCTGGATTAGAGCCCAGCTGTCCCAGATAGTTCTTTATTCTGGTATCATCTGTGAATGGATCCCATGGGATTGGGTCCATTAAATCGTGAGTCCTTTTACTGTGAGAAAAGACTTCCAGTTAATCACGATCTGAACCAAATCACCTCTAGGCACATGAATATCTAAGATTTTAAAGCACTTTCGCAACCATGCTTATGGGAACATTTGTGTCTGACATCAAATTTCTTGTTCATTAATTTATGTAATGATATAATACAAATATGACATAATAATTCAACCTAATTCTAACTCTCTGCCAAATGTGGTACCACATTATGATATATATATTTTTCTAATAAACCATTTTAATGAAAATCAATTGATCTTCAAAGTAATGTAAAGTTCAATACTCCAATTTTCAGATATTTTAAGTTATAGTAAGCTTCCAAATAGTAAATCATTATCAATGTTGCATCTATTTCATTTTATCAATTTACATGTTCTGAGACTACACGTTTCTTTGAATCAGGTTTATTTCTTTATGAGTGAATGGCTCTGTGAAGAAGATCCCAATAACTCTGAACAATTGGAATCATTAAACACACTCATAAACAGAAACTAGTGTTTACTATACATGTCCTCGGGTAAGGGAAAATGTAAAGAGTGTAAGCGTTTCTGCAGTGAACTAGAATTCAGGAATCAAAGGTTGAGTTAAACTGAGAGTACTTAGATCTAGAATCCCCAGACGAAAAACTTAATACATACCTATATTTTGTTTGAGGGATACGGTCACTCCCTGAAAACGTTATACACATCCATCTGTTATCATTTCTTTAATTACATTAATTATATCTATTACAATAGCTGAAAATTAATCAAATTAGAATATATAAAAATTACCTATATATTCTTTCCATTTGCAGTACAACCAATGGCCATCTTCACTGACACACAAGGAATGGACAGAAGTCATAATACCAGGAGACAAGAAGGAAAAGTCGCAGATCCATGAAGGACACTTCCTCATCAGGAGACTGGAACCAAAGACAGAATATGAAGCCAAAGCTCAGGCAAAAAACAGATTTGGTTGGAGCACCATTACAGACACATTTAAATTCAAAACTAAAGGCATGGGTCAGTATTTATAAAATGTTTAAACCTTATAACACTAATGATTTAATATTGATATTTATATATTTAGGAATAAAGCCAATAGCAAATGATACCATTTAGTATTTCTGTATTAAATACAATACACAGGAATATTAGACAGGTATTTTATGTATTATTAATATATAATAATACATAACATACCATATAACAGCAACAAAAAATTAAACCATAGGAGTTTTGGAATATAAATGTTAATATTAAAAGTATTACAATAGAATAAAATTATTAATATTGTATAAATATTAAGATATCACAGAGGTATGTGACAGACTAATATTCATTTTGTAGGAAAAACATTTCTGAAACAAACACATGATAAATGATGATTTTGGCTGACATCAAAAGGACTAAGAAAAAATGTATTGCTTATTATAATAACTCATATTACACTATACTTTGATATAATATATTACCTTTTTTAGTAAGTAAAGGAATTAGCTGGAAGAGGAAAATTTGAATTAAGAACTATTGCAGTCTAGAAAATGCATTGAATATCAGTTTCTTAATTTTACTTTTACAGATGGCATAGCTTTGGACCTAACACCAGAACCTGCATACCAAAATTCACAAGGTAAATTAATATCTTTATGAAAATATTTTAAGATACTGTTAGTATTTAATTTTCATGCTTCAGATAAATAACAAGAAAGATCCTTTATGTCTACATAAATAATTAATTATAATAAGGGAAATAAGCTACAAAATAAAATAAATAAATATATCAGTAAAGAATAATCATCAATATCAGTAAGACAAGGGATAGTAGTCAATACCAAAATGAAATAGTGATAACAACTATATACTTAATCCTATTCTTAATTGTTAGCCAAACCATTTATTTCTGATTAACTATACAGAATGCAAATAATATATATATTATAATAACGCAGATGATGCAGTTGAAAAGGCTAAACTTTCCAAAAAGTTTTTTAATTAATACAATGATTTGTTTCATGAACAGTATGATGGAAAAAAAGATCATTTATCAATTGGTACCAATCAATTTTTTCATGCAAATCAGGTTTTTCATCAAGTATAAGTACCATCATTGTATTCGAAAAAATATTATACACTTCATATAAACATTGGCTGAATGATTATATTATATAATATTAATATTTCTTAATACTTTTTATTGGTCTTGCTTCTAGCCCAAAGATAATTTTGAAACAGAGTGAGAACTATCCTTCATCTAGTAAAAAAGATTTTCAAAAGTTATAACGTCTGTGGGATTGATTCATTTCTAACCATGTAGTTAATAGGCATTGTAGTATCCATGAGTTAATAGGCAGTGTCCAATACGAAACCTATGAACTAACAAAGAGTATATCTGTTGCTCTGTTTTTAAGTTTTTAGCACACTATTATTATCATCTCCCTAATTAGGACATTAGTTGGTCATGTGTTGCCAAAACTATCCAGAAGTTTATGGCAATGACTGATTTATAATTTTTGGACTTGTTGGATGTTACTTCTATATCATGTTTTACATATTATTAGACATATATAATTTTATCAGAGTTAGTCTATTGATGCCACAGGCAAAATTTTCTACATCTAATCGTTTTGATGATGGTCTCGATTTGGATATAGTTAATTTAATTAAAAGTGCAGGGTCATTAAATTTCAGTAACCATCCAATATTATAAAATATCTTATAAGTTATAAGTCCATGGAATGGAGCAATAATACAATTTTTTAATTATATTAGGATGTATGCAATGTTACGATCTTTCAATAAATATTATCATTACTTCCAAAGTAAAAAAAATTCTCATTGAATTTACTTTAAGGTTGCCTAAAGTCCAGAGATGATTACTTTTTAATCATATTTTTTGGTGATATTAAAAAACAATGATTTCATAAATGAATCTTCAATACAATGTTAAGATAAATGAAATATTTTTATAATACATCAGAAATATTTATGGTTTAAATAATATCTATTTTTTACTTCTGATAATCATTCCTTTATTATTTTGCTTTGAATCATGCATAAATAAACTTTTTTCAAGAAATTTATTAAACATTTTTTTGAAATTGTGTAATTTGTATAACTCTCACCCAAGAGACAATACACTTTAAAAAAATAACTGACTGAAACCAAACATTAACCCAAAACATAAATACTATTGCTTTTATAAGAAACATGAAATATGAATTTATATATATTTTTTAATATGATTAATTGTTTATTAGCAAAAAATCTAAAAACTAATTTGTATTGATTTCTTCTCAGAATCGCCATCCCCGAGACACCTGGAAGCTACAGCAGGCTGCGCTCAGATCCACCTGCTCTACTGCACTTGGATGTGCTCCATGTTATTCCTTCTACTAGCTATCATCTAATCCCACAAAGGCCACACTCTCTTTTTCTGTACATATTAAATGTATATAAAACTGAAGAATCTTTTTTGAATGATGTATATGCATCGAACTGAGATGAAGAAGTATATAGGAAATAATCAGAATGAAAGAGATTTAATTAATTTCTATATTCATATATTTATATGTGATTAGATGAATAATTTGACCTGATGGCTGAGTCAAAATCAAAAGTCAACTTTTATATATATTCTTTCTTCTTTTTACAGCTAATGAGGTGATTCTCAGATCATGGGCAATATTGTTGATCATAAATTATTAAACTTTTAATTTTAAAGGCCTTTAAAACTAATCTAGTAGTTTCAAGTACATTCAATTTACTTTCACTTGTTACAAGTGTAATTTTTGAAAAAAAAATTTTTCAATTGTGCATCACTTAAGTTGGTAATGCTAATATCAGAATGATAACGACAAACAGCTTAAAATTAACACTTTTTCTTTAAAATCTATTAGTACGGATCTAAGTGCAATTGGACAACGTATGATTTGTATATATTAGAACCCTAAAAGTATCGGAAATATCCATTAAAACAAAAACGTTTTTATTTACAAATTTTATAGATTATTTTTATTATATTTTTACTTCGGCTTTCCATTTCAAACATAGTACTCTGTCATTGTATTTATTCTTTTCTGACATTATAAAATCAAATTTATTCTTTATTATTGTCGTTTTTAACAGTTCACTAAGAAAAATAATTCAGCGCATGCTTCATCAATACTTGCCTGTAAAATGAGAATCCCCTTTAAAGGGCACATTTGCAAAATCTTTCTAGTCGACTGTAGTGCGTGTATATATGTGAATATAGAAGTAATTTGGGAATGTGATGTTAACAAGTTTGTTGTCCCACTGTCTATTGCTGTTTCTTATAAATTGTGAATGGGAAGGCCTCTTTAGGTTTTTCCCCATTAATTTTAGTGTTGAACGGTACGGTTCCCTGAGTTATTTCCGCACTCAGATACACGTACCTCTGGCCCTAACTAGATGTTTAAATGTAATACAGAATAATAACATGCTGATTTTTTGTACTTTAAGAATTTCCAACACATTTTTAAAATCACGATAATTTTTTTGAACCAAAGAATTTATGAATTTGAAAAAAAGAAAAAAAAAGTTGAAAAAAATGAGGAAATAATAATAAAATATATGTCTTATAATTAATCATTTTTTTATAATGTAAATAATAAGTATAATTGAGCTTAAAATAAAAGTATTTTAACAAAGAAAAAAAAGTAGAATGTGTTTTCTTGAAATATTTCTCAAATAATTGTTGATGTCGAAATATTTGTTTTTGTTTTATTTGTTTTGTATCCACCTTTTAAGTCGTTATGTGTTGAATGTTTTAAGACAATGTTTCAAATGACTGTATCAGTTGAAACATCAAATAAAGTCAGTGTTTGATCATACATTGTTGTTTGTACCCATTTACTTACTTCCATTTAAGGGTGGTAAAGCAATAACAGATATTTAGAATGTTCATGGTAAAGTCCAATTACAGTCATATCATGTTGAAATCACTCGTCTTTCAAAAAAAGACGAAATAAAAAAACCATTCATTAATCAACAATCCATGTTTAAAAAATATGATTGTAATATATTATGCAGAAAATTATGGAAGAGTTAGAAACTATACAGAACAGACGGTATGCACAATGATATAATTTACAAATTACTGTTAAAATATTTTTAGTAACCTATTAAATACTCTCGGGATAGATACAATTTTGTTAAAGGAACCCAAACTTGGACTCATATTTTTCGAAATTAGAAATTAATTAGAATCGATCAGTTTAAGAAGCATTTTCCAGATTGAGAATCAGCTTATTTATGTTGCTGGAGAACTATAGATAATTATAATTCTACTGAAAACATCTGTAACTACTTGGAAATGAAAAATGATCCCCAGGTGGGCATTGGGATAAAACTGAATGGAAGATGGAAGGAGTGTACCCCACATCAGAGAATCACACATTCTGGGGGAAAGATAGGTGGGATTCACTAAATTATTATTTTATCGAAATAATTGTGGAGCACCATTAGAAAAGGTAATACTTCTAAGATAGGTTTTAGAAATTATGTCAGATATTCTCCTCAGAATGGAAGTTCTCACACCCAAAATAATTTTTCTAGTCTAACTTCAATATAATTATTTTAAAATTCTTCTTATGAAAAACAATATGTGCCAAATGGCACTTGTATAATTTCCTAAATAAATATTTTTATTATTCGTATGAAAAAACTACTAAAACTAATTAGAAATCATAATTTTGAAAAATGTTAATGCTACTTCATGGAACTGACAGTCATTTACAAACAATATGTTTTTAATTACAAAGGTATTGTTGACCATAGAATTACTTCTTTTAGGGATTGCAGAAAACTACTTACTAATTTCAATTTTATTATTAGGTCCTTCAATATTAAGCTAGAACAAAGTATCATGTAGAAAATTCTAACTAGGTAACCTTTGGGTTATTAAAATAAATTCTAATGTTTGCTCAAAAGGCATACATACCCGAGGATTCATATTCAGTGGAAGTCGAAGCCTAACTTTAATTTAAATCATTACTTTAACTACAGTCTGGAGAAGTTCCCAGACCAGTGGAAGTTGCCAGAAATAATAAGTATAAATAATATCAAACTAAAACTATATTAATTACAATGAACAACAATTTAAAATTGTAAAAAAAAACAGTTAGTTAAACAAATTCTATTCATGCTGCATCATGAATTAAAACAATAATGCTCTTGAGTTATTCCTAAGAAAAGCTGAATTCCTCAATACTGAAGTTTTGTTTTTCTGTATCACATTAATGACAAATAATTATACTTTTTTGTAATTTACTGAGGATGAGTAGCTTTAGAATAATGTTCCCTGACAGTATACTGCAGGTTTCAAGAACTTTGGAGTGAATCCAAAATGAACAAATAAACTAGGTCATAAATAAAGTTTCAAATGTTTTTTGTTTTTTATTAATTTATCCATTGAAATTTATTACTGTATTATAGCAGTACAACAAGTAAATGACAGGTATGATGCACAGAGGCAAGGAAAGCGACAAGTAGAGAAACTACCCAGTGGTAGAACCCAAATAACAATTTCAACTTAAAAGGTCACGAAGCCAGTTTTTCATGAAAAGACTGGTATCAGTATCAAAATATAAATAATTAAAAAAAAAAAATTACAAGCCGTTATTTTATCGTATACGAACTAAAACTTTTTATTTTATAAATATTAATGTCTAATATAATAATAATAAAACAAAGTAAAATTAATTAAAATATGCCAAATATTGTAATAATAATAATTACCTATATATAAACATTAACTAGAATTGAGTTCAACTTTTCTTTAAAATTCTTTTGGAATTTCTTCAGGGAAAGGAAGAACATCAATGTGCGGTATTCTAATGTGGGGTGAGTACTGGAGTGACAAAGATAATGAATAATGTATTTCCATTTGCATGACGATCTGATAAGAAAGGATCTATCAGTGAATACTGTTCATAGGTGGGCCATTGTATAAAAATCTGAATGCATTGAAACCTGAACAGATGTGATAGTAAGAGTTTTTGAATTAAAGTAGATCAAAGATGTATGATATACGGCAGAATAGGATGTTTCGATGTTTCAGAATAGTAATTTAGAAAATGCTTAAGGCGGTCAGATTGTGATGCAGTTGTGGTATCTCAAAAAAAAAAAAAAAAAAATTACCAACGTTTTATTTTTGCCACTAGAATCTAAAAACAACCATGTAAATCTTTCAATAGTAGTCAACGTGTGAAAATATTAAGTAACCAGGAATTGCGGGTTTAAAAGGGGATTGCAGTGGAGCGTCATTTATCCGAACTAATGTTGTCAGGGGTTCGTATAATCAAAAATTCGGATAATCGAAATTCACTAAAAAATAAATAAATATATAAATATAATAGCTGACCCGGCCACGCGTTGCTCTGGATGTTGTAATAGTTTTAAAAAATCTTACGTTAAAATTTGAATTTTAAAGAATGGATGGAATAATGAATTAAATAGATTTTTGATTTTACATTTTATTCATCTTATATCTAAGTATAGTATATAATAAACAAATAATATATACAATTCTTAACTGATAAAATATAAACATTAGTTTAATGAATGAGGTATATCATGGTTGATTTTTAATCATGGCTAGTAATATTTTT
Organism: Arma custos; assembly: GCA_037127475.1. Lineage (NCBI taxonomy): Eukaryota > Metazoa > Arthropoda > Insecta > Hemiptera > Pentatomidae > Arma > Arma custos. The sequence goes on from CM073764.1 coordinate 77,969,669, forward strand.
TTAAATTGTAACTATTTATTTCAATTTATATATTTCTATTTATAAGCACTAATCGATGCACAATATTTTTTGCTAACCTGTCCTTTGCTAATACAAATAAATTAGATGGTTTACTAACACGTGAGCATGCAACATATAATTGTCCTTGGGATAAATATGGATGTTCTAGGTCCAAACCACAAATGGACGATGTCCCTTGAGACTTGTTGATGGCCATACCAAAAGCTAAGCATATATTAAATTGAAGTCTTTTTAACGGTATTATTTGTTCTGATGGTATTGTTACGGGCGCCGGCAGGAACACGGAAGCAAGAGGATTAGCGGCTTAAATCCGTCGGCGGGAGAAGTTAAAATAGGATTAGGACAGTTCTAGATCGTCTCCTTTTGTCGACAAAGGATTAAGAAGATTCCGGAATTATCTGGCCCCTTCGTGTTCTAGAATGTTCGGCCTTACCTCTTTAAATACTTCCCTCAACTCGAGGCAGTCAGTCTTAGCCTGAGAGTAGACCAGTGAAGATCAGTGATAAGTGTAATAAGTGAGTGTCAGTGTGATAAACTAGTCAGTGTTGAACCGGCCAGTGTAATAAGTGTATCAGTGAACTGTGACAGTCTCGCGAGTGTAATAAACTGTTTCTGTTTGTTACTGTGTGTCAGTTTGTCATACTTGAAGAATCTTACGGTCGGTGGACTAGTGAACTGTAAGTGTTAATTATTAGTTATAAATTGTAGTGTAATTTTATAATATTCATAGAAACTATTGTAACTAGTTAAGCTATCTAGAATTAGTAATATCTTATATTATTGTAATAATTAAATAGGAGCTAGGCCTAGATTATAACATTTAGAATATTGTCATTATAAATTTATATTAGTTTAATAATTTAATTGTTAATAGTTTAATTGTATCCTTCTTATCAGTTTTGTTAATAAATATTAGTATCTTTAATTAAGGAATTGTTTAATTCATTTTTAGTACCCAGTAGCCCGTAACAAATTGGTGTCAGAAGTGGGATTATTGTGTATTTGCTATTATTTTGCATTTTGCCTTGTATTTTGTAATTATTGGGCTACTGTATGTAGAATGGCTTCTAAAAGTGTTAAATTAATTGATTTAAAAGTTGCGGATTTGAAACGGGAGTTAGACGAGCGTGATCTTGATTTTAACGGAACTAAAAGTGTACTGCAACAAAGGTTGCGTCAATTTTTTGTAGATTTAGGGGGAAATCCAGATGACGTTCTGTTTGAAACCGATTTAAGCAAATTGTCTGCAACTTTTAAAAATGAATTAGGTACTGTTAAAAATGAGTTAAGCAATGTAGAAAACAGGTTAGGTAATGAATTAGGTACTGTCAAAAATGAGCTAGGCAATGTACAGAATGAATTAGGTACTGTAAAAAGTGATTTATTGGATACATTAGAGTCTAAGTTAGGCACATTAGAAACTAAGTTAATGGAAAATGTGAATAATGAAGTAGCTAATGTAGAATCTAGGTTAGGAGAACAACTGAATTCAATTAAAAACGAACTTAGGCTAAGAGTAGAAGCTCTCGAGGGACGTATGAGCAACCCACCGTCGAATGACACCGACCGTTCCACAGAGGGCAGCCTTCATAGCACCATTACGCCCGCCAATACTGGGACGCCACCTACTCACAACATTATTCCAGTGTTCGACGGAAAGACGCCGTGGGAGGACTACATGACTCTCTTCGAGACAGCGGCTTCAATCCACGGTTGGTCAAAAGAGACCCAAGCTTCAGCTTTGTGCCTGGCCTTGCGTGGAGACACCTTGGGAGTACTGCAGGGGATGCCACTGTCAGAGCGGTCTAACTACGGGGAGCTGATTAGAAGACTGGAGATGCGTTTCGGCCACCGACACATGGACCAGCTTTATCGCTCACAGCTGAGAAACAGGATCCAGAAGATCAACGAGACGCTGCAGGAATTTGAAGCGGATATCGCCCGGCTGGTGAGGAATGCCTACCCCTCGGTCACCGATGATGTGTACGAGAGCCTGGCTGTCGACAAATTCCTGGATGGACTTCGGGACCCCGAGACTCAACAAGCAGTGAAGCTCGCCCGGCCAAAAACATTGGGAGACGCATTATCTCAGGCCATGGAGTTCGAGGCTGTCAGGCAGTCAGTACGGGGCCATGCACGAGTTCGAGCAGCAGAAGCGGAGCCTAATAAGGTCCCTAGCGTCGAAGATATTCTGACAAAGGTCTTGGAGGCTCTAAGGACCCGTAAGAAGGAGATACGCTGTTGGAGCTGCGGCCAACTTGGACACCCTAGAAGCAAGTGTCCATCCAAGAAGCAAGAAAAGCCACAGGAACGAAGTAGGGTTGATGGGGAGGAACAACTATCAGCCCGCTACGTCAGAGGCCCGAGGAAGACCAGTAGAGTTGCGTCTTTAGGGAGCAGAACGAACAGCTTCTACGTTGATGGGAAGGTGAACGGGCAGCTGCGAAGCCTGCTACTGGATACCGGCGCAACCAAGACAATCCTGAGCTCAAAGATAGTTCCTGCTGAGAAGATGTTGCCAACGATTTGGACATTACGGACTGCCACAGGAGAGCCAGCCAAGGTCTACGGGGAGACAGTTGCCTACTTCATCATCGGGGGTCAACATCTGAAGCACCGCGCTCTCGTGGCAGATATTGATGAAGATGTCATATTGGGCACGGACTTGATGATCACATGCGGGATCAAGCTGGATATGGCAAGAGGTGTGATGACGCTGGGAGACGAAGAAGTCATCCTGCGGCAGGGAAAGGACATCTACGCACGAGTGCGCTTACTGGAAGACACCACTTTACCTGCACGGAGCCAAATCATAGCGCATGGGACGATCGAAGGGCCTCTACCTGAGGGTCAATGTGTGCTACTTGAACCGGGAAGGCAAGAAGAACAGGAGATCGGACGCGGCGTAATGGTTGCAAGGTCTCTCTTCAAGGTCGGACGTACCACTCCGATTCGGCTAATGAACCTGAACAGCTTCCCAGTAACGCTGAACAAAGGGACACCGGTCGGGGAATGTGCAACCGCAACCTCAGTGGTACGTCAGCTGCAACATCATCCCACCGAGCTGCAAGGACTGCCGGAAGAACTAACTAGATTTGTGGACGAATCATGCCGGGACCTCTCGCCTGAACAAAGCGAGGAAGTGAAGAAGATGATTACCCGATGGCAGGACGTTTTCGAGATCAGACCAGGGCCACGGGGTAGAACGGATATCGTCCAGCATAGGATTGACACCGGGGATGCTAAGCCCATCCGACAGGTCCCGCGGAGGCTGCCGTTAGCCAAACGGGAGGACGCCGAGAAGATCATCAAGGAGATGGCGACTGATGGTGTCATTGAGCCTTCGAGTAGCCCCAGGATGTCTCCTGTTGTATTGGTGAAGAAGAAGGACGGCACTACGAGATTCTGCGTAGACTACCGCCTTCTGAACAACGTCACCAAGAAAGACAGTTATCCGCTCCCCAGGATTGATGATACGCTGGACACCCTGGAGGGGTGTGAACTTTTCTCTACCTTGGATCTCCGCAGTGGATATTGGCAGGTTGGATTGAAACCTGAAGATAAAGAGAAGACAGCGTTCTCGATTGGGACTGGACTCTGGCAATTTACAGTAATGCCATTCGGACTTTGCAATGCTCCTGCAACATTTGAGAGGCTGATGGAAAGCGTGTTAAGAGGTCTCTCTTGGGAAATTTGCCTGGTATACCTAGATGACATCATTGTGCTGGGAAAGTCCTTCGCTCACCATCTGAACAATCTGGTGAAGGTCTTCGAACGACTGCGTGCAGCGAACCTAAAATTGAACCCGAAGAAGTGTCATCTCTTCCGAAGGCAAGTCAACTACCTGGGGCATGTTGTGTCAGACAACGGAGTTGCCGTTGACCCAGAGAAGATTGCAGCGATCACCGACTGGCCAGTACCTCGAGATAAGCACCAAGTAAGAAGTTTTCTCGGCCTCTGCACCTACTACAGAAGGTACGTGAAAGGATTTGCTAACATTGCAAAACCTCTTACCAGGCTTACCGAGGAAAAACGGACGTTCCTTTGAGATCACGAGTGTCAGGCATCCTTTGAGGAGTTGAAGAAGAAATTGAGTAGTGCTCCTATTCTGAGCTATCCCCGTCCCGAGGGCAAGTTCATTCTTGATACAGACGCCAGCATTACCGCTATTGGGAGCGTCCTCTCTCAGGTCCAAGATGGAGAAGAAAGGGTCATTGGATATTTCAGTAAAGCGCTCTCAGCTCCGGAACGCAACTACTGTGTCACAAGGAAGGAGCTTCTGGCAGTGGTGAAATCAATAGAGCATTTTCACAAGTATCTATATGGCAGAAGATTCCTCCTGAGAACGGACCACGCGGCTCTAATGTGGCTGCTACGATTCAAGTCACCAGAAGGACAAGTGGCGAGGTGGATAGAGCGCCTTCAAGAATATGACTTTGAATCTGCTCATCGTGCTGGAACGAGTCACAGAAATGCGAATGCGCTCTCAAGGAGGCCTTGTGGCGAAGACTGCGGGCATTGTTCTCGACAAGAAGAGAAGCAGACAGCAGTGTTGAGGACAACAGTGGTCATGGACAGTTGGCAGGATGCAGAGGTGTCAAAGGAGCAGGACAGGGACCCGGACATGAAACCAATGAAGCAGTGGAAACTATCAGGGCAAGGAAGACCAACCTGGCAGGATGTTGCTCCAATGTCGAAGAATGTAAAGACTTACTGGGCCCAATGGGACTCCATTCTAGTGGACAACGGGCTGCTGAAACGGGCATTGGAGAACACGGAAGGAGATCAGCGCAGACTTCAGCTCATCGTTCCGAAGAGTAAAGTGCCCGAAGTACTCAGGGAACTTCATGACGGAGTATCTGGCGGCCACCTTGGAGTTCACCGTACATTGGAAAAGGTACGTGAACGCTTTTACTGGGCAAACCTTAAGGACGATGTGTTGGACTGGTGCAGGCGTTGTGCGACTTGTGCGGCTTCTAACGGACCCATAAGAAGAAAGAAGGCCCCAATGAGGAAGTACAACGTGGGAGCACCGTTTGAGAGGATAGCAATTGACATCGCTGGCCCTTTCCCTGTGACGGATGAAGGTAACCGGTATATTCTCGTGGCCATGGACTACTTTTCCAAGTGGGTGGAAGCTTACGCCCTTCCGAATCAGGAGGCAGTCACGGTTGCGGACGTACTGGTGAAGCAGCTCGTCAGTAGGTTTGGGGTACCCATGGAACTTCACTCTGACCAGGGACGAAACTTCGAGTCTGCAGTCTTCTCCGGGATGTGCGAAGCACTGGGAATACGGAAGACCAGGACGACACCTCTTCACCCTCAATCCGATGGTATGGTGGAGCGCATGAACAGGACTATGGGTCGATATTTGTCCAAAGTGGTCTCCGACCATCAGCGAGACTGGGACCAGTATCTTCACCTGTTCCTGCTGGCCTACCGCAGTTCAGTCAGTGAGGCAACGGGGCAGACTCCCGCAAATGTGGTATTCGGCAGAGAACTACGGTTGCCTTGTGATCTGAAATTCGGTTTCAAGCCTGATGAGGAAATTGCCGGAGAGGAGTACGTCTCGGATCTAAGGAAGCGACTGGATAATATCCACGAGAAGGTTCGCACAAACATCCAGGGAGCCAGTGACAGAATGAAGGAGCGTTACGACATCAGGGCTGAGAAGGGTGGCTACCAACCTGGAGACTTGGTCTGGCTACATGATCCTCGAAGAAGGCGAGGCTACTCACCTAAACTTCAGAACTCCTGGGACGGTCCGTTTGAGATCGTCAAGAGGATCAATGACGTTATATATAGGATCAGGAAGCAGCCTAAAGGAAAACCCAAGGTAGTCCATTTCAATAGACTGGCCCCGTACAAAGGAGACCACGGCCCGAAAGAAGACCAGCTGGTCAGGTACCTAAACAACGTCAAGACAAATAACTCAGTTGCTGCCATACTCAAGTACCAGGGACCCGTGGAGTAACTCAGGTAATCTACAGGGATATCTTCTCGTTACCAGTGGAGTATTCTCTGGCCCATTGCGTTGCCGAAGATCTGAGGACTTCTCGAGGGATTGCAACGGTCTTCAGGAAGAAGTTCGGCGGAACTGAGGAGCTGGAACGCCAAGGACCAAGTATCGGGAGGGCACTCCACCAGCCGCACGAAGGACGACACCTGTTTTACTTGGTTACCAAGCGTGCCACTGATCAGAAGCCGACATATGACGCACTGCGGCGAAGCCTCGAAGACCTTCGGAGTAAGCTTCTGAGACTGCGTGTCACTAAGCTCGCTATTCCGAAGTTGGGCTGTGGATACGACGGCTTGGAGTGGAAGATTGTCAGGGACATGATCGAACAGACATTCGCCAACTCTGGAGTTGCCATATTGGTGTGCACGTTCAATCCCTGGAAAGAAAGTGCGTCTCCGTCATCAAGAAGCTCATAAATGCCCGATTTCTCCGGACTTGCTCTGGGGCAGAGCACTTTTAAGGAGGGGGCAGTGTTACGGGCGCCGGCTGGAACACGGAAGCAAGAGGATTAGCGGCTTAAATCCGTCGGCGGGAGAAGTTAAAATAGGATTAGGACAGTTCTAGATCGTCTCCTTTTGTCGGCAAAGGATTAAGAAGATTCCGGAATTATCTGGCCCCTTCGTGTTCTAGAATGTTCGGCCTTACCTCTTTAAATACTTCCCTCAACTCGAGGCAGTCAGTCTTAGCCTGAGAGTAGACCAGTGAAGATCAGTGATAAGTGTAATAAGTGAGTGTCAGTGTGATAAACTAGTCAGTGTTGAACCGGCCAGTGTAATAAGTGTATCAGTGAACTGTGACAGTCTCGCGAGTGTAATAAACTGTTTCTGTTTGTTACTGTGTGTCAGTTTGTCATACTTGAAGAATCTTACGGTCGGTGGACTAGTGAACTGTAAGTGTTAATTATTAGTTATAAATTGTAGTGTAATTTTATAATATTCATAGAAACTATTGTAACTAGTTAAGCTATCTAGAATTAGTAATATCTTATATTATTGTAATAATTAAATAGGAGTTAGGCCTAGATTATAACATTTAGAATATTGTCATTATAAATTTATATTAGTTTAATAATTTAATTGTTAATAGTTTAATTGTATCCTTCTTATCAGTTTTGTTAATAAATATTAGTATCTTTAATTAAGGAATTGTTTAATTCATTTTTAGTACCCAGTAGCCCGTAACAGTATAATAGGAATACTTGGCTACTCCAGGACGTTTTCTCCTTTAAAGATTCCAGTCAACATGGTTGCTTCAATAACATTCCCGGTGATATTTTTGATGACTAAACGTTTACCATTTCATAATTTAGGTGGATTCAAATTACGCAGAATAATAATAATAATATAGGTGAACGGATCTTCAACCAAAGATTGTGTGGTTCAAAAAAATCAATTGGATAATTTACGGCTTGATTTTCATCAAAAATAGTATCTATTGATTTAAAGGACATTAGATCACCTGGTAACAACTGTTATATTTAAAGTTAGTTTCGTCATCAGCATTTTTCGCTGCCAAAATAGCACGATTACAGAGCCAATTATGGTCAATGTAATTATTTTGTAAATGCGCTTAGACACTCCTAATTAATTCATTTTTTGTCTGAACAATAGTGTTGAAATTTTCAGGCAATTTATGGATTGTGCTTTTGGATGCAGTTCTATTTCAGCTATTGCAATATCCAGTAGTAATTTAGAAAATATTTGTGCTGATGGATCATTTTGTAATTGTACTCGAATGTTTATGTTCAATCGAAGTGCTTCGGCATTTCGCCTCGAAAACGATTGATTTAAACATGCGTTAATCTCGTCGGCAAAAGTAGAGCAAGGAATGACTGGCTATGTCTGGCGGAAATCACCAGATAGTAATAGAACAGCGCCACCGAATAGCTTGTCATTGTTGTTCAAATATATCATAGTTCTATTTTAATTAATTAATTAATTAATTAATAATTATTAATTACACAGCAACATAAAATAAACTAATTAATTTTTTTTTTAAATAAATAACCGCTTCTATAACGTAGAACATGTGTGAATAAACGGAAATAAATGAACACGTGTAAAATAAATACATTTTCAGACCACCAAAAGATTCCCCGTCCGTTTTTCGGTTGCAAACTTGGATTCACACTACTCAGACATGCCCTTACAACACATTAAAAATGCAGTATCATCAAGCGTCACTGCTAAGATCGACCCACAATCAATAATAATGGCCGACACATATCACTTAGAGGTATGAAAAATTTTACGTCATATTCTCAGGCCTACTTAATATACACACAAACTTTCATAAGAATCGGTCGAGTCGTTTTGGAGTAGTTTTGTTACAAACACTATGACATTATATTTGTATATATTAGATAAACATGCGTAATTTTTTAATTTTGTTATTAACAGTTCTGGGAAGTGGTGTTATCAAAATAGTATAAAAACAAGTTCAAACGGCTCAAAACTACCTAAGAAGTACTGGGAAAAAAATGGTACATCGAAACGGTGCTGTGGATGAACGAGGCAAGATGGCTTCCTGAAGTTGGGCTTCGAGCATATCAAACATCCTCTTCGTAGTCACATTGAAGGGACCAGAAACCTGCATGGGCTGACAAAATTAAATAAGCAAAAACAATTATGATGATAAGAATATTAGTAAATTCCAAAGTTAATTTCGCTCTCCAGAAGATTTTGGAAAATGCGAATTACCTCGCTTTTCCCTTTCTGTCTCCAAATATAAAAGTATGGCAGCAGATAATGGTCACATGCTTTATCCATAATGAATTTCGGTATCTTGAAAATGATAAGTTTTTTTTTAATGTTGGATAGAACTTAAGAGGGCTAATTAAGAAACAGGATTAGGATATTAGCAACAGTTTTCGGAAGGTGATAGGCCTTTTTTTATAATTTCCTAGCCATATTATACTGTTAAAGGTTACTGGGTGTAAAAATGAATAAACTACTCCTAAATTCAAGATACTAATATTTATTAACAAAGTGACAAAAAGGATACAATGAAATTACTAGCAAGTAAATTATTAGACTAAGATAAATTTACAATATTAGAGAAGAATATATAAATTTATTAAAATATAAATTTACGATAACAATTACAATAAACAATACAAATCTACAATAACAATATTCTAAAGATTATAATCTAGGCCTAACTCCTATTTAATTACTACAATAATATAAGATATTACTAATTCTAAATACCTTAACTATTCACATAAATTTGTACGATATAATTTACAACTACTAATTAACACTTACAGTTCACTAATCAAAGTCCACCGACCGTAAGATTCTTCAAATATGACAAACTGGCTCACAGTAACAAACGGAAACGGTTTATTAAACTCGCGAGACTGTCACAGTTCACTGATACACTTATTACTAGTTCATCACTCTGCCTGGTTTACTCTCTGACTCACTGACTGCTTTACCACTGAATCACTGACTGGTTTACCACTGAATGCCCCCCCTGGGCGGAAGAGAGCGGTATTTATATCAAGGTCGAATGTTCTAGACACGCGGAAGTAGGGGGAGGCCGTTCTGGGGTCGTTGAGAACCTTCCTAATCTCGACGGGCTTAAGACGTTATTCCCTTCCGCCCGTCTTTCTCGCTCTGCCCGTAACAATACGGTATGATCTGCCGTGAGCGATAATTGTTTTCTCACCTTCCAATACTGCCAAAGGTGGAGGATTATAATCTTTAATGATGGATTGAATTTGTCAGGAGGTGCAGTCAAAGATAAAACAAAACAAGCAGAACTTATTTTTTAATTGTGCCAACGTTTCGGCCTACGATGTTGGCCATCTTTAGGGAAAACAGCGGGTGCGGAGACTTATGGAACTAACACTTGTCAACTTAGCAATTAGTTGATCAAAATTAAAAAATAAATTCTGCTTATTTTGTGTTATCTTTGACATCACCCCCTGAACAATTCAATCCATCATTAGAATTATGCAGTCAACTGTTTTTCACTCAAACATATATTCTTTATTGTATTCTTATGTAGCAGCTGAGAGTATCCAGTCAAATGAAGGCTCACAAAGAGGAGATAAGTATGGAAGAATATTGATGGTCATTAATTGAACATCAATATAAAGATAAGTAATCTATTAGTTTTATGAGACAAATTTCATAATGTGATTGTTATTCCTTCATTGATATTATTTTTTATACAGAATGTAGGACTTGGGCAAATAAAAGGGTTTTGTATATATAAAACAGAATGTATTGAAAATGGTTGAGAAAAATTTAGATTTAACTCCGCTTCCGTCATTCCCTCACCCACTATTCTCTTTATTTAATTTAAACTATGATTTTCAAAGATTTTTTCTAGTATTTTAATACCAGGTAACGGTTATAAGCTAAGCAAAAACCGACTAAGCAGCTTTAATAAATACAACTATTGAAGCATTGGTACTTCAGGCCTTTTTGTTATCAATATTCTACTTCAAAGTAAATTAAAAGCTGTGTTCGAAATTTATTGGATTATCTAAATTATGGAGATTAGCGATTTGTTGATATTAAGGAGGCTTAAATTCGCCACTGGATAAACTTGTCCCTTGCCGGGGCAGCCGACCACAGGCAGGGCCTAAACTTGTTAGACTTGGCCCATGAATGCTAATCGACAAAACTCCCTAATGGCTAAATTGCCTTAGATTAATTAATTACAACAGGCGCCTCTAAGGAGATGTCCCGGGGTCCTCAGAAAATCAGTAATCTCTTCTACTAAATCCCTTATTTTTATTTTAGAAATAGCAATTTGTTTCCTTATCACAGAAGTGGCGAAGTACCGTTTTATTTGCATGCACATATCATTTATATATGGAAGTGTAGTGACTCAGTGATAGAGCGCTATGTTGCCGTGCCGAAGGTCCAGGGTTCAAATATCGCTCGCTGGCATACTTTTATTTAATATGTTAGCAGTCCGAGATGGATACTATGGGATTTAGGACCCTCCTGGGGCTCACCCAGCTTCTATAAAGTGGCTACCCAAAATAGGGCTGTTGAGCGTGACATAGGACAAATCACCTCCCTGCACAACTGTTGGCCAAGAAACAGTACAGTCGTGTTGTGTCTAAGATCGTACCACGTACTGAGCCCAAGACCCTTTGTGGGGAGTTGTGGTAATTATTTAATTGTGACTGAACAGAAAGTGTTTTACAATTCTATGATAAATTTTCGTGATCAAAATATCACCTCATTTTCTTTCTTTTTTCCGACTAATCTACCTTCTTTTTATTTTTAACGCAAAGCAAATACTCCTGAATTTCAGTAAGATCAAAAGCCTAACCTCTGTGTGTGCGTGTTAAGTGTGCGTAAGACCGGTTAAGCCATAAGGAGATGGCATTATGGAGTTTACCAGGTACGTCAGTAGTACCTAATATTAAGTCGACTCTTTAAGATTACAGGCCACTTTGAGGAAGGACAACAACAAAAATTTAGCTCAATAAAAACGTTTCAGGCTGTTTATATTTACTAAGGCTGGTTTCCTGATGCTCTTAAAATGCTTACGTAGAATTAGAACTGGTCCTGCTTGAAATTTAAATTTTTTTTTAATTTGTATGTATACGGTAATGACAACTGTTATCATGATAATGTCAAACAGACTAGGGTAATGACTTTAAATCATATTTATTGTTGTCCAGATTTTAGGAATAGCTATCTTTACCTAATTTAAGGATGGAGGACAAGATTACACACAATAAACACATACAAATTTAATTTACATATCACAGATATGTATAATCACATACTTGTAACACATTGAACGAAACAAAATATAACAATATACTTTTAAATGCCTAGAAAGAGATCACAAAGATAATTATGCAACTAGGCTACTTGACTATTTATAGCAACAATTGTTTTTGAAGGGATCATTTATTAAACTCTAAAATAAAGATAAGGCAATAAAAATATAGTAATTAAAAAAATTAAAGGTAATAAAAATAAGAATATTAAAATCAAATGGATTTAAACAAATATTCATAGAATTTATTTTCTTGAATGGCCATGTGCCGGGCAGAGACTGGAATTGGAGGATTCTGCATATTACATAAGATTCCTTTTAGATATATTGTTTTTTATATATTTTATATATATATATATATATATATATATATATATTGGTCAACAACTTGAGGTAAATAAAATTTGTTGCGCCCTGCCCTTGCCACCAGGTTGTCTTCGAGTTTGTGACCTTTGATGCTTTCGACTTTACCTGAAATTTTACACATGCAAATTTAGTAGAAAAGTTTTACAAAAGAAGCAACTACAATGCCTTCAGAGATAAATGTATAATACCTGGATACCAATGGTCATCGTATGCAACAACAACCCAGTCTCCTTCGTTGCAAGTCGGTATGAATACAGGTTGAGACTCAATGTTCGTTGTCTGCTTAGTAGACAGCGAAACGCCAGGCTGCTCATAACTAGTATTTGCTTGGGTAAGAGAGGCTATTTCATATTCATTTTGAAGTATTGTTGGTTCAGTTTGGGTAACCGTTTAAATTGGCAATGTCGGCAGTGAAACACACTGAAAGGCATGATGGCAGAATTTTCCTTATGGTTTGCATTTAATACAACTTAGATAACTAAAATGAAGCTGGTTGTCCTCTCTATTCCAGGTGACTTGGTGTGCCTAGCTTGATCCTTTCATAGTAGATATCAAAGACACCTTATCGATTTCGTCATCCATTTCTGTTATACCTTTGGCAGAAACATGCTTAAGGAGCACTCCTGGTACTGCTGAAGTCAGTTTACTGAGGAAAGAATGTACGTCCACTATGTCATTTTGGTGAGTCACCAACGTGTCTGCTGTTCGTTTCAAAACTCCAGTCGCCCCCTTTCCATGCCCACTTTCTGAGTAGTTCCACGTCCAGTCTTGAATTGATGGATTGATGGATAGGTATAATTGATTCAATGATTGTAAATAGCGTTCGGTTCTTATACTGGGATGATGGCCCATCTGATGTAAAATTAATCTTGGTGATATTATTAAACCGATAAAAAAGCTCTTTCAATATGGGATTTAAATGGGCCATTACTGCCTTAGCATCGTGCCGAAGGATTTCTGAAACAGAGGAGAACAAAATTTTCTCCTCTCTACAATAAGCTTTTGGAGGGTTAAGTGTTTACGTGATCTTCCGAAATGCACGGACTGAGGCTCACTGGTAGTTTTCCGAAAAGTCTAAGTGGATGGAAAGGCTGTTGGACCCCAAGTCATTTCGTAAGATTCTGAAAATTTTGGGTTGATGACGAATATTGAACAAAATATTTTGTTTATAACCCATGACTGTTATTTAACAAAAATAAATGAAAATTATCAAATTTTGTGGTGTTAGAAACGGAAATAAAACTATGCCGTAGTCGGGCAAAAAGAAAAATATTAACTAAAAGTCTATTCTGTAACTAAAAACCATAAAACTTTTTCAAGAAAGATTTTCATAAGAATAAATTAGTTTTTATTATTATTTATTTACTTTTTCAGTAAAATAATCCATAGAGTCAGTACCGTACAAAACGTAATTACCGTAACTAAAAAAAATGTTACGGTAATGATCACTTTAGGGTAACGGAGTTTACATTTTTTTTAAAGGAAACAATTTATTAAGCAGTGATTAAACAGTCAAAACTGATAGTACGTATTTTATGTTGCCCTTGACAACAGCTTTCACTATAATATAATAATATGAAATTGATAACTTTTATAGTTTTTGAACAGCAAAGTAATACGGTAATTGAACAATGAAAAAGTACGAACCTGAAAGTTAACCTTGATTGGTGGACGGTTGGTGTGACTGATTGAAGGCGCTGGATCACTGCTCTATCGTCTTCAACAGTGTTTCCACTTTTCAAAGAACAAACCGTTTCACTAAATTTCTCTCTGGTATTCAAATCCTACATTTTTATGCTTTCTGTGCGGGAATGACATAGGAACTAAGGGGCATGTGTTTTTTTTACTTTTTTTTACCTCCAAAATATCCAAAACAGATATTACAGAGCATAAAAACTGTTGAATGGAAGTTCATTTTTCGTGGAATAACAAAAAGAAAACTCTTGTTTTTATTAAAAAATAGACGAGACTACAAGAAAATTATAATCCCCGACTTGGAACCGTTACGGTAATGACATTTTTGGGATTAAAATTTATAAATGGCCCAGCTAATATTATATATTGCCACTTATTTTTGCATTTTATAATAAATTAAGGATACTACTGAAATTAATTACTTATTATCAACTGTGCCCTCGTAGTAGATAAGTTATGGAATTACCCATAAATATATATATATATATATATATATATATATATATATATATATATATATATCACTATGTTTTAATACATTTAATTTAAATATTAAATTTAATATGTTTTAATATTTACTCTTAAATATATTTTAATTATTCTAATTGATTTTGGGATGCCAGAGTAATCATTTAAGATAATTACTCAAATTATTGTTTCTAACTTTAGTCTCAATTAGATTCTTTTCCAGAGGTCGGTTGTGCGTTTACCAATTTACAAATTATTTAAACTATCAATGTACTATTCATAAGTATATAGTGCATCTGGGTTAAGTAAGCACCAAAGGAATTAAAATGAATATACTTTATTAATACGATTTTAAACAAGATTAATGATTTAATAGATACATTGAGAAGTACACTTAATGATTCAGATGTGATAGAGAATTGCCATAAAATTCGCCGGCCCTATCTTCCGCGTCTTCGCTGCTTCTTGTTCTGGATCCTCTTGTAAAAGTGGGGTCCTCGTCTCCCTCTTTTGGCTATACCTTCAGCCACCCTGACCATGTGGGCAAACTACCTGAACGACCTACTTCTCGCAAAACAAACATTGCTCTTTATATAAAAACATATTTATTTTTATAAAGCCACCCGGTACGATACATAGCATTATTTATGTATATATATACACTCCCCGTCAAAAGTATCGCAACACTTTGAAATATTTGAATTTTACAAAAACGTCTGTCTTTTCATAATAAAGAACGGTTCTGAAGTCTGTATTAAGCATTTTTAAACTGGACATAAACAAATTTTATTAAAATAAATTACAATATCTCTTCCAATAAACAAAAAAGTTAGAAAACTTACTTTCTAAACTTTTAATTTCTGATAATTTTAACTTTTAAATCACAATTTAAATTTTTAATTTACATTTAATAAGACGTATTGCCACCTCTGGCTTGAATGACTGCTTCCACTCGTGTTGGCATACTTGTAAAAAGGTTTTGAAGAAAATCTTGGGGTATATTGTCCCACTCCTCCAATACAGCTGCCTTTAGCATTTCAAGAGTAGTAGGAGGTAAATCTAGTGACCGAACCGATCTTTTGAGATAATACCAAACGTGCTCGATTGGTTTAAGGTCAGGACTTCTTGCTGGCCAATCAATGGTGTGGATATTTGTGGTGTTCAGGTACTCAGAAACACATCTTGCCTTGTGTGGGCGGGCATTATCATGCATGAGCAACGATTTAGAGCCTATGAACGGCATAAAAGCCACTACATGATCTTGAAGAATCATTTCTACATACCTCAAAGCATTCAAGGCCCCTCCTTGGATTGGCACCAACTCGGTACGTGACTCCTAAAATATGCCGCCCCAGAACATGATAGACCCTCCCCCGAATGGCTCAGTTTCTAACGTGCAGCATTGACTAAACCGTTCTCCAGGCCTTCTCCAAACTTCTTCACGTCCATCTTGTCTGTTAAGGGCCACTCTCGTCTCATCAGTGAATACAACATTTTCCACTCCTGCACAGTCCAAGATTGGTGTTGTCTTGCAAATCTCTATCTCTTTACGCGGCGTTCTGTGGTGAGAAGAGGACATTTCACTGGCCTTCTTGAGCTGAGGTTTGACTCCCTCAGTCTTCTCATGACTATTGAATCCGATATTGATACCCCTCAAACACCAGCGATCAAGTTTTTAATGGAAGAAGCTGTAGAATTAGGCTTCCGAAGAACTTGCATTTTAATGAAGCGGCCATCTATGGGATTAGCAATCCTAGGACGCCCTGACGTTGGTCGCCTCGATTGACTACCAGTCTCCCTGTACCTTCTTATGGTCCCTGAAACGGAAGAATAGTGAATCCCAAGGCGATTAGCGATGTAACGCAATGATTTGCCTTCTTCAGAGAGAGTGATGAACGATTCATTGTGGATAAAATTAATTGTTTCAACTAGACTAAAGAGAAAAGAGGAAACAGACGAAAGATAAACTTGGACTGAAAGGAAATTTAAAATGAAATATCCAAAATCTTATCGTTTGCTGGTAAACAGTGAATAAAAATTAAGTGTCTAGTCACTAATGTATCTCATTTAGTAAATAATATTACTGTAAATATAAACAAAGTACGGATTCAGGTCGAAACCAAGAAAATCTCGAGAATTATGGGTATTGCAATACTTTTGACGGGGAGTTTATATATATATATATATATATATATATATATATATATATATATATCGAATGATAATTGTTGACCTTGATAATAGATGTGGAAGAAATTGGTCCGGGTAGAGGTCACAATGAATTTCTCGTAGAATTTGAGAAAAACTTTATTGATTAGCCAACGTTTCGACCTACTTTGTAGGTATTCTTCAGGGCTGTGGGGGGAGGGGGCCTGGGGGGTAGGTCCTCACTGGCTTGAAGCACAGACTAATTAGTAATTAGAAAATAGAAGACCCTTCTATTCTCCAATTCAGCTCCCCTCCCCCCCACAGCCCTGAATAAGACCTACAATGTAGGTCGAAACTTTGGCTAATCAATAAAGTTTTTCTCAAATTCTACGAGAAATTCATTGTGACCTCTACCCGGACCAATTTCGTCCAAATTATATATATATATATATATATATATATATATATATATATATATATATATATATATATGTATATAAAATCCTATGCATAGATCCGCATATATATATATATATCCACACATCGATTGCCGATTAAATGGATCTATTCATCCAACTGCCGGGTATTTTTCACCAGATCGACCTCGTACCCGCCGTCGAACATTTATCCGAGGTTAGTTATAGGGAAATAGAGAGGGCGCGGACATGTCCCCGATTGCCGGCTAAACGGCAGTTAATCTGTTTGCAGTAGCTGAGTATTGGCGATGTGCTCTCACTGGATGAATAGCAATCGAACCATTTATTTAAGATTGCGGGTATATACTCGTATGTCGTTGTCCACTGAATCCCCTGCTTCCAAAAGCGATATTGATTTGTACCAAATAAAATCTTGGGTTCGGAGTAATCCTTTACAAAACAAAAGTTCCCATCCCGGCAGTCGATCCTAGTATTTTTTATAGGGACTACAAACTCCTGTAGAAGGAACGTAAATTGTGATCCCGAACCCGTAAGGAGCCAGTTACTCATTAAAAACCCCTTTCCTAAATATACCTGGATAGGCAAAATTAATGACTCCCACTGTAGCAACGTTCGATTAGACATAGCTGGATAAAGTGACATAAAACGAATAAACAAAAAAAAATTATTGACTTTTTCAGAAACCTATTTGTGAATTTGAGGGCATTGAAGACAGCGAGCGAATAATATTCATAAATACTTTTTTTGATACTTCACAATTAAATAGTAAACATAAGATTTGTGTATTTATATTCTAATTACCGGGCTAGACTTATAAATACAAGGTATGCAGTGCTGATTTCATTGAGATTAGACGCACTTCCATCCATTATTGGGAAGAGCAAGAAACATAGAAACATGGAACCTACTATTCTCCTCAGTCTTCTGTAAAGAGTTTTAACTAAAAATTGTATATAATTATCTTTGAAAATCTTTTATAATCAAAATTAATAACATTTGACTTTAAAAGGGGGCAACTATGTGTACACATCCGCGTGTTGTGCCCTTTAATGGTTATGTGCTTTTTTGTTTATAAGTGTTTCAAATATATTTATAAGCAAAGAGATTTAAACGATGAAAAATGACTGGACTTTAGCATGTTTTTATTTATTTATAAAAAAGTTATAATATTTGTTTTCTACTTTCTGGAAATTTATTTGTTGAATACCTATAAAGTTATAATTTATTGCTACATTTTAGTTATATAAATTATTAAATACTTTTTTTTAAATAATATAACTTAATAAAAATATCTTTATAATATTTATAGATATTATATTTATATAGGTATAATATTTATAAATTTACACCAGTTTATTAACCCTACTATTCTCCAAGAAAAATTAATTACGGAGGAGATGAAAATAGGTCACATTACCTCCATTTGTAAGAAAGAGGGTAAGACTCAAATAACTAATTATAGGGGTATATGTATTAGCAGTACAGTAATGGAGGTATACGGAGGGGTACTGAGTAAAAGAATAGTGGAACAATTAACAACTCCATAAGAACAATTGGTTTTTACTGTGGGAAAGTCTTGTTTTGACCTTATACTTACTTTGAGACAAATTCAAGAAAAATGTGAAAGCAAATAGAAACAGCTTAGCCTAGTATCTATCGTTCTTGAAAAGGCCTATGATATTGTTCCACGTAAAATTCTTTGGGAGTGGATGCGAAAAGCAAACATTAACGACCTCTTAATCTGTGATGTTAAACATATCTATCATAATAGCATTTGACAAATAAATGTTGAAAACAACCTGTCACGTAAATTTCCAAGTTCTAAAAACCTTCTTCAAGGATGATCTATGTCACCTACCCTATTCAAAATATGTATTCAAAGTGCTTCATCTGAGTAGGTCAAGAAAATGTTTAAGGATGGGACTACATATTCAGAATGATTTTTATCTTTATCACCTATTATTTGCAGATGATTAAATCATGCCACAGGGTAAAGAGGACGCAGAATATATCTGTGCAAAACTCATGGAAGAATATAATAGGTGGGGATGAAGATGAACTATGAAAAGACTGAATATTTGGATACTGAGGAAGACGGACCATTGGAGGTGAACGGTCTACTGATTAAAAATGTAACCAATTTCAAATATTTAGGATCTGTCCTTCAAAAAGATAGAGCATCTTAAGGGGCTGTATCCCGAAGAACCAGAGAAAAAAGAAAAGTTTTTCATATACAATACAATTCTACTCACAATACAATTCTCGAAAAAATCACCATAAAGGGATTAGAGTGTTTTGGACACCTATTGAGGATGGAAAATGATCCCAAAAATGGCCATGAATTGGTGCCCTGAAGGAAGAAGAAGAGGATCACCAAGAATTTTATAGATGGAAGATATGACAGGATACGGTCTTAAAGAACAAGGTGCACTTCATAGATCTGGAAAAAATATTATCCTAAAATTTGGGTGGAGAAAACCTCAATTTGGGAAAACACTCAAGAAAAAAAATTAAAATATCTTAGCAACTATATAACTTTGGAAATCTGTGGATCATCTACCAGATAATTATTTGTTATTATAAGCTTTATCATTATTCAAGGAAGAAATAGTTGGGGGTGCAGTCAATCAAAACACCTAAATAAGTGTAACTTATTTGTTATGTGTTAAATTACACTTATTTAGGTGTTTTGATTGACTGCACCCCCAACTATTTCTTCCTTACATTAGAAGATTCAGTCGACCAATTCTTCTCTAACATTTATCATTATTCCTTCGAAAACTGTTATAACTCGTTAGACTTTTCTCCATTTTATTGTTAACAATACTTTAAGATTCTCCGAGTCTGGCAAAACATTTTCTTTTAAAGATTTGGTACTGAATTCAAAGGTCCCACCAGTTTAATCCTCGGAACTAGATATGACGCCACCCGAAATTTTTTTACGCAATTTCACCCTATTAAGTGATAAGAATTTATCAACAACTCGTTCAGTAAAAATAAAAATTGACAAAACGCGGTTTAAATGTTACCTCTTCAGATATTGAAATCTAATATAAATCCGAATTTATTTTTCCAATAGAACCTCCGGCGTTTCTGCAACTCGGCCAGTTGATAATAATCCTGCATTATCTGCAGTCAGCTACGCCAGTTCTTAACAAATCTGGTTCAAGAGCACAAACCAAGAGCTGTAAAGATATGAGAACAGGCTAAATATTTTTTGATGTATTACTGTTTGCAAATAATTTGAGTAATAATATGAATGCCCGAAGGTAATTTTGACCGAAGGAGACCAGTCCACAAAATAGGTAATATTTACGATATATTGTCTTAAATAAATACTCTGATCAATACTTCCAATTAAATTTTCATTGCCGATAACAATATGAAAAAAACTGTTAAGATATTTTTGCAAGTAACAAAGGAATAGTTCAATGTTATGGAACACTGGTTCTCCTTAGAGAATACAAAAATTACAAAAATGTGACCTCCGAAATAGCCTTTTCATCAGCGTTTTTTAAAAATCGTGTTTTTAATTTAGTGTATTTCTCTCGTAACCCCATGGCGTCAACATCGTACATTACACATTTCATTATTCTTTATTTTTTAATTTCGGGGGAGCGGAGTGGCTCAGAGCACTGAGTTGCCAAGCCTAAAATGGTCCAATTTCTGCTGCTGGCAAGACTGATTTAGTCTGTAAGCAGCCGGAGATAGATCATGTGGGATCTAGTACCCTCCTGGGGCTCACCCAACCACTATAAAGTGGGTACCCAAAATAAGAGGTAAAATCTGGCGGTTGAGCGTGATCTAGGACAATTCACTACCCTGCACTCCCTCCTTGTAGTGTTACAGGTTTTATTTTTTTAAATTTTTGTTTGGAAATATATCGGTCGTCCTAGATCTGGAACCAGCCAGAAATAATATTGAAATATTCGATATCAATAGGCTTGTCTATTCAGTCGTTCGCTTTGAAGAGCCAAGGCAAAGACCTTCAATTGTCCAATGCACAAAATGCCAAGCACTCGGACATACAAAAGCGTACTGTCACTATCCGGCCAGATGTGTCAAATGTGCTGGAGCACATGCAACAGAAATATGCAAAAAAACGAGGGAAACACCTGCAAAGTGCGTGCTAGGCGGTGAGGACCACCCAGCAAATTATAAAGGATGCATGGTGCATAAAAACCTACAGAGGCTAAGATCCCACCATGCACCATCAAATAGTAAAGAAGTAAATGCCAAAGAAGAAATAGAAAAATTACAAGACATTTCATTTCATAGTAATCAACAGCAGCCGTTGACCTCAACATATATTAATCCTCCTCAACAGGGACAAAAAAAATATTCATTCATCAGCCGAAATCAGCAGCCCCGACATCAACAGATCCGGCAACAGGCGCCTCAAACCTCCCAATCCCAGCCAATGGTTCCCAAATCTCATCCACCTCCACGCCAAGACATCCCTTCTCACCATCTTCCTCTACGGGTGAAGCTTCCACCTCAGAGTGAACCCACAATTCCATCCCAAACTTCTTCCATTATAAACCTCCAAACCCAAACACCATTGAAAGTTGAAGCAGCTCACAGTGTCCCAAGAAGGGTCTAACTCCCAACCAACTTTCCAATAAACATTAATCCTCCACCTCAACCTTCTGTCCAATATCCTATACCCAGTCAAAATCCAGTAGACATCAACACAATCCTTTCGACCTTGTTATTTGAACTTAATAATACCATCAAACCACTCATTTCCCTTCTAACCCGACTCCTTTCCGAAATGCCATTTACTACCCCACGATGAACACTAAGCCCCTATCAATCATACTGTGGAATGCAAATGGCCTACATAACCATCGAGACGAACTTGACTTATTTCTTCATGACAATCACATAGACATTGCCCTATTGACTGAAACACACTTCACTAAACGATCATATTTTTACATACGTGACTACATTACTTATAGATCAGATCATCCTGACAATACAGCACACGCCGGTTCTTGTATCCTTATCCACAAATCCATTCCTCATTCTCTTATTCCTTCTACTTCAACTGACGCCATTCAATCAACTTCAGTAACCATTTCAACTAGTCCTTTCCATATGACATTCTCAGCTGTATACTGTCCTCCTGGTAACTCCCTTTCTTATAACCTCCTCGAATCCTTATTCCGATCCCTCGGACCGCGTTTTATTGCCGGAGGAGACTACAACGCCAAACATCAACGATGGGGTTGTCGAACATCCAATTCCCGTGGTAGCATCTTATCCCGAATTTCAACATCTAATAGTTTCTCTATCCTCGCACCCATAAACCCTACTTATTGGCCTACATCGCTCAAAAAACGTCCAGATATTCTTGACATATTTGTTTCCTCACAGATTTCCTGCAATCAAACAACTATAAAATCCCTGGATGACCTTTCCTCTGATCACAGTCCAGTACTACTTCAAGTACATTCAATTCCTATTCCTAAGCCCTCTCATCTCAGACTGATTACTGGACGTGTAGACTGGGATAAATTTCGATCGAATCTGGAAAATAATTTAGACCTCAAAATTCCGCTTAAAACAAAAGTTGACATCAATTCTGCAATAGACAAACTAACAAACGCAATACAAACCAATATAAGAGATAGCACCTTACCAAGGAAAAATCATTATCAACAGAATAACTGGCCACTTCATATTCGCGAGTTATTAAAAGAAAAACGACGGGCAAGAGCGAAGTGGCACCGCACCAGATATCCATCGGACAGGAGTCATTATACCAAACTAACCAACAAATTAAAATCAGAGATCAGAACATTCAAAATTCAAAATTTGTATTACCGTACAGAAAATCTGAGTACTACTGACAAATCCTTATAGAATACCACTAAAAAACTCCTAAAATATAAACATTTCAACCATCCACATTGAACCGAATCCCAAACCTGGTCAAGATCTGATGAAGAAAAATCCCAAATTTTTGGCCAGCACCTATTCAACACATTTAACCCTCATCCAGATATCCTTAATCCAACCCACTCTGAATGCATTGAAGCAAAATTAAGTATTCCTCTTCAGTTGTCCCCTCCTCCTAAAGCATTCCATCCTTCCGAAATATCAAACATTATTCACAGATTACCCGTCAACAAACCCCCTGGTCGCGACCTAATCACATCCCATATTCTAAAACGCCTTCCTCGGAAAGCGATCCTACTCCTTCCATATATATACAACGCCGTACTCCGCACCACGTACTTTCCTGATTCCTGGAAATTATCCATAGTTAAGATGATACCAAAACCTAAAAAAACACCAGAACTCTCATCCTCTTACCGTCCTATATCTCTCCTACCCATAATGGGCAAATACTTGAAAAACTCATTCTGAAACGTCTTCATCCTATCATAAAATCCAATCAAATAATCCCAGATCACCAATTTGGTTTCCGAACATCACACTCCACTATCCAGCAATGCCATCGTGTGGTGGACGTTGTCTCATCCGCATTAGAGCGCGGAATGTACTGCGCGGGAGCTTTTCTCGATGTAGAGCAGGCTTTTGTTCGAGTCTGGCATCCGGGACTGTTGTACAAACTCCGTAAATTCTTACCTTTTACTTACTTCCTTATTATCAGTTCCTACCTCAGTAATAGAGACTTTAAAGTAAACCATAATTTTTCCTATTCTTCCCTCTTTACCCAATCTGCCGGAGTTCCTCAAGGTAGTATCATGGGTCCCATCCTATACACGATATATACAGCTGACATCCCAACCCATCCAAGCACTGTCCTCACTACGTACGTTGATGACACATGTGTGTTATCAGTAAATAATAATCCATTCGTTGCATCCCAAACTCTTCAATACCATATCTCAAACCTTCAAGAATGGTGACAAAATTGGAGAATTAAAATTAATCCTAACAAATCCCCTCAAATTACCTTCACCCTTCGTCGTAAACCTACAAATTCCTGCCCTACTGTATCCTTTAATAATATTCCTCTGAACCCTCTCGAATAGGTACGTTACCTAGGACTCCATCTGGACAAACGTCTCACTTGGAATCCTCATACAAGACTGAAAAGACAAGAAACTGCTCGTCGTTTTCGCCTACTTCAACATTTACTGGACAAACGCTCTAAGCTCCCAATTAATTACAAAAGACTCATTTACATGACAGTTATCAGGCCTATTTGGACATACGGAGTTGAGCTTTGGGGCTCTACTAAACCATCCAATTCATCTCGTATCCAATCCTTGCAATCCAAAATCCTTCGTAAAATCCTCAATGCTCCTTATTATGTCACAAACAAACTCATCCATCATGATCTTAATATCCCATATGTTACTGATTTGGCCCAAACTAGATACCTATCCTTCCATGACAAGCTCCATACACACTTGAATCCGCTAGTCTCTCAACTTGCTTCCCATACTATTCCTGATAACCCTCCGAGGCGTCTGAAAAAAAGATGGCCTCGAGACCATCTACTATAGAACTTTTTGGAGTGCTACCGATGGGTAGTTTCTCCACAAGTGCTTTTCAACATATAGCAGATTTACTTATTGTAATGTTATTATAGTTGTAAATATCAATAAATTAAATTAAAAAAAAAAAAAATTTTGTTTGGGGGATAGGAAAAAGACAAACAACCATAGGACCTGTCGCGTTTAGATTTTCATTTCCGTCACAGCAATCAAATATACATAAGATTTATCGATTCCTAGCAGAAGTTATCTTCTTCGCATTTTGATTTTTTTTTTTATCACACTCGTTTTCCTCCGATCAAAAGATAGTTATTGAGTCAAAGGACTCCCCCTCCCGTTTTATCCCCCCTAAGCACCACATAAAAACAATAAAAAAAGGTGGTGACATGCACAGAAACAGAGCATCTTTGACCGAGGTGGCTATAAAAATATGTGACGGCCATTTGTCGCTGTAACTGTGAGCCCTATCTCCTTCCACTACATAAAGCCGTCCATAATCCACAGCACTTAATCTAGTGAAGGCCTCTTCCAGCTCCGCTAGTCTCCTCCATCCAGATGGTTATTCATCTAGGATGGATTTATGGCTCTGCGCAGGTCAATCTGTCTTATCTAATTCGATTTTAACTTGCATAAGTATATAAATTGGCCAATCATTCTCTTTGAAAAATAAAATAAAGTAGCCGGCTTCGATTTTCCCAGAATGGTAAATGATGTTCATTATTCGCTTATGTACCCTTCGTAAATAGGGGGTATTACGAAAATTCATTTATACAAAATTTATACCTAAATTTTGCCTACCCAGGTATAATTAGGATCGGGATCTTTAACGAGTACCTGACACCGTAAATGTCCGAGGGCCCCATTTTACATCCTTCCGGAAAACTGCATAACTAAGGATTTTTTACTCCCTTTAAAAAAAAAAAATATATAATATAATAAAATATAAATAAAATATAAATAAATAAAATAAAATATATAAATAAAATAAAATATAATATAATATAAAAAATTCTAAGCCCACCTGCCGGGCTGCAAGCCTGCGATCTACAAGAAAGACATTGCTTTCTAACGAAGTTATTGCTGATATTATTGAGTTGTCGAAAGATAATGCAAGGTTTTATGCCTTCTTTCCCTCCAAATAGTAAACTGTTTATGTTTGTTGGACAATTACTTTTATAAATACCTATTAATCCTCTTTAAAATAAAAATATTCGATTATCTCTGTAACAGTTTGCTACTTGGAATTAATTCAGTCTTTACCAATATGTCATTGTAAACACTCGTGATTTTCCCTTTACTTTGTTTCACGAGCTCAAAATCGACCAAACTATAGTTCCAGAAATATCAACGAATCTGGAGCGAAGACAGTGAGTTCGCTGTTCTACGGTGGTTCCAGAGATTTCGAGAGGGTGACTTGAGCCTTGAAGGAAAAACGGCATTGGAAGAAGTTCGGCCAACCTTCAATGGTCATTGACGGTTGATTTGCTGACTTGGAGTTTTCCTGCCAGTTCTTCCACCAAAGATCGGAGAACATCATCAAGGACAGGCCTCCTTCCACGAAATACGTGAATGACACGATCTCGCTTCCGATGTTCTCTACAGGCAAAATTCGACTTAACCACTTATTAACCAGGGGTGTAAATATTTGGACTGCAAATATATATATATATATATATATATATATACTATATATTGTAGAATTACTTGCTGATGGAATAGGCAGGATAGAATGTGGCGTGCGCAAATAATTAGAATCAACAACACGCGGGGCAAAACATGGATACATATTCGCGTCCTAGATGAAATGTGAACTAATCTTACGAAATTGTTACGTCATCACGAACTCAGTTATCATACATGGAGTTCTTATCAGTTCTAGAGAAAATGAAAATTGATATCTTTTGAACCGATGATAGTAGTGACTTCTGATTTTCACATTAATGTTTTATATGTTTAAAACAATGAAAATATACATGTACCATGTTGCGTTCTCTCAGGTTTCAAGGCCTCTCTCTCTTCACTTCTTGCTTACTTGGATCTTCCACTTTCACCTACTTCTTGGCGTATGGACTCTTTCTTTCTCCCTCAGATTACTGGATCCTATGGATTTCTCCTCGGGATAGATTCCTGCAAGCCCGAATATCGTTTATACAGTACCGCCGAGTCTAGATTTGCTATTTCGTATACTCGTTTTATACATATAGCATTTAAACATTTTTTTTTCAATATTCTCATTTCACAGCTATTATCATGAGTGCAGCACCACGTTTATGAGTCTACTACATGACTAGTCTACTACATAATTAGTTTTATGAGACAATATTTTTCTTTTAGATAACTAGGGAGTTTGTAGATTGTATTTCATGCCATTATTCTGCTTTTAATTTATTTACTGAAGTTTTATAAACCCTCAGGAAATGTCCTGATAGAGACCGGTTCACCTTTTTTTAGTTATCGTGGCTATTCGGAAGATTCCATAGCTCATTATTAATTGTAAGGGCACAATCAAAGAAATCATTTAATCCGTTAGAATAAAGCTACAGTACTATCGATTATCCGAACTTTAATTATCCGAAAGTTCAATTTTACGAAATGGCTTCACAAAAAAGACACAATGTGTGGCCGGTATTGCTTGATAAGGTTTTCTGTGAAATTTGATTTCCTAAAGCTTGCTTAAATCTTAACACACTGTTATTGACGTTTATTTGTTTAACTTACGTGATACAGAACAAAATAAAGATTATCTCTTATCCAAACGCCATGGCTGTTAGGCATTTTCCTTATTTAAAGTAAATTTCGATTTTCCGAACTACTGATTATCCGAAACTCACCCAATGACACACTAAAACAAACTTTAGTTCGAGTTATAACGAACTAAACTCGACTCTCTACTGTTAATGTGGGGCGACCTGTGGTCTAGTGGTTAGGATAACAAACTACCGGCAGGTGACCCTAGGATTTTTAAAGGGAATAAAAAATCCTTAATTACGCCGTCCTTCGGAAGGGACGGTAAATGGGGGTCACGAGCCTGTGCGATGTTAGGTACTCGATAAAAATCCCTGTCCTATGTAAACCTGGATAGGCGAAATTTAGAGCTCACAATGTGGCATCGTCCGTAGCAGCAAAAAGTGACTTTAACTGAACAAACAACTGTAAATGTAAATAATAAGTCATTGTATAAAATGTTGAAGAGTTTCTTTTCAATGTACTAATTGAACAAAGTCGATTAGCATTTATTTAACATTAATAGGCTCAGATATTAGAAAACAATTAAGAATTTTATTTCTAAAAAGTTTGCATTTGTCACTTTGATGAGTTCCGCAAATCTAATTCTAATGGCCTTGAGGATATTTAAATGGTAACTTCCTTATCAACAAATGACGACACGGAAGGCTCATCTCATTTCATCAAACATTAATCTTTTAATGATTAACAATTACAAACAAACCGGAGACGGTTTATAGATAGTGTTTATCTCCACTGATAGGATCTAAGTGACGAAACCATACTATCCCAATTTTAGTCGTTTTTTAAAGAAAGATATAAAAAAAATCTAACAAAATAATAATTACATCACTGTCCTTCTGAATGCCACATTCTTTCTTTGAATGTCACGTGACCTACGAGCTATTGATTGAATGAAGCGTGGTCAATGAAAATCGCTTTATCGTCGCCTTTTTCTTCCTAGCTACTATTTTTTTTTTCAATCAAAAGAGTCATTTAAACATGGATTAGAATATCCTTTTTAACTATTCGTGAAACCCAAACATGGATTACGTATAACAAGTACTAACAAAATAATGACAATAATGTTTATACACTGACTATTAACTAACTGTGACTCTCAAGCTCATACCTTATATATTTGATGATATAGATATCACAAGAGAACATTGAGTGCTACACAAAATTTTGTCACTTTATTTATAACTATATTTTCGTTTAAAAGAAAGTAATATTTATTTCGCATTGGCAGATTTTTACAAACAAGAGGTCATCTATATCATTGGTAGTAACTCCATCTAGACACGTCAAAAGAAAATTGAATCCAAATGTCAACGTAAGCCTCCAACAAAGCAATAAAAACAAGTATGTGTTCCTCAGGTTGTCGCTTCGAGTTGAGTTACAAGTTCTAGCTCTTCAGTCACTTTATTTTTAATATTTTCCAAAATACAATTTTTTGTATATTGCATATTCCTACTAAAACATTGTTTCCTATCTTTAATCAATATAAGTATTTTATCGTCAAATAAAAAACTTTAATAGTACAATATAAGTTCTTATCAAGCACTTTTTTTTTTATGATTTTCTTCCCTAGCTTCAAAGGAAAAAGTACATCAAGGCAAAACACCATTAACATTGGCCATTCCACTAAGCCATAGACCAAAGGATAGTGACCGTAGAAACGAAGCAACTATAAATTTCTGAAAGACAAACAGTCCACAGCGAGAACTATATTCCAAGTCTGGCGCCTGGCAGTTTTATTTCACTTCTTGTCCTTCTAAATCCACTCTTCTATACTGCCGCTGTTTTTTTCTTCCTTTTTAAGTACCACAGGGCTTTAAGGTGCTCATAAAATCTTTGTGGTTATTAATGGAACGGGGAAACATCTAAATGTTCCGGAATTAAAATTTAAACTGGATTATTCTACTCAGATGAATTCTTTTCAGACAGCCACTTACTGAATAATTAAGTCACTGTCCGATAATTAAGCCGTTTTCTATCGAATTATTTTTTCCAAACAAAAATTATTTAATTATTAGCTCTTTTCTTTTATAGGCCCAGATTATTAATAAGTATTAAAAATTTATAAAAACAGAGATGGCGAAGAAAAACGAATATAAAAAACTTCTAAATATTTCTTAAGATTTAAGGGCATAAAATATTATATTTAGGATCCCACCAGTCAGTCTACTTAAGTTAATGCGGTTGCAGAAAAGAGAAGAAATATTTACAGAAAACCACAATTCAATTTTTCATTCAAAATCTATCTTAATAAATTTACAAACGTGTACGCACATGTTACGGAATTTCCGTTCAATCTTATACTTAAATGGTATTACTAAAGCCGAATCAATAACAAATGTCTTTTCAAGTAGTTTATGTATTAATAAGAACTTATCGTCCCCGCCATCGCAAAGTATCGAATGTGAAAAAACAGTTTTCGTTTTCGAGTTATAGCAGTTGCTTTAGGATTTATAATTGATATAAAATTCATATAGAGGCATCTATCAGCCACAAAACCATAAGTAAAAGGAATGTCAATGGTTTGACATAGGCACTAATTTTCAGTGAATCTGGAAACTGTTTTTTTTAATTTTCCTCAAAAGTACTGATTTTCACATTCGATAGTTCGAAATGGCAGGGACGATTTGGTAGGTTGTACAAGCTCAATACAAAATATCTACCATTTGAAACTATAATTATTACATAGTTAAAGTTGATTGAAACAAATCGTAGAACTAGTCAGTCTCGCGCAATGCGTCACGAGGATGTCGGTGACGCGAACCCATACGTTTCCAGAACCAAAAAGTCGCTAAAAACGGGTTTCATCGGTAGAAATATCTCACACTAATTATTCTAGCCTTTTCATCAGTGTTTTCGATCTAGATGTTTTTGACTTAGTGAATTTTATTGGTAACCACACGATATATTAAAAAAATTAAGTTTCTGAAAAAGTCACCCATTTTTTCAAAAACCAAAATCGAAAATTTGAGTTGGACAAATAATCTGATTCTCGGAAGCTATATACAAGTGAAGTACTTCGCCATGCCAACTGTAATTTGTAAACTAAACAGATATCATATATTGTTAATCAATTTGTGTTGAGTACATAGGACGACATAGGCAAAGTGAACGTCCAACAGAGAAACGGGACACCCTGAGAGATGGCTGGCACTAACTCCCCTGTTACTGGATTTTCCAGGAGACTGGAGAGTAGAGAGCGGCTGTGATTTAGGATGAGGATAATAGGGGCAGTTTGATTAGATTCCTATCGGGGAAGGAACTAGCGTCGGAGTCCTCAATTAGGGGAACCCTTTCAGGTACCGCGGCTTTCCTCTCTCTAGCTTATGATTAATTTAAAGCTAATCTCTGGTCCTCCACTTCTTGTAAAAACTGTCCATTAGTAACTTTACCGTAAAAAAAATAATCCTCTCATCACGCCTCATTGATTGAAATAGGAGAATAGAGAGAATTCCTTTCATCAATGAATCAACAGAGAAAAATCTCTCGATAATATAAACAAGTTCTTAGAGACAGTGTAATTTTGTTTCCAATCCCCTAAGAATGTAGCATCTTTCTGCAGCAGACTTAAAAGCTAAATGTGATTATTTAAAAGATATATTTATACAAGTATACAGTTCTTGTACTGGCACCGGATGCATTTTAAGAGGAGGGTTCGATGTCGGGAGTCCAAGAGTGTCGTGTGTGTCAGTTTGCTTACGTTAAAGTGTAGGAACTTACTAGTCGCAAACGGAAGGGTCAGTCTGTAAGTCTTGATCTTCGGTGACAAGGCAGTATTTTATTTTACAGCCTTAAAGTGAGAAGAAGGGCCGTAACGGAGTCACGACACTTCTTATTCCGAGAATTATTTCTCTCAGCATTATTCAGAATTATATTCCTCCTAACCCAAATATTTCACCACTTTTTCAAACCTATTATCATTCTATCCATGAGATTCTGACCTAAAAACTTCTTAGTAACTAAAGATTAATAAATAAATAAAGTTACAAAAACAGCTTATTCAAGTCTGTTTGATACCGCTCAGCCACGATTGAACTACACCCAAAGAGCTAATATGCAAATACGTTACTAAAAATTCCGGTGCACTGCACACTCCAAGGCATCAGTCTGTTTCTACTACGAAGTGCGTTTCATTCATATATATAAATAATAGTAATATTTTAAAATTTCTCTCTATTGTATTTAAACAATTGTTTACTAATTGTCGTGCAATATTCGGTTTACATATAAGGTGGAATAAAACCGGTCTTATAAAATTGAGTTTAACTGATAAACGACCCATAAGAGTATAATTTGTAAAATAGGAGTTGATGTCTTCCTATTAATATTAAATTTTCTTTTATAGAGCATAGATAAATTTAAAAAATAGTACAAGAAATATAAGTAAATATATTTCTAAATTATAATTTTAAATGGAAAACGAATAGATAGTTTTGGAGGTTTTAATATTATCACCTGAGTTCATGCCATGACGGTTTATGTAATTATGACCGCAAAATCCCAAAGAAAAATCATACCAAAATTATCAAAGAAAGCTCTATCACCTCCACATGTTTACTGTAAAAGTTTGGAAGTTTCTTCAATTTTTTTAAACTCATTTTTCATAGTTTCTATTTTATTTAATAATAAATGTGGAAATAATGATAAAAATAAATTTAAATAATGATAAAAATGTGGAATTAAATTAAATAATAAATAAGTTTTTGTCCAGTTATGAACGCAATAATTAACCATCGAAAGTTTTTGTCCTTTTAAAAACGAATGGAAAGAAATTGATAAAATTAATGGGATTTTAAAGTGCTAATGTGGAAGAAATGGAGTTCTAGAGGGAGAAGCAAAGACCTGTCACTTATTTAAGTCAGATGGGTGAGACTAAAGAATAGGATTCGAATTTAAGAAGATCGTATATGTTTATTGGACGATGGAATTGTATAAAAGGCATTATATAGGATACAATAGTATTGACAGTGGAAAGGTCAAACCCACTTTAACCCATCACAAACTCAAGAAACCGGAGAATCAGTGTCCCAAAGATAAATCGTACTATTGTCTTGCTTTCACATTCATAAAAACATCTTAATGAATTGTTATCTATGACACTATTTGGAATGCTAGAAATGTTTAAATAAATCTGTGAAAGATCACTAAGTACGTAAATCAAAGCCTCTCAATTTCTGTCTCTGGCTCTAGCCCATGTTGCGGCCGTGTGCAATCGTGCATCGGGCTTGGTCCAAGAATAAAGTTTGTTTTCTATTCTATTCTATACGACTCCCAGTCAATCAACCACGCCCTCCTTTGATAAACAGTTAAGTTTGTTAATGGATAATGATATATTATTACTGTACCTCAGTAGTAACGTCCCTAATAGCGACGTCCCCTATTATCAATTACAAATTATTCCGCTCGAAGGATCTTAACTTTCCCTGAGATCATTGTTTGAGCAATGATGGCAAAATAGTAAAATAAGGTAAAGTAGTGAGAATAGAAAACTGCCGTAAAACCGGAAAGTCTCTTCGCCAGTAAATGCATCTATTACTTTTATAATTATTACTTACTAGGCCTCTCAATGAACCATTCGAAGACTGGAAGTCCTGGAAAGAAGAATTTCAAGATAAACCACGGATGAAGTTCAGACTGAAGTCAGGGAGGAAACTGCGAAGCAACAATCAAATCTACCAGAAAATGGAAAATGGAGGCCGACATTCCTCGGGCATTTGTATAGAATGAACAAGCCTAATATTTTTGAAAAAACAAAGACCACGACAACCTTGGAATAAAGAAGTAAAGAATGATTTTTTTTTAGATCAACATCAAAAATTCTTACACGCTAGAAGGAAGTAGATTTAGTAGCAGAGTGAAAAATCCGGAAGAGCTTCAGGATGAAGAAAGACAAAATAAGGCTGGACGAAGATGAACAGAGGATCCAAAGAAACATGCAAGTGAAAGCATGACAAAATATTGGAGACAGAGAAAACTCCAGCAGTAAATAAATAAAAGAGAAAAATATAGTTTAAACTTGATACGAAGTGGTGGTCAATAGGAAAAAATAGGGGTTTCATTTTTTTATCTTTTTAATTGGCCCATTTTCACTCCCAAATATTATATATTTTTTTCTTTTACTCTAATCTATGTCACGCTTTTCTCTTTTTGAATTATGAAAATATGATGTTGTGAAACCCTTATTCTTCAAGAGCTCACAGAACCCCTATCTCCGTGGGTTGTAAGAATTAATATTTTTATGAAACACCCATAAAATATATTAAAGCAATCGCCGGATAGGCGACATAAAGTACTCTAGAAAGTGCCTTAAGCAATTGTTACCACGAGATGAGGTTCCCCTCGAAGCCAATTATCGCTGTACATCCTGTATACAGCCGCTCTCTATAGGGTCGCAACATTCCAGGGCTGTGGAGGCTAACAGGATGATCACAGAACAGCGCTAATACAACAACAATGCAGTAAACTGAGAGGGAATATTTTCCAAGGGTCGGTGAGTTGTGTGGTGCAATTTACTAGGAAACATTTCAGCCTTCTGTCTCCCACAGAAAACCAATACACCATGTTACTTATTGGCACCTACAACGCTGGCATTCAGGTACGAATCATACAACATCTCGTATAATACAATTATCAGTACATTCTGATATGTGTTGTAGCAACGCGAAACACTGTTGATAGAACAAGCAATAATTTTTACAGCTGTACTTTGAACACCGAATTCAGTGAAATTCAGAATCCATGAACCAATTTTATAAATTTCCAAATAAAAATAAAAATACATCTAGTTAACCGATAATTTAATATTATATACATTATATTAACCGAATATGCATTAAAATATATGATTTGGAACGCTCGAATTTCTATATAATTATAGACATAATTATTATAAGTCTGGCGTTCTCAAAACACATGATGTGAATACCCAAACGAATACCAACGTCTGACACAGCAGAAATTAAAATTATTGTTCACAGCAAAATTCAATCATTAGTCCAGTGCCACCTCACCAATGGATATTTTTGCTTCTTTATTAAATTTCTTATATGCTAAGGTGCAGCACTTAAAACTGAACATATAACAGGAATATTGTACCACCCTTAACATGAGGAGGTTTTTTATAGTTTCAAGCTAAATAGCACTTCTGGTTTATTAATTGTATCCGAAATTCAATTCTATGTTATTCTTTTTTATATGACACAGTTAAATACTAAATTCAAAACAATGGTGTTGGTATGTATTTTTCAACTTACGAAGCAATCAAAGAGCTGTCTTAGATTCAAAATATGTATATAAGGTATGTATATAAAAATGTAAGTATATATAATAAAATATATAAGGTAAAATATCTCTTGGTATTTCTCGTCCTTCAGCTCTCCGGGGAAAAAAACTACCAGTATTCGTAAAAAAAAACTACCAGTATACTAGCAGATCAAACATCGCGAAAATATTGTGTAATTGGATGCCATAGAATAAATTGCATGCAAAAGTCAGAATATAATGGCAAATCTTTTATATTAAATAAAGAAAGCAATCCAATCATCTCTAAAAATTTCAATAAGCAAATCCAAATATATTTTTAAAAAAAGAGCCCAAATCCAGACTAACACAACTTTTGCAGAAATCGCTTGAAAAATTTCCAAACTGAGTTGTAAAAAAAAAAGTAACAGGAACCCAAGCTAATATTCCGTTTTTATCTGTCATCAACGAATATTCTGTATATATACTCTTCTTTCGTACCCCCGCTCCCTCTTCCTGTCCTCATCCTTCCCTTCACAGTTCTGCCCTATCCTCTCCTGCCCTTATTCTAACCCCGACTCTATCCGCTTACTCTGTCCTCTCAATATCCTCTTCACACTTCCATTCTACGATCCCAGCATAACCCTCTGCTGCTCCTCTTAACAGCCCTAACCTACTCTCTTCTGCCAACCCTATAATTCCTACAGATTCTCGCCAGTGTGAGCGGGAAGTACAACTAGGACAGAAAGGATCCTTCCCTTGCATTCTGAACTTCTATTTCCCCTTCACCCCACTAGTCTCAGTTGTAGTAACAGATGAAGACACTCCAGACAGCGTGTAGATACCTGCTGACAGTAAGAAACTGTTAGTTGACGATCCAAATCATAAAAATGTTTCAGGAAAAAAAAATGGATCATAGAAGGGAAAATAAAACAAAAATAATCAAATAGGTAATATTAATAACGAGGCAAATAAGAGGACCAGATTACACAAAAACTTATCAATTAAATTTCTATATAAAAACCCTTTTTTATATGTATCCAGGATACTCATGTAAAACCCTCCTATTTTGAAAGACTTGCATATCTTTGGAAAATAGATTGTGCATTTAGAGGAGTAGCTCCAAGGTGGATATATTTGTCCAAGCGGATATATGGATATAAATAGCAATTAGAATTCGTGTAGGCATCAGCATTAGCACAATTTGCGATATTTATCTCCACCAAAACAACTCGTATAGAGTATAGCATCCGACATGGACATAACATCTTTTGAATATTCACAAACAACTTCCTACACCAAGGGCTTCAATGGCCACACCCAGTGGGAACATGTAGAGGAAGAAGATGAATGATAGTATCTTCGCTATCTTCTGTGCCTCCACTCCGGAGAAGACACAACAAATTAAAAATTGCACGCGATTTGGGAGCGACCATTTCTCAATACAGCTCAACTATTCCAATAGATCTGATTCGTAATGTCGAAAAAAAAGTTGAATCATTTTAAAAACCGATTGGAAAGTTTTCTCCGTGTAACAATTCCTCGACCTTCCGTAAATAAACTGGACTTTAATGAAGTATACCAAGAAAAAATAACGCAATATATTCCCTTGGCTCAGCTGTTACCTAGAATCGGTTGTTACTAAAGCAATAATGAATGCAAAGACCCAAATAAATAATTAAAAAATCGCTAAAATAAAAGAAATAGGCATGTAGTCAATTTCATTGAATAAAAAACAAAGAAGGTCTCAATACAAGAGAACCTTTAATTTAAATGGAAAAATCATGGAAATTGTTTGTGGTTTCTAGCGATTCCTATACACCAAAATCATTCTAAGGTACACAATTACTATATGATTATTATTTATTAGTTTCTGTCTCTGTTGGCCGTAGCATCCATAGCAAACATAGCGTTAAGTTCTAATTGAAAAATCGATAATTCCTAAAATTAACATGAATATAAGTATTTTATTAATGGATGAGATGTTAAAAATAATTAATGGATATATTATTTTAATGATTTTTTAACGTTTTCATGATTATATTACTTCTAAAATAAATTTAGAAAGAAATATACATTCCTAAAAATCATACATCAATTCGCTATCATGTGATTTCAGCTGTACCAATTATGCAATAGTTGCCAAATCTAATCTCAATTTTTTTTTACTTTATATGAATTAACGACTTGATATTAAATCAGCTTTAGATTTTGACTTTATCAGTACTACATTCTAAACTGAAAATATGAATTGAATAAAAATGAATATCGAATGTCGAAATCAAATAGGGTTTAACTGAGGGTGTAATGGATAGCATAATAAACCGGTACAGGATCGCAGGTTCGCAGTCCGGCAAATGGGCCTAATTCTTTTTAAAAGACTAAATGGCAGTCAAAAAATCGTTGGTTATTCTTTCCTTCAAAGGGAGTCCCAAGCTCGTACCATGTCCGGTACTCGTTTAAGTACCAATCCTAATTATGTCTGGATAAGCGAAATTTGGGACTGCTACCGTAGCATCATCCGATTAGTCGTACCAAAATAATAAAGTGACGATAAAAAATATTTATAAACTTTGGTTTTTATTTTAAATGAATTATATTGTTAGGAAGAGCCAATGCACATTAGCATTTTTTTTTTTTATATTATCTATTTATTTCTCTCTCTTTTAAAAAGATTAATTCACACTGTTAATGTCAAGAGTTGGAGATCAGAGATTCTACTTTCAATTCTGCTTGAAGTTGAATTGGGGCTAAGTTCTGAAGAGTTCTTAATCCTAAACATTTGCAAAAAACAAAATATCAGATTTCCAAGTTTTTATTTTGATGAATTGATTTCAAGTAAGAACGCCCAAAACGAGAGTAGTTACAAATTTGTTACTAGTTTTATTTTATTTTATGAAAATTTTGTTAAGTTTACTAGATGAACCTTTTGTTTTTTGTATTTTTTCCACATTTAAATGTAACGATTTTTTTTATCTTGAATTTCTCTTAATAAAAAAAATCTTATACATTTTTTAAACACATCCGGAGTAACAAAAGAAAGCAATAATAAAACTACTGATATTATTAAAAATATATTTTATCAGATGTTCCGGCACAAATATTATACACCTATATTTTTCGGTATAGCATTAAACAAAAAAAGTTTCACTGATATCGGTTCATCAACCTCAGTAACCGCTACTTATTATGTATACAGTATTTGTTTATAATTTAAATTTAATAATTAATCCGAATATTTTATTCGTTTAGATCATTTGATATTTTTTTTTTAATTTTACAACTTTTAAAATTTTTATTTGTTAATAATAATTCGTTAGTTATTAATATTGAGGTAGAGGAAACTAGATTCTTAAATTATGGGAAGTCACCCACTTTGGTATCCTTTAAACAAATCGGAAACACTTCCTTCAATAATGAACATCACAGCGCTCATTCCCCGCAACCCCTTAATCTTGATTTCCTATCATTCGCAGATAATCCCCGTGACCTTATCAAACAGAACTGTCATTGAAATTATTCAACTGGAAATATTTCAACATGATTGTAAATGTCTCATTCACTACAGTAACTTGTAATAATAAAAATAGTAGTATCCTTGAAATTGAAGTGAGATTTTGATAATTAAAAATAATAACATTTTTTTATCACAAAAAACGGAGCATTATAAATATCTGAGGAAAATAGCATGGACGAGGTAGATAAAAGAACAAGAGGGCAAAAACTGGAGCACTTAGCCTTCTACACGAAAGATATATATAACAAAAGAGGCCTTCTCTAAATGCAAATTTAATAAATTACAGCACTGTCTAAGACCAGCCATCTTATATGCCATGGATACTACGAGCGTAGGAGGAATGGAGAATTTACTAAAAATTGAGAGAAGGATATCGAGAAGAATCTATGGTCTAAGTAGCACGCAGAAAAGATATATATGGAGTTTTCATACTGTGATTTCTTTTGAAATAAAATTAGGATACATTTTAAAAACAAATAATAATTTTCCCCAATGTAATCAAACTAAGACTTTGCCAACATTCCTCAACCCAATGTAATCTCAATCAAACCCAATGTAATTACCAAAAAATTTCTCTTATGAAAAAGGACTAGAGAGTACATATAACGTACCATCCACCATCTTTTCGTGGATTTCAGCAATGCCTATGACAATATCATCAGAGGGAATCTGTATCAAGGTATAGGAGAAATGAATGTCCCCAGAGAATTGATAAGCCTTCTGGAATTGCTGATGAGGAAGTCGAGAAGCCAGGTCAAGATCCAGAATGACTTGTCAGAAGTATTCAAGACAACTAGTGGTCTGAGACAGGGGGATGGAAAGGTCATAAGAGACTCAGGATTACAAGTCCCTGGTACGATTCTGAAAAAGTCCATCCAAATACTGGCCTATGCAGATGACATAGACATAGTGGAAGAACACCGAGGGATTTAGAATAGCCTTTCTTGCTTTGGAGAATACCAAGCGAAAGACTAAGTATATGGTGGCTAACCCTACAAAACAATTGGAACCCACCATCACGTTTGGTGCCTACACATTCAAAAGTGTCGACAGTTTTGTCTACCTCGGTTCCCTGGTCAAAGCATATAGCTCAACCAGCCCAGAAGTTGCAAGAAGAGTTTTGGTGGCTAATAGATGTTATTTAGACAAGGCGAAAATTTTACGAAGTCGTCTGATATCAAGAAGAACCAAGGTCATGCTGTACAAAACAATCATCAGGCCTGTTTTAACTTATAGATCGCAATTCTGGCCTCTGTCTAGGGCAGATACCAACAGTTTGCTGCTCTTCGAAAGAAAAATATTAAGAAGGATGTTTGGAGCTATAAGAGTTGGGAATCAATTTCGTTGACGGAAAAAGCACAAGTGGCCGTCCACGACTGAGATGGGCAGATGAGGTCGAGAATGATGCAGGTAGAATTGTTGGATCCAGAGCGTGGAGAACCTTGGCGAAGGACAGAGAGGAGTTGAGGCGACGTCTTGATGCGCTCAAGACCCGTATTGGGTTGTAGTGCCTGTGTTGATTGAATCAAACCAAACGATAATTTCTCGTGTTTCTCAAAAGTGCAGAGCATGATATTTTCTTAAAACTTTATGTCAAAATTTATTTTCATTTTTAGTTATTAATAAATTTTATTTTCAAATAAAACACAAAACAAAGCTGCTATGAACTCTCGGAAATCGAAGAAAATATAAGCCTGTTTAACTATGGAAATAAATATATTGCAAAAAATAAAAAGTTGTATATTAAGTAATCTGTAATTCTTGAAAATTATTTATCTCTCATCATGAATGCATAATCTCTCTCAAAGTAAGACTCAACAAATATGATCATGATTATAACTAACATTGGCTAAAATGTATAATTCAGAAATAGTCACCTATTTTATTTTCCCAATATTGCTTGGGAACAAAGCTATTCTTCCTCAAAAGCTGAATCTTCTTAAGGAGAATCACTAGATTTTTTAACAATACAGTTTTTATTGACGACATATTATTGCTGAAGGATACATTTTTAAATGAACCATAAAAAGATAAAAAGTTGACGTTTCGAAAATATAATATTAGTAGATTTGAACAGAAATGGTAGAAATATCCACCTAGTTGTTTACGTCGCCATCTTGTGTGTATCCTTGAGTCACTTTGCCCTGACAGGGGTTCAAATAAAAAACTAATGTCAGTGAAAAGCAACAACATCTACATCACTCTGAGATAAACGCAAATCATCCGATAAATATGCAAGGTCTGTGATGATGTATACTTGAGATCATATATTTACTGACTGATTTTCTGTTATGTAAGGAAAATACCGCTTATCGCCAGCTAGAGATTTTTATGTAACCTTTTAATCGTCTGAAAACCATTCCTATAACAAAAAAATAAGATGAATTAATTAATAAGTAAGAAGGGAAATTAAAGTTGGGAAAACGATCCCTAAGAGATAGGAAATAAATTAAATAGATATATAGATCCGAAAACTTGCTTTCAGAGGCGTATCGACTTTATAACATTAGTATATTAAGTCTATATCTATTTCAAAACGAAGGATACCGTCTAGCATTAACATTGAAAGATCTTGGCAAAAAATATATTTTATTAAATAAATCTCGGTCTTCGCTGTTTCAGGCTACTTCAACATTTACTACACAAACGCTCTTAGCTCCCAATTAATTACAAAACACTCATATACCTGACTAATGTAGAACCTATTTGGACTTACATAGTAAACTTTGGATTTTCACTAAGCCATCGTATTCCTCTTGTATCCAATCTTTACAATTCAAAAACCTTCGTTAAATCCTCAATGCTCCTTACTTTATTAATAATAAAGCCATCCAAAATTATTTTAATCTTCCGTTTGTTGCTGAGTTGGCCTAAGCCCGACATCAATCCTTTTTTCCTCAAACCCACTAGTCTCAAACCTACCTTCCTCTTCAATTCCCGATAATCCTCCAAGATGTCCGAAGAGAAGATGGCCTCATGAACTAAGTTGAATGAAAATGTTATTTGAGTACTACCACTAGGTATTTTCTATAATTACCTTCTTTCATGACATCTCATGTCTTTAAGTATTGTTCATTATAATTATTTGTACTAATATAATACAGTTGTAAATTTCAATATCTAATTTTCTTTAAAATATCGGTCAGAACTTCTGAGGTGGTTGCATTTGCTTTCTGCCTCGCTTTTTGCTGTTCTAAATGCAATAGGTATAATTATGTAAACTTATTGTCTTAGAGACAATATTGATTTATTTAATAAACTAATGTCAACCGGATTCAGTCAAACAATTTAAAAAGATTGATTATTCATAAGATGCGAATTCTAAAGCAATAAAAGAGAAAACAATAGCAATAAGAGATATTGAAAATAGAAAACAAGTATTTAAATCATTGTGGAAGAAGTTCCTCAGACAGATTAAAAAAAAATTATTTAAATTTTAATCACATTACAGCTAACCGTAATTTATTATCTATTTATAATTTATTAATTTAGTATAAAAAGTCGTTGGTTGGATCAGAATTAGTGGTAGCACACGCGTGTAGTGCTTATCATTTTGCTGGTTATTTCTTCAAGTTAATATCTCCAGTGTTTTTGCGCGATTAACAAAGTGTCTATTCAGCTTCGTCTAAACAAAACATTCGGTCCTACGTCATCCAAGCGTGATTTCACTTATCCGAAGACAAATAAGAGTCAGATAGAAATCAAACCATGGGAAAAACTTTAAACACTACGAAATATCAACAATAAATAAAAGTATCTGAAAACAAAAGTGGTGAATCATATAATTTACTTCACTAATTTACTATATATTATATTATAAATTAATAACTGCTTAAAACAATCATTAAGTTGAAAAGGCGGAAATCATTATGGTTAATTTTGTCATTTTTTTTATTTAAATTTTTGGTTTATTTCTAATTCACATAACACTAATATACTATTGAACTAAACTAAAATAATCAAAGGAAACTTCAAGTTTTCAAATCCATTGCAACAATAAAACTACCAAATCATTCCATCCGAACGTATAATTGCAAAAATAAAAGAACAGCCTCTGTACTATGTTTCTAGATTTCAACAGACTTCCTCAGTAAAATTTCGTTATCAATACTAACAAAATAGGATGTCTCTTATTTTTTTTCGTGAAGACAATGCAACTTGTATATATGCAAGTGACATAACGTGGAATAACGCATTTA
Organism: Arma custos; assembly: GCA_037127475.1. Lineage (NCBI taxonomy): Eukaryota > Metazoa > Arthropoda > Insecta > Hemiptera > Pentatomidae > Arma > Arma custos. Next base: position 78,011,758 of record CM073764.1, read on the forward strand.
ATCGAGAATCAGAACGTGAACGCGATTATGATCGATAGGAATCAGACCAATCTTTTCAAACTAATGTCCTTTTGAACCCTCAACAGAAGAAAGTCTATTGAAAGAATGTAATTGATGGTGGAATGGTCGCTTATTTTTCTTTGATGCCCCGGGTGGAACTGGGTGAACTCTTGTTATAGATTTCGGCCCCTGTTCGAGCGAGATCTAAAAATGCCGAAGCAGTTGCTTCTTCTTCGGCCACATTGATAAAAATATGTCGTACGGCTCATTCAGCGTTAAAACTTCCGAGAAACCTTTAAAATACTGAATAACGGACATAAAATATTGCGAAGCATTCGGCAATTGCAAAACTTTTATTAGCATGTAATCAGGCATTAAACAAACATGCATTGAAAGCACTTGACGAATATTGAAAGATCTGCGCATTGGGTCGAGATGTTTTAGAAGCGCTATGATTTTACTGTAAGGAAGAAATAGTTGGGGGTGCAGTCAATGAAAACACCATAATAAGTGTATACTTATTTATTGTGTGTCGACGTTTCGACCTACAATGTAGGCCATCTTCAGAGCAAATATACCAAGCGGCGGCGAGGAAGACCAACTGCCAATTCTTCCTCGCCGCCGCTTGGTATATTTGCCCTGAAGATGGCCTACATTGTAGGTCGAAAGGTCAGCACACAATAAATAAGTATACACATATTATGGTGTTTTCATTGACTGCACCTCCAACTATTTCTTCCTTACATTAGAAGTTCCAGTCAACTATTTCTTCTCTAGCTATGATTTTACTGTCGGGTGATAACCGTCAGAAACTGATGGTCATCTCAAAATTGACCTCTACCGATGAATGCGTTATTCCACGTTATGTCACTTGCATATATACAAGTTGCAATGTCTTCACGAAAAAAAATAAGAGACATCCTATTTTGTTAGTATTGATAACGAAAATTTACTGAGGAAGTCTGTTGAAATCTAGAAACATAGTACACAGGCTGTTCTTTTATTTTTGCAATTATACGTTCGGATGGAATGATTTGGTAGTTTTATTGTTGCAATGGATTTGAAAACTTGAAGTTTCCTATCTTGCATTGCTTCAAATCATCAAATTTGTGTTGCTAGGTGAAGAAACTTCAACTGCTTAACCGTCCATTTGCTGATGATTTCTCCAAGCACTTGCTGACTATCGGTAGTTCTGTCAATGAATCGAGCGGATTGATTTCATTTCCTATGAATTTTTCTAATACCTTCTCGTTGAAAGATGAGCTCATCAAAAAAGTATACCTGAACATCATTACTAATCACAAAATTAACAAAGAGATGAGAGAGCGAGCAATTTTGGCAGTAAAGAACAAAGATGTGGATGGCATGATCTTCATAAATAAGAATCAAATCGTTGGTACTCTGCATTCTGTCAAATCTATTGACTGTGTAACAAACGAAGACGAAGCCAACAACTATCCAACTGAATTATCAAACTCCTTGGATGTGCCTGGCTTATCTCTAAAGGTTGGGTTGGTCGTCATGCTTCGAAATTTAAATCAACCAAATCTATGGAAGTGGAACTATGGAATGGAATGGCAGTGGAACGCATTGAGTATAAGAAAACTGATGGTTAATGTGATTCACGCAACGATACTCAAAAGAAACTTCAAATGTTATGAAGTTCTCACTCCGAGGATTCCCATGATTCCAAACGATATCCCCTTTGAATTAAAACAAATTCGATTTCGGATTCGACTTGCGTTTGCCATGGCAATCAGTAAATCATAAGACTAATCCTTCAGTGTTTGTGATCTAAATCTATAAAATGCATGCTCGTGATCATTGTAGGTGGCAGGTTCATGTTTCGACGAGTCATCCGCCTTGCCATGAATTACTCGATTTTTATTGATTTTTTATTTTCTTTATATATTTTATACTAATAAGCTATTGAGCATAATAAATACTTCTTTATTAATTTCATTCCGTTAGTAAAATCCAAAAATTAAGTTATTAAAAGTTAACACGATATTCAATGATAAGCGGTATGAAGATAGCCGGGTTAGCTACTTGTACTATAAAAATAAACCTAACGTTAGATTTTCTGGATTCTATCGGATGTCAAAAGACTAAAAGCAAACAGGACAGAATATTATCCTATCCTACCATTAGGATTCCGAGATGGTCATAATAATGTCATAAAAAAAACCTGCATTGACAGTTCTTCCTTTTCTTTTTATTATTTACTATCACCTGTTTGAGTATTTATGATACAGCCTGTAAATAGTTTGGACACAATATCTGAATTTGTTTTCATGTTTATTGTTTTTTACTTGATAACAGTAATAACGTCGATATTGCAGCCTGAAGTAACTTTAAATAACGTATAATAATAATGTTTATTATGCCAATTTGATTTTAAGTAAATGTGGTATAGACTTCTGAAAAAGAATTGACGGTTACCACGAAAACTGTTCCATAACCGAAAAATCCAGTGTGAAGAAATTAAGTATGAAAATGTATTTTTGACTTGAGAATCGTTTTCAAATAATTTACCCTTAAGGAAGTCCACATTTCTGAACAGGTGGAAATTCGTTTGAGATGAGTCTAGGTGTAGGACTTCGTAACCCACCTAGTTTAGTTTCTTCACTGCCTGTCGTGTAACATGAGGTCTGATGTGATTGTGTAAGATTATAGGTTCCTTCCGATTAACCAATGCAGGTTGTTTTTGTTACATTATGTCAATATCCCTGCAGAACGATGTAGGCGTGATGGGTAGAAAGTTGAAATGAATAATTCCTGCCATTGACCACCACACAGAAACCAAACAGAAACCAATAATCTTTTTGGTTGGAAAATTTTGTGTTTCCTTGACATATTAAACAATATTTGTTCAAATGCAGTGTTAGTAAATATTATCATAAAAGAGAGGATTAATAACAGGTCATTGCAGTCTGTAGACGTAAACATAACAGAAGTCCACTATTTCCTCTTTTAATTTAAGAAATAATAAAAACGGGCATTTCATACAGAACAAATAAATTACTTATTTTCTCTAAATACAGGAATGACAGATTAATATATTACTTATTTATCACAAAAATGTCCAGATAAAACAAATTTTCTAGACTTGCAAAATCGAAGAAAGCTGTGGACAACAACCTTGGTTGCCAAATCGCCGTTGACCCCTAGGGTAGTGTAGAGCGATAGTGGACTGCTATATAACGCCCAGCGACTCCGTTCTTCGCTAGGGTCGCACCGCGCAATCCCAACTCTTCACGTCGCTATAGAGAAACGAGGTAAAACAAATATTTGTAACACTACTTAATATTTTTTTTATAAAACTATTTTAATACATGATCATATTCAATATAGTAATAAAAACATAAACTGGATATCGTTATATGTAATAAAGGGTTAAAAACGTGTCTCCCAAAGCAATATCTCCGATACTTTATCAATAATGTCACGAAAATTGCTAAGATCGGTAATTTCTAAGAACAAGTGTAACCCTGCGGTCAACATCAATTTTATGTTTTTTTATAAAGATGATAAATTTAATAAATTGCAGAATTTGATATTTCGTTTCAATATCTAAATTGAACCCCTCCTCAAAGATTTTGCTAAAAACTTTTTGTTTGTGTTCAAGTGGGTTCGAAAATGGTTTAAATTCATATTTCGATCCGATGAAAGGTGTTTTTTAAATTAATTTAACAGGAAAACGTCTGTTGGGTCCACTGTCTTTCTTTATAAAGTTCATATGTGAATGCTACTGAGCTATAGTTGGACCAATTTTACTGTAACTTTATTTGTGTTCAAGTGGGTTCGAAAACGGTTCACAATTAGATCAGATTAATAATTTATTTGTAGCTAATACATCCTCCTCCACGTTTGATTGAACAGGACTACCTTTGTAGGGTCCAATAGTATTTATATATAGCAATGGGTATGAACATTGAATAAAATTAACTTTACTAAATAGCAATTCTTAATACTCAAATTCATAATTTATTAAAAACAATATATCATTTTTTCCCACAGGCATACATAATATAAAATGTTTTTCCAAAATTATCTACTTAATATATATCATTATTATTATAAATAGTGTCAGAGGCCCAGGACATTAGTGCCCAAAAGTCAATGATGGATTGATTATCATAAATAATTTTATTAAATTTCATAAATGTGTGCTATTTGATGGAATATTTATGGCAGAAAATAGTTGTTTTAAAATGTAATAATTCAAAATAAAATTTTAATATAATTAAATCAATTATATAAATCAATTAATCAGAAAAGAAAAAGCAGACTGTCTTTGACTTGAAGACGAGTGCAGAGGTACCAGATTCCTAGCATTTATTGTCACCATTGTTACAACCATTTGGTTTATAATCTGGTGAATGTCGTGGTGATCAGTTTTTATGGTGAATGACTCCACAAATAATCTGTAAAATGACTTCTCCCAATAGCGTAATTTAGACAATGGTTTTGTATCCATAATAAATTTGTTAAACCAAGCCAAATGATATTCCAGGCAATAGAATAAAATAGTCTTCAAAATATGAAATTTATTTCTAAATTCATAATTCAGATCACTTTTTTCATTTAGTTCCCACCATAACTAGAGCATTGAATACAAGCACAATTGAGCAATGAGCATGATCTAGGACAAATCACCTACTGTTATTTTTCATTTATTTAATTCACCTACTGTTTGTTATTATAAGCCTATTGTTATCCAAGAAAAAGTACAGTCTCTACCACTTACTGAACCCGAGACCTTCAATGGCTTATAGTGGTACAAGTTAGGTTATTACAAAATAAAAAATCTTCAATAAATATTTCCATGTGCTTTTTTGATTATTTGACGATCAAATGATAATGATCCATACTTAAATTATTACTGCATTTATTTAAATGTTGATGAAATCACTTTAAAACAATTTGAACAGAAACATTTATTATGGCATGTTTTCAAATGATTACATTATTGGAGTGTATTTTTTTACCTGTTTGCATTAAAATTATCCACCGTCTAAACCAGAAGAAATCACTGAAGCCTTTTGTAAAAAAAAAAGTTATTATCAATATTATAGACAGAGGCTTCGATATAGCATCAGTTACTTCTCCTTAGCAAATCAAGTATTTACAATTATTAGAAACAGAAAGTAATAAAAAGTATGAGAAATTCTGGGCAAGAATGAAAAAAAAATACAAGTTACAATATTCCTATTATTAATTATTCCTATAGTACACACAACAGAAATATAACATCAGTGAATGCAAAATTCTAGGAGTCCTTGGCCAATTTGGAGTCTTTTCTTTATTATTTCATTAATTTAAAAGTTTCTAATACGTAGGGAATAAAAAAACGTTATATAGCATTGAGGGAAAAAAGTCTTGAATTTAAAACATTGGAGAATTGATATCTCATATCTTTTGGAGTTAGGTACCCCATTGTTTGCTGCAGTATAAGCCTCATCTAGAGTTTTTAAAGTGGAAATATGAAAATTGCATTATTGCATATAAGACAGTTGGACATGGTTGTGGTGATATGTCACTCATGCTTAGATCATGGTGACAACACAACCATTTTCCAATACAATAGCTGGTCGTTTTGATTGTCATGTCATTTTTTAGAGCATGTGCTATGTTTCTAATTTTACACGATACAAAATTTAATATTTCAAATGAGCATCTGTGTTTTTGAAGCACATAATTTTAAGATTACTTAAAAAATAAGAAGTTTCCAAGAGAACCAGTATAGAAAACAAATTCATTGTCCAATAAATATATTTTTACATATCTAATATTCTTTCTAACACTGGCTCAGTACAGTTTATTTTTATTACGTTTTTATAGAGCATAATTATTTTTCGACTAAGCATCTATAATGTTTCAAGATATGGATGGATTTTGAATAATTAGATTTAGTTTAAACCAGGTTGAAGGCTTCCATCAATAAAAGTTTAAAAACCAGTCATAGGAGTATTTCATTATATTTTAAAAATAATTATCTTTTTAACCAACAAGAGGACAAATTTTTATATACTCAGTATTCCACATGAAAAAGGGGAAATTACCATTAAAAATTCATATTAGTATTGATCCAAAAAATTCATATTAAAGAAGTTTAACTTCAAATCATCCATGATTTTTTAAAAATTGATAACAAATAATATTCAAGGGACTAACCTAAATCTTCAAATCAAAAGCAATTTCGAATTAAAAACATTTGAATTATCCAAGTCCTGCAGTATAGAATTTTTCTGTCTAATGAATTGATTAAAACAGAAACTTTTTACAATCTTTATTAAAAACTAATTTATAAAAAAAAAGAAAAGCTTCATAAATACATTTTCAAGATTTCTTCAGATCTTGACTGTGTTATCAAATTCTTCACCAATGTCTCGCTAGACACGCTGCTAGCTTTCTTAATACTTAATCTGTGGAGACTGATCAATTTGACCTCAGCCTCAGTGAAAATTAGTGAAGAATTTGACGGCATGGTCGAAACATGAAAAAATTTTTGAAGAATGGATTAATGAAGCTTGTTTTTATGAATTAGTTTTTAATAAACATTTTAAGTATATTTATTAAAATATATTTATTTTGGCTGCGTCAATTTAAGGGAGTAAAAAACTAAATATGCTCAGACTCACTAATTACATTTCTTTCATATAGAAATCATTTGATTAATCAAACACTAAATAGAAGAGTTATTTTTGTGGAAGAAAATGGAGTATTTTTGTGGAGTTAAAAAAATTTCTGTTAAGTAGGGAGAACTGTTTATTATCAACTGTTGTAATAAACAGTTCTCCCAACTTAAAAGAAATTTTTTACCTCCCCCCGGACCGTTCTCTTCCACATATATACATAACATCAACTGTTATTATTCAAGAAGAGTTATTTTATTTTTTATTTTTTTTTGTTAAATTAGCTACAGATTTTTAACATAGGAAACACATCAAGAGCAACCTCACACTCACTAAAATCCTTTAACTATAATGAAAGGAAAAAACTAATTGTTAAATGTGGTTACAGGCCACATCAATTCCTTAAATAATTGTTGATAGTGAAGCAGTATCTCTTTAACGAGTAACACGCCTAAGGCTGTGGGTTTTAGATGATTTTTTTTTAAATAATAAAATATTAACCAACCCAAACTTGAACATTAACCATGAAGTGAAAAAAATATAATGTAAAACTTTAGATTTATAAGGATTTAGACTTCTAATGTTGGATTTGATGAATTAAAAGAAATCAACAGTTAAATGATTTTCAGAATAATGAATAACCCAGAGCTGTATACAAATGTTAATGCATTGCAAAAACGTGATGCACAAGAGGTGTTAGAAGAAGTTAAGGACCTACTACCATGGTCTATTGGTGAAAATGTACTAGATGTTGGGTGTGGACCTGGTGACCTTACAACCTCTCTTCTCACATCATACCTTGCTAATGATTTTCGAGTGGTGAGCCGCATACATAATAAATCATATATCATCATAAAGAAAGCTACTATGATATCTCTAAATCTTCTTTTAATATTTAGGTTGGCTGTGATATTTCTGAGGCCATGGTTAAATATGCTCAGTCAAAATACGGAAACGATCAATTTTCCTTCAAGCAGCTCGATATCAGTAATGGAAACATCTGGATGAACTGGGAAGAGGCAATTTTCGACAAAATATTTTCATTTTACTGCTTACATTGGGTCAATGATCAGATGTAAGAATTTTTAAATAAAAGTTTATGCTGCATTATGAAATCATTTAAAAAAATAAATTTCATTATTTCTCAAAATTAAATTTCAGGCAAGCGGCAGAAAACATTCATAGTTTGCTGAAGTACGGAGGTTATTTTGTCTCAATGTTCACCATATCTCATCCATTCCTTATATTATTTAGCAGACTTAAGGAAAATCCTAAATGGCAACCATACACAAAGGTATGCATGTGAAACAGATAAAACAATACAATTCATATAAATATTAAGTACTAAGTATATATAAGTATTAAGTAGTACTTAAAACCAAACACAATAAGTCTTTATATTGCCAACAATGATGGATAATTTTTAACTTTAAAAATCCGTCTTTTTTTTATATACAAAAAAGATGGATTTATGAAATTAAAATAATAATAGAATATTAATTAATTTTAGTAATCCCTGTCGTAAATATCAATCAATTTGTAAATTTATTCTTTTACATTCTATTTATCTTGCAATGAGCTGACATAATAAAACTTATAAACATTAAATGTTAATAAAGTAGAAAAGAAATTGGCATTAAATAAATTAAAGAACATTAGGTAGATAGATTGGTCTTATATCTTACAATTCAAAGAAACCCAAAGTCCTCTTTACAAAAGCATTGTAAATTAAAATCGATAAATATAAAATTGTTTTAGATTAACACCTAATAGGAAGGATACTATGGAAAATAATAGCTTTATATAAATTAAGAATTATTCGACTCCTCATTCTTAACATAGTATAGTATATTTTTATGACTGCACCCCCCAACTATCTCTGTTCTCCGTTTTACCATCCAGTCAACTATTTTCCTCTCAAACATTTAATATTTATACTTTATAGATAATGTAAATGATTTATTATAGATTTGGAAGACCTGGGATGCTTTTCATAATTCAAGAAAGGATCCCAAAGAAGAATATATTAAAATTTTAAAAGAAACTGGATTTCAAGTCATCAAATGCATCACAAAGGAAACTAGTTTTGTGCATCCTTCATCCAAGGCATTCATAGGTATCATTTTACACTTACCTGTTTCTTTTCAATACATCATCAAATAAAGTTCAATAGCATTTGCATTGTAGGATTCACTAACTTTAATTTATAAATTATTACTTTATAAATAATAATAACAATTTATCACTAAAGTGTTTTCTGTAAAAATAAATTAATGTTTAATAAGTAAGGTTTGATAACAAAATAAAATAAAAAACAAAAAAATTAAATTGAGACCAATATATTCAAGGGCGGATCCAGGATTTTTTCTGGGTGGGGGCACAACAGGCAGACAGGCAAAAAAATCAACAATAACTTAGAAATACAGTTGTAGTATTTATAGAAAGTTTTATTAAAACATCTAAACAATAGTTTCACTCATTTTATTTCTGTTATTATAACAACTATGATCTTGTGATTTGCCTGTAAGTATGTACTGTAATGGATTCTCCACAGTACACAAAACACCGTCTGGGGGAGAGGCACGTGCCTCCGTGCCCCCCCCCCTTCCCCCGGATCCGCCTATGAATATATTTATTAAAATTTATTTTGACTAAATAAGAATAACAGAATTAATTAGTTTCTTGATTATCATTGACAGAGCATAACTGTGTACAATCATACTTGTTGTTTATTGATTTTATGTCACTTTATGCTGTCATGGCTAATTGGATGATACTACATTGAGTCCTAAATTTTGCCTATCAGGGTATAATTACGATTGGTATCATTAACAAGTACCTGGCACCGTACAAGCTCAGGAGTCCCACTTAAAAAAATCCTAAGGCCACCTGCCTGGATGTGAACCCATGATCTTGGGAAAAATGGGTTTTTATGCTAATCACTAGACCCCAAGTGACTCGTCGCATCTTTAGCTGCATGCCTAGTGGCATATATAAATAGTTAAAAAAAAAAAATGCTTGCTCATTCGTTTTTCTTTATTTGATATTTGGATCATATGCATCTTGGAATGTAAGACCTCAAAACTTATTTTTTGAGAGGGTGTTAAAAATTTTCTAATTTAAAAATTTAAATTTTAAAAGATTAAAAAAGTTCATTATTTAATATTAAACCAAAAATATTTAAAACTAAGGTAATAATTGTGTACAATTTAGACTTAAAAGCACAAATACACATTTATAAATAATCATTTTATTATACTGTTCATTTGAAAATTAAATGTTCCAGAATATTTTGAATCAATAAATCCATTCAAAAAGAGGATGCCTAAGGAGAAAGAAGAGGAATTTCTTCAAGACTGTCAAAACTTTCTGATTGAAATGGGTCTACTTGAAATAAATGAAAAACAGGAAGCGATTCATAAATACACTGTAATGACAACAGTAGCCAAAAAAGGCTCTGATATTTATTACTAATCTAAATCGTATGAATTATATTGAGCAATAAACAAAAATTAATAAATAAGTTGTTTAGGTAGTTGTATGTTGCATCTAATGATTCTTGATTTCAATTTGATAATCCATATTCCATATCCAAATCAAACTAAAATTTTAAAAAAATTAGCAATGATGAAAAAAAAATGATTCACCATTATTATTAAAGTGATTTAAAAGTTCAAAACAACATATTGGGCTAACTTAGAAGGTAGTCAAACATCCAACAGTTTTACACTAATTAATATCAAAAAGAAAATTGAAATCAAGAAACATACAACATACCTTATTTCTATAGGCTACCTGACTAGTTTAAAATAAAGTACTGATATATTGCTTGACATAAGAAAATATTCTGATAATTAGTCATGATAATATACTATATGTATGGTATTAGCTAATGTATTATACATATAATCGAAGAAAGATATGTTGTCTTTTGTATAAACGATGTTTAGATTTATATATTTTCTGTATCGAATAAACATGTAAATATATATAAATATATTTTTAGAAATCTACTTATTAATGATTCCTTTTACAAAATAATGTTTTATGGAGAATTTTTTTTAAATTTTCTTATTGATAGAAACCAAGTTATTAATATTTTTATTATTATTTAAATTATGAAAAAAATGTCTGTACACGAACTAAGCTTTGTGACAATTTAAAATAATTTAGAAAAACTGTGTTTGTAATTAAAATACACTCACTAAAGGAAAACATATATATAATATATGTTTATATGAATATTAAATGCATATGTTATGGGTCATTGCTACATATAAGCACCACTAAATTCTATTAATATCACCTCACATCATTTTTCCATTGATAACTGAAAAAAAAATGTTTTCCTAAAATTGATGTGTGGTGTAAGATTACAAAGATCATACAAACTTACAATTTACTTTTAGAACTGGATAAAGTGTTGATATCTCATTTTCAAATAACTCAAGAAATCATAAGGACACCTTTCCTATTTTTATATTTTTCCTTACAGAAAAAGCTAACTTTAAAGTCCGCCAATTCACCAACAGTCAAACTTCCTGCCTATTTCATCACATCGGTAGGTCACAAATGGCATGTATATAAAATGAATATAATGTACAGAATTTACATAGTAGATTCTTGAATGTATTCTCATATTTTTTTTTCACTTTAAAAAGTTGTTTATCGAAAAACAATCAGAACATTCAATCGTAATCAAAATATTTTCCACCATTTTTACAACTTTTCCCATCTTTCTGGTAGCATGGTGATACAGAGTGGAAAGAACGGTAATTATTCCACAAGTTGTTCCTTTCAGTTAAGTCAAAACAAATTTTAACTTCCCATTCGTTTCCCTTTTAATATTTTCCAAAAATACAAGTTATCATGAGCTTTAGAGTGAAAAAGAGAATATAATTATAGGAAATGTGTATACTTCCAGGGCCGGACGCTGGGTCTCAAGGGGCGCCGCGAGTCGTTTTTCATTTCAAATGGAAAAAATTCCATTTCCAAAAATTTCATTTCATGTTGATCCCTTTCAAAATTTGGTTAGTTTCATGGGTACATTCACTTCCTTGGGGGATTTGCCGTTTTTTTTGTAACACCCTGTAAGTGTTCAATTTTAATCACGTGCCTACTAGAGGGCGCCTAGGTCACGATTGTACACGGGCGCGACATGGGTTAGTAGTCCAGGCAACGAAGGAAAAATGGCGGAAATAATTCATGTAGAAGCCAATTTTGGCACACTTGTAGGGAAAGGTGTCCTGAACAACATATTAAAAGTACTGAGGGGTGGGGGTGGAGCTAAGGGTGGGGAGCCCTCTTAAGGTCCCTTTTTTCAGTTTTTTGTTAATAACTCGAAAAATACTGCCTGTAGCGAAAAATGTTCAGATATTAAATTAATATATATAAAATTCTCTATAAAAAAGGTTCTATACACTTTTTTGCTAGGATCAATTCTTAAGGAGATATGGAGGGGGGAGATGGAAAATTAAAAAAAAGAGCGTTTTTATTGTTAAAAATGAAATGTTTAAATGTTTAAAAATAATATGTTTATTTTTGAAAATTAAGTAATTAGTGTTTAATGATGTATCATGAACATTAAATTTCGTCGAAATCTAAACTTTCATCTTCATCGAAGTTATCTTCGACGGGGTCTCCGTTCGTACATGAGCTGAGGCATCCACAGGCACCAGAGCAGGTAATCCCTGCTATGCGACAATCGCAGCGCACCCCACACCCAGCCGTGCATCGGCAAAAGATAATTTTGAAAACCGAGTCAGGTGCCACAGGGTCACTGCAATGCAGTCTATGAAGACTCTGAGAGAGTTAGGCATAAATTGTTCAGCCTCACTGCAGAAGCTAGCTGAAGGAGGATAGGTACTGTTGTCATAAGCCATGGATACAATGTCTTCCAAGATAATCTCGGCAGCTTTTTGTACAGTTCTCTCACGTTCCCTTTGTTCATCTTTACACCTTGAGATTGAGATTGAGAGAGAGAAGATTTTACCAATAAAACTACGTAAGGAGACAACAGTTTGTCTGGTGTTAATTGTACTAAAAAAAATTTGGTCCCCATATTTTTCCCTCAATCTCTCCTTAATGATCTTCACATGTGGCGGTTCTCCTGTAATAACCTGTTCCAACAACTCGTCCTTAGAATATTGGCAATTATCAGTACCTTCAATATAATCGAAGATTTCTTCCATTGCATTTGAAATCCCTTCATCTTGAAGCCGTCCAGATTTTCTTTTTTGAAGGCATGGAGGTCAACAAGAATCTTTTGTAACAATCCTCATGATATATTGCATCTGCTGCGTGTAGATAAAAAAAAGTGTAGATACTTACGTCTTACTATGTCGTTTACCCACTCATCCTTTCTTTTCTACAATCGATAATGGGATTGTCAAACGCACTGGTACGAACATGAAAAACTGTACGACGCTTAGCATAAGGATTTTATCTCCTTCTCTTCGTCATACGTTTCTGTGCAGAAAAAATACTTTGTTTTAAAATCAAATATCACTTGTCCTGAACGCAAAGACGAGGCATCACGTGATGTTGAAGGTTGATCTGAAAGAGTATCTCTCAGAAACAGTTGACTATTCTTAATTATAGATAATTTACGAATCGTTCTGTCATTTAAAAAATAATCAACTACTCCTTCAAGCGATATCTAAGGTCCAGAAACATTCCTTTTCATTAAGCAATATTCCATCCGGCGGTAATATTGCTTTTTCTCTACCTTACCCTTAAGATAATTTCGGACGTCCGCTATTCCAAACAAAACATTGTGTGCTACCATATCGTTCTTAATATTTAACTCACTCATTTTTAAAATGTTTATATTTATTTTCTGTATATTTTTTATATCATAATTATTGGAGCTCCATTTTTTCTGATAAAAAGTGCAGTGTAAACAAGTTGCAGCGAATTGTTTTAGTTGTGGTATAAACCACAAAATGAAGTATAACCGACACACGTCTTGCACTTTACCTTTCTTCTTTGATTTTTTTTCTTGTATCTTAGCTGGTGGTGGCGACTTAAACTTTAAAAAATCTGTGTTTAAAGATTTCCTTTACATATAAACCGTCAGTGCAATACTTTCATCTGGTTCTACTCTGTTTATTGTATCATGTAGAGACAAAAATTCCTTAAAGGATTGTTTAAATGTAATGTTATCATACGAATTTATATCTGCGATCATTTCAAGATTATTTCTAGATTTAGGACTGTCCTCTAGCACAAAAGTGTATAGAACCTTTTTTATAGAAAATTTTATGTATATTAATTTAATATATGAACACGTTTTCGCTACAGGCAGTATTTTTCGAGTTATTAACAAAAAACTGAAAAAAGGGACCTTTAGAGGGCTCCCCACCCTTAGCTCCACCCCCACCCCTCAGTACTTTTAGTATGTTGTTCAGGACACCTTTCGCTACAAGTGTGCCAAAATTGGCTTCTACATTGTCCCATGGCTCATTCAATATTATTTCTTAACATTTTCCTAGCTTTTCCTCATCTTAACATACAGCAAATAAACAAAAAATGGTACTAGTACATTTAAGGGCCTGCTGGCATCAGCGCGCTCAGGTGTCACTTACCTCAACTATTTGGACCTTGTCAGGTTATGTATCAATTTGAAATAGGCATTGCCTTTCATAATGATACAACAGATTATAGGAAATGAAATAAATGAGGAACATGTAGACAAAATTAAACTATAAATAATAAAACATATATTACAAGGAGTATTCATTAAATAACAATTTTTAACTAAAATATGATTATTTTTTTTAAAGTTCAATGTTTTTATTTTAAAGAGAAACGATTTGCCCGGGCAAAAAATAAAAACATTGAACTTTAAAATAAAAACATTGAAATTTAAAAAAAATAATCATATTTTAGTTAAAAATTGTTATTTAATGAATACAATATAAATATCTAAAATATTATGTTCTGATAAACAATTAAAGATTGATTATAAACAATGCTCATTAAAAACAGCAATATCTTCAAAAATTGCATCGAAAGGGTCTCTTCTTCTCTCTCAAAAATTGGGTCGAAAGGTCTTGTTGCATCCTTTTTTCTGGCATCTCCATCTAATTTTATTCCCCACTTGCAGTTTCATATGTCCATTAACACAATGCATTTTCTGGGGAATGACATTACGCTCCTGAAGAAACCTAACAGCTGTTTCTTCATCGTACACCTTCCGAAAAATCTTCTTCAAATTCCAACTCATATTTAAAGGAAATAATGACAAAACAGATTCACGTTGAACTTGACATAAACAATAACAAAACAACGAAAGGTTACTATAACAGTAGAAGATGGTTAGGAGACGCGTCACCAGAGCGCGCTGATGCCAGCAGGCCCTTAAATGTACTAGTACCCAAAAAATCCCTGAGCCATGCTCTTCCTCGGCCTCTTCAATAAAAGTTTACTAGTAGATCTATTTGGATAATAGATAAGTTAATCTATCTCAACTTTTTACCTATCCATAGTCTTGTTACTTCTCTTAATCTAACTTTTCTAAAATAAACTCTTCAGGTGAATACCTCTCTGATTGAACATCTAGCCCCTTAAAAAACTAGCTTATAGTATAACTCAAGTAGAGTAAAAGAAGGATCCTTTATTTTCATTTATTACGGGATCCAACCAGCTAATTTCTATCCTTTACAGGAGCCAGGTGACGAGGACGTAAGTTCACTGTGGTCTCTTTGCCAACGGAAAGTTAATGAAGGGAATAGACTGGGTTAGCCTCAAATAATGTAATCCCTTGTCCAATAAAGTTAAATTTGGTCCTCAATAGCAAATTGTCATATTTTTCTTAGCCTATCATGAAGGGTTACTCCGAAAAGATTATCTACACGTATTTCAATAAGAAACAAAATGTATCTTCAGCGGAAAAACATTGGTTGACGTGCAGGACAATGAATCATAAACCTTACTTTTAAAGAATGCAAGACTTTAGATACATTTTTTTTTCAACTACAATGTCATGAGACCTTTGAACTCAAGTGCTAAACTAATGGTGTTCCAAATTTACGATTATAATTCTCGACTTATCACTTTCAACAAGAATGATATGGGTTGAGAGCTACTTCGTGAGGATGCAGGTATGGAATTTCTTTGTTATATAAGATTTATTTTGGTATGAATGTATATGAATATAAATAACAAGAGTGCAGAAATTTTCATTCAAAGCATTGATAGTAGTTGGTGATACAATGCATGGCAGTATAACAGGGTACCAGAGTATTCATCAATGAATTTCAGAATGCATTTTTGAGACTTATCTGAGGATACAGGTCCTTTAAAATCGATGCTGAAACATTTTTAAAAGACCTTTTTGTTGTTTTATAATTTCTACACAGGATTTATTAAAAGCTTTTCTAATCCAATCAAGGGAAGTACAGAAGATTCTGGCTATGAACAAATGAGCCATCCATCTGAGTATCAAACATAAATAATTGTCATAATTCATTTAATTGTTATATGATATAATTTTTTTAAATATTTTATTTGAAAAGAAAACATAGGGCCAGAGCCGGGACTCGAATGGTGGCTGAGATGGTTGAGGCATCACCGCAGAGGTGAAATACCGGGGTTCGAGTCCCGGTCCTGGCCATATCTTTTCTTTTCAAATAAATATTTAAAAAAATTATATCCTATAACAATTAAATAAATTATAATAATTTTAATGACTTAAAGTCAACAAGATCCAAAAATAAAGTAATGTTCAATTAACATTCTCCCCGTGTATAGATCACAAATTGCGAGAACACGGAGATATAGGAACAAGTGAAAAGAATTGATAGGGCTGGCCGAGAAACATGCCAGGGTGGCTGAGATGGTTCAGGCGTCACCATGGAGAGGTGAAATACCAGAGTTCGAGTCCCGGTCCTGGCCATATCTTTTCTTTTCAAATAAAATATATAAATAATTGTCATGTAATATTAGTTTATGTATCATATATCTGTGCATAGTGGGCTAAGTTGAATTTTGTGAATTTCAAGCTATCTACTTAGAATCGTAATCTGTTTCTCTTTCCTCGTGTCTAACACGCTAAGTGCTCTGTCCATTGCAATGAAGGATATCCCTTTTGAATCGTGGGCTGATACTTCAATCTTGAACTTAAAATAAGTTCAGAAAAATTACAATTCTAAGTAGATAGCTTGAAATTCACAAAATTCGACTTAGCCCACTATTATCCCACTATAGCCCACAGGTGCCACTTATAACAACTAACCTGTTCAATCAAAATCTTACTATTCGATAATTATAATTAATTGCTCTACTTTTACTAAATTCAGATGATGAAAGTGATTAAACACATCAGTTTAGATTATTGTTTATCAAATATATTTGTTTCATAGTCTTCCAAGTTTTCTTTATTAAAAATAAATTACCTTTCAAATATACAATTGCCTGATAATATACAGGAATGAAAGTGTTCATTCCTCACTTCTTTAAAAATTGGGTTTATTTTTCAGTGATGTCCTAGGTTCTCAGTCCTTTGACTATATCGTTCTATGCCTTTCCATTAAATCAATTTTAAATTTCTAAAATTAAAAATTAGTTTCTAAACTGCCCCATGCATTAAATTCAATACAACTACTTCAGTTAGTGCAAAATACTTTTAAACAAATAAAGTCCATGTATTTATATAAATGCATACACAATTCATATAAACATAATTGTATTTAATATGATTTATGGAGCAGTTTAAATACAATTATTTAAAGAACAGTTTAAATCGATTATCCAAATTTTTTATTATCCAAACCATCCCTGACAACATTAGTTCGGATAATCGAAGCTCCACTGTACTTGCCTTCATTCCTCCCTAAATTTTGTGGTACTTCCATATTTATTTGTTTAAAAGGCAGGCTATTAATATAGGAAATGGAAAATGGAAAGGATTTGAAAACAAAATAAAACACATTTATATTTTTACATTTTTTTTGGTTTGTTTATTCAAAATGCAAATGTTACGTGAAAAATTAATTTTGGTTTACTTTTTGTACATTATGTTTAATTTTTTTTTTCTTCAGTTCATTTCAACCTTTTTTCCCTGGTGTTAAAAAAAAAAGATGATTAGATACATTCCCCTGGGGTTTAGATACCCACTAACATTTGATTTATCTTACATATTCTCATATTTCAACTATGGGCAAGATTATAGCCCTATACTAAGGTGGTAGGGGGACCCACCATGATGGACTTTTAATTTGATTTTAGAGTTCATTATTTTTTAGGCAGTGACAATGATGTTACAAACAAAAATTGAACGTATCTCGACGACTGTCACTTCAGGATTTAACAAACTTCGTCGTGACCGTAATGGGGCTCACAAACACCTGCATTTTATTGGCAACAAAACCTATATTCAAAGATTTTTTTTCTCTACATTTTAACTCTTAAAAATTTACTTTTACTCTTGAATCATATTTAAAAATCCATTCAACTTTTGAAAACAAAACTTGTGTAATTCAAAACATTTTTAGTAATGTGGTAGTGATTCATTCATACAAGTTTGGAATATATGTTATAAAATCAGTATTGTGATTTCGATGGTTAGGGCAAGAAATACATTATTTAAAACAAATCAGAAAACATATACTAAAAAAATTTAAAGATACAAGCTCTCACATTCTTTCAAATCCATTACTTAACATCTTTCAAACCCGATTTTACTTATACTCATCTCATAAAAAAACAATGCCACCACAGACATATTTGAATCTTAATTTTTTCCTTGAAAACATTTAAAGTTTCATATCTACGATACGAAAAATGAAAAAATAAATTAAAAACACATCCTACAATGAAAAACATATAAGCTGAGCTCAAGAGATTAATCAATTTAAATTAATTTATTAATTGGATTGAATAAAAATTGTAGAACAAAATAAATGTTTTCAAGTGGAATAGAATATAACTAAGCATGCACAAAAACGACTATAAATATCATTAATTAATGGCTAAATGGAGAAAAATACGATTTCAGGAATAGAAATCAAATGTTCAGGCAGGCGATACCTATTATCCTAAAGCTGCAAGCAATATATAAATGAAAACATACTTTATTTGTATCATTTTTTAAAATTTAATATGTTAAAAGAAATAGAAAATAATATCAATCACTACAGAAATGAAAGCAAACAAGAATACCGAGGGTCGAGACAAAAATAAAAACTGTACTAAATTCAAATGTGATTTTTAACTGCCAAATGATCTCTTAATATTAAATATTAAAAGAATCCATGAATAGTTTATAAATTAAATGAGCAATATATAAAAAAAAACAATAAATAAAAATTATATCTTTTTCAGCCCCATTCTTTATGACCTAATTATAAAAGAGATCCTTCAACAGCCTTGCAAAGACTAAGTCACGACAAGAAATCTTTACAAACTAAAATCTAATGAATGAAATAAAAAAAAAATGTTTAAAAGAATAAATAAATAAAAAAAATAAAATTCCAAATATGGAGCCAAAAAGGAAGTCATTTAAGATAACCCTCTTATATCACTCCTTCTCTCAAAGAATGAGAAGTTAAAAAAATAAAAAATACCTTGAGCAGATAAAAAAAAACATTCGTTTTCGGTGGTAAATTATCAACTGAGTAATTGTGAAAAATAAACATGGATTTTTAAAAAAAATTGGAGAAAAAAATCATAGTTGTTTTGAAGTTCAGGCTGTACTCTCGTCCACAGTATTATGCACTGCCTGTGTTGTCTCCTGCAAAAAAATAAATCAAAATTACACAATCATCTACTAATTTAAAAACATAGGTATGCAACTATGATTTATTCCTTTCCCTTTATTAATTAGTTAATAACGATTTTTAGGGACTAATGTAATGATCATTGTATGGTGAGAATGATCGGTTTCATATTGTTATTCCTTTTCCACTTTTTATCTTCATGGCCTCTCTAGCTGCTTTAATCACAAAACCAACCGTCCGTAAGACATATATGACCCTATCAAGACTGTTCCCTACCTGGTCCAAGATACAAATAAATTGACAAGATAGCAGTATCATTTATGACCCCTTATCCCTCTGGAAGGAACACAAGATGTTGCTTTTTTCACCAGGTTGGATAGATCTCTTCAGAGGACAGATTACATCTGTGAAATTCTCTAAACTTATCCTCAAAGCCAGTTTTAATCCAAAATTTGATGTTATCTGGTCCCAGATTTTGATGCCGTTTTTCTCTTTCATTAAGGTCCAGTTCTTCTAGTGTGATTTTTTTTTAAACATTCCAGATCAATCTTTTAGACTTTACGTTTTAGTTGGGTGACTTTATTAAACATTATTGCTCCTTGCAAATATATACTGTACATGAATTTGCTATTCACACTTATCTGGAAAGAAGCCATTCAAGTCATTTGTCCATAAGGTTTATTAGTCCTCATGGAAGAAGTGTCATGAGAGCACTTCAGTGTTCAGTGTTAAATGATTCTTATAAAGTAAAAACTTATAAATAGAGGTAGGATCAAAGATTTTATGTAGGACCTTTCTCTGGAATATTTTAATGATCTAACTTATTTGTATCCATGTTTTGCTCTCTAATATTTCAAATTAATTTTCTAAATCCTGAGAGTTTGATGTTAAAACTCGAGAACTTATAATTGTTTGCTAACCCATTATCACAGTTTGATATTATTTCAATCCAACTCAAGCCTTTAAAGCTTTGATTTAGAAATTACATTTTAGTTTTTTTTTTAACAATAAAAATTAACCTCTCCTAGTTTTTTTATTATTTAACAAAGCTTGTGACAATGTGACTTGAACTTTTTTTCTAATTATCTAATTTATAAAAATATTTATTTATGACATTGAATAAAATTGAAATATTTAAAAAATATGGCAAAACTGAAGTATGCAATTATTACAGGATATCAGTGATAGAATGATTAAGATAATTAAAGGCTTTCTGATTCATTTAATGCAAGTCTGGTGTGAAACCTTAATTACAAAGGAACAAGAGGGATTTCAAAAAGGAAGAATCTTTGTTGTACACATTTTCTTATTATTGTCACTTATCAATATTAATCTTCAAATAAAGGCTTTTATGGTCCATTTTTAGATTGCAGAAAAGCATCTGAATCCATTAACCATGAGCTCTTTTAGTTATAGTAGTTAAACTTTGATGCCAGCAGTAAAATTGTGAGATTTCTCGAAGCTTTATGAGATAAAGATACAATACTACAAATAAAAAAATCAGGGATGAAGAGCCAGAGAAAATTAGAATTACCTTACGACTATTAAAAAGTGAAACTCTGAGTCTGATTCTTGTAATTGTATGTTTCATATTCATTACTTTATAAGCATACTATACCCTACTTTATAACTGTATAGAATTTTTCTCTTACACATATTTATTGAATGTATAATATCCTCTTATATTGTACTTATTTATTTCTAGTTATAGTATAATAAGCTAACTACCCCTGTAAGTCTCAGATGATTATAACAGACATAAATCAATAAACAAACAAAGGTTTTGGAAATAGTGTGTATCTCCCACTTTAATTAGCGAAAGGTGAAACAAAATTAAATGTTTTAAGCATGCTGAAGCAAATTAAAATATGTTAATGTACAAACCTGTTGGTAAGAGGCCCAGTAAAAAATGTTTACAAAGGTAATTCCTGTATAATTGTGTATCAAACCCAAAAATTCAAGAAAAAAAAAATCAATTTTAATTACTTGGTCAGTCCATAACGGCCAGGGACTTACTTAACAGAATTTATCTATTGTTATATTTCCCAGTTTCAAGTGGGCATTTAATAATTTAAGAACCACAACCAGGATTCTTTTGGTGTTATTAGGCCGAATGAAGATCACAAAAATAAAAAATAAATAGTTATTAATTATAAACCTGAGGTGGAGAAGCAGCCTCTTAGGTACGGACTACTAGCATTACCATACATTTAGAAGCAATCATTCGATTAAAAAAAATGAGAAAGAAATATTTATTAAATATATACCTGATGTGGAGGTGCTGACTCAGCAGTTTCTATTTTGATCTCACCAGGCTCCGACTAAAAATAAAATATGTAAAAAAAAAGTCATAAAATTAAAAAAATAAATAAAAAGAGAATTTCAGAGACTGGGTAGCCCTTAATAATTTTGATTATTTATTTTCAATGATAGTAAACCACAAAAAGGTTTGGTGCACTTTAAGGCAGGCGATTATTTATCATCAACTGAATCATACATTTTTTCCAAAAATTATACCAATAAAAACTGAAAAAAGTTCTGGAAAATACGAAGAAAAAAAAACTTATTATTATTATTATTATTTCTATTTTACTCAGTTGCTCTGTAAGTGGTTGCAGTACCTATTTGTCTACATTTTTTCACCTTACCAATTTCAGGCAGGTTTTGCAATATTGTTGTATGGTCAACTCCCCTTCCCTTTTGAAAGGTTTTTCACAGTCATCCCAAAACGGTCTGCTGGTTTATTTTATAATAAAAATAAACAGATCAAAACATTTCAAACTAACATTGGATCATTAACTTTAATCTCCGAAAATCCTGTTTTTTTTTCAGGAATTATTAACCGTGCAGGATTTCCAGTGTTTCATGTTTATACTAGCATTAAAAAATTACACAATCATGGGCTGAATTCATAATGTTATCAAATTCAAAATAACAAAAGGGAACACTTTTGAAAAAACCTTATTTGAAATGTAATTCTATCAATAGGACTATAAGCGAGGTTATGCCAAAAACAAAAGCATAACAAAAACAGGGAGACAACCATTTAAATGTATATAAAAACTGACACATTATATGCATCAACCTATACCATATTAAAAAATGAATGTTAATTCACCTAATGGTAATGATGAAATAAGTGAGCTTTGCTATTTATTCTAAAACGTGAAAATATTAATAGGTAATATTAATCAAATATAAATTAGAAAAAATAATAAAATGCAATATTTTTTTAAATATTATTACAATCTTGTTTTATTTAAAAACTAGCGACCCACCCCAGCTTTGCTCAGGTAATAAGGCATATTATGCCTACATAATTTGTCTGTGTAATGTATTTTTATCACGTACCAGTCACTAAGGACCACGCGAATATCATTGGTTAGGCTTCTTTGGGAGTCTTGATTTTCTTTCTTTCCATCTCAGCTAATGTACTTTATTACATAGAAATTATAAAAATAAATAAAAACCAAATATTTCTTTATATACAAATTTATTATCTAGCACGTCAAATAATTGCACGGGATTAGGCAGCGTCTTCGGTGAAACCCATCGATATTTCAACCAATTTACACAAAACCTCGACAAATTATATACCTAAACCTTCCTGATGAATCACTCTATCTGTTGGTGTAGACCGCATGAAAATCCGTGCAATAGTTATTGAGTTTTATTATAAGTAGTATAAGTAATTATACCACGAACAAACGCGGGCAAGGACTTTGTGTTATAATACGTATAGATAAAACAAGGATACCAAATTAAAAAATGGATGAAGAGATATACACAAGGGACATGTACTTACCTGAATTTTTTTTTTATTGAAGTAGAAAAAGTCATGTACTCATCGTTCCTTTCCTTTTTAATAGATCTATTTATAAACACTATGTAACTATTTACTGACAGCTTTGATACTAAATAAATTTCTACTCTATGCTACCTCTAGATTATGATTATGGCATAATTGAATGAGATAGGGGATTATCAGAAAGTTTGCAAATTATTTTCATATGCAATTTTTTCAATGACTCATTTACCAATGAATAGGAATATGTCAAGATTAATAAATATATCAAAATACTTGCACCTATTTTCCTTACATTGTTTAGACTTTTAACTATTATCTTCTAATGACAGCAGGATCTCAAATCATGGAATTGAGGAAGAAGCTTAATGGAAGCCAAGCAGGCGATAGTATAAAGTTGAACACCGGGAGACATTGGCATTTAAGCTTTATATGCTTAAATATAAGCTTTTATAAGCCTTTGCTGTCAGAGTAATCTGATGTCAATAAAATAAGAATAAAGTTAGAAGTAATAGAAATCCCGCTTTTGAACAAGCAATAGAAACAAAATGCAAAAAAAGATTTGGACACAACCCATTAAGAAAGCTATATGCTAAAAGATTCTTTTAACAATTATGATCATCAACTAAAAGATTTTTGAAGAAACACTATAGCAGAATATCACTGAATAATACATACTCAAATTCTCTTTAAGACAACATTTCTAAACATTTTTTTTGTATTTCACAAAGATATATTAAAAGCCTAACTGAATCCTCCAAATGTGACTATGATAAATCTCCCTCATTTACACCGCCGATCTTAAATTTTATCTTCTTTATTTATGCAGAATTTTTATGTCTGAACCTGGCCAAAGGAATTCGACCATAGGTTTCTACAATTTGGCAGTCATCACAAACTTTATCAAACAATTTTGCAAAAGTGAGTGGAGTTACAATTTCAATTTAATTTTTTTCATGATCAATATTTTTAAGATATCAGAACACACAGTTGCTTTAAGTTGGCTGAGTCTATTATACTAAACGATAAGCGAAATCTAACTTTCACAAACATGCAGCTAATAGACAATTAGAACAGAAAGAAGATTTATAGTGCACATTTGCAAAGATACATAAAGAAGAATTATAAACTGTATAATATAGATACAGAAAGAAATACTGGAGTGTATATTTAATAATATAGTTAAATATAGTACCTTAATGCCCTTGTCCTGCCGGTTAGGTCTCCTGTACCTAGGTCTGCCCCTCCCACCACGACTGCCCCTGACAGGTGGTGGGCCCCCGCTGTTTCCACCTATTTCTCCTTGCCCTTCTTTGCCCTCACCGTCCTTTAAATAATTAAAAATACAATTACAGATCTGTAGGAAACTAGTTAATTATTAATAAAAAATAAACAAATTAGCAACACAAATGGGTGATTCCATTCTGTGTTTATTAATGTCTTGTACTGTTTTCTCCCACTAGTCTTCCATTAACAATCAATTTATAAAATTGTTGAATCAATATGATCCTCTTGAACATATATCATAACTTGCAGTCCACAGAAAACTTACAGTTTCCTACAAACATAACTACAAAAAAATTTTATTGTAGAATTAAATGTTTTTAAAATAAAAAAAGTAAGTTAGAACAGAATCTCCCTGATATATAAAAAAGAATGTGTCTAAAATCTGAATACAGATAAATCTATTTAATATCCTCAGCCTGATATTAAATGTTTTATAAAAAAATAAATATAAGATTGGATAAAAGTACGAGATATTGCTTAGCTAAACATACTTGTGGTGGGCGAGAAATTGATCTTCCTT
Source organism: Arma custos (assembly GCA_037127475.1). NCBI lineage: Eukaryota > Metazoa > Arthropoda > Insecta > Hemiptera > Pentatomidae > Arma > Arma custos. The sequence continues at coordinate 78,036,727 of CM073764.1, forward strand.
TTCCACCTCTACCTCTGAATGGGAATCTAAACCTTCTTCCCCTTCCCCTTCCACGAGGCACATCGCCTCTGTCGTCCCCGCCTCCGACAGCATCATCACCACCTTCTCCTCCAGATTTATCTCCACCGTTTTTATCACCACTCTATAAAATTAAAAAACTGCAATGTAGTTGGATAAAAAATAGTCTTCTAAAGTTAGATAGTCTCCTTAATTTACTTAATTAATAATGTAAGTAAATAGTAAAGTAACAAATAATGTAACATTTAATTAAATAAGAAAAAAAAAAATAGACAGTCTTAGTCTCAAATTATTGAAAAAATATTTGAACAAAAACTGTCTAAAGAAATACCTTGTACTTACTTATACACAAATCAATTAAAGATCCTATTTTATTTAAAAGCATTATTTCTCTTAATTTAATGTTAATCTTTATCTAGATAATAATCTCCTTGGATTACTGTATGTAAGTATGTGTGTTTGAATCTACAAACAAACAAATTAACAAACGTTAATACTGACTATTATAAGTATAAGCATGAGAATAAATTAGGTAAAGATGGCAATAAAGAAAAGTCTATTCACAGCCAATAAATGCTACATTTATCTTCATTAACATAGAAAGACAGAAATCCACAATTTAATGAAGATAAGCATTCATAAGACACTGATCAACTATGTTAATTTACAGTTTAATATGTTGGATGTTAACAGAAGCATAAAAATCTTATTTCTCCTTCAATTTGAATAAACAACATTTGGTCCTCTACATATGGTGGATCCAAACCAACAAAAAGTTTAAGGACTGTACAAGTACCCTGACATGGTTACGAGTTATCATACTTGGCCGATTAATTGTAAGGATTTAATCAGACCAGATAACTAGAACCAACATAAGAAAGCACAAGTTTGTAGTTAAGTGCATATTCTATTATTTGTGTCATTAAAAAAGGAGTGAATTGATTTATAAATGGCATTAATACATTACAAAGCTAATATCTTTTTCTTTGAGGAAGTTTTAAAGTAAACATGACTTATATAATTACCTGTTGCCTTCTGGGATAGGATGAGCCCATAAACCTTCTGTTTCTGTATCTTCTAGGTTTGGCATCATCTCTGTTTACTGTTCCTTCTTCTTCATTACCATCTGTAATCAAATGTACCCACTATATAAATTTAAAGCATTTACTTGATTGATTGTTAAAAAAGAAAAGATTTATAAGGATCCATACCAATCATCAGATCCATTAAACAAGAAAACTGGAATAAGTTTTTATTTATAATTAAATTTTAACTATTGTAGGTATAGTTACTTAGATACAGGTATTAAGACAGATTTAACACATTTAATACAAAATTTACTATCTGTTCCGTAGTTTGTCGCTTCGAGTTAAGTTACAACTAATTTTAACTTTGTTTTCTTTTTAATATTCTCGAAAATAAAAATAATCATGAGTTTTAAAATGGAAAAAAGAGTGTAATTTTGAGAAAAGTATATATTTCAATAAGCATTTCATCAAGAAATAAAATCTGTACTCCTATGCTTCGAACAGTTAGTTGAATCATTTATTTCTTGATGAAATGATTACTGATATATTACTCACGACTATTTATATTTTCGAGAATATTAAAAAGGAAACAAATGAAAGGTAAACACTAGTTGTGACTTGGCTCGAAGCAACAACCTGCGGAACTGATACCCAACATTATGTCAATATTATGAGCTCAAATTGTTTTAACAAAATTCACTAATGTCACCCATCAAATTTTAAGTTTATGAAGTTCAGATTACCCAATTCACTTTAAACATAGAAACAAACAGGCTAAACATATTAGTAAATAATAATAAAAAAAGAAATTGTGTATTTTTTAGAAGTAGGCTGGATTAAGAAAATTCTTATAAATAATGCTAAACACTGAAATGAGGTACATACCCGTGGTGGGCTGGGCAGGGGGTCTCCTACCACCACCACGGCCCCTAAAGAACCACTGGCGGTAGCCTCGGCGTTTGTCAGCTGCATAGGGACTTCCTTTGACTGCCTCACCTCCAGGGCCTGTTACGTTAGCAGCCTCATTCCCCTTTTCACCAGCCACAACGTCGAATTCGACTGTCTCCCCGTCCCCGACCGACCTCACCGCTTTTTTTGGGTTGTTCTTGACAATAGCAGACTGGAGAATAAATATATAATTATAATATCCTAAAATGTTTCACTTTCGCTGAGTTTATTCTGTTTGTTATAACATTAAAAAAAAAAAAAGTAGGTGAGATTTGAACAGAAATACATGTAAATAAAATTTCAACACAATAGTTTTGATTCTATTTAGCTTTGTTACTTAACAACCTATGTTATTCATTGAATATGGAAAAAGATACATAATTTTAAGGCCATAAAATGGCATTGTGCCATGATTTTTACCAGAATATTCCATTCCACCTAAATCTCTGGCAATTTTTTTTTTTTTTTAATTCATAAGCGGATACTAATTCTTAAAACTAAAGTAACAGTTTTGGTGTATGAGCAAAAATTCCAAAAATTGGAGAAGAAAGCCTAATAAATTCATGGTCATCTCAACTGTGAGAAAGCATTAGTTCCAAATAGTTACAGTAGTGTTACGGTCACAGAGAGAAGGATGGAAGGAAGGGATTAACGTCTTAAGCCTGTCGGCGGAAGAAATTAAGATTGGATTAGAACCTTCTCCAACATACTAGAACCTATTAATTTCTATATTGAAATTTATCTTTGTCGGTAGAGATTAAGAAGATTGTTCTGGAATGTTTCAGATTCCCCCACTCCATGTCGGCCTTGCCTATTTAAATACCCTCTCGGCGCGAGTCAGTCAGTATTAAACCGGGCAGTGTGATGAACTAGTCAGTGGTAAACCGGACAGTGTGATAAACTTGTTTCAGAGAACTGTGACAGTTTTGTGAGTGTAATAAACTGTTTCTGTTTGTTACTGTGTGTCAGTTTGTTATATTTGGAAATTCTTACGGTCGGTGGACTTTAATTAGTTAACTGTAAGTGTTAATTCGTAGTTATAAGTTCTAGTGTAATTTTATAGTATTCGTACAAATTTATGTAAATAGTTAAGTCATTTAGAATTAGTAATATATTATATTATTGTAATAATTAAATAAGAGTTAGGCCTAGATAATAAATATTTAGAATATTGTTATTGTAAATTTATATTAGTTTAATAATTTAATTGTTTGTAACTTCATTGTTTTCTTTTTATCATTTTATTAATAGACATCAGTATCTTTAATTTAGGAGTAGTTAAATTCATTTTAACACCCAGTAGCCCGTAACAGTAGTTTTATTTCTGCTGTCTTGGTATTATCTCATTATTATAATAACACTCAAATATTTAGATTCATGACCAACTGAAATATGATTTTTCTTGATTCTAAAAATGCAAATCAAAAATGCAAGTAAGGGTATCAATGTGCAAAAGAAATATTATTACAATTCATAAATTGCTAATACTATACCTGGTGTACAAATACATCTTCACCGGTATCTTTCCTGAAACAAAAAAAATATATATTAAAATTTTAGTATTTATTATGATTTAAAAATAAACCTATCAATTATTATACAATGACTTATTTTAATATAATTGGTATAAAAATATCTGGTCTCTGCACCCACAATTGTATTTATCACTTTGGCTTGGAGTCCAGATAATCAGATTATCTTTCAAATCGTATAGAAAACACAGGGAGAAAAAAGTTTTCAATTTTTAAATTAACTAAACAAAGGTGGACTGTTTTTAGTGGGGAGCTTGATCAAAAAGGCTTTAAAAAGCTTATTGTTAAGTCCAATAAAGACATTATCACTACAGTAAACCTGCAGTCAATAAATTTTACACATTTTATTTGCCGTTTTGACCAAATTTTTAGAATATCACTATTCATAAATACATATCTGTACCTCAGAGGTAAACTATCGTAACTGACATTTTTCAAACTTTACAGGAGAGCAGTTTTAATGTTAAATTTTCCTTTTTATTGTTGTTCACGGTATTTAATGATAATTAGATGTCATCAAGATCAAGATCAATGATGACCTCTAATTATCATTGAAAACCGTGAACAGCAATAAAAAGGAAAATTTAACAATAAAACTGCTCTCCTGTAAAGTTTGAAAAATGTCAGTTACGATAGTTTACCTCTGAGGTACTGATATTTAAAAATAATCACAAAATTGTACCCTCATTATTATACTTATTTTAAGAACTTAGGAAAGCAAAGCAGTTGGACTCTCTAATCGGCTTTAAGGAATCAGATGTTACAAGAGGATTGCATGGCTTCTACATCGGTTGCTCAACAAAAACTCCCAGTAATTTAATTCCACAAGAAGATGAAATATACAAATATTTCTTATAAGACATGTTGTATATATTAAGTTATTGAAAAAAGAAGGGAAAAAGTACTTGTAAACATAAAAAATAAATAACAAAAATAATTGTTTTGGAACTACTAGACTGTTTATTTCTCATTAATGTTCCAAATAAAATATTAATATAAATAAGTTACCATAAAAAGGTGGAGAGATGAAACAAATAGACCTAAGAGAAGTTATTTACTTTTGTTTCTCCATTAAATAAATGAAGTTTTGATAACTACAACAATTTTGGTATTTCACTAAATGACAATAATTCACAGTTACACGAAATACAATTCACACCCAACACGAAAATATTTTACAACCTGTACAGCGGGTTCTTTTCAAGTGCCAAGAGACATGTGCCACCCTTGTATCTGCTTTATTTCAAGAGGAAAAGGAGAGAGTGGGAGGGAAGCATTTGTAGACAGAGATAGAAACCATTGAAAAGTATAGCCGGGCAATATGAAATATTCTCCAACCCCTTTGGACATCGGCAACCCCTCGGCAACACCCTCTGACGAGCTAATATCCCGGCGATATTGCCGGGCGATGTCTAAATATGTCGACAACATTACCGTAAAATAAGACCTATGTAAACGCACCCTTACATAGTCTATTATTTTTATCTATCCTAATTATATGTCCAAGAGATTTCAGCCTTGTTTTCATAATTGTTAATGGTGTTCCTAAGTCCTTCCCCTCTTTATACAATTCTCAATTATCCCTCCTCAGTAGGTACCCTCCTTCACTTTTTTCTACCTAGACATGTCCCTCAAGATATTCCTTTGTTTCTGCTCTGTACAATATAACCAGCTCCTGGTAAATTGTCTTGAACATTTACTTTCCCAAATAAAGAAAAAAACACATCCTCTTCACTCTACATTACAGAACTATCTATTTTACTCTGTTACGTTTTAAGTATTAATTACATGACCAAAAGTTCTTAAAGATAAAACATCATTTAGTCTTCAATTCAACAAGGTATGGTTTTTGTTTACCACTCATGTCCTACCGTTTGTAATAAAAATGATCCCCTTATTTAATTCTAGAAAACCACTATTTAATCAAAATTTTCAAAACAGCATAAACATAATGGAAGGTTAATATGAATAAAATACTTATATATAAAGTTAATAAATTCTGCAAATTAAAGGAAAATACATGAAATTGTTTATTTAATTGGTGAAGAAAACATAAACATGTTTTCATCACCAATATACCTATTCAAAAGTAATATAAAGGTGTTTAAGATAGTATATACATAATTCTATTTTTAATATTATACATTAATTACGAAACTGTTAGATTTCAGTTATGGAACAAATGAAAAAATCACAGACTGGTCAATAGTATTTCTAAAAATGATGGAAACAACTCACCCCAAAAGTAAGATATATTTTTATGAAATGTGTAGGCTTACTAACTGTAAGAAAACAAGAAAAAACCTGTACAAATACAACTCATAATGAGTATAGGTTTCAGTAAGTGTCTACCACCATACTGTTTCTTTGATAAGGGTTGTGGAGAGAGGTGATTTGTCTTAGATCAAGCTCAACCAAAAGGTTTTTCCCTATACTGGGTACCCACTTTATAGAGGCTGGGTGAGCCCTAGGAGGGTCCCAGATTTCAAAAGTATCCACCTCCAGCTGTTAATTATTATCACTGGCTCTACAACCCAGCAGGGGTCCTGGCCGCATCAAGGCATCGCCTCCACACTTCTCTGTCCTGCACCAAGGTCTTCCAAGCTCTGGATCCAGCTGTTAATAAATTAAATAAAATCTGCCACAGCCAGATGTTTTTGTTATCAAACTGTAAGAAATATAGTAATGAAGCATCAGTTTTTTATTTATGAAAATTCTGTGTACAAAATTGTAGTTTTTTGTTTATATAATTAGCCTTTTTTTCTTCTAAAAATTATAAATTATACTTATAAGTCTAAAATAAACACTTTTGAGAATGATGTTTATTTTATTGATTTTTCTTTTTTATGATGCTGGTATTTAATACGTATATTTTCCAGTATATAATGAGGTCGTGCATATTTTATACTTGAGATTTCTGTGCTTAATTGTAAATTTTTTATGAAATTTTTGTGTTTGTTGATATAAATACATTATCTACTTATGACTATGTCATATTAGGTGCTAAGTTCCTGGTTAAAAATGTAATGTAATATAATATTGTCGTATTATACATGCAAGTATGTTTTATTTGGGATTTATGCGCATAAATAGCAATTTTTCCCCTTTATATTTCAATATTTTCGTTGAATCTACTTATGACCATGTCATATTTTTGCTCGAGTTTTAAAGTTTTTGGCTAGCTGTATAATATAATGTTATGATCATTTTCTAATACGAGAATCTGCAATTTATGAGGTACACGTTTTGTATACGTCCAACCCGTATTAAAACAAGCATGGCTCAAGGTTGGGCCTAGTTGTTGATGCATCGGCCGGTTAGTGTAATGGAGCTGAAGTATACCGGTAGAGATCGTATACGATTGCTACCTGGTTTGTTGAAATATTATTCCTACCTCTTTGGAAAAGATTCGATTCTATTAATATAAAAGGGACGGAGACTCGAAAGTATAAAAAGAAGTGTGCGCCTAGGGGAAATGCGCATGCGCGGGTCGATGATCGAGGTGGGGGCACCGCATGCAGCTGTCACCGACCCTACCTCCCTCTCTCCTTATTACATCCTTTGTCTGCAAAAACTACAAGCCACCAACTATTTATATTTTAAAAATATTGGAACTACACTTGAAGATAACATGGCAGGATCTAAAGCACCGTGAACTGAAGAATGATCAGCAAACAGAATACGGCAGTTAACTAAAAATAGATTACAATGAATCCGCATAATAAAAAGATCACCTGTATCATAAACTCGAGAGTTATACTACCCACATTTAAAATATTTCGGAAATTATTCCGCTGGTTGTCGCTTGGAGTTAAGTCACAAGTCCTGTCCCTTTCAATATTTTCCAAAAATACAAGTTATCATGAGCTTTAGTATGGAAAAGAGAATATAATTATGGGAAATGTGTATACTTTAGTATTTATTTCATGAAGAAATAATCGTTTCGACAAACATAAATCGTCTATCCTTCGAAATTTTAGTTGAAACTTTTATTTTTTTGTGAAATGATTACCGAAATCTACTCATAACCCATAATTACATTATTATAATCACATTCTCTTTTCATACTAGGATAACTTGTATTTTTGGAATATACTAAAAATGAAACGAATAAACAATTAATACTTGTAACTCAACTCGAAGCGTCCTTCACAGATACTGTCGTTCCACATGAAATTTAATTTTTCAAAGGAAAAGTTACTCAGTAAAACAACTTTGTGAAATCAAACAAAACATTTATATTCAAAACATTTACCATAACTTTCTATAAATTTATCCCATCGCTCCATCAAATTTTCAATCCCTTAACAGAACAATGCAGGGTATTGTGATGATATTAATTCTGGACATGCGTCTTTGACTTGAGAATCATTTTAAAAAATTTTACCATTTAAGGAAGTGGTCCAAATTTCTGAGTAGATATTTCTAGATAAGTCTGTTGAATAAGTTGGGTGTGGGAGGACTCTGAACCCAACTCAACTCGTTTAGTTTCTTCACTGACTTTTGTGAAACATGAGGTCTGGCGTTGTCGTTGAGAGTAGGTCCCTTCCGATTAACCAATGTATGTTGTTTTTTTATTGATAAGTTTTTGTATCAGTATGTCAATATGCCTAAAGTACGATGTGGACGTAATGTTCGCGCCTCTGTGTAGAAAGAATGAATTAATTAATATGCCGCCAGCTGAAAATTTCTGGAATCGTTGCAGCACACAACGAATGCGATGATAATGTTTCTTGCAGCTTGGGCTGCTTAAGTGTACAACTTTCAACTCATAAAAAAAAATTACACCCAAATCGCTTGTATCCATAACCATATTCGACAGCATGCTAAACAATGCTCAATAAATTATAGTGATAGTAAATGTTATTAAAAAAAAAGGATTAATAACAGCTCATAAACAAGGTAAAAACAGAATTCCACATTGAATTTTAGAAATAATAAAAAAGGACATATAATATAAAACGACCCAATACTAACAAGGGATACCAGGACATCTTAAGCTCCATTCAATATCATGTCATTTTCATTATTCCATTAGTAAAATAAGTAAAGAGTAATGAACCCACTATCTATCTGAGGGAATACCTGTCCAAATCTCGGCTCCAAAAAGTATACGGTGGGTCTACTTTTCATAACCCCTAATGGGAAGTTTCCCTACTAAAGTTGGTTCGTTGTTGACTTAGAAACTTACTGGATATTCGTCCAAGCTACTGTATCTCTCGAATCTCCAACTAAGTGTTTTTAAGATTTCATTAATTTTTCTTTTTATCATTTATCCGAGAAGTGTGTTATTATGATAACGCAAACCACAGTTTCTAAAATTTCTCTGAGAGAAAGTATTTTTTTAAATTAATTCTCATGAAAATACTTTAGAAGATTGAAATAACCATGAAATGAGCAGTATGTCGAAAATCTATTTTCAATCCAGAACGCTAATTGGTATTATAATAATTAAGAGCAAATAATGCCAAAAGTCGAGAAGAGGGGGTTTAAGACAAGCTATATTTATTTTTTGTTAAAGTATCCAATAATTTAATTAATGCTAATAATAATAATTATCCGATAAATAGTTTACAGAATTACTTTTAGCTTTTATTAATATATCTTATTTATAATTGTCATTTAGCGCTCTCGATTTTAAATAGACTCGTTTCTCATTTATTTCAATCCTCTACATCACTGTTGTTGTAAGATTCCTAAAATAAAAAAGGAGGATTTCCTAAAGAGAATCTTATGCGATCAAGAACGTTTGGACTCTTACACATGTATTTGTATGTAGCGTGTTAGTTTGTTTACCTTTGATATAGAATGGTATAAAAAATACTTTTACTTCAATTTATCAAAGACTAAATCTTAATATCATCTTCACGCGTTTTATATGAAACCCCTTTTTTGTTTAATTCAACATATATTCCTGTAAAATCTTTTAGATGGTTTTGCTGTTAAAATATTTTATTTCAATTTTCTGCTTTCAGTTCTACTTTGTGTTGAACCGTTTACAAAAACTGGTCGATTTTGCATTATATATAGACTTTTAATCTTATAAAAATCTTATATTATATTAAAATTACCACAATTTCGTGCATACCCCAAAAAACAAAAATAAAATATAACTTTATTTATACTAATGTATAATACAATAAATATCAAGTACACAAATAGGTCTGAAAATTCGAATGGAAAAATCGCAGTGAATTACCTAATTTTATTCATGTAAACAAAAATATTTAGAAAATGAAATCGTATAAACATACATTTAAGTATCAAAAATGAATATAGGGATAATAAATATATATGTTCTCATGGAAAAAGTTATAAATAAGTTCGTAAGTTCAGTTTAGGTTTTCTGAAAAGGAGGTAATACTATAGTATCACATTCGTTACTTAAATGTGACTGTTTCTTCCTGTGTTCACCCTTTATTTTTTATTTGTGTTTTTCTACCAATACTGGTTTTCTTTGAAGTTCATATCTTTTGAAAAAAAGATTATTCTCAAATCATCCATGTTAATCGAACTCATTGAAATTACAATTACGAACTGGTTATTAAACTAGCCGAGAAAATAAGTTCTAGTAATAATCACCTTTAAACAAATAATCAAACGTAAATTTAATATTTACTTTATATTTGCCAATACTTCCATTATAAAAATAGGTTACAGCCCCTACAGGAAAATATATTACAATAACAATAATCAATAAGTAGCATATCGAATTGTACTTATTTCACGATAGAATAAACAGAGTGTAATCGATGAAGTATTTATTACTCTGAAAGGCGACGTGTTTTTTGGCCTAAAAGTTGGCTTTCAGAATAATAAATATAGCATTCACTGCACTGGCTATTTACTCCATCCTAATCATCACAGTCGGCATTCGTTCAATAATTAATTTGATTCACGCTTTTTTGAAAATACCCTATGTCTAACATCAAATTCGTTATCAATAATTAAAAAAATAAATAACATAAAATTAAAAAAAGTGCTTCGGAATAGCAAGTAACGAGTTGGAAAGTATTAATAAAGTATTAAGTACTAAGTACTATTTTAAATGGTTTGGGCTTGGTTAATTTTTTGGTCGATGGTTACATATCCTTTGTAAATTTAAAATAAATTGTGTATATTAACATTTAATAATAAATTTAACTTTATTTAACAGTACATAACAGAGTCAAAAGTAATTTTTTTTTCAAATATTTATATACATACGATGTACAGATTAATTTTAGTATTCTTAATTTCTTAATACCATCATCACCCTGTAGGATGATGATATATGTGTATTCGTAGGCAGATGGTACATGTGTATTATCAGTCATCACTAATCCATTTATAGCATCACATACTCTTCAATCCCATATCCCTAACCTTGAAAACTGGTGTCAAGACTGGAAGATAAAAATTAATTCCCACAAATCCCGGAAAATCACCTTTACCCTTCGTCGTAACCGATGACTTCCTGTCCTCCAGTATCCTTTAATAATAACAACTGATGTAGAATAATACTTCAGACTTTATCTTCACAAACGTTTAACTAGGAACCCCCTTACTTGACTGAAACGACTAGAAACTGCTCTTTCGTTACATAATATCAAACGCTCTAAGCACCCAATATGCATTACAAAAGACTCATATACATGACTATTAAAAGGTCCATTTGGTCATGCATAAAGACTTTGTAGCAGACTTGACTCGAACCCGATATCAATCCTTTCATGACAATTCCCGATAATCCTACGAGGCATCTGAAAAGAAGACAGCCTCGCTGTTTTTGACGAGTTAAAATAATATTTAATCATTTTCCTGTCTGTTCTGCTCCACGTGACTGATCCACTCCAATTCTCCTATTTCTTTTGTTTTTGTTCTGTAACCCTTGACTGAAACCGACGACGACTTCTCTAGAACATTTTATTCTATGAGTCGTAAACAGACTAGCAGCGCCGAACCACGCGCCTCTAGTGATTTCAACGTAAGCCAATTTAGTTTATTGGTGACTTTCAGTTGAGGTTCATAGCATGAAACTCATACCTGGTTTAGACCATTCGCATGTTGAGGCATGCAAACCTTTTGGAACACTAACCCAAGACAGTATGACAGAATTTCTTGCTCGGACTTCACTAATCATTAGATGATGGCATGAGCATTGACATGCATAGCACAACAGACCAATGCATCAAAGATAGGGGATGATACTACTAAAATTGTAAGTAAATTTTATGCAAATTAAATCATATTTTTATTTATAATTTGAGAACAGAACAGGAAGGTCATGAAATGACTTTGTTACCACCGCGATTACGAGTCACATATTTCTTATAGCAATCCCGTATACTCACTCCAGTTTCGAAGAATAAACATTTTGAACGACAACTGATTCCGTACATTAAAATTTCCGTGCAAAAAAAAATTTCCCATTAACTCCGACAACGCCGCCATACGGTCCTATTTACTATAAGGTTCGGTGCGGCCTACCCTAAGCCCTTATCCTAAGGGAAGGGAGGGCGGCCATCTTGATCACGTGCCGCCGTTTTCAGTTAATTTACGTCATTCCAACGATCAGCCATCAGTTGAAGTGTAAACTTGTAAAAGGTTCTATAAAACAACCTAGTAACAAAAAATAGTAACTAAACAATAGATGCAGGCAAAAAGCTTTCAATTGGAATTCAGTGCGCTGCTACTACTAGGTGCAACATTTCCAATTAAATTCTTCAAAAATAATTAAATAATAATTACACTCTTCATCTAAAATAAATTCTTCATCTGGGCTCCGGAACATGTGGGTATTGTCGGGAATGAGAAGGCTGACAAAGCTGCTTGAGGAGCTCTAACCCTCTCAGGTAGAGGCACAGCTAAGCTATTCTAACCGACCAAGAACTTGCTCGCCCCCTTAAAGAATGTATAGATAAAAGATGGCAAGCAATGTGGAATGAAAGTCCAACCAGTAACTTGAAATATATAAAAAGGGAAGTAAAGCCTTGTGCTACATCTAATCGTAGAGAATAGGACACACCCGGCTTACCCACGCACATTTCATTACAAGGTATGCACCTCCGATATGCCCTAGGTGTAATAAAAATCTTTGTATCAGGCATATATTTGAGGAATGCTGCTTCTATAAAAAAAAAATACTAAATCAGCTCAAAATAAGTAATAATAATAAAAAATAAATAATCAGCTCGATGTTAGAGAAGCACTTAGGAGACAACAAACCTGAAATCGACAAGGTGTAACATACAAACTGTAAATTAATAATCAATATTTGATCATCCGTTGCACCTACTATAGATGCATTTGTTGTTTCTTTCCGATTGTTTTATTTTCTTATTATAGATATACATACATTTTTTTCTCTTTTTTTTTAAAGATAAATAATTATACAAATAAAAAATCTACAGGCGTTGATGACCCTAAGCAACAACAAACAATACATACTTACATAAATAACGAGGATGTTAAAGAGAAGTAAAAATGTAATCATTATTAGTGTAAAATTACAAATATCAAATTAAAAGATAGCATTCGACGTAAGATTGGTTGTCATTTGATAAGACGTAAGAATGATTGTCATTTAAGAGGCCAAATAAAGAGATAGGTTTGGAGCTTAACATTCCAATGAACGCAGTGGATAGGATTAGGGTTCTACCGATACCCAAAAATATCGTTACCAGGCCTTTGCGATATATCGGAACAATGTATCGATACCGAGAAAATATCGAAAGAAAAATATCGATATCATTCGGTATCGGAAGATTTTTAGTCGTTTAAAAGCACGGTTCATCAAATGGCTACAGACATTCCAGTGCCATGAAAACGTAACACATTGGATAATCAATCAAATAGTGAAAGACCTTTTTTTTTTTTTTATTAGAATAATATGATTCTCATTCGAAATTCTCAAAGTATCGAAAGATCTTTCCGATATTTCACAGATGGCTGATATATAATTTTTTTATTATGTTATGAACCCCATCTGTACATATCAGGGAAAGTAATTAAAAGAAAAAAAAAACATATACATGCATAGGAAAGGACATTCTTTCGATATTAGAAGAATATGGTACTCATTCGATATTCTCAAAGTATCGAAAGATCTTTCCGATATTTCACAGTTGACTAATATCTAATTTTTTATTATGTTATTAACGCTATCTACACATATCAGGGAAAGTAATTAAAAGAGAAAAAATAATATACACGCATAGGAAAGGAAATCCTTTCGATATTAGAAGAATATATACTCATTCGATATTCTCAGAGTATCGAAAGATCTTTCCGATATTTCACAGATGGCTGATATATAAATTTTTTATTATGTTATGAACCCCATCTGTACATATCAGGGAAAGTAGTTAAAAGAAAAAAAACATATACATGCATAGGAAAGGACATTCTTTCGATACTAGAAGAATATGGTACTCATTCGATATTCTCAAAGTATCGAAAGATCTCCAATATTTCACAGATGGCTGATATATAAATTTTATATTATGTTATGAACCCTATCTGTACATACCAGGGAAAGTAATTAAAAGAAAAAAAAATATACATGCATAGGAAAGGACATTCTTTCGATACTAGAAGAATATGGTACTCATTCGATATTCTCAAAGTATCGAAAGATCTTTCCGATATTTCAAAGATGGTTGATATCTAATTTTTTTATTATCTAATGAATCTTATCTGTACATATCAGGGAAAGTAATTAAAAGGAAAAAAAAACATATGCATGCATAGGAAAGGACATTCTTTCGATACTAGAAGAATATGGTACTCATTCGATAGGCTCAGAGTATCGAAAGATCTTTCCGATATTTCAAAGATAGCCAATATCTAAATTATCATGTTAACAACACTATCTGTACACATTAGGGAAATAAGTTAAAAGAAAAAAATAATATATATGCAGACCAATGGAAATTTTTTCGATACTAGAAGAACAGGGTACTCTTTCGATATTCTCAAAATATTTTCCGATACTTCACACATGGCTAATATCTAAATTTTTTATTATGTTGTGAACCCTATATGTGAAAGACTAGCCTTTGAGCAGAGAGGATCTAGAAGCTTTAGCACCGAGACAGATAAGAGGCTTTATTTTTATATTATATATTTTCACTCTTTCTTTTTTCTTTAAAGTAGGTTTACATTATTTATTTTATAATAATTATTATATTTAGAATTTTTCTTTGCTATGCATATATATATATATATATATATATATATATATATATATTTTTTTTTCTTTTAAAATATTTCCCGGATATGTACAGATAGGGTTAATAACATAATAAAAAATTTAGATATCAGCCATCTGTCAAATATCGGAATGGTCATTCGATATTTTGAGAATATCTAAAGAGTACCCTGTTTTTCTAGTATCGAAAGAATTTTTCTTTGCTATGCATATATATTATTTTTTTCTTTTAATTAATTTCCCGGATATGTACAGATAGGGTTCATAACATAATAATTAATTTAGATATTACCCAACTGTGAAGTATCGGAAAATATTTTTAGAATATCGAAAGAGTACCCTGTTCTAGCAGTATCGAAAGAATTTCCATTGCTATGCATACATATTATTTTTTTCTTTTAACTTATTTCCCTGATGCGTACAGATATTGTTCATAACATAATAATAAATTTACATATTAGCCATCTGTGAAGTATCGGGAAATATTTTTTGAATATCGAAAGAGTACCCTGTTCTTCTAGTATCGAAAGAATTTCCATTGCTATGCATATATATTATTTTTTTTTAACGTGCCGTAGGATATATGCAACTTATTATTCAGGTTTCGGTTGGATGAGCAAAAAAAAAAAGGTCAGTTAACTGTTTCGATATTTAGTTTTCCATACCGATATCGATAAAATATCGGAAGATAAGTATCGATACCAAAATATCGGTATCGAAAGGAAAAGTATCGATACTGTACCCATATCCGTAATATCGGTAGAACCCTAGATAGGATATTCTCAGGAACCGGGGGGATAATTAAATTTAATTTTGAAAAATGGCGTTAAGTAAGTAAAGCAAACTTTTGTCAATCCTCCCAATGTGAAAGGAAATTGTCAGATGATCGATCAATAAATAATATGAAAATCCTTAAATTCCTACCGTGTATGGATTAACATTTATCCTTATGCGTAAAAGTGACAGATTTATTAATTTTCATTTTCTTCTGTTTAGAAATGGAGCATTACGAGAATAACTTAAATTATCGTAGGAATTGTAAATATAGTTTTCGGATGGTATACATTACCTTTAGAGTATTCTGACCTAAATTGTTTCAAAGAGAAATTCTTAATAATAGACAATTGTACTCAGAATTTTACAATGTAGTGAACAAATATTTCTAGGAAAAATGTATATTCATATCATAGTGGATGATAACCTACCATTTTTGGAGTTACAAAAAAATATTGATGACCGATCTATAATTTTCAGTAAAAAATTAAACCAGAAAATAGCTGAAATTTAATTCTTTGATGTCACAGAAACATTTGCAATTAATTATAGAATTAAACTTCAAATGATATTACTAGTCGTCTAAATACAAAAGATAAAAATATTGAAGTAAACTATATGACAATATTTACTATATAGGCTATACAGCAAACGGTCATATCTGTTGAAAATTCACTATTAATAAATCCTCGCGGAATTTATTAATATTGTGAGAGGGAGTGCAAAAAGGTTAATATTATCTTAAAATCCTGAATACCGCAAGATAATAATTAATATTAAGCACAGTGGTCGAAAGCCACGATAAAAAGCAACATTTTTTTTTATAAACTGAGTACTGCTCGTGAACAAGTGCTCGTACATGTTTGACAATGGAAGTAAGAATTCTTCGTAAAAGAAGAAATGTTGGTCAGTGCTTTTAGAAGCTGCTACTAGCGAGAAATCGGTCAAGAACATTTACAAAAACAGAATTTACAATCTAAATCATTCCTGCAGAACACATATTTTAAACTAGGAGTATCAAAGTAAACTGTTTTTGACCCACTTACTTTTACTCCTCTTAAGCCTCCGAAAAAACAAAAATAGACCTCATATTATGAAGTTCTTTCTGGTTCCCATTTTGTTTTCCAGAGGCTTTTAATTAACAAACTATTAATGTTAGCCAGACAATTTAGAAAACGACCTTATGCGAAATAGTGAGGGAGGCAAGGGAACAGACTAAGTGCGAGTGAAGCGAGTTAGGTAGTGGGGGAAAGTGCGTGGCTTTCACCTGCGCGGCCGGCTAGAGGCGACTTCTACTCCAGCAATCATCAGAATATACTCACCTAAAATATTCTATTTTCAAGAGTAAAAATACAGTCTCAAACCGAGAGTGATGATATGAAACTAACTCAATTAGTTGTTAAAAATTATTAGGATATTCTAACCGCCATTTTGTAATCCACAGGCCATAAGTTAGTAAACGACCATTTGTCAAATCAGGCGTTTGAGCATGTACATTTTATAAGCCTCAAATCCATTTTGTGAAATTAGTCTGCATTTGGGACTACTACCATCTTAGTAATTTTCAGGTATTTTCTATCACGATTTTGATCTAAAAACCAACGGTTTTTAAAAAATGTATGTACTGGTAAAATATAAGTTTACAGTACATACAGCCAAAAATCATTGAATAAATTAAAATTGATTGATCAGGTTTTAAATTTTATATAGATAGCAATTGCCAAAAAACAATCGTTTATGAATCACTTTGTTAAGAAACAACTCGAAAAAAGATCTTAAAAACTCTCATGGATTATTTATGGAGACTCAATTACTTTTATAAGTAAATAAATCATGGAATCGTTTGATTTATCTACTTTTAAAAATAAATACATAACCTTATGACTCAGAATGATTATTGCACATGATAGTTTCATTGAGACAGTACAGCTGGCACCCCTACAACTTAATATACCAGTTACAATTGCGAACGAGTTAATAGAGACAGATGAAGACTTAAAATAAAACAGGGGAACAGGCATGAGGTTGAAAGGTTCGGGTACAATGACACTCTTCTGAACTACCGCCAACTAAAGAATCGTGGACACTGGCCATCTCTAGAAGTCTGGCACAGGCGTCTGTCACCAACTTGTTTAAATAACTTCCTAGAAGCAGAGGCCACTCCACTCTTAAAAGGGATTAGGGTTCAGTGGATGGAAGTATGTTGATGATGTCGGCATCGAACTTTCGGGTTCGCCAAACCTTGTATCATTACGTATACTATTAGAAGTAATGCATTATATATAAGTTTATTTAAACATGTACAAAAGTTACAACTAGAGACCGAATTTATTTTAATTATTGCACATCCTATTCATTTTCGATTGAAAATTCCAAACCCAGCAAGCTGTTAACTCCACGATTCATTGAATAATAAACTAAAACCTGAACCAGCATGAAATTAAATTGCACTATTACGATTTTTATTGCATTAATTAAATTTCACATTTAGCGCAATATTCTCAAGATATTTAAATATCCCAATTCGTCCTTTAAAAGTAATGCATATTTAGACTTGCACGTAAATATTTATTTGATCATTTCCTTCATAAAATTTATTGCTTAAATTAGAAAAAATACATATTAAATAATTGTCAAAACAGGACACTAATATGAATATCAGTGGACCTGGGAGAACCAAATATATTAGATCCATGTGGTAGCGATATTTACAACTACTTGAAAATGAGAGGAAACGAAAGGCTCATTCTGTTATATGTACATATATTGATTCGGATCGAAGATCGTACATATGCACTTTAGTGACTTGGATATATTGTTGCATTAGTTAACAATATTTATATGGTACTTGTTAATAGACTTCGAAAATGTTAAGAGGTAAGAAGTTAGGAAATACAATAGTAATGTAAACTTTAAAGAATTATGAACAACGTCAGAGCGGTATTCGACTAAAGGAAATGGAAATCGCAAGTTAACAATGTCTATACGCTATTTGTTAATATCATAAAACGGTAAATTATTTTGGTAATGATAGCCGAACTCGACATAAGTAAATGGAAATCGGAAAACTTGGGTACAAATTAGCGACTGCGACTGATGTCTTCTTAGGTATTATGTAAGGAAAACAACTTGACTAGGATTTTACCAAATTGGAACTTATTAATTAAGTCACAGAGTTAATGTTATTTTAGTTTACGATAATTCTATTTATTTATTTTTTGTTACGTAAAACCCTTCCCATACTCGAGGCTAATTCGGCTTCACTGTTACCCAGTCCTACTGTAAATGCTTCAGAACTCTCATAACTAAAAGAATTATACAATTAGTAGTGTGCCTTATTTTTATTAAACCTGCAAAGTTTAATGCTTATGTTTTGGTTCTACAGTATAGTCTTAAAATAATAAGCAATAAAATATATTAAAACCACTTAATGTAAGTATCCAGACTTCTCACCATCAACAAGTGAATGTGTTATTAACCATGAAAATAATTTTAAAATAAGAGTTATTTTTATTTGAAAATGCAGAAAGACGGGTCGGCAACAGATTTATGCTAATATATCTTAAAATAACACAGAGCTATTCTCCCAGCTGAGTAAATTTACTTCAACAACGGAGTCTATTCCGATACAAATTCAGGAGTGCAGCTGGTATTTTGTCGGGCAGGTTGGCTTGGTAAACAGCGCTACAAATATGTCCTATTTTATAATGCATGGGTTGAAACTTATTTTGAGGGTCAGATCCAAGTTATAAATCTCACAATCTAGTTCAATAGAGTTAGTATTCTATTGAACATTATTCAATTATTATTATTCTTGCATATTCCTATTTTAGGAAAAATAGGAATATGCTAGAATAAAAATAATCCTTCCCGCTTATTTTTACAGAATGCAGAACAAACGTATATGTGCAGGAACGCATAAACGCGAAACAAAGCGTCTATACACACACGGATAGATATGTTTGTTGCAGAAATGCTATAATACCCATCATCATAACTACTTGAAACAATGGTGAATTTCTGAACAGAAGCACATGGTGATCAACCATGCAGGAATCCCCACAACTGACTTCCATTTTTCTAGATATGAGCTCACACTCAAACCTCACATACCTTAAAAAAAAATTGTAAACATTTATCGAGCCACTAGGACACGGAGAGTATTAAAAGTAACTATATTGGTAAAAAAGTTCCTTTACCAGAATGCCAATCCACAATACTCAAAACTGAGAAGCCATTTTTTAAGCCTAACCTAGACGAACGATCGATAAACATCCTTTTCAACTAATTTGACTAAATGTTCTAATAAAAATATTCAACGGTTTTTCTCAGCATAATTTGTTTTGAAACGATATTGAATTAAAAAATGGTGATTTTAAAGGTATTAATTCTACGGTTAATAAAGGTAGGTAATTCAAATACCTAAAAACGTTTTCAATGAAACAACAATCATTGTGAATCGAATTTATCAATTGTGATATTGATAAATTCGAAAAAATATATAAAAACGAGCCAAAATGTTGAAAATGATCAATAGATATATACAATGTATTTGAGAAGTTAGTTACCTGGCATTATGTAAGAGGTAGAAAACACTTTTCACTACTTAAATCCGAAGCCTCTCAGTTTATGCTATACTTACAAGTTTTTTCTGAACTTGCGTAATATAAGTTGCACCTTATACAACTATATATATATATATAGTTGTATAAGGCTATAAGGTTATACACATCATAACTACACTTATTGTTTAAAATTTAGTATAATAGATATCAATAAATGTTCTAATATATTTTATTTTTCTGCCCTTAAGTGCTTATCATAAGCGTGAAAATTACCCACAAATTTCTCAAATAACAAGACAGTGATACTTTACTGACTCAGCCTGGCCAAACATAAAAAATGTTCGGCAACAGATTCCTAGAATTATTTAGCTATTTGTTCTATTTTAAGAACGTTGAGAATTCCTAATCAAAGAGACAAACAATAGACTCTTAATATGCAGCAACAAGAGAAACTTTGTGAGATCATAATGAGAATATTTGTTGGTCATTTAATATACGTAAAAATCAACACAACAGTGGTATTTCTTTATACCGTTTACTATGACATTTAATTAAGTCGTTTAATTATTGAAAAACATATTTTCCTAATGGTAAACGGAGATATAAATAGAACAAAACCGTTCAGTTCTATAATTGCTTAATTATATAGGACAGATAAAACAGATTCATCTTGTTTCATTTGTCCGCCTCGAACCTCAAAAATATAATTGTTATTTCTAGTATTCATTATTGAATGGTTCGAGTGAGCAAATACTTATACAAAATTTTATTTCATGACCGATAAAAATGTACAGTATCTGATAAATGACAACCACAAACCGGTATAATTAGATTAGTTTTGAATCACATATTATTGATACAATGATACCAGAGTTCAAGATTTGCTTCCTTGCTATTTAATTTACATTAAAAAAAAAACATAATACCTATTGAAAGTAAAATTTTAATTATATGAGGCAAATTATTCAAACCTGGGTACACAGTCCATTCTGTACTGTTGAAGGTAGACGCGGAAACTATAAAACTAAATACTGTGACACTGATGAAAGCCTATAAAGAATTAGGCCAAGAAATAAATACAAATAAAATAAAATAAATTGTATCAGCAGAAAAATCAGGTCATAAACTTTGAGAGATTTAAGTACCTTACCTTCGCTAACGATACAGCCATTCTTTTGTCCGACAAAGATCCTAACATAGCCTCAATAACTCACTTATTTGGTCTAGAAAAGTGGTCCCACAATTAGAAAATCGAGATAAACACCAGGAAATCCAGGAAACAGCAGACTAATTTATATTCCTATACTAAGACCTATTTAGACACATGGAGCAGTACTTAGTGATTCAGCAAAGCACGTCCATGTAGCCAAGATACAAAGAACCCAATCCAAAAATACTAAGAAAAAACATTACTTGGATATACCTGTTTATATAATTTAATTGATATCAGCATGATGGTTAGGGTTTGATGGTGAACTGAGGAAGGCGTTTAAACAGAAATTGGTGTTACCCCCATCTAAACTTTGATAGTCCTTACAAGCTAAATATCAGAAAGAGATAAGAAAGTTCAGCTTGCATCAATCATTACTTAAGCACGTAATTTTTATTTATCATTCATTTATGTTATCATACATTTAAACCTGCGCAGTACCTCATCAATTAAATTTGATCTCAATGTTTTATTTTTTTCTCTGTTTGCAAGAATATAAAATTTTTTAACTGATAAATATTATCTGAGCATGTCTTCAAGTCATTTCGATCTTCTCATAGGAAGGCGAGTTAACAGGGAGTAGAAAAGGGAAAGAACTTAAAAGGAAAAAAAAAGAATAAATGCTTCTTGGTTTATTTCGTACCACCCTCTACACTACGACATACATAGTCATTCCCACCGTAAAATCATATTCTCAGCAAATACTACTGAGATTTTAGGATTGTGTAGTTTGTATCTTGCGTATATGGACCATAATGGAAAACTGAACATAATAGCAAATTGAAATCGATAACTTAAATCATCGGTCATTTCTATAACGTCAAATTTTCTATATGGAGTATAGCTTTGGGGCACCACTATAATCCTCAGTCCTCAATGTCCTTCATTTTGTTAAGAATAAAGTCATCCACAATGTCCTTTCTTGCTTTGTTTGTTACATTTGTTATTTGAGTACAACAAATGGGTATTTTCTCTACTTGCCTTTATTCGTGCCCTAATGTACCCTTCTTTCCATTATATTTACTTGTTATAATGCAGTTGTGAATTTCAATAAATAATTTTTTTTAAATTAATGTGCTTAGTTTTACTGAGTAGGATGAAAACTTTTACATGCATACACTTAAAAAACCGCTTATGTAACCTTGTGACAGATTCTTTCGAGAAAGAATTTGAGTCAGTGATTATTGCAGAATATACCGTCAGCGTCCTTGGTTCAACGTTTTTTACGTAACATCTTATACTACGAGAAATCTGAACTCTGCGTAGGCTAAGTTAACAAAGCTGAATGAATAAAAGATACGGCAGCTGTAACGACGCTGGAAATGGTTCCAGCTGAGCTTAATGGAGCCCTGGCCCTAGGAGATTCCTGAGCAATTTACAGCTGATAGGTGTTACAGCCACACGCTGCCCGCCTTTCCTTTGGTCCCATCTAAATCCGGACGAGCTATTTTCAACAAATGCAGCAACGAACTCACGAAATGACCTAACCAAACAAAATTATCACCGAGCGGAGTATTTTTAATTTAATGAATTGCGCAAAACAAAGACATAGACTATGATTTAATCCAGCAAAATCATCTTTCAGAAAATTATAGAACTTGATTTTGAAATAAATAATAAGGTTAGCCAAACCCAAAGGCTCTATGCCGATACCACCAATCACTGCTTGCAAACTTCTGTCCACGGACCTCTACCCAAACCAAATCCGTCAGATCACTATTAACCTTTGAAATAAACACATTTTTCTTTATTTTAGTAAGTTGAGTAAGTTTCTTTAAACATGCTAGTTTGCTGTTTATGAATATGAATGTTTTAATCTTATTATTTATTTATTATATGGTTTAAACATATTTAACCAATTTTTAAAATAAATTATTTATTGAAATTTACATCGAATTAAAACAATACAAGTAAATATAATGAATACATGAAAGATACATATTTAGAAGGCCACGAGGCCATCTTCTTTTCAGACCCCTCGGAGGATTATAGGGTATAGAAGACGAGGCTAGGTTTGAAACTAGTGGGTTTGAGTGGGGATAACGTTTGTAATGAAAGGACTGATATCGGGTTTGGGACAAATCAGCAACCATTGTGACATTGGCGCCATTAATTAATTTACTCGTAACAAAGTACGGAGCATTTAGGATTTTGGATTGTAATGGTTGGATACGAGAGAAATATTATGGTTTAGTATATTCCGAAGTTAAGTCTTTGGCTAGTTAAGTGTTGAAGTAGCTTGAAACGGCGAGTAGTTTCTTGTCTTTTTATTCTAGATTGAAGATTTCAAGTTAACGTTTGTCAAGATGTAGTCCTAAGTATCAGATTTTTTTTACAGGATTCAGTGGGGTATTATTGATGAATACTTGAGGATAGCACGTATTTGGTTTACGAAATACGAAACGTAACGGTTATTTACTAAATTAATAACCATTGATCATAATGAAACACTGATGATGACACCTAAGACTGTATTGTCGGACATATAAAGAATTGAGTACATTTTTCTTAACATGACTACGGAAACAATAGATCATGTGGATCACCTGTTGTTTAGTGGTTTGCATAACAAACCTAAGATCGCGAGTTCACAGCTCGGTAGGTGGGCATAGTATTTTTTAAATGGAGTGAAAAATTCTTGGTTATGCCGTCCTTTGGAAGGGACGTATAATAGGGGTCCTGAGACTGTTTGATGTCAGGGAATCCTTTAACTGTCTATCATAATTATACCTCGGTAGGTAATTCAGAACTCCCACTTAATTATTAGTATGCAGCTGCCAATGCCGTCACAGGATATTTTGACCAGACAAATAATTTTGGACTTTTTGGCATAATCAATACTTATTTATTATTATTAGTTTCAGCATGTAGGACTAAATAGTCATAGCAAGCGACTCCCCGTCTCTGCACCAGGATGTTGATCATTACCTTTAGGGACACAGGAAGGGGGGATATATACCTCTCTAATTATTTAATTACTCTCTAACCAACCGGTGCACCCAACGGCTTTTCTCTCCAAATCGCCCTGGAGATGACCTACACTGTAGGTCGAAACGTCGGCACATAAATATAAGTCTAGTACTTATTCAGTGTTTTTTTTTACTGCACCCCCCAACTATCTCCTTTCTACATTTGATCATCCAGTCAACTATTTTCCTCTCATACAATTTAAATATTAATTCATTGTTTAATTTAGATGAGATCAGCCCTCCATTGCAAGTCAAGAATACGTTTCTTTCATTATCAATTTTCGGTATTAATTCGAGCAGTTTAGCAGTAAAGACTCATAGTTATTTTTTTTAAAATATCGTGCTTAAAATCACCATTAGATTAATAATTAATGAGGTAATTACAATTACTATGTCATTATGAAAATTATTTCAAAATTTATAAGAAAATAGTTGTAATGACTCGATATAATGTATTATAATCGAAGAGTTTCTTAGATCTGGTGTTGAAGAAAATGCCCTAAATGGTGAATTATAACATAAATTTAATGTTTCGTTAAAGGGATACAAGTTTTTATTTGCAATAATGAGTTTGATAACTGTATTATTTATAACTATACCTTTGAGAATAAGAATAAAAGTAAATGAAACCGAGTTGATACCTTAGTGGTCAAGATCTTAACACAGTCATCTTGGCAGACTCATAACTGTGGCGCTCGAATACAGCCTGGTCTGTTTATTTTGTGGCGGACTCAGAGTGTCTCGCTCTATTCGATAGGTAGTTATATCCTATCTATATTTCTTTAATAGCAATTGAAAAAACTGTAAACCCTTAGTAAAAAATCTGTTAAAAATAAATGGGGAAGCTTTCATTAAATTGACTCACCACACAATTACTTAGATATGCTCCCTCTAAGACATTTCCCAATTTTTTTATATATCTCGTTTTTACTCTGTTCAAATATTTTACGAGCTACTTTATTTTTGAAAAACGTTTTTCCTTTAGGTTTTGGAAATCGATACTTCCCAGAGGGTATTCTACGTCGTTTTTCTCACGAAAGGTTGCCAGATGTATTGTTAAGTCAATAACCAAACTCTACTGTGCTATGATTAAGGGGTAGGTATTAGGTTGTCAATCACATGAATAATATAACCTTTGTATGGCTAAAGAGGTATACCCACCTTCAGTGCCAACTACATAGTGCATGAAAAAAAAATAAAAATAAACCAAGAACAAGTACTAAATTATTATTTTAAATATTTTATTTGAAAAGAAATGATATGGCCAGGATCGGGACTCGAACCCGAGTTTTATGTTATACTAAATTATTATTTATTTGAACAAAACACATCTCTTAGTTTATTCATCCAACGTCACTTTACGCTGACATGGCTAATCAAATGATGCTTCAGCGGGAGTCCTAAATTTTGCATACCCAGATATTTGGAACCCCCATTTTTACCCATGTCCCTTTCGAAGAACGGCATCACCAAGGTTTTTATATTCGTTTAAAAAAGCTTTGGTAATTCCTAAGGCCAACTGGCCGGGCTGCGAACACTTTTGTGAGGTTTTTTTCATTATCATCTCTTAACAGACCAACAAATAACTTATCTCACATTTTAATAACGAAAGCAAGTATCCACATCTGAGAGACTCTTATTTTGTAGACAGAATCTTAAAAAAATAACGTTTGTAGGAAAAACCTCAACTAGTACATGTAAAAACAGGTAATTATTCTTTTAATTAAATCTGGTTAGCTATTTTATCAAATATAAATAATCATTAATATGATTAAATAACACCAAAAAAAATAATATACAAGCAGACATCAAAGCTATGATAAATACAGCCTAGCCGCAACCCAAGGGGGCCAAGGCCTAGTGTTCTTCAATTAAATAACAGCAACCCGTGGTTCAAGTTCCTAGCAGGCTTCGAAATGCTGCAGCTTGCTATATTTCGTGACATGCTTATAACCAGATGCAGGTTGATAGTAATGAAATCAATTTAAAGAACGGAAAGTCTTATTATTACGGTTAAAAAAAATAATGTTTTGAAAGAATATCAAAAATTTTTTTATTATTATTAGATAAAATGAATGACTGAAATCTAATCATGAATCGAGAGAGTGAACTCCCTCCCACCCCCTCTTTGATGCCAGATATTTTCTTCCTTTATGTATATTGATTGATAAAAATATTCATGTAAATTATACGAACTCGGTTTGTAACGGATGTGGATGTAATAATAGAGTCTTTAGATTTTTAACTAATCTATCATATAAAATTAAGTGAGTATCTAAAAACTCAATAAACGCAGAATCAATAGGTTTGCATCCGAGATTATAAGACCGCAATGCATGTGGGAGAGGTTGGGGGGATTTGGGCCAGGACGGATTGGTGGTGTCGCCATGGAACTTTCGGGTTTACAAGTTTTTAATATCGTTAGTAAAATATTTATAATATTAAGGAACATTGAATCTCAAGGAAAAAAAAACAACTGGCGAATCAGTTTGAAAAAACACAATAAACCTAAGATGTGATGTCAACTGATTTGAAATAGACGAAGAAACATTAATTTAAGGCAGTTTTAGTCTTATTCTAATCAAGTAAAGATTTTGAAATGTTAGATGAAGAAAACTATGTAGATGTATATAATGTATATTTTTCTATCCATGTTTGTTATTCTAAATAGAACTACTCCGAGAATAAGTTACTTTTCTATTCTATTCTAAATTAATATAATATACAAAGGCGGATACATTACATACGGAATAAATATTACTGTGAAATCAAATAATACAAAAAATGTTAAGTACTCGTAAATAAGTTGAACATGAAATAAAAATGATAAGTGTAAGAAAAAAAAAACCTGTAATAATTACACCGCTCCTCCAAAGAAAATATGTATGCGTACGCTTCTGATATAATTATAATGATCCGGAAATTAGTATTTTTTAATCGATCTAAAACCGTCATCGCTTGAATGATAAATCTTCCAGCTGCATCGTAGGCACTTATGCTTTCAGGCAAGAGTGATAAGTACTAATAAACTTTATAATCAATCTCATGAAAATCAACATGATTAAACCATAGGCATGGAGGTAATACAAAAAAATAACAGACCAATAAAGGTAATAAAAAAAAATAAAGAGCAATTTTAAAATTTTAAAACTTTTAACAAATTTTAAAATTTGTTAATGATTTCACGTTCCTTTTAGCCAAATCTAGTTCTCCGTATCCTAAATAAGGTAACTAGCTTACAACTTATGACCCAACTACTTATTACGAACAATGGAAAATGAAACGTTATACCATTATATTCTACATTAGACTCACTTTTCGAGCCATGGTCGCTCACTTTCGATAGAAGGATGGTATGAAGTATATACTAAAGCACTCCACCCACATTCGTTTTTTAACCAAACCTTGCAACTCCATACACCCACTTCTATGTATGCAGTATTGTTACTTATATTCGCTGAACGCAAAGAAAACTATTCCAAATAATCTATACCTCTAAATTCGTTAGATTAATGAAGAAAAATCTTTTGAGCACCCTTAGTACTAACAACAATTGATGTTAGTTAGTCGAAGACGATCCACAACATGGAATGAGTAATCAGGATTAAGTGAAGATGATTTATTAATTACTGCAGCCGACTGGGTTTTGGCTCAAGCATTTAAATCACTTCAAATAGAAACTAAAAATCCCTTGTCCTTAACAATGTAAGTAGTAAGTACGATGTAAGTAGGTTGGAACGATGGCTTGTTTTAACAATAAAAAAATCATGTTTACTGTAGCCCAATTATTTATTATAATGCTTTCACTTTATTTATCAGAAAACATCCAGTTGATATTCATTCTGAAAAAAATCATTCGTGGCCAGAGAAATAATGGGAATTTTTTTGGCCCTTGATGAACCTTGTTTCTGTCAGATATTCTATACTAACTCTGTAATAATTATAGGTATATTTCCTATTAACCTATTATTAATATTAAATTAGACACCATGGGTTCCATATTTATAGCGAAAAGAAAAGATAACGTGCGCAAGTTGAATCTTGATATGATTGAAAATGATTTGGAATGCGGAATGGGCTCTTGTTTAAGGATTATTTCCCTTTTTAATAACCATAAATGCAGCAAAGATGATCCTCTAATTGTTTATTTTAATAATATATACAACCAAATTATCCTGAAGCCACAAAGAAAGTAACGGATTCTTTTATTCAAGTTTCCCTTTTGTAATAGTGCAGGAATGGAATACGTTAGCAACACTTTTGTTGGTGTTTTGTTGTATTTTTTTTTAAACAAGTCTGCGCAGAATCCTCGCCCCAGCCAGTCTGAGGAAAACCAGTCTGGCTTGACAAAGGGAACAGGTTAGATACAACATACACCCGCGAATTCCGTCGGCAAACTCATCACAAGGGCAGTCCGGTTGAGGCATCAATAGAATCGATACATATCACGATTCAGTTACCAACAGCAATATTAAGCTTTAGAAGTTTACGAAGAAAATAACGCTAAAAACATAAAACAGTGAATCTTTGGTAGGAAGCATCTTTGAAGCTTGATCCATGAAAATATTTTTTCGAATAAACATAGAAGAAAAGCAACTATAGCGTTTATTTTCACCAAACTAATATAAGCATCCGATCATGTATATTAGTTTAATATTGAATCGTAACAAATACTACAGAAAACTTCATTCTCTACAGCTTTATTTTCATCCGTTTTGCTTTTAACCATCACTGCTTTTCCCGCGTTTAGATACACTATATTAGATTTTAGAAAACCACACATATCCAAATCAATTATACCCAATTTAAATGTCGTACATGAAACGTGCATTAAATGTGATATTTGTGCGACTTAATCAAATAAGTTAATAAGTTGAATTTTGTCCCAAATGAGTAAGCCTTTGGCTAGAAACGATGTTAAAATATAAGCAATAACTCCATTTCTAACCAACACCTGACTTGTTTACTTATACATGAGAAGAAGAACACGATTCCACTTCCCTCTTTACAGTTAACTTATTTTTGACAAATTTCGAGTTAACCACTTGCACTCATTCACGGAACCTACATATTTAAAATCTGTAATTGCAATTATTTACCTAGAATGTCACAGAAGATAGTTACAGGAGATAACTTTTAAAAGTATTTTTTTCTTGGTTTTCGTGGATGAGGAAAAAACCAACCAGGAAGTAAGAGATCAATTACTCGTATGTTCCATAGATAGGGACAATAAATATAACATGCCGGAAAATTAAAATCATTTTTCATTTTCAAACAACGCTGTTATCAAGTTAATTAATACAAAAATCTAGTTTTTTTTTCATTATAAGAAATCTTATAAAATTTGATGCAATATAACTCATCAACAGTCCTATATCGAGCAGTATTGGATTAACCGTGAATGATTTGGTCTTATTTTGTTCCAAATTCAGCCTCCTTTAAAAAATTATAACTATTTTGTCAGAAAATTTAATTTTCGCATAGATGACGTAGATAGACCAAAAACTACGGGACCGTTTCTGAGAAATGCAAAATCGATTCTAAAAAAAAAAGCACTTCCGACTAAGAAATTTTAGTATTTACCTACTTTTCAATAGGTCTATATATCAATAATAGTTGATACCGAAAGTTTTTGTAGTTAGATTTCTTAACGAGTAAAATTTGATTGGACTGACTAAAACATATGAGATAAACTTGGAGTGACAGTACTGACGGACGATGACAAAACTGAGTGTCAACTAGATTCATCTTCAAGTCTCAACTGATACTAACGAATCTAATTTAGTGAAATCTTAACTCTTTTTAAATGGTTGTGAACAAAACCATCCAATGAAACTTAAATGTGTTAAATTAACATACCTATTCGAGCGCTAATCCTAGCACGCGACAAACTTAAATATTTCACAAACTTTAATAGGATAAGCGAATGGAAAGTCAGAATACTTTCACACTAGTTATTTTTTCATTTGTTATTACTTTGAAATACGATAGCACGGACTTATATTCTTTTGAACATTCGATTCTTAATTATAATCAACTATTCGATTTTGTTTATTTAAAAAGAAGATTTCATTTTCTCCGTCATTTAGAACAGGTAATAAAAATAATTTTAATTAGTAGGTAAAAACTAGCAAGTTTATTATTACTTATTTTAAATAAATCTTGTCTTAAATTGGTATATTCTAACCAATATTTTATTTTTTAGAACAATGTCCTATGAGAGGAATTTTGGCTAAATCAGTGGATTTTTACATAAAATTTATTTAATAATTGAATTAATAGTAATAATAATATTAAATTAATAGAGAAAATAATAGCGTGTATAAAAAAAAAAAAAGAACGTCTACTGGCCATTTTTACCTTCCCCATGGAGAGAAGATGGTG
The DNA here is from genome assembly GCA_037127475.1 of Arma custos. Taxonomy (NCBI): domain Eukaryota; kingdom Metazoa; phylum Arthropoda; class Insecta; order Hemiptera; family Pentatomidae; genus Arma; species Arma custos. The sequence goes on from CM073764.1 coordinate 78,067,346, forward strand.
ATGAACAAAATCTTTCGACAAACCACACCCTGACAAGTTCGCGAGTTCTTGTGGACGGATTTGACTCAACAGCTTGAACCTCATGAATATCCATTAACGGTCGCCCGGAGCCCTTCTTCCTTTTCAAAGTCGTATCTCCACTGCTAAATTTTTCAAACCAACGCCGTGCAGTGCGCTAGTTAAGGACACCTTCCCTTTCATATTTAATAATTTCACGAGTTGCTTCAGCGGCTGTGAATTTTTTTTCCCAGTAATGTCTTAAAATTACGAGAATTTCGTAGGAAACTCATGTTTCTTCTTTGAAATAAACAACTAAACTGAGGCTTTTTTTGAAGAATCATGTGTTAGTAAACAAGCTTAGAGAATGCTCTAAAGGGATTATTAAATGTTGGCAATTAATAAAAAGCATTAAAATATTTACAGACTATTGAACTCAGGAATTTGATAAAAAGGTAATTTTTTTTTAAACACCCTATTACTGGGTAAAAAAAAAAAATCTTAAGAGAATGCCATTTGCTATAAAGAAAAATTATGCATATTTTTATGATTGCAACAACATAATTATTTGAACAATAAAGAAAGAATTGATAGATTGTAAAAATGAGACCATATAAAAATATTTCACAAATCTAAACACATTTGGACTAGGAGAGGGAGGGACAAGGCTAAAAGAGTGGATGAAGCAAATTCTTGCGCTGGTTCCAGGCAAGAAGTCAGTGTCGATGCGAAAGCAAAACTTCTTAATGCCCAATGCTACTGGAAATTAATTGTTTCATTGTGTCTTAGGGTCGTATTTCAACAATAATGATTGTTTAAAACCCTTAGGTCATCAATGCCTATGGTTTGCTTAATAGAATTTTGTTATTTATTGTGTAAAATTAATGAGCTCTAGGACTACACATGAATGCTCAACAGATATGGCAGTGAATCCTATTCCAACTTCGAACATGACATTTCTATTATATTTATTAGGTATGGATCAGGCATATTTCGTTCAGCCAAATATTGAACACCTCATTCCCCTACCATCCAATAACATAAGTTATTTAAGTATGTTCTAACACTAAGTTCTCAGAAAAGCAAGCTTTTCGTATTTATCAGACAAAAGCAAGTAAAGGAGAAATGTAAGAAACCAGTAGGTAGAAAACTCCTAGAATATACTAACCCTGTAATATGAAAATATGTTAACGTTTTGTAATAAAAAAATATAAGGAATGAATCATGAATTTCTTGTGATAAGGAAGAAATCATGAATAATTTCAACTGATAGTTTCAATTTAGCATAGAGTCGAATAATTATTTATAAAACAAAAAAGTCATTTATCTTTTTTTTTTGGTTGTTCATAGATCAAATAAACATTAGAATATACTGAAATTTGCATTAAACAAATGTATATACTAGGCATAACTCCACACATTATAATAAGTTACCATGTTTTCTAAATAATTCTTTTAAATAGAAAATCATTTAATGTGAATATATGTTTTTTTCTTTAAATGAGGATAATTAACTGAAAGATTTTAATATAAAAGCTGAGGAGGGACTGATATCACATTATATTAACTAAATTTAAAACTAAAAGTATGATGAGAAAATTGTTACCAGTTATAAATGAATGAATAACTCAGCACAAAAATTTTATAATATTCAATATTAAAAAGAGTTTAAAATCGATAATATCGCATATGCACGACATAATATTGCAGGCATTCATAAATTTTGTTTTAAAAATTAAAGAATTTCAAAGCATCAAAGATAAGAGTAATCGTTATGCTAACATTCAATAAATTTAATATAAATTAAACTATTGAATATTTAACAACAATAAATTAATTTTTTTTTTTTTTTTATTATTTTATTGAGTTATACAACTGTAATACATACATCTAGTACAATTGCTATGAGAGTAAATAATACATGATAGGACATGTAGAGACACTATCCACTGCCAGCGCTCTAATAAAGTTCTATAATAGAAGGTCTCGAGGCCATCTTCTCTTCAGACGCCTAGGAGGATTGTCCGGGATGGAATTGGATGCAAGGATGGAAACTAGTTGGTTTGGATGGGTTTGAAGTTTATTGTGGAATGATAGGTATCTGGAATGGGTTAAATCGGTAACATATGGAACGTTAAGGTCATTATGGATGGTTTTATTTGTGACAAAATAAGGAGCGTTTAGGATTAATAAATTAATTTAAATTTTAAATAAGATTAACATGTTTAGTTAAAGATTGGAAATGAAAGCATTATTAGTAAACATGAATAGCAAAATAAGATTAAGAAATAGGTGAATAAAGTATGTAATGGGTCTCCATCTAAATGATTCAGAGACAAAGAACATTCCTAGGAAAATTTAATTTTTTAATCATTCTTCAGTCGTATTTCTTACTGATTATTCAAAATATGTGTAATAATTATAATGTTACATTTTTTTCCTCTTTATATTTTCATCCACATCTGTCAAACAAAAGCAATTGACAATCAGCAGATTGGCTGACTGGAAAATAATACAGAATGACATGGAAGGCATGAGAAAGAACAGTACCCAGCGGTACCTCGCCATTGGCTTGCGATGTTGCATTTAACTATTGAACTATAAAGTCATTAAATAATTAAACAGCAAAAACAGAAAACCTAGAAATTTAAATATTATTCTATTATTTTTAAATAATGAAATAAAATGATGTTAGAGCATACCTTATCTTAGCGACCTTATCTTAACATTTCAATAACTTATTTTTTAAAAAAAACTTAGAACAAAATAAAATTAACTACAAATTCTGTAAAGAGAGAACCTAATTTTGATGTTAAGCTATGAGCAATTACAAATAATATTAAATTTGAAGGTATTAATAAAATATAATCGATAAAAAGTACTATTACACATAATGAATTGAATACCAATCATTTTTTCTTTCAGAGTAGATAAGAGATTGGTATTTATGCCATGACGAAAATGATTGGAAAAACACAAATATTGATAAAACCATAATGACAAATATATTGAAAAAAAAATACACAGTAGTAAGCATCTGAAAATAAAACAATCAGATAAACAATGTGACCACTATGGTGATACCAATATTTTTCATAAGTATATCTATTATTAACTGTGTTATGTTTTATTAAAAATTACACTATTATAATTAAATACCTGTTTATGAAACCGTAGCCACTCTTAACATTGAACCATTTTACAGTTCCTGTTACTTTGAGGGCTGAAATAAAAAATAAAATAAATAAATATCAACATACTATAAAGAGGGTAAAAAATTATTTAATATAAAAACTAAACTAATATCTATAAAAAGCATTTTAAATTTTCTTTCCCAAGTCCTACAATTTCTCGCTGTCCAATGTTAGTGTACACAAATTAATTTGATGTACTAAATAACTTCCCTATTTTTTACATCAATCGTTCCAGTAAACATAAAAATTAAATGAGATAACAGTCAAAAGTCAATAGTCAATAGTTTTCACATTTATTGATATTCGACCTCGTATTTATTGATAAACATCTCTTATTTTTTAGCAAACATATACTGTTTATAGAAACAGATCAATTATTAATTATATTTAATACTTAAGTCCTAGACTTTAACTGTCATTTTCTATGTGCAAATAAATTTTGAATTGATCTTGAAATTCTGTAACTATAATAATAAAATTATGAAACTATATCAAACAATATATTATGAGTAAGTCTTGAAAAAATGTATTTATTTATTAAAGCGTTAATTGAAAATGGAAATAACTCCAATCTAAGGAGGTTGAAGTTTTAACTTAATAACTAATAGCAAAAAAATGTCATAATTATATTTTTTTCTCCTATTCTTTTAGTTAAAGATAATATAAATTATGAGCAATAATTACTTAATTAATTCCATTGAAGAAAAATTAGGTCTGATGTGATAAAATTTGATTTTTTTTAATGGGCAATGATTGGCACTGTGTTGCTAATATATTTTACCTGCTAAATAATTAAATAATATTCCAATAAATGATAAATTCATTAATGGTAGGCATTCAAAACAATTATAACCATTTGCAATTAATATAATCTCTAACAGATATTCTTTGAACAAAAAGGCGAAAGGATATTTTAATTTCAATTAATGATAAATTTAGATAAAGAAATAAAACTAAGAAACTCACAATCAACCATCAAAAATTTCTAAAATAACAAATTATATAGACTTATTGATAATATTGAGCTGAATTTATTATAACTCTAAAATCAGCAAATAATAATTAATTAATAATTTATATAAACAATTTTTAAGGCACAACCCAATGTCCTAACCACTAGAACAATTTGTAATGAACATCCTTAGCGATGTGTTAGAATTAAAATAAATTAAAAATAATTATTAAAAAAACAACTAAAATGATATGGCGAGAAAAATGAAGCAGCAATAATAATGCTGCTATTGCTAAAATTACATCTTAGATAAACAATGTTTTGATAACAGAGTTATAGAATATCAATGAAAAAAACTGATAATTAGGCAATTAAACCATGAATGTAACTGTATACACTTTTCCCTTCAAACTCAGCAAAAGATAACAAAGATGAATATATAATAATCTAACATTTAATATAAAAGATTGTATATCATAAAAGGTTATATGTATGATAAGGTGTGTGTAAAAAGTATTGCAATGAAAACCCTATTAGCATTAGGAAACATGCAGTACCTTGGCTTAATAATATGACTATTTTTTAAAATTATATGGCTTTTTTATATTATGGAATAATAAAAATATGGCTAGAGTGAATAAAGACAAAGGCTTGATAAGAACAACGTAGATATTACTACATAGACAATCAAAACAATATTCATCTGAGACAAAATATCTAATCTATTGAAAGCATCTATATCTCAAAGATAAAAAGACTCATGTTCTCTGCTTCAATAATCAAACAGTCTATTAGAAAATAAAACTGGGCAAAAACTTTTATAAAATAGGAGTTATATTCATATTGTATATGATAAATAGATTTATAATATTGAAAAAAAACATGAGAGCAACAAAATATTTTTCTGATCAGTTATAATTATAGAAAAGTTTAACATTCCCGTTGAGTATTTAAAAATAACTTTATATCTATAATGCTTTAGTCAAACAAGAAATGTAAACAAACTTCATATCAAACAAGAAATAAATGTCATGATGCTTCATAACTAATCAAAACTAACTTAGTATCACCTATTAAAATAAGACTTTTTAGATAAAGAATTGACTAAACAAAAGGTGATATAGTTGGGCACCCTAACCGCTGAACATGAGGTTGTTGTGTTATGAATTAGAAATGATAAGGAAAGTGAAATTTTACCCGCCTAAAACTACACGTGACCGAGAAGGCGAGGGACACCAACAAACTGTATCAAAGTTGAAATCATGTTTAAAAATAGCCAGTATAGAAACTTTCGTTGAATAATTCGACTTGGGGCTCGTGGATGGAATTGCGTATGATTTTTCTATTTACGGTGCATCGTAACATGGCGGACTAAATCGGGTAAAGGCCACAATAATAAGGTTGGATACTAACCTAGAAACGGTTTAGCCTGCTTGACCTGTCCTTCCGGCTGCTTCTCTGTGGAGTCGGCCGTGATGTTAACCACCACCATGATGGGATATGGTGTGTTAGGATGTTAAAACTCCTAGCCCCTTTCCGATGTTGTTCCTCCTCTCCTCGCTTCAAACTCCTTTCTGCCGGTCCCTGGTTGACGCACTCCGGGTGGGGGTAATCCGCCTCCCACTCGAATCCTTATGACGTCACCTCCCCGCGTGCCGCATCATAGCACCCTATTCAAATTTTCAGGTATAGTAAAATTAAAAAAAAAAATTACGATCCCATAACCATTACAAATATATCAGTTACTCAATATTATGTTCACTTGTTTTTATTCTTTGTACCTACTTGAATCAATTCATATCCACATAGTTCTTCCCTTCATTGAATCCACAGTTTACAGTTATATTACAGTAATAATAGCAATAGTGGAAAATATATTCCGCAGGTTGTCGCTTCGAGTTGAGTAACAAGTTGTAACTGTTTATTCGTTTAATTTATAATATTTTCCAAAAAAAATGCAAATTATTGTGAGATTTAATATGGAAAAGAGGATCTAATTATGAGCAATAAGTAGATTTCGGTAATCATTTCATCAAGAAATAAAAGTTTCAACTAACATTCCGATGTAAAGATGATATAGGTTTGTTGCAACGTTCGTTTATGGATGAAATGGTTATCAAAGCATGTACATATATACATTTCCCAATATTACATCCTCTTTTCTAAACTAAAGCTCATGATAACTTGTATTTTTGGATAATATTAAAAGGGAAACGAATGAAAAGTTAAAAGTTGTTATGACTCAACTCGAAGAGACAACCTGCGGAATATTTACCCAAAATATGTTGGATATACCTTGATTAGAAAATATCGATATCTGGTTAGTTTATGGTTGACAACAAATAAATAAATGGTCGACATTTTTAAAGACTAATCACTTTAATCATTATAATTAAACAACATATATACATAAATAAATAAACAAAGGCTTAGCGAACCCGAAGGATCGATGCCGATGCCACCAATCTTACAAACCTTCACCCACGGAGCACCACCCAAACCCAAACCCGCCAGATCACTCCTAACGCAATCCTCCCACCTAGGCCTCGGTCTACCCCTCAGACGCTTCCCAGTATTAATATCTTAGAAATTGGTTCGTTACTAAGCCCAGCAACTTTACAGGCCCATCCTAATCTTCGCGATGCTATCACCTGAATAATATTTACCGGATGCATGCTTCGAAATTCCGCGTTTTGTAATCCCCTACATTCCCCAAGTGGTCTCATCCATTTTTTGGACCGAATATTCTAGGTAGCTGAATACCTGAAGGCGTTGTTTATCCTTCAGCGTTAGTGGCCAAGTTTCACATCCGTAGAGAAGAGATGGAAGGATAATTGTTTTATAAATTTTGATTTTTAGAGTTTGGGACAAAAGAAAAGTAATTTCGAAACCGGATAATAACAAGCATTTCGCGCCTTTTTTTTCTCTTGAATTTCGTTTTTTCTAGTTACCAAAGACCCTAAGTTATTAAACTTCTCCACATGTTCGAACTTATTCCCTCCTACAATAATATCACCAAAATTTCGCCCTTTTCTGCTACTAACCATATACATATATAGTGTTATCCGAATTTATTTCCAGCCTATTTCCTTACCAGCATTCATTAACGTTTGTGTTTCTTATCGATTAGCTTTATAGTTTCTGCCACTTCACCCAAGAGTACCAAATCGTCCGCAAATCCAATCACGGATATTTTACTTTTCATATTCAAATTCAACACTTTTTCATTGTGTATCACCTTTTTAATAATGTACTCGAGTGTTAACTTGAATAGTACAGGTGATAGCGAATCATCTTGTTTTAAACTTGAACGAACCTCAAACTGCTGCGAATAATTATTACCAATTCTAACCTTATCGAAAGTTTCGCTCATACACATCCTTACTAGATTTACTTATTTCTTTGGTATAGCCTGTTCAATCAATACGGTATACATAATCTGACGGTCGATGGAATCATAAGCTTTTTTAAAATCGATATAAAGCTGATGAACTACACTGTTGTATTCTAATTTTTTCTCTAGTGTTTGGCATAAAGAAAATATTTGATCGATAGTTGAACAATTTTGTCTAAAACCTCATTGATAGTCTCCGATGATTTCCTCGGCGTATTCCGTAATTCTGCTAGTTAGGATTAATGAGAATATTTTATAGCAAGTGGGTAGGAGTGAGATTCCGCGGTAGTTACTGCAGTCCGTTCTCGGCCTATGGATCGACCAAAGGCTGGGGAACCGCCGAAGCGCTGCTGCAGGTACGTAATGACGCGGAAGCGAGGGCGGAGAAGTATGTCATGCTAGTCCTCTTTGACATATCATCCGCCTTCGATAATGTGTGGTGGCCGAGCGTCCTGCAGCAGCTCCGCAGACACGAAGCGCCGAGCAACATCTACGCCCTGGAGCCGGGATCTCGGCGGAGGCCGAGAGATGTGCCAGCGTAGTACGAGCCTGGTGTGAGAGGAGGACGCTGAGGATGGCAGCCGCCAAGACACAGGTCGTTCTCTTGAGAGGAAGAACGGATAGGGTTCACCCTATCAGTTTCAACATACAACAACAGAGAATCAGGGTAAGTGAGGTGGTCGCTTACCTTGGAATCAAGATAGAAAGGAAATTGGACGTGACCCCTCACTTGGACCACCTGACGACGAGGGTGAGCCGGACGATGAACGGCCTGTGTCGAATTGGTGGCGCCTTCGCCTCAGGTACCCAATCAGCATGACAATCTACAAAGGAGTCACCCTGGGTATCCTGAGGTACGCATTCCCTTTCCGGAGCAGAAACCTTACACAGCGGCAAAGAAAGCTGGCAAGGACACAGAGAACGGCTCTGCTGCGGGTGACCAGGGCGTACAGGACATCCCACGAGGCGGTGCAGATCCTGGCAGAAGGTATACCTGCAGACCTCCTGCTGGAGGAAGATGCTACTAAGTATTACGTGAATAGAAGTGGCTTGGCAGCTCTACCGAAACGAATGCAAGTGAAGATCCAGACAAATCCTAGCAAATGGAAGGAGGAGCTCAGGAAGGACTCACTGATGGCGTGGAACCAGCGGTGGGTGACAAGCGAGAAAGGAAGTACATAGAGGAAATACTTCCCCACCGTTGACGCAAGAATAGAAGCCAAGTGGTTCCTCCTGGTTACTGGATGTTACAGATCCTCACAGGGCATGGGGGCTTCCGATGGAAGCTAAGCCAGCATGAGTATGACCTGGACCCCAACTGCCCCAGCTGTGGAGTTCCGGAAACTGCAGAGCATATAGTAGTATAATACACACATCATATGACGCCCTGCGCGCAAGGTTGTCCAGGAAAACCGGAATATATAGAATAACAGAGGACGTATTCCCTGAGCTTGTGAAGTATGAGAACTACACAAGCTTCAGGGAATTCATATACGGATGGAAGGAGGCTGTAGGTCCGGCCCACTTCATGATAATCAGGAGAGGACCGTCACCAGGAAGACCACCGGAATAACCTAACGAAGATTAAGGATAATAACCAAAGGAAGAAGACAAGGGTTAAGGATAAGGTGTAGCCCTAAAGTGCACAGCCGTGCACTGGGCTACACCATAGTTCTAGAGATTTTTTTCTCTTAATAAACGGAAAAAAAACAGAATAAAATCCAAGAAATAGTACCTCCGTGGTGAATCCCAACTGGAGGTAAAACCCTGTATGCCTCAGAGGCAGGGAAGGGAGGTAAAAAAAAAAGTCCGTTCTCGGTTTTAGTGCAACGGTTGTGCAGGGAAGTGATTTGTCTGTGATCAGCCTCAACCACCAGGTTTCCCTATTATTAAGAGTACATAATTTACTAATACTGGGTATCCAGAAGGATCCTCAGACCTTACAGGCCCGGGTAAAAAAAAAAAAATGTACCACCACACCTCGTGAAGAGTCTTGGATTGAGTACATGGTAGAGACTGTACTGTTACTGGGACGACAGTTATGCAAGGAGGTGATTTGTCCTAGATCACGCTATCTTATCTTATGGAGCTCATAATCCTAACTATTTAAGTCACGGAATAAGTTGAGAAAAATACCAGAGATTACTAATATAGTTTTGGGTGAAACCGTTCAAATAAAAACTAAATACATATTTTTATTGCGACAACTATTGCGGGGAAAATTCAATGCAGCTGGTTAGCCCGTCTGCTTTAAACGGTTTCAAAGACTTATGGTATTGTACAAAATTTTTAATAAACATATAATACTGAAAACTTAATTAAACCTAGAAGGCGACAGACCAAAACATTTACTTTAGTTTTTTAAACTAACGTTTAATTCCATAGTTATTTTTCGGGGAAGTTATTGTTTCGCTCGGTTTATAATAATGTGATTAACTCTTTTACTATTTAATTTAGCGATTAAGTTTGTGATTGGGAAGGTGCTCCCGATTTGATGCCCTCGGTTTGAATCTGACTGGTAAAATATAATTAAAAATTTGAATAGAATCATTGATTTGGGAAATAGGAGAAAATTAAAAGTCGAATTTATAAAGTTGAGCATTTTTTACAACTTTGACATGATTTATTCTGATGTTTTTAATTTGTACCATGTTTTTCCAAACTGTCATCTCCACCGAGCTTCGAGTGTGATATAAAATAAGTTTTTCATGCAGAACTGTTGATCAGGTGCAAATCGTTCATCTTCAGAAATTCAAGTGGAACTTCCTGATACATCTCCCAAACTACTAAATAATTTTCTTTAAATAATTATAAAGTTAATAATTCCTGAGATGATCTAAAATAAGTTAATAGAGAAATCTAAAAAAAAAAAAGAGGTAATCTTCAGGCTATTGTTGTTGGCCCATTTAACGTCACTTTATGCTGATACGGATAATCGGACGATGCTACAGTGGGAGCTCTAAATTTTGGCTATCCAGGTTTAATTAGGATAGGGATTTTTAACGAGTATCTGATATCGAATAGGCTCGGGACCTCCGTTTAACGTCCCTTCCGAAGGACGGCGTAACTGAGTATTTTTTACTCCCTTTAAAAAATTCTAGAGCCGCCTGCCGGGCTACGAACCCGCGATCTTGGGCTTAGTAGTTTGTTATGCTAACCACTAGATCACACGTCGCCCACCCCTAATCTTCAAGCTGCATCACTTTTTCTGTTATACTTCAACAAACAGCTGTACCCAATCTTTAATTATTTAGGTTCCTTCTAACTTCTGCAAAATTGCTATTAATACAGAGTAGTTAATGATCATAAATTCCGGAAAAGTAGTAATAGTAGGGCGTTTTAAACTAATAATTCTATCGTACTCTGGAGTTCTACATATAAATTTTACAGTTCAATCAAAATCTGTTAGTTTCCATAAATACCGCTAGAGAGCACGAGTGTAGTGATGACGCGGTACTGATCTGGAGCAGTGTTCTTCAATTTTTTGCACCTAAGAACCGGTGAAAATAGGATAAATATTTCGCGGACCAACTGTAAGCTAAGTCAAATAAAAACCAATATACTTGTAGATATTTTTTTTATTATAGAATATGTTATCCAATTACATTTTTTAGTGCGATATCTGCTGCTGCTTCTTTGATATAAGAGTTGAGGCTGCAGTGCTGTTTCTGACAGACATAGGCGCTGCATTACATCTATTCGGTTTCTCTGTTTGATTTTTATTACAGACATGGCTTTTCACATAAATAGGAAGCCGAAAATTTTACTAATAATTTGATAGCTTTATAACCCAAAGTTGGATATTCTTTTTCTAGCGATATCCGAAATTGAGGCAATGAATGCATTTTATGTCTGGAGACCAGAATGACATCAGAAGACAACTCGATCAGCTTTTCTTTTTCATGAAAATCAAGTGCATATGAGTTTGTATCTTCCAAGAATGGATTATTAATCCAGAGGTTACGTTTACGAGGATCTTCATTTTCTGGGAAATACTTATTCAAATTTTCAGCTAATGCTATAAGCCTATCCCCTGCGCCTTAAAATACTCAAGAAAGAGCAGTAAATATTTCTGAACCAGTGGCTCGTCCAGGTAAGTCCAGACAACAAAGAAGTTCTTCCCTTAAATCTTCATCTTCACTATACCTCACGAAGCAAAGTAGGATAGCATGATTATTCATGTCAGTCGATTCATCAAGTTGAATCGCAAAATATCTTGATTTCCGTATACCCGTTACGACTTGATTTTCAATATCTTTGGCCATCTAAACAATTCTTCTCATAATGGTGGTGTCCGAAAGCGGTAAGGCCTCTAGTTTTACAGCAGCTTGAGGACCTAAAATTTCTGAAACGACATCTAAGATACAAAGCTTTACTAACTCCTCGCCAATAGTAAACGGTTTTTTCGATTTAGCTATTCGAAGCGCAACTAAATAAGACGCTTGAATCAGCGAATTGTCATTAGTTGTCATCATTTTCATTTGAGTTTTCTGCATTTTCATCTGGTCACGTAATCTTTCAAAACGTGTAGTGGCTTATCTGTAAAATCTTTATGTTTCGAATGCAAATCACGAGCAAGTTTGGAAGGTTTCATAGCTTCATTTGACATAATTTCCGAACATACTACACACAAAGGCCGTGGCGACAGTTCATTGTCATGGGCTACAATGAAACCAAGCTTTAAATACTCTTTATGATAATGCCTAATATAGCTTCGTTTCCTCTTTTTGGTTTGTATTTTACATTCCGAAGTATCAACGTATTTGTTTTTATTTGTTTCCCCTAAACTTGAAGCACTAGTACTTGGTAAACTTTCAGCACTATTACCATCTTTCTCCTACCTGGAGACATTCCTGTTTGACTTTTTTTGTCTTCATAATATGGGTATCAAATTTTAAGAAAAAAGTCACTTGTTTTTCACAACACACAACAAATCAAGATTACTGTTACGTGTCACCAGTTGACAATCGGTGCTATACACATTGTGATAAGCCGTACGCAGTCGACAGCATTTTTTGGAGCTAGACTTGGTTTGATTAGAGTAGAACAGGCCGTCATAATTCGCAGTAACCTATTTTTGTAGAGGAGCGGTCGTTGCTTAGTGGCCATTTCAGTAGCGGCGTCTATAGTTTCTGCCGTGTTTTGTTAGAAAATAACTTCTTTAAATAGTATTTTTCTAATTCATAGTTTTATAAATATTTGGTAAGTAATATACTAATTTTTGATATTATATTGTTATTATACATTATATTTGTATAGTTTTATAAATAATACAGTGATTTACGAATTGACTGAAATTGTTCGCGGCCGGCAGGAAATTTCTACGGCCCGGTTCCGGACCGGCGGTTGAAGATCTGGAGCAATCAAAATAGCTCAATAGATATAATAATGATTATATTAGAATGATATAAATATATCTCATGTCATTCAAAGCTATTTTGAGATATAAAATACTTATTTTAGTATTTTATAATGTTATCTACAAGTTCAAGTTCATTTTGTAAGCTGTTGAATTTGTTAACAATTCTAACTACTAATCAATTATTTAAAAAAAAAACAACGCAGATTTACTTTTTCCTTCCAGCTGCCTCTAAATAAATTTACGACCTATCATTAAATCTAATCAATTCTTGAGCTGCTCCAGGTTTTGTATTAGGAACTCTAGGGTGTTAAACCGAAGCATAATTTATGGCATTTTATTTAATGTCGCAATAAATTTACTTAATACTTCTGAAGCGTGAACATCTTAAAACACATGACTTATTAACTTGAAATGCATTGTAACCTCTTTCCCATGCTACCTGTATCTCGACAGAGCCCAATCTTTAAATATGTTCGTTGACCGCATGTGAGGGATTTGAGTACTGTGGTGTTTATGTTTATAATCAATAGTTGCGGTAATAAAGTTTCATTTCTACAATGACTTTCAGCAAATTATGTCAATATTGTTTTATGTCATAACTATATGTTTTGTTTTAAATGTTGGATTATATTTTCATTCTGGCATTAGTATTATTTTAACTCTTTTAATCGTTATTTTGTTGATCATACTCTGCAAAGTTGTTAAAGTTCCTTTGCTTTTAAGTGTTAAATGCTCGACTGATAATTCAAAAGGTTATAGAAAGCTACGAATAGGTATGTCGAATTCTGAAAGAAATTTGAATACTCCTGAAAGAAGCAAATCATTATTAGGTATTGGACTTTTTAGTAATTATGACTCAAGATTAGGTCGTTCTAGGTCGAGTTTAAAATCTAGTTCATCTGTATCAGAAAACTTCCACATTAGATCCCCCAATAGAACTTATTCTAAAGTTAACAAACTACCTAGTGATGAAAACTATGTTTCCAAGCAAGCAGTTTCTTCAGCTGAAAGTGAGATGCCCTCCCCCACAAGAACAGGTTTATCTCCATTTCGTTCAACACCCCTTAGTTATTCTAAGAGGTTTAACATTAACCCTCAATCCAGTCTTCACATATCTCCTCATTGTCTTAATCAGTCAAGATTTTCATTATTGGGAAATAATTCTCCTTCGAAGACACCTCAATCAGCAGATTCATCAACACAGAACCTAAATCTTGAAGAGTAAGTAAATTAAAAGTATATTTTAACTTTTAATGATGTTTTTTTACAGATTAGTTAATTTAGGTGTTCATCTCAATGATTAGCTATTTTGATATAAGTTCCGAAGATTGTCGCTTAGGGTTGATTTTCAAGTTTTAACTGTTCATTTCTCTATTCTCTAACTATTCTGTACTCTCTATCTATTAACTATTCTCGAAAATAAAAATAATCGTGAGTTTTAGATTGGAAAAAAGAGTGTAATTATGGAAAATAAGTATATTTCGGTAATTGTTTCAACAAGATATGTACGTTTCAACAAACATGTCATCTATACTTCAAAAAGTTGGTTGAAGTGTTCATTCCGTGATGAAATTATTATCGAAATATACACATTTCCGACAATTACAGCATTTTTTTCACACAAAAGCTCACAATCATTTGATTTTTTGTAGAATACTAAAAAGGAAACAAATGAACTTGTTGCAACTAAATTTGAAAGGAAAACCTGAGGAACTGATACCGATATTTGTTTTTTTGTTGTTTATTTAATTTTTGTAAAGTGAAATTTGTAAATTAAGTAGAACTCAAGTTTCACTACCCTGTCATGGTTGTTACATATCACTAGTCAAAAAATGTTTGCTCAGGCAATTAATCAACAGATAGCGTAATTATTATGATAATGCAATGCCAATGGGCTTCTCTACTAATTTTAGCTTTATCGATTTGAGGTAGTGATTAACGAGATCAATATCATTGAATAAGGGGTACTGTTAGTGGTTTAGTTTCTATTAACGGTGGTAGTTACTATTTTCCTTTTGAAACTTCAATTTTTAGTTGTCAAAACAGTTGTTTGCTTCTTTAAAGTTACTGTTTCCATTTCAATGCCTCAATTATGTATTTCTATTATTTTCGCAATGACAAAAGCACTTAAACAAATATGTGACTACACCAAGTAAGGATCCATATTATTGTCATTTGGATTATGAAATTAGTATTAATTTTGTGACCAAAAATCACACTCGATATTTTCAGTATCATAAATTGTTCAGATATGCCAAACGTTGGCATTGCACGTATGTTATGTAAACTAGATTACTTATTTAGCTAGGTCAAATTTGGTTATAACATGATTCTTATTTATGTGGTGGCATTCAAGATTTATATTTATAGATCAATTCTGATATCGTATGTAATCATGAATGTGTATCATATCATGTATGTAAAATATATCAGTTATGTTGTAAATAAATGTAAATCAGTTAACTGTAAATCCACTATACCCCTCTAATGCATTACATGATATTTTCAGTATCAAAAGCTTGCTAATGTTTCTTTATAATAGCTATGTCTAACAATTTCTTACATTTTTTAAATCTTTATCATTTTCTGTAAACTGTTAGCATGAGGTACATCTGCCTACAGAATCACTATTGTTGGTGATTAATTATTCTCGAAATAGTACACACAATACTTACCCAGGTGTCCAGTCATCTTTTATACTTTTCTAATATAGATCTTTTTAATTTACAGGAGTCCTTCTTTTTCTCGCAGGATGATGACTGTCGCTCATCAAATGGACAATGATCAATTCCCTTGGATAGCATACAATGGATCGATTCCAATGATACTTTCTGATTCTCAAAAGGCATCTTCACCTGTGGCCAACGTCAGTTCACCATCTTCACGTTCTAATTCATCATTTAGAAATCGAGTTCGAGTCAGGTTGAGTAAACCAAATAAAAGGTAATAGAATGTTTTATTCTTCTATGAGTAATTCTTAAGTTATTTTAAAAATAACAGTAGTTGACTACCTCTTGTTCATATTATTTCTATTGGAGATATTCCTTCTTCTGCAGTAGAATAGATTAATATGTAGAATAAATTAATATAAGGAAGGAGGTCAATAAATTTATCTTAAATAGGGAGACCAAGGTATTATCCTTGGTCCAATCCTATATACAGTTTATACAGCTGACATCCCAACTCATCCTAATACTATCCTTACCACGTATGCTGATGATACATGTGTATTATCAGTCAACACCAATCCAGTTATTGCATCCCAAAGCCTCCAATCCCATATCACTGATCTTGAAGAATGGCGTCAAAACTGGAGAATTAAAATAAATTCTCAAAAATCGCATCAAATCACTTTTACCTTACGTCGTAAACCAATGACTTCCTGCCCTACAGTATCCTTTGATAATATCCCTCTGGTGCTTGTAGAACAGATCTGATACTTAGGGTTGCACCTTGACAAACGATTAACCTGGAATCCTCATACAAGACTGAAAAGACAAGAAACAGCACGACGTTTCAGGTTACTTCAACACTTACTAGACAAACGCTCTAAGCTCCCAATTAACTACAAAAGACTCATCTACATGACCATCATACGACCTACTTGGACTTACGGAGTAGAGCTTTGGGGCTCCACTAAGCCATCGAATTCCTCTCATATCCAATCCTTACAGTCCAAAATCCTTCGTAAAATCCTCAATGCTCCTTATTTTGTTAAGAATAAACTCATCCATAACGACCTTAATGTCCCTTTTGTTGCTGATTTGGCCCGAACCCGGTATCTATCCTTTCATAACAAACTTCATTACCACTCAAACCCTCTAGTTTCAAACCTAGCTTCCTTTTCAATTCCCGATAATCCTCCGAGGCGTCTGAAAAGAAGATGGCCACGTGACCTCCTTACTTGAACTTTGATTTGAGTACTACCAGTGGGTAGTTTCTCTACATTTCATTATCATGTCATTATATATCACTTAGCCTATTTACTTGTTGTATTATTGTAATACAGTTGTAGATATCAATAAATAAATTTAAAAAAAAAAAATAGGGAGACATTTTTATTGTGGCTATTTAATAAACATTTCTCCTTATTTATTTAAGAGAAATTTATTGACCTCCACCCTGGCCATTTTCTTCCACATATATATATATATATATAAGGTCAACTATTATCATCATTCAAGATATATTAAATAAGGAAGGTATCATATCTAATTAAAAATTCTGTTAATGTTTTGGTAAATATGTCTGTTCATCTATTTTATTTAATAAACTTTTTATTACAATCGTTAATGTATTGTATTGGTTCTAATCATGAAAATTAATAGAATGTCACCTTGGCTGATAATCTAAACCAATATTTGGTGTTTGTAGCGTTTTTGTTTTATTGTTTATCATGATTATGATGAGTTTGATCTTTTTCAAAATATGTTAAAATAAATTGAAGTTGAATGTTTATTAGTACTTATGCCAAAAAAAAAATTTCTTTTCATGACCAAGATTATTAATGAATGTTATTATTATATTTATATCGTTTTATAATTATCAGTAGAAAGACTGATTTTAATAGCCAAAAATGTATTTATGGTAGTATAAATTTTATTATAAGATGTAGGTAAAATAATTTCTGTGACAATAGTTATGTTTTTTCTTATTGCATCTGGTCATTTATATTTTATTAGGACTTCTGACACCAGACTTTAATTTTTTTTTTAATTTAGTCAAGTGCCTCCTTTTATGTACACATATGATTATTTTACTTCTTTTTTTTAATCTCCCTTGTCTAAGTTTATATTTGAATATTATTCTGATGTTTTAATTTATTTTATTAATTAACAATATACCAGACTTCTGGGCAGAATTACTCTCTCCTGAGAATTTGAGCAAAGTTATTAAACCTTAAACAATAACTTACAGCTGTGGCAAAATCCAGATTTTTTTTGAACTGTCATAGTATTTTTTATGAGAAAAGTAATTAATTTTCATGTATTTTTAGTGATAAATCTGTTTCTAACTCAACCATTGACAGCTCCTCAATCCCTGACGAATCTTCAACAACAAAATCAGTTATTCAAGTTCTCAAAGAAATTGCTAGAAAGAGATCCTTAGCCGTAAGTAACCTTTTAATAATTAGTCTTACTGACATTGTATTGGCGATCCTCCTGCATAAGAGGGGTCATTTGTGAAAACATTCATTTTTTCTGATTCCACCATCTCTGTAGTTTAATCCCCACAACTTTCTCCTATTCTACTATTTAATCAATTCAATACAATAACCATATTTCATCATGTGGAAAAGCATCAGTAATTTCCTGAAGGGTAATTCACAGATCTGTTAGATATTCTATTTCTAAATCCCTCCAGTTTATTTTGTATAGTTATATTTTGTTAGTATAATGAAATGAATTCTGATCATGTGTTAGAAATATTGCTGCGATGGTGGATAATTCTTGAAGACTGGATACAACCTTTTTTGTACCGTGCCCACCACCCTTGTTTAAATTAAAGCCTTCCATACCTCTCTTTCACAATAAATTGTATGGGCATATGAAAAAAAACTTATTACATTACAATTATTAAATTAAGATTGTTCTTACATAGTTAAATATAATTTTTTATAATTATTGGTCATTTTTTATGAGTTATAAATATTTTTATTTTTTAAAGAGAAAAGATAGGCCCTCGACCGGGATTTGAATCCAGAACCTTTGTCTCACCGTGACATCGCTCTGCCAATTGAGCTATCCAAGGCACTTCTCGGTCAAGGACAAAGCTTCTCTCTTTTAGATCCTAAAGCCCCAGTGTGCTCCCGCCATTTTTGCGATGAATACACTAGAACGAAGTTCTTTGAACATTAATTTTAATTTAGGATCTTATTGACTTTCGTCATATTATTATTTATATTTTTTTATAATTATTGGTCATTTTTTATGAGTTATAAATATTTTTATTTTTTAAAGAGAAAAGATAGGCCCTCGACCGGGATTTGAACCCGGAACCTTTGTCTCACCGTGACATCGCTCTGCCAATTGAGCTATCCAAGGCACTTCTCAGTCGAGGACAAAGCTTCTCTCTTTTAGATCCTAAAGCCCCAGTGTGCTCCCGCCATTTTTGCGATGAATACACTAGAACGAAGTTCTTTGAACATTAATTTTAATTTAGGATCTTATTGACTTTCGTCATATTATTATTTATATTTTTTTATAATTATTGGTCATTTTTTATGAGTTATAAATATTTTATTTTTTAAAGAGAAAAGATAGGCCCTCGACCGGGGGCTATCATCTTTTCTCTTTAAAAAATAAAAATATTTATAACTCATAAAAAATGACCAATAATTATAAAAAATTATAAATAATAATATGACGAAAGTCAATAAGATCCTAAATTAAAATTAATTTTCAAAGAACTTCGTTCTAGTGTATTCATCGCAAAAATGGCGGGAGCACACTGGGGCTTTAGGATCTAAAAGAGAGAAGCTTTGTCCTCGACCGAGAAGTGCCTTGGATAGCTCAATTGGCAGAGCGATGTCACGGTGAGACAAAGGTTCCGGGTTCAAATCCCGGTCGAGGGCCTATCTTTTCTCTTTAAAAAAAAAATAAAATAAAAATAGTTAAATATATTTTGATTATTGCATAGTGCTCAAAAAATTGTGATTGAACTTTTCTGCTTAGGTTTAAGCTCAGCACACTGTTTTGTATTATGATAAATAATTTTATTATAATGCAATTGGGAAAAACCACAATGCAAAGCCTTATGTTTCAAAAAATACACCTACTTACCAGTCGACGTTTCGCCTATTCAGGCATTATCAAGACACCAAAATCAAAAAGGGGTTATGTGGATCGCATCTCGAAGAAAAAAGTGCAATACGTCCCAACGATCAACAGCCCAAATAGGCTCCAAACATGAGACAGCACCCTACCACCAAGACGTTCAACATACAACTCAAGTTGTTGATCGTTGGGACGTATTGCACTTTTTTCTTCGAGATGCGATTCACATAACCCCTTTTTGATTTTGGTGTCTTGATAATGCCTGAATAGGCGAAACGTCGACTGGTAAGTAGGTGTATTTTTTGAAACATAAGGCTTTGCATTGTGGTTTTTCCCAATTGCATTATAATAAATAATAGTGTCTCTTTTTGAGTCTTTGGCTCTATTTTAGTGATAAATAATTTTATCAAATGTCTTCATAAACTCATGGATTGATAATGATATAAAATAATTTTATCAAATGTCTTCATAAACTCATGGACTGATAATGATATAGTGTCGTGATCTAATCTCATTGGTAGCTAACATGACTAACTTTAGAAATTCTTATATTTACAAACATTCTCTGAATAATGACTGTCTATGAAGGATGCAAATTAGAATTAATGATTTATAATTAGAATCAATAGATACCATTATTTTTTCCACAGTCAGTTGTAATGCAATTTACAAAATGTTTTTCTCGGCTGAATTTTTGACTCCTATAAAAATATCTTTTCCAATTATACAGAGAATACTATCAACATCAAGTATTGCTTTAAATATTTTATAATTTGTATTGGTTCCTTGAATACTAATTAATACCTTTAATGTCTTACCGGACTTCCAGACTTGTGCTTCATTTGACTGGCCTCATTATTTGCCCATACACAGTTGATACAAATCGGGTCATATGACGTTTGGCATGCTCGTAGCCCTCGCACTTATTTAGTATTCCCTGCTCGATCAAAAGGTATACAGCTTTTGGGTACTTGTCCGATGTAGGGGCACCATTATACTGGTAACACTGACTAGTCTAGGGACTGTCAAACAAGAACCAAAGCTTGACCAAGATCGGCTCTCTTCGGGTTCTCGAAACCCTATAAACATTATTACATACATCGGTGGCTAAAAGCACTATCATTGTATGTCCAATTTTTCCCTCTTGAGAAATTAATATCAATTATAAGATGGAGTTAAGCGCTTTCCTCGTGCACAAATGTAGTATGCCTCTTCTTAATAAGCATTAAATGATTATATAGAAGGGACATACTCTATTGGTCCCTAGCATGTTTTATATCATTAACTGTCGTCTGAGGAATATCATAGATTTTTGCTAAGATTGAAGCACTTTCACCTTCTCGTAAATGTTTTACTATTTCAAACATAGCAGCAAAATCTAAACTCTTCCTTTGTCTTTTTTTCCAACATTATTATATGTACTTTTAAGAAAACGACGAGTACCCGTAATACAAGAATGAAGACTGAAGGTAGTTCAACTGCGGAAGCTACATTAGGTAAAGATAATTAATTTCTGAAAAATGTGTGTGAGGAAGCCTATGTTTTGAGTAAACAATAGATTCTAGAAAGCGAAGTTGTCAAGACACAACGATTGATTCTTAGCCGGTGTCTAGGGCTTTAGCAACCTAACAATGTATATACATTATAATTTATTTTATCTTTATATTATATAATTTTTTTTTTTTTTTTTTACATTTTAACAGAGAGTGACGGATAATAGAGGTTTTATTGTAATAGTAATAACAATAAAAGTATCTTTTTATTAATAATAATAAGAAATATTTAATAAAAACACATTTCATTGTAATCAAAATAAAAGGGACGAATAACCTATCTACAGGTCAGTTGAATGATATATTTAATATTTCATTAAATATGTCTTTTTTTTTTATTCCTTTCGCAGAACATCGATCAAATACGATTCCAAATAGCTAATAAACTCTGAATTATTATTCTAAGTTATAGTTGAACTCTTATCATTATTTCATTCAATTATTTTTTTTAAATTTAATCTATATATATATATATATATATTTTTTTTTTTTTATCAGACTGAAGAAGAAGAACACGAAGATCAACCACAAGCTAAGCGTCGTACTGAACATAACTTATATCTCTCTCGTTTAGAAGGAGAGGAAGAGGAACAAGTTCCATTATCAAACTTAAGGTTTTAATCTCATAACTGTACTAATATTAATATTATTTTGGGTTTTAATATTGAATTTTTGTAATTCAATTGATTGATTTAAAAAAAAAACATTAATCCTACTTCTCCCTCATAAAATTTGAATATTTACATTTCAAATAAGAAGATCTAGATATCTGATTTAAAAAAAAAAACTATCCATCCACAATTCAGGACTTTTCATCAAAACATTAATATCAAGTCTATTTAGTTTCTTTTACTTAATAACCATATTCCACTTAATTATATTATTAATCATAATTTTCATTGAAGGTTGAATGGAGAAGATGAACGAATGAAGCGAACTCGAGAACCTGATTGGGATACATCCAATGTTTCTAATCCTAAACGACCTCGAAAAAGTTACAACTTTGTTAACAATGAGATTATTTCTTCTCTCAGTTCAAGTATTGGGCTTCAGGCTTTTAAACATTGTAAGTAATTTAAATAACAATTTTTGATCTTGGAAAATTCTCTTTGTTATAATCCTGTTGAAAACTACTGAAACTTGATGGTATAGTATAGATTATTTAAGGATTGGATGTGCTGAGCGCAATCAATTACAGCAATCTCATTGATGAAGAATGTAAAAAGAATAAGGTGATTCAGTTTAATGGGCAGCAATCCGTTTGTTAAAAGTCACAAAGAAAATTTTTGTAATTAAGAGGATACACATTTTGTTATAATAATTTATATTAAAAATACTGTAGTTTGTTGGACATGAAAAGTGCTTAATTTCCACTTATGGTTACCATGATTGATAAGCTTAAAATAACATTTGTTGAAATCAAAGAAATTATATAATGGTGAAAATAGACTGGTGGTACTACCTCTGCAGATTAATGCCATAAGTGAAAGATAGAGATTTAGGTGTAGGGTTTTGGAATGTAAGAAGTTTAGAAATAGTGGAAGGGCTAAAATTGGTCGTAAAAATTGTTTAGGAATTCAATTTAGTTATTATGACCTTACGAGAGGTTTGTTCGGAATAGGAAAGTTCATTAAAAAAAAATGGAGTGCACTATTTGGTATGGACGGATTGATAATTTTGGTTTACACAGACTCTGTTAAGTGGGTATCCAAAATAGGGGGGAAATCTGTGGTTGATCTTGATCTCAGACAAATCATCCTATTGTGAAAATAGTCTCTATCTTGCATTGTATTGGTACAGGTTTTTTATTAATATATTAAATTTATATTTATGTATTATATAATATATATATATATATTATATTATATATATATATATATATATATATATATATATATATATATATATATATATATATATATATATAAAATCCAACTCAAAGGTATGTCTCTAATCTATGCTAAAGTAATTTATAATAAAATTACATATATATATATATATATATATATAAAAAATCCAACTCAAAGGTATGTCTCTAATCTATGCTAAAGTAATTTATAATAAAATAATTAATAAATGTATGAAAATGTTTTTCTG
This sequence comes from Arma custos, assembly GCA_037127475.1. Classification (NCBI taxonomy): domain Eukaryota; kingdom Metazoa; phylum Arthropoda; class Insecta; order Hemiptera; family Pentatomidae; genus Arma; species Arma custos. The sequence goes on from CM073764.1 coordinate 78,090,671, forward strand.
AACAGTTTATATTTTATTTTATTATCCTCAGCTGAACGAAAAAAATCAATGAGAAAGAGCATTGCAATCCAAGTTCAGACTCTTGTTCCTGAAGTGAGTATTATTTTATTTTTCTTTATGAATTTGGATTTGTTAATTCTAAACTGTGTTTAGATGTATGCAAAAACTGTTAATTTATTTTACTTACATTAGTTACTAAAAGCTGCCTAAAACTTAAGTAATTATAATTCATTAAAATCAGTATACCCTTATTTTTAATAATGAAAACTTAAGCAGTTATTTAAGTCATACTTTTAGTCTGTTACATTTATACTTTATACACTTTTATAGGTAAGAATAAATAGGTTAGATTACTCTGTTCTTGACCCTTTCTCAAAAAAAAGAAAGAACCTTTTCTATGTTAATATTCGGCCTTTTTTTCCAAATAGTGCTGGAATTCCTTTCATCACCTTAATCTTCCTCCCAATTCCATTTCTAGCTTTGGGGGGAGGGACTTCAAATAAATGTTTTAACATTCACTGTCATTACACATCTACTTCATTCCTATGAGATTTTTTCCCTCAGTTGTTCAGGATGTACTCCTGGTAAAAATGTGCTTAGCTGATCATTGTCTGTGGTACTGTGAATGTCTATCTCCAACTTGTTAAGTTTTTAAGAAAAGTGATGTTCTTTTCTGGTGATTTATTGTTTTAATTAAAATATTAATATGTAAGAGCTTAATCATAATTATAAAAAAAGAGCTAAAATTTTGAAATTGCACAAAAGGCATTCTTAGCAATTATTGTATAAGGAGGAATTAATAAAAACTGCTTTCTGGTTTTACAGACTTTAAAAAGCTATATTTGGTGAGTAATAAAAAATTGCTAGAAGTTTCGCTGAAAATAAAAGTAAAAATTTAGTTAAGGGAAACATTTTGATTGAAAGCCAAATACATTAAAAACGATTTTGCACTATTAATTATACAATAAGGAAACAAAAACTTTAATAAGTGATATTCCAGTTAAATCCATAGATGCCTTCAATGAGGCTCATAAAAAATTAAATGTTCTCTTCTATGGCTCTTATCACATTAAATTCCAAAGATGTATTTTATTTTTAGAAGAATAGTTATAAAATTGACAGGTTATTAATTTGTATTAAATATATTAATTATGTAGTACTGCTGGCTAGAAATCTGTCTCAATGATAGTTTCATTTTATAAAACTTTTTTTGGTACTTGTGTCTTAACGCAGCCCTGGTTATTTTTGCCTACTACTTCGCATGCGCGAGCAGTTACATTTCTAACAGTTTCCTTCTATTTATTGGGGTTAAAAAATTATCAACAATTAGAAATCAAAATAATTTATTGAAAAATGGAATATAATAATAATGAATAATTAATTAAACAACAATGAACAATTAAGAAATAAAAGTAATGAAAAATTATATAAAAAAAATTAAAAATGTAATATATGATGAACAATTAATTAAATAAGAATGGACAATGAACAATTAAAAATACAAATAATAAAAAATCACTATAATTAAAACAAACAAGTTATGAAAAATGACAATAGTTTATTATATTTCGCTATTATATTTTGGGATTCTGCTGTTCTCGAACTGTTGTCTCTTCTGAGTCCCACTTTCTCACGACATTGATTTAAATTGCATTTCCAAAAAAAACATTCACCACAATACAATTTCATTTCATGGACATTGCTATATTTTCTTTATTTTGGTAAAATATTTCGCTCCTGCAAAAAAATAATAGCTTGTTCTGTTGTTGGCAAATCCCAAATACGCATTTTACACTAATTAAATAAATAACTAAAATAATAACAACGAAAAATCTATAACAAACTAGCAAACAAACAATAAAGAACAAATAACAAACAATAAACAATAAATAAGAAACAATAAATCAGCAATAATCAAAACTCAGTAAGCAAGAACAAACATTGAACAAATCAGCTGTTAGAAATATAACTGTTACAAAATGTAACTGAAGTAGTAGGCAAAAATAACCAGAGCTACGTTAACACACAAGTACTTTTTTTTTTTTTTTTCTATTAACCTCCAATTTACTTTTATTATAATAATTTCACACTTATAAAAAAAGTGTTTGTATTGAACTTCTATCAACTGGAACAAAATCTTCAAGAAGTAATAATTTTACAATGAATTTCTAGGAAAATGTTGGAGAAAAGAAAGTAACAATAGAAAAGTCTAGTCAACTCTCTAAATCCTCTCCTAAAACAAGAGATGCTGGAGTGGAAACTGATCCTCTTCCAGAGCCAAGATCTAGATGTAAGTATACCTTGTTTTTTTTGCTGAAGAACAACGCTTTTGACAATCCTTTTGAATAAAGGGACTGTCTTCTTCATTCATGAAACTGTGTTGTAATCTGCAAGCATGGGCAATTCTCATTTTTCCTATCACCTTTTCTTCATGGTAGCATTGTCTTTACAAAATCTTTCCCCTTCATCACTGATTTTGCCACAGATGTCAGGATAGAAATTCAAGTTTGTGTGGAGAAAATGGATTTTGACACGATATTAACCCACATTCCTTTAAAACATTTTTTTTTTTCTTATTTCAGTTATGATAAGACTATTCTATCTGTTTTATAATACAATGAAATGATTGAATGTACTAATAATTTAAGTATTGTTGAACTTAACGATGATTATAATGCTAAAAATGAAAATAAAGTTCATTGACATCTTTGTAAATACTAATAAAGGGCATAAATAATATAACTGTATACTAATTATTATTTATATGAAGTAGTTTTGATATTTTGTATTGAGTTTGTACAGCCCATCATATGTTTTGATTATTAAATAAACTACTTGCAAATGTATATAATTATTGTTTGGATTGCCATCTGATGTAAAAAAGGTTAATAATTTCAATTTACCAATTATGAAATTTAAATAATTTATTTAAAACCAATAATTCAGACTATAATTTATTTATAAATTCAAAAAAGAACACAGTTATACCAAAGATTTGAATTTTCACTTCTGTTAGCATTGCTAATTTTTCCTTCTTAAAATTAAAGTTTTATTTTATTTTATTTTTCAGCTCCAGTCAAAGAGAAAGTTGTTTCGAAAGTTGATGTAAAAGGTATTTTAAAATCAGCATTGAAGAAATTTGATATTCAGCCTTCAGCATCTGTAAATATGGGATCAGACAAAATGGTTACATCACCAATAAACAGTTCACCTCCAGTTTTAGCAGATGCATCATCTCAAGCTTCATCTTCATCAAGTTTACTTACGCCATTTTCTTCTGCAAACCAGTCAGCTATTCCAGCCCCGATAGTCTCTGAAACAACTAGCGGTTCATTTAATTTAACCACTTCTAAAAGTACATCGGAATCTGTTTCTATTGTATCAAATGCTTTCACGACACCTGCTTCAGCTCCTCCAATATCTTATGGTATGCCATCAAATGTACCAGAAAAAGAACCAAAAGCAGTCACAACCAATCAACAAGAATTGTTGCCCAAAGCTACGATGGAAAAAGTCGGATTTAAGGTAGAAAACAAAGATGCTTCTAAGACAGAATCCTCTTTCAGGGTTAGTGTTGCATCATCTGATTCTCAAACTGAGCCCTCAGTTTCGCAGCCTCAAGTGACTAGCTCTGGCCTATTTAATTATAAGGCACCGGATACCTCAGCTTCCATTTCCACCCAAGCACCTTCAGCTGCTTCAAGTTCATCTATTTTTACTTTTGGGACTCCTAAAGTATCAGATGCATCTGATAAAGCTAAAGCTACAGAAGAGCGGAACTCTGTTTTTGGAAGTACTTTAAATACTCCTGTAACTTCATCTATGATTTCAGTAACATCAGCAGTACAACCTCAAAATACATCTCTTCCAGCATTAACTAATAGTAAGTCATCAGAACAAAAAGCTGAATTATCCAAGTCTCCTGTTTTTACTTTTCAAAATAAGCCATCTGGGTTAGTAAAATCCTCTACAGAAGATAAAAAAAACCCAATGACATCTGGTATTTTTAATTTTGGAGAGGCAGAAAATAAGCTTACTCCAACAAACAGTAAGTCTGAAACTAAACCATTTCAGTTTGGAAGTGGAGGGTTCACTTTTGGTCAAACTGGTAATAAAGGATCTAGTAATTCTTCTAATAATGCAGCTTCTCAGCCTGTTTCTGCTCCATTAGTCACAGGAAGCAGTACCCAAGTGCAACCGGTATTCAGTTTTTCATCCAGTTCAGCAAAAAAAGATGCAAATGCTGCTGGTGGGTTTACTTTTAATCCAGTTGTCACAACTAGTGATGATCAGAAGAGCTTATTTAATTTCAATACTTCCTCTAGTTTTGGTTCCACCTCTAATTCTTCTAAGTCAACATTTCCTACTTCTCTATTTAGCAATAATCCTAAAAGTACTAACACTACAACAGGAACCACAGCAAAAGTTAATGATACCAAAACTAGTAATGCAAGTGTTATGACTTCAACGTTTGGTAGTGCAACCAGTAAGGCAGCTCCTACCTTTGGTCTAAGTGCAGTGTCTTCCACTGCCCCAACAACTGGAAGTACAGTGACATCTACTGCTCCAACATTTGGAAACACAACACCTTCTGCTGCTCCAGCATTTGGTAACACAACTACAGCTTCAACATTTGGCAACACAGCAACTTCTACGGCTCCAACATTTGGAAGTGTAGCAACTACTACAGCTCCAACATTTGGAAGTACAGAAGCTCCAAAAAGTGTGTTCGGTAGTGTGTCAAATCAACCCTCATTTGGAAATTCAGTCACTAATGCCCCAGTTTTTGGCAGTAATATCACAACAAATGAGGCCAATAAACCGTCTGTTTTTGGAAGTAGTAGCACTATTACTAGTCCTCCAACTTTTGGGGCCACAAGTGCTAGTAACACCGTTCCTACCTTTGGTAGTGTTGCTGCTGGCACTAATACTAATTCTACATTTGGAAATTCAAGTGGGACTGTTCAACCAACATTTCCTGGTTCTGCTACTGGATTGTCTAATAACCCCACTTTTGGAAGTACTACCACCAATGCTAATGTTCCGACTTTTGGAAGTGGAGCAGGATCTGCATTTGGTACTACCGCCACTGGTACTAACCCATCACCTTTTGGGGCCTCCTCAGCAGGTCCGGGCCCTAGTGCATCAGGCTTTAGTGGAACAAATAACGCCCCATCCTTTGGAAGTACTCCGGCTTTTGGTAACACTCCTTCAGTACCAGCATTTGGCACTTCTTCTACAACAACATTTGGAAATAATGCCACAACTCCAGCTTTTGGAAATCAAACTCAACCTATTTTTGGTAGCCAGTCTGGAACATCATTTGGTACTTCTACCTTTGGGCAAACATCAAGTACTCCCTCTTTTGGTACCCAGAACACTTTTAACACCCAAACCAGTACTCCAGCTTTTGGGTCTACTCCAGCATTTGGTAGCAGTTCAGCCAATACTTTTGGCAGTACATCAGTGCCAGGTACTACACCCGCTTTTGGAAATACTCCAACACCAGCATTTGGATCTTCAACGACTTTTGGCAGTCAGGATGCTAGCAAACCATTCACCTTCAATGCACCAGCCTCACAGACAGCCCAGGCAGGAACCTTCAACTTCACTACGCCACAACCGCAGCCAAGTTCTGGAGGTTTATTTCAGTTTGGCGCTGGTTCTACTGGCGCACCATCCAATCAGCCTTTCCAATTTAATGCATCCCAATCAAGTGCCCCAGGTAGGATTAGTTTTGTTTTCATTTTATTTTAATAAGTTATGCATATATTTTTTTTTTCTATGACTCCCAGAAAATATTAAAAATTACCTTGTTTTTTTTTCAACTCTGACAGGTGCTATTTTAAAGCAACTGAGCCAACACAATTAGTTATTTATGTTTAATTATATTAAGGGTACCAACAAGTTTCTTTCGGTTTTAATTAATAACCCAATGAAAAGAATGGTACAATATATTTAATTCAAAATATTTTCCAAGCTAGCTACTTCTTATTACCATCTTTCTGGCAGAATTCAGAAACAATGTCGGAAAAAGTTTCTTTTGTGGAGGCTATCCACAAATCCATCAAATTTTTCGTATCTTCATATGATATGAAGAGCTGCTCAATTAGATCCTGTATCATTGATCTGAACAAGTGATAAGCACTTGGCACGATGTCTGGTGAATGGGATAGGACTTTTAATCATGTTTTAATTAATTTTATCATGTTTAGTGTAATAATGTGTGCAATACCCTTGATTGTACTCGGTAGAGAGCTCCAATAACAGTTTCCCTTCGTTTGTTGGTGGTCCATATGATTTCCTCCTGTTTAGGTAGTCGCAGTGGATTCTGTTACCATTGCCAGATACCATACTGTGCCAAAATTCTTTCTTTTATACCTGGCAAGAAGCAATTCATGCATGCAGTATCGGCATTCAGCTGCAGATTTCTTTAAATTGAAGAAATAAACCAAAACTTCCCGCATAAAGCACTTAGTCAGCACAAAACAAAGCCTTCTGTTCGAAGTGTTCCATGTACAGGTCCGCTGCCAGTGAGCTCAATGATGACCCCATGGCTGTGCCTTCCATTTGTTTATAGATAGTACTGTCCATTGAACAGGAAATATGTTTCCTTCATGCATATCTCTGCCAGTCGGTACTCTTCTTCGTTCAGAAGATTATAAGATCATAAGGTTCAGGGCTTCGGTAGGGACCTTGGTGAAGAGCGACTTGACGTTGAAGCTTACCAGGATGTTTTCTTCATTGATATGAATGGTTTTGATAGTGTCTACGAATTGTTTGGATTTGCGGATGTTATGTTGTGTTTTGCCAGTGTGGGTTTTGATTATGTCGGAGATATATTTGGATAGGTGGTTTGTAGGCGAGCCAATGGTACTGACTATGGGTCTCAAATAACAATGGCAAAAACTTATTTGTACAACTAATAATTCTTATTTAGCTTCATTGAGTTTAGATCACACTGTTTAAGTTATTTACAACCCTAGAATTATAGAATGCTTAAAAAAAAAAAAAAAAAAAAAAAAAAGCCAGTTGGTATATATTGACAAATCGATATGAGAACAAGAATGAAGATCTCCTTCTAATTGAATTCTCTCTAAAAAATATATTCATAAATGACATACCTCTGTTTCAGTTTATCTAAACAGGCATTGATTTTACATATTATTTCTTAAACCCATTATTAATTATAGTTTTATTTGTAAAATAGTTTCAGTTTTTTCTTATTAAAAACTGTTCTAGTATCTTTAATGTTGATCAGATATTAGTTTCAGAATTAATTTTCGTCTGAAGTGATAGATGTATAATATTCATCTATTTTAATAACATCTATTTAACAGTTATTAAAATACAATGCTTTTTAAAATTTACCTTCTTTTTTGGCCTTTAAACACTATAAAATGTAATGTTAAGTATTTCTTTTTAAAGAGAACATCTATATTCCTAAATATTTTTATTTGAAAAGGAAAGATATGTCCAGGACCGGGATTTGTATCCGGGTCGTCCACGTCTCTAGCGTGGTGCTCTCCTAACTGAGCTAACCTGGCTCGCAATCTAGGTTATCCCAACTGAGCTAACCTATCCGAGCCAGGTTACCTCAGTTGGGAGAGCACCACTCTAGAGACATGGGCGACCTGGGTTCCAATCCTGGGCCAGGACATATCTTATCTTTTCTAATAAAAATATTTAAAAATTATAACCATTAATAAAAAATAAAATAAAATTTATATTCCTAATGCTTCAGTCAAGCAAGAAGTTATGTTATCAAAAAATAATTGAAAATGAGCTGGGATTTAATATTTATCTGTGTGTAAGTGTTTGTGTTAGCATATACACACAAAATTTACTTAGGCATTGTCGTTAGGATGCTTTACTTATTTTTGTATTAATGAAATTTCAGGTTTTACTGCAGGTTTTTCTCCTGGCGGTGAGTTTTTAAATTTATGTCATGGTTTTCGCAACAATTACACCTCTGCTTTTTAATGATATTTTTTTGCATGGTTGTTGGTGATGTCTAAAAGGAACTTAGTGTCAAACCGTTCATGAAAACTTATTGTGGCACTGCTTTTTCAATTCATAACTATAATATGCTTTTTGGCGGTTCATCCAATTTTTGCATGATGTACAGTTAAACTACCAATTTTATTTTTTCTGTTTATTATATTCATAACCATTCTTAACCCGATTAATTTTAACCATTCTTCTGACTTTTGATTTTTTTTTTTAAAAATGGTAGATTGAATTTTGAAAAGTTAAGCATCAAGTAACTTTCTAAATTTTACTTTAGTATTTTAATCAGTCAAGCTGAACACGTAACTCGATAACTAATTTTGGTTTGAAAAATGGATTTAGCCAGTCAGTGTTTTAACTATAGTATGTATACAAAAGTTTTTCAATATTATCGGTATATCAAATGCATGGATTATGAAAATACTATTTATTTTATGGTACTGTTTTTAGTACCATTTTTTCTTCAATACCATCATTGCAATAGGAATACTTTGCTTTACCAATACCCAAATTTTATTTTTTTTAAGTCACATGGAACTTTCAAATGGCTTTGTTGAAAAATTAGGTTTTTGAATTAATGCATTGTTCTTTTAAAGGAGCAATATGTTATTTAAAAAAAGCTTTTCATAATTACTTTTGATAACCCACTTACAGCTTCTTTTATCAAGGATATCCTGTATTATTTTTCCATTATGCAATTTCACTGATGTAATAATGGAGTCAGTATCAAGTATATCCAAAATGTAAGAATAAGAATCCAATCAAATTTAATTGGATCGAGTGATCGAAATATAGATAGATATGCAATTAGTGCCTTCCATAACTTAATATTGGGCTTCAATTTCAAGAAGATCTGGCATTGATGAAAATGAATAGATAGTGAGCACGCAAACTTATAATTGATAATATTTTCGATATGATCGATGATAACGGAATATCAATATCCAAAATGTTTGAAAAATGTAATTGAAAACTATTATATTTATTCTCAAATAATAAATATTTTGTACCAATATAAAATTCACATCATGATTTTCATTTGAAAGATAAAAAAGTCATATCATTAATATTTCTTCACAAAATAGGCTGGCTGAGGTTAGTTTGAAAACCTGAAGTTTTTGAAAATATTTATGTAATTCATCTTACCTTTCAAGAGTTGTTTGCTCAAACAAATGCAGTGCTATCAGTCAGTTTGACATTAATTAATAAATCAAATCTTATAATCCATTAATAATTAGGCTATTTTAAAGGATTTCAAGGGGGAGCTATTTCAGGATTTTTCAGTGAATTTATGGGAAAAAAGGGGCTATCAAGCTGCTGAGAGGACTGCGGTTGCATTTATCTCAAAATTTTTGGGTCCCCTCTTGTAAATATATTGATGATTAATGATCGATTGTGATTTTTATGATGGAACAAATAGTTAAGGATTGATGATGTTCAAAGATAAATCTGTTCAAACCACTTTCAGAGCTCAGTATTCAAATTACCAATTGCAAAAAAAACTTTGAAAATGCCTTAATCATGTAATTTATATTATAAGGGAGATCATTTTTTTTTTTTATAATGTATTAATTTGAAGAAGAAAAAACACTTTCTGTGACATTTTTTTTGTAACTAGAAAAATCTCCATATAAACATTTATGATTCAAAGTTTTTCTTTAAAAATACACATTTTCTACTATACAATAGATATATTACAACTAATAATTATTAACATTCCTTTTTTACTAATTTTTTCGGTATATTATAGATTTTATGTGTACCTTTGAAATTCATACACATATCCCTTGAAACAGGTAACAATAAAACCTTTATATGTATTTTAAAAGTATAATTAAAAATTGTAATATCAGAAAAAATATTTATAAAAATGATATACACCTCATTACATAAAAATGATGAGATGAATAATTACTAGTTGTAATATAGTTTGTTTATTGTAAGAAATGCTGGTTTTTTCATCATGAATAGAAACTAGAAAACTTTGTTGTTTGTATGAAGATGTTTTTTTTTATAATAAAAAATTACCATAGGAAGATAGATGTAACATCAAATTAACAAATATTAATTATAAACATGTTTTTAAATTAAAGTAAAACAAAAGCTTTAGTGCCAAGGTAATGTTTTCGAAATTATCAACTTTTCTTCTAAACCAAAAAATAGAAATATATATTTATTTATATATTAAATAGAATTTATTCGTGGAAAAATAAATTTATTAATTAATAAACTTAGTATTTCACTATAGGCCTTTTACCCAAAACAGGATAACCTCCTTTTTTCTTCCCCTAATTACTGCACTATTTACATACTTTTTTAGTGTGTTTAATGTTTTATTTATTATCATTTCAATCATTATCCCACACCTATTCTCCAGTCTTAGCTACAATAGATTTCCATCAATTCAGAAATTTAGACTTCTGTAATTCTCAATTAAAAAAAAAAAAGAACTTAGGTTATTAACCCCTCTTAAAAAAATTATGTATAGTAATTTTTTTTTAATACCTGCTGTAATGGTAATCCTCATATAATAATACAAGTTCATAATTAAAAATATCGATAAGAATATACTTCTATATATATTTTTTAAATGCAATTATTATAAAATTATATTAATTTCAATTATTTTTAGTTGGCGGAACCGGTCAACAAATGTTCAGTATTGGAAGTGGAAGCACAGCTCCTAGGCGTATGACAGGAAGGAGAAAAAAATAGTTATGCAGGGTTAAACACTTTTTAAAGTGATATTTGAGTTCGACTTACTCAGAGCGTTTTTATTAGAAATTTAAATGGACATTTTGTATGTATTATAACTTTCCTACATAGACTGATGGAAATTAAAAATAGTTATATATATCTGATATATATTTATGTACGAGTGTAAGTAAACACTATTCAATTTTATGATGTATGTATATTTGTTATTAAAAAAATTATTGATTAGTTGTTATTATATTCTCTCTTTTTTTTATATATATATATATATCAAAGGCTGTAAAAATTATTGACTGTAAAAAATAAATGCTTTGTGATATATTTATTTTTCAAAGAAGTTGTTCATTTCCTTATTATAATGTTGTGATTTATGAAAATTGAGTTTTCAAAAGAAATTTTGACATTTCATTAACATTTATCAGTATTCAGACTTCCATCTAGTCCTGGGATTGTTTGTTTTATGAAGTCTGACAATAAATGACTAATAATAAATAAGCTTAGTAAAAATCCAAAAATTTAATGCCGTATCTGCCATCAAATTCACTCCTTAAGTATCACTTCTTGAAACAACACTTCTTACATGTTAGAGAAGAATTGGTCGACTGTATCTTCTAATTTAAGGAAGAAATAGTTGGGGGTGCAGTCAATCAAAACACCAAAATAAGCATAACTTATTTATTATGTGCCGACGTTTCGGCCTACAATGTAGGCCATCTTCAGGGCTAAGAGAGAGAAACAAACAGAAATATATAAAAACGTAGCAGTAACAAGAATCATATCATAAGAAAAATCATATCGTTAGAAATCCCGATCACACCTTATCCACTGATTGGTATACGAAACCCACCTATTCTGGCAGACTCCTCAATTATTACTCCCAACATCTGCACCACCAAATAATCAATGTCGCCGAAAATATCATCCACCGTGGCCTATCCCTCTCCGACGCTTGCTTCCATAACACCAACACCCAACGCATCAAAGAAATCCTATTAAAAAACAATTTTCCTCCCCATGTTATCAATAAACTCATCCATCACCATTATAACCCACCCACCCACACCCGATCTCCACATCCGCCTTCTATCCCTATATACAGATCCTTGCCATATATACCCTCCCTATTGAATTACTCTGAAAAAAAATTGAAATTAAATTACAGTGGAGCTTTGATTATCCTAATGGTCAATTAACAGCACTTTTTTTTTTCAAAAATAATTTTAATTAATTTGATCAGATCATCCAGTTACTTATTTGTATTGTTAAAGTTTTTGTTATTTTAAATAAAATTTGATGAAAAATAAAACGATTTTTCCATGAACATCAATAAGCCTAGGCCCTAATCATTTCTCGGAAACAACAAAAAAATGAACTTAAACTTCAATAAATATTTGTTTTCTAAGAACTGTAAACCTAAGTAGGTCATTTCATTTGTCTCTCTGAATCCCTTCCTATTCATTTGGTTGTTATTTATTTTTTAGTGAATTTTGATTATCCGAACCACCCCTGACAGCATTAGTTTGGATAATCGACGTTCCACTGTATTTTGAATGCTTAAAGAATGCTACAATAGGCAAGTAATTGTTGTTGTTTTTTTTTGTTACTTTATACTTACATCCACACCTTCGTAATTCAACGTTACAATGTCTTTCTAAATCTGTAGTTCATAAATTAACAGCATGCCTGGCAGGAGGAATATGAGTAAACACATTGGCCCCACTACAGTGATATTATTTGTCATAGTAAAATTACATCTCTGTAAGTTGTCATGTCCATATAATTTAAGTTATACACAGTTGTTGAGACAAAGCTCGTAAGTTCAGTTTTAAATTTCTTAAAAGGAAGCGTATGTCTCATCTGAATCAAATCTCGCTCTGGGTGTGGACTGGGGTAATTTGAAAAGAGTTCGCAACAATAGAGAAATAATATGAAGAAATCTAAATCATTGAAATAAAAGTTACTTACCCAAGACGCAGGCCGGGCAGCTTCGTCGATAAAACCACTTTGGCCCCTTGAGCGCGCTCAAACGACCAAAAGAAGATCGTAGCGTTCTTCTAGCTGGGGTTCCTATGGTCTAGAAATCCTCATGGGGAATTCACACTTATTTGCAGGTGAAACGGGCATTACTTGTAAAAAAATGTATAGCTGGAGGTATAAGTGATGAACGTGTAACTGCACGCTGAAAAACGAGATGCCACCTGTGAAGAGAGTACCCATATATCGCGCTCTGGCTGTGATTATGTCAATTAATTGAAGCGTTAGTTGCCCCAAACAACCGGTAGATAGGGTGTAATGTTCAATTTCAAAATTTACCTTTTTCTCCTGCATTACATTAATTTATTTACAAAAGAACGCCAAATGGCGTGAACAGACCACCCACCAAAATTGGTATGACAATCCAAATTTAGAACTAAAGAAAAGACTTAATTAATGGCGAATGGTGGGTGGTCCAGCAGGAAAACTATATACAAGAAATCGAGAAAGTAAAAAATAAAAAGGAAAGAAAATGAAACAAAGTGAAATAGAAGAACCCAACTGGGCCTACAATTATACAATACAGAAAATAATTCCGAAAGTGGAATGAGCTTGTTTACTGGTCTTGTTAGGTATGAAAACCATAAATGAAAAAGAAAGGAAAGGGAAGGCCACAGCCTTGAACTAAGCTAGAAAACATTTGAAAAAAAAGGAAAGGGAAGGCAACAGCCTTGCACAATTAGGAAGGCAACAGCCTTGAACAAATAGGAAGGCAACAGCCTTGGACAAAGAGGAATGCAACAGCCTGAATAAAGAGGAAGGCAACAGCCTTGAACAAATAGGAAGGCAGTAGCCTTGAAAAAATAGGAAGGCAACAGCCTTGGACAAAAAGGAAGGCAACGGCCTTGAAGAATGAGGAAGGCAACAGCCTTGAACAAATAGGACGGCAACAGCCTTGAACAAAGAGGAAGGCAACAGCCTTGAACAAATGCCAAGACGCGGGACTATTGGAGGCAGAAGGGCCTTGGACATAAGCCAAGACGCATTGACTGCTAGAGGCAGAAGGGCCTTGGACAGAAGCCAAGACGCATTGACTGCTGGAGGCAGAAGGGCCTTGGACAAAAGCCAAGACGCATCGACTGCAGGAGGCAGAAGGGCCTTGGAAGGAAGCCAAGACGCATCGACTGCAGGAGACAGAAGGGCCCTGGACAAAAGCCTAGACGCATCGACTGCTGGTAGGGGTCCTGAGTGAGCAAAAAAAAAGTGGCTTGACCGGTAGATCAGCTCGGATTTTGGGCAGTAATTGAGAAAAGTGTTCCGCTTGGGTGAGTAAACCAATAGTGAGCAAGGCGTTATGTACTTCTGACACGACTAAATGACCAAATAAAAGTGGTTCAGACAATTTATGCGATCGACACTTCGGTGCGAAGCGGCGCATCCAAGCTACAATTCGTTGAACTCTATATAGGGATGAAACCGAAAAGAAGAATGATCAAAGGTTCGGTCTGGTTGTGTCTCGAATAACATGCTCTGAACATATAGTGGCTTGGGTTTTTCATCTTGTATAGGCGGCGGGATAAAACTTTTTGTAGGTTCTACTTTAGATGTAGGGATGATACTAATAGAATTTGCATCTTTGCGAGGAACAGCTGGTGCAGGACTAGAGATAAATGTAGATCTAGGTTTGTGACTTATTTGTCAAACTGTAAGTTCGCTATTTGATGAGAACGGTAGTTCTGGTAATTTTTTGGGTTGAGGTTTTTCAGGGTTCGAAATGATTTTCTTAGCACCACTTATTTTATGCTGTAAACCTAGTTCTTGACCTGGATTCTTAGGTGGTGTGGTAGCCTGGATGGCGTGAAAAACATTTATAAAACTATTGATATGATTGAAGTTATAGAAAAATTACATCTCAAGACTTTTTCATGCTCTTGATGCTAGAAATGTACAAAGTGGCCCCCACTTTATCTATTTGCAAGTTGTCATGTCCTTATAATTTTTCGAGATATCAATTATAATAACTACCTATTCGCTATTTGATTGGTACTTGTAAATTAGTAGTTGAAGTTTTATTAGAAATAGGTCCTCATGTTATAAGTATAAATATTTTTATTGGAAAGTTTTGAGTCATGTTTGTCCTTTTTGCAGTCCAAAAATTTAGCGAGACGTAATGTAAATTTTTGTATTTTGTTGTAAATATAATGAGACTGTCTGATATGACATGCAAGTGTTGACTCCTGAAGTACTACTAAAACTAGTACTGTTCAAATCATCCAAATTTCTGAGCTCTGATTGGACAAGAAAAAGTTTGTCAGAAAGGTCTGATTGGAAGATAAGAAATTTTGTGTGTTGTACTGTTTTGAGTTTAAAGAGATGACTTTGGTGCCAGACTTAGTCAAATGGTTAAGCAACAACCTGAATTGCACCTATTGTTTAAAAACTTTTTTTTTGATATTTGATAAATTCTAATAATCCGATCATAGGTTCAGTCGTGTTTTGTACAATAATTTTAAAATATTTTAGAAAAGACAAAGTTGTCTATAGCATCTAAAATGAATGGTATGATGAGGGACTGTTATTCTCTTAGTTGATTTGTAAACCGTGAAAATATACCAATACTTCCACTTCATCCGAAAGTAGAAAGGGTATAGAACACATTCTAAAAGAAGATGAAGAAAACTAAAGCTTTTCTTGGCATTTCCTTGAGTGCTACTCCTTTTATTAGATCTTGCCTAGGAACTATTTAACATATTACGATATGCAGCTTGTCAAACAGTGATAGAAGAAAGATTTTTTTTTTTTTTATTAATTTGTTCTATTTAATATTACTTTAGTCAGTACGTTGTTTGGAAAACTACCTCTGTAGCTGCTTAAAACTTTCTTCACTGACAGGTTGACATTCTTTGTTTGGTTTCACACACTTATATTGTTAGTTGCGGGACTTTTTATATAAGATTCATAATTATTAGTTTAAAAAAGTATGCTTTTCTATTCGTTTGCCATACTGTTCTGGTTCTTATCAGGCCCTTTAAGATTGATGGTAAGGTGAAAAATTTGTTTGGTGCTAGGTTCTGACGAAGTCCAATTCTCCATGCTGGACAATTTGAGTGTAAATATATACTGCTGTTATAACATCATCTTCAATTAGGAGTGATACAGGAACTAAAAGAAGGATTAGATTCCTGATATATTGTTTCTAGTTGATATTTCCACCTATAGGTGATGGATTTTTTTTTTACAAAGCCTTATTAAAATGAGCAAAATGTGGAGTAGTCTAAACTTGATTAAGTGGCATGAGATAAACCCTGAAGTGTAGTAATATAATAAATACAGCCAAGCTCTAGCACAATTCTTTCCTCTGTGGCTTTACCTTGTTTACAGTTGCTTATAAATATTCTCACTTCTCTACTCGTCAACTAAATCTCCACAGTTTTCCAATATTCCCCCACTTTTGAGTAATGCACTCACTTTTAATAGATCTAATCCTCTTCTGATAGACAAATCCAAGATAATCCCTCCTACTATCTTACTTCTTTTCATTTTAACTGTGAGAATGCCTTTCTGTCATCGAAAACTAAACACTATCTAAATCTTTTAAATCTATCTCCTCATCACCAAGAGCTATTTTATTGTGATTAATCAGTCTGGCAAAGGTAGTGCTAATGGCATACCAAGTATGCCATTAGCACTACCTTTGGAATAGTGATACCTCCTATTGGTACCACTCTGGATTTTTCTCCTAATTTCAATTTGACAGAATCTGCATTATCAAGACCATTCATGCCTTTATCATTTTTTTTCATCAGCAGTTTTTAATCTTTATGATCTTCCTTACAGAAGAGACTATATTCCCTGAGAGAGCGATTCATCACCAGTGAACAGTTGCCTCTCCCATGCCGTACACCTGAAGTGGTCGATTTTCGTTATCGCTCCCATCACAAAATCGTTTTTACTAAAACTTAGGCTGTATTTGTCACACTTTGTACCGAATAATTTGACACACTCTCCTACAATATGTTTTCCCTTCCTTGATCAAGGTTGTACACGTCTCATTAAGGAACTCACTAGTTCTATCCACGAACTTTAAGCAAGCAGCATGCCACTCAAGATTCGGGGCAACTCTCAATACCACTGCTCGTGTATTTGGGAGCCACAACCAACGCACAGGAAAAGCCGCCGCTTCTTTCGCAAAATATTCATATGCTCCCTCTTATGTTTTCTAAATCTGCTTTGTGCCTGCAACCGGCAGGCTTATTCTCTCAGGAAGCATTAATGATGTCATTCACTTTATAGACGAATCTTCAGTCCGAAGCTAGACAAATTGTCTCCTCTCTTATGGTAATAGAAATATTATTAGGTCATCACGCACAGTCTTAATGAAATTCACAAAAGTGCACCTTACGATTATTAGTATTCATGAAAAGCGTACGATATCTGATTAAAGGCAACAATTGATTCCTATAAACTTTTTTTTCAATATAGTGTAGATGTTTAGTAATGTAGTTTCTACCTAGAAAGAAGAATTAGAATATTCAAAAATGAAAATTCTAGACATATTGAAACAAATAAAATTTATTAAAAATAGAACTATTAACTTTTATACTGCTCTCTAGTTAAAGCTATGTTCAGTCAACCTACACTACAGTTAGATCAGCCTTATCGTCCTTCGCAAGACATTAACAGGTCATTTCATTCTACTGTTGCAGTGTCTTTGATATTTTACTAATATAACCTCTTTGGTTCTATCTGTTATTCACTGAAGTTTTATAGGTGCATTTTTTTGTTTCTATCTTTTTATTTCGTAAATATTTAGATCGTAATAAAACTACATTTTAAGTTGATAATAACAAAGATATGAGGTATAGTCTTAATAGAGATATGATTTAGTGCTTGATTTGTATTCATCCATTTCATATATATATATTTTATAATTACATGTATGACTGTTATACACTGAGAATGTTATGATAAGTTTAAAAGTTGAATTAGTTGTAAGTATTTTTAAAAGTTGTGTCAATACCTTTTCTCTCAAGTTTTTGACTCCAAGCCGTTTACTCTCTTGGTGGAACCTAAATTTGGCTGCAATACATATTAACCAAACAGCTCAATTATACTCAATTTATATGTCAATTAAGATGCAAATATTGGCCAAGGGAGTGGTCATTAAAATTCAACTTTCTATTAAGTATTAATCATTATGATTTATCGTAGGTCAAAACATAAGTCTAATGTTGAGGATGTTGTCAAGGCCGATTAGTTAAAATAAAACCAATAGTTCAGCATCAAAATATTATTAAATTTGTTGTCATCGGGGGCATGTGCCCCAGATGGTTTTTTGTGCACTGTGGAGAATCCATTACTGTACATATAGGCAAATCACATGAACATATGTGTTAAAATATATTAATAAATTAAAGGAAAGAACATGAGCGAAATTATTGTTTTGATATTTTAGTATACCTTTGAAACCTTTCTATAAATACTACAAGTTTATTACAAAGTTATTGTTGATTTTTTACCCGTCTGCCCATTGTGCCCCCCAGAAAAAAATCGGCTGTCAATATTGTTGATTGTACTTTCTGATTCTTGAAGATAATCTAAAAGTTGATCTGAATTATCAGCACACAGTATCTAATAAGTTATGCTTTTGGCTTGTTGAATTCAATTGGCTGCTATCCTGACCAATTTTTAATTACTCAGTACATCTAGTGTCACATGTGATAACTCACTGTTCTTCTTTATATTTCTTTTGTTTTGTTTTATATTGCTAACATTATTGATCCTAATGTAAGTATTCCAATGCTGATACCATTTTATCATATAAAAATTGTTTAAAATACATTTAATGTATATTTCCTGATTGGCACAGAATACATTTTTAAAGTTATTAAAAATACCACTAAATTTAATTAATGTCTCCATACTTCTGAAGAATCCTCATTTCATATTCATTTAATTATTTCTGTAAGAGCTAGAGAATTTAAGTACTATAACTTATTTTAACAAAATCATAATTTCATAGTCCTATCCTACTTTTCTTATTGTTAAATACTGTTTTGTATTGTCTTCTAATTCCTTGATCCTTCAGATTTTATTGTAGCTTATCAGCTTTGGGATTTCCTTAAGTGTCGTCTTAATCTTAAAAACGTTAATTTTGTTTACTTTAGATTAAATGATTTTTACACTTAAATTATATTTCTATTACTCATTTGTTATAATTATTTTTACTCCATAGCAGTAGTATGGAGTTGGTTATATTGAGTTCCACAAGTTAATATTTATTGAGAAGGTACAAACTTTTCAATGTCAAATGATCGAACTTCCATTATCATCATTGTTTTGTTTTTCAAGTTTGAAACACATAATGTTTGCTCAGTTGTTTGTGTGGAAGTAACATTTATAACAGTTCAGGTTGTTCATATCCATATAGAAATCATTTAGTTTCACATCAAAATTTTGTTTACAGTGCTTATCTCAGAACTGGACATACGTAGCTTGCTGACCAAACATGGAAGCTGAGTAAGTTATGTATTCTCGTTTACTGTTTTAGTGATTATGTTTATGTTGGCTCAAAAAGTGATTACTATCATAAGTAAATCTTACTATAATAGTATATCTCATAAAATATTTTCTAAGTGTATATATTATAAAGAAAACTGTACCACTACAGATCATGAGGGGTTTTTGGTTCAGTTCATTGTAGAGGTGGTACTGTTTCTGAAACCGTTGTGCAAGGAGGTAACTAGTCCGAGATCATGATCAACCACCAGGTTTTTTTTGCACAATAAATAGAGGCTGGGTGAGCCTCAGAAGGGTCTGCAGATTCCACAGGGTCCATCCGTGACTGTTAAAATATTAAATAATTCATATACCAAAGCAGGATTTGAATTCAGGACCTTCAGCACTGCAACCCAGCTCTCTACTCACTGAGCAACCATGCTACCTATTTTTAAAACATAGTTATGTGTAAAATTTCTAGATTGTATTATGAAGCTTATCAGCCTGATGAAGATGATCCTGCAGGACAGTAAAGGAATTATGAAAATTCAGGGAGGATTTTCTGATGACTTTGATATTTAGAAAAGTGTTAGGCTGAGTAACCCTCTTTCAAGTTGACCGAGAATTATTCAATATGGTGCTAGAAGCCATGAGATTGTAGTATAGGAGGATGCGTATTTTACAGGTTGACACATCTAGCATTTGCAGATGATGTAGTAATTACCGAAAGAACAACCAATGCACAACTAGGAGCTTAAGAGAAATGCAAAGAAGCTGCTAGGAAAGCTAGATTGGCATTCAATAATGGAAAAACTTTATATAATATCTAGATAAGAAGAAAGAAGTAACAGGTTTATCTATGGAGTCAGAATACCTTTGAGAGACTATCACAATCTAAGTAACACACTTTTATCACTGAGGACAATAGTATCAGGGGAGAAATTAAGGCAAGGATGACAACTGGTAATAGATGCTATTGGACATTACTGTGTCTAGCAGCCAGTGGGTATGTATAGAAGTGATGTCTGGATGCTGGCTCTTACTAATGACAGGCTATTAATTATGTCAGAGAGGAAAATCCTCTGAAGAATTTATGGCCTTCTGAAAAGAAGGGGAGCGGTGGAGCATGAAGATCAATGAGGAAATAAGAAACTTACATGAGGCACCGGAAATTGTTTCCACCATAAAAAAGGTCAGAATAAGATGTCTGGGACTTGTCCAAAAAATGGAGCGTAGTAGACTCCCTAAAATAGTGATGGACGGTCATCCGGGTAGAAGAAGAAGCAGAGTTAGGCCTAGACTTTGTTGCCTGCAAGATGTTGAATACAACCTTTGTTTGTTAGGTGTCGATAGATGGAGAAGGAAAGATAGGATCGACGTGGAGAAGAATTTTTGAGGAGGCCATAGATCTGTTTGAGACAGATGAAATGTATAAATACATAATTTTGGTGAGCATCAGCACATATCTCATGTTTTGTTAGCAAAGTTATGGTAGACAATTTGTCAATTATGCACGTGATACTTGCTATTAATCTTAATATCTTAAGAAAATCGTTTTATGAGTTCTATTATAGTAAGGGATCATAATTAGATCATGAAAAATTTTAACATATTTTATTGTACCATTTTATTAAATATGTCTTTTCTTTTCAGAAACTTAATTGGTGTTTATTTAAAACTTCTAAGTGTTTTGGAATGTCCAGTGTGTTTAGACTACTTAACAAAGCCAGTTGCTTTGTGTAATGAAGGACATGCTCTATGTTCAAAATGTAAATCCAATATAACAAGCTGCCCCATGTGCAGAAATCCCATCAGTTCTACTCGAGGCTTAATTTTAGATCAAGTAATTTACAAATCAATAATATTTATTTTATTACTACTTAGCAGAACCATAATTGTTATTTATTGTTTAACTGAAATATGCTCCAGTAAATTATTTCATACACATTTATTTTAATTAAAAATTCATAGATGTTATTAGATAAAAAAAAATTGTTATTTATATACAGCATGACAAGTTAATTTTTTTTTAAATAGACTGGTTATTGTTTATTACTGCGAGGTTTTTGTTGTAACCACCAGTGTTTGTCATAACTAGGGATGAGAGTTATGTGATCTGAATATCAAAATATGTACTTCAATATGTTCTTGACGGCGTCTCGTAAAGTTTCTTAGGAAACTCCGATGGCATTAGTTGCATAGGAACTACCATCGTCAATAAGTGCCACACTTCACGCAACATCCTCAGCATGAAGAGGCATTTTTAACCTTAAAATTTAAAAAATTAAAAGCCGGAAACTAAGAAATTTGCAGCAAGAAACGGCACTAAACAAATGACACGGAATAAACATTTTAATTCCATAGAAAGTGAACATTGGAATCTATAGTTCTTTCATTGAATTAAGGATTAATGGATATTATCCTCTATATTGAAATTCCTAATTGAAAAAAAAATAAAAAAAATACATATTTATACATTAAAAAAAATAGACCAATCCAAAGCAGAAATATTTTTAGATGAAAACATGAAAAAATCAAGTGGGTGGATTTTTTGGCCTGTCTGTGTATTTAATTTTTAACTACCTCCAAAATTGAAACATTAAAATTTTTAAAAATAAACAAAATGTATAACCTTTTAATTTGTTTATAAAAAAAGAATAATCCATTTAATTGTATAATGAGTTGATAAAATTTATTATATAAAACATTACAACTTAACTTAAATCCAATATTAAGTTAAAAACAAAAAAAAAACAACCGTCAAGAATTAGACAGCTAAATCTACAAGTATCTTCTGAATGATTATTACATATTCATAGTAGATAGAATAGAATAGAAAAATAATTTTATTCTGGGACCAGGTCTCTTTAGAATAACAGAGATGAACAAATTTAAATAAATATTTATCTGGCCAGAGGCCTACATCAGAATAAAACAATATTTACATAATATCTTGAAAGTAAATAACTAAACCGGTATGTTTTGATTGAGAATCAGAAAATGTAATACAAAATAAAAATTAAAAAACAGACAAATTTACTATAAAAAGAAATAGGCTTATGGAAAAATAAGTGAATGCATGATAGCATCTAATAACAAAAAAAATATCATTATGAGCGAGGAATATTTACATTAGATCATCAATCGATCAACTTGAATATATCTATAAATTATTTATTGATTATAAAGCATCTGATTGGAAATTTTGAAGATGTAGGAAAAGAAAAGGAGATGCTATAAAGTGGGAGTGAGTTCCAAAGAGAGATAAACGGGCGAGAAAGGAACACTCAAAAGTTTTGGTTCTATTGGAACGGATATAAAGATCGGAAGGGCGAGACTTGTGCCCTGGGATTGAATAGAGGATTTGAATGGTAGGAGACTATAGAGATAAGATGGGTTTTGAGAGTTGATAGTTATAGTTTGATAAAAGTAAGAACCTAGGAAATAAGTCTACGGATAGAAGGAAAAAGCCTCTTTAACTCAACATAACGGCAGGACACATGAGAACTTCTCGGGGCATCGAAAACAAATCTAAGCGAACAGTTCATAATTTGCCTCAACCTCTCCTCGAGCCTGTTCGAGAGGCCATCATATGCCACACAACCATAGTCAAAGTGTGGAAAGATAAAAGAAGTGATGAGGAGCTTACGGATAAAATTGTGTAAAATTTTGTACCAATTGCTCAAACGGTACGATTTTTGCATTTCACCACCCCCTGGTGGTGTAGAAATATAGAAAACATAGCGTTTGTCAATTCAAGTGTGATAAAAAATCAATGTTTAAAATTTCATAACAATCAGTTCAGTAGTTTTTTGATTAGTAGTTAACAATAATGCCTCCAAATGAAGCTGAATGGATGCATGACAGCAGCAACTTGCTCTACATGCACAGACATGAAAACTGCTGGTAGTGACATGCAAAAAGATCATCCTACATTACGGAGGTAGTGTTGGAAGATGCCTGGAATGGTGGAATAACTTAACAGAGTTTATTGTTCGACGGGAAATTTGGGTAACGTGGGGTTTCCATGAGAGGGATTGGTCAAAAATGATTCCGAGGTTTCTAACAGAGGAACTGAAGGAAATAGGGTGATCATTTAAGGATAATCGGGGAAGTGAATGGATAGATTTAAGAAGGGTGTTGGAACCAATTAGGATGGCCTGAGTTTTCGCAGCATTCAACGACAGTTTATTCAAGTTTGCCCAGGCACTGATCCTATCTAGGTCCCCTCGAATATTGGCAAATGCAGCTATTATCTCAGATGGAAGAAAGGACAAATAGATCTGGGAATCATCGGTGTACAAATGGTGGGAACCGTGGAGGATTGATTTGGGAAGGTCATTAATGTAACAGTTGAAAAGAAGTGGGGAAATACTAGAACCCCTGTGCCAACCCTTGTGTTCAGCAGTAGGAAAGAGGAGAGGAGTTGATTAGGGATGGAGACTGCTTGAGTCTTATCCGAGAGGAAAGCTTGGACCCAGAGTATGGAACTGTTGGGAAAGGAAAGAGGAAAGATTTTAGTTTAGAGAAAAGGATGGAATGGTTCAGCGAATCGAAAGCTTTTGAAAAGTCTAGTAGAATTAGTACTGTTAATTTTTTTTCGTCCATGGCAGTATGTATGTCAGTGGTGATTTTAACGAGGGCAGATTGTGTGAAAAGGCTAGGATGGAAGCCTGATTGAAGTGGATCAAGGAGTTTTTGACTGTTCCAGAAAATTTGACATTTGGGATTCTTTCGAAGGGTTTAGAAAGGTTAGAGAGTATGGAAATAGGCCGGACATCATTTGGGTTTGAGGGATTGGGTGATTTGTTAATAGGATGGACTATTACTTTTTTCCAGGAGGAAGAGAAAACTGCATTTTGTAGGAAAAAATTGGAAATGTAGAGGAGGGCAGGTAGAATTTCGGGGATGCATATTTTTAATAATTTGACGGAAACGTCTTCAGAACCGATGGAATTAGAATGGCATTTCAATAGGGAAGAAATAAGGTTAGTGGGTGAAATGCCGGAGAAATAAATATATATATATATATATATATATATATATATATATATATATATATATAATCCAGTCGTTATAATTGATATGTCATTACAAGTGATGCTATTTCATGCTTAAATTATATAAAGTAGGTATACCAAGTGCAAGGGACTGGACGTGATTTAGTCACGATAGAGCTAGTTGTTGCTACACCTGATGTTATAAACATAATTTAGTGTATTTCATGTTATTTACTTTTATTTTTAATGTGATTTCTTGTATTGAGTTACATTCATAAATATTTATTTAGAAAAGAATATCTGCTTTTATGTGTGGCTGAGTTTAAATATGTTTGATGTATATTTCCAGATCATAGAGACATTATTATATCCATGTTATAAAATGGGATGTGGATCTTTGTTAAAAAGACGAGATGCTGAAAACCATGACCTTAATTGCTCTTTAGAGAATGCTTCTGACAAACAAGCTGTTCTTCACAATAACTTGTTAAAAAATATTGAAGAGAATTTCGCATCGTTTATTGTGCATCCAGAAGTGGTAAGATTTTTGTTATTATTTACCTACTGTTCTGCATTAATTGCTCTTTTTATTTTTTAAAATATAACTTACAGAATTATGAAGTTTATAATTTTTTTTTTACATATTAATAATGAGTTATTACTAATTAATAATTACAAATGTTATTCAGTAAGTATTTAGGAATTTTAAATTAACATATTGTTTTTTCACATTAGGGCGTGAGATCCAAAAGGGAAAGAAGTGACAATTTAATAATTTTACCAAAACACATTCGAAAGTTCAAATGTTTAAGCTTGCATCATAGTAATGTTATTGCTCAGCTTTATATCCCTTAAATATTAACCAATATTACTTTTGATAATGTTTTATTTTATATTCATTACTACCAATAATTGGCTTTATATTTATCATTGAAAAAAGTTACTGCGACTCCATACCTTCTTATCCTCTAATATATTGTAGTAATTTTAGTTTTTATTTTATTGGGAGTTGAACAAGTTCTTTTTTTCAGGTAAAAGAAACAAGAACTGTTGGAACAGTTACTGGGAAAGGTATGCAGGTTTTATAATATGATATTGATAATTGTTTTTATGAATATTTTAACATGTTGACTGTCAGGCATGTTCTCCAGGGTTTGCCCAAGGCGCCAATGTGATTTTATTTTTTACGATGCATGTAATGATGAAATATTATTTTCAGTAAATTAAGCGAGCTTTAAAATCATGCTTGATGCATTTTTCGCGGTGGGGGTCACTGTTGGCCTTCGGACAATTTTTTACGATATTCCTTTATTAAAACAATCCTGCTTTGGCTGCTAAGCGGCTACTCTCATTATTTAGTCATATTCACTCTGTGCGACTAACAAGTAGATGCGTCTGTTATATTTTGTTTTTTCACTCTACATATGTTTTTGCATTTTATATCTTTCATTAAATTTTTTAATTAGCTCTTAAAAATATGGCTTCAAATGAAGATTATAAATCAAGTACATCATCTGACCGTCCAGTTTTAAAAAGACCAAAAATATTTCGACTACTATCAGACAGCGAGAAAAGTTCATCGAATAGTTCATCTGATACGATAAGAGCTTCCACAGTACTTCAGCACCGAATTAAGTCACAATGAAACTGAAGCTGTAGATAGCGTTAGCAATTAAGATGGTATACCCGAAAAGTTTGTTGTGAATTGGTATATTCCATTAGGTAATGAAACAAATATCAAATTTTCGGATTTGTCAGGTATGGATGTCAATCATTTTTGCTTGTACTGAAACACATGATTTTTATTTCCTTTATTTTTGTGATTGATGAAATATTCGAAATGATTGCAAAGCAAACGAACATTTATGCTACGCAAAAAAAATCAGAACTGCAGTCCGTATTCTTTAGATCAATGGTATGAAACAAATGCTAATGAAATAAAACATTGCTTTGGTCTCATTATACGAATGGGATTATTGTGATTACCGAAAGTTGAGCTATATTGGAGTAAATTTGAAGGATATATCCTGCCACGCACAATAATGCCAAGAAATCGATTCAAATTGTTATTGCTGTTTGTTCGTTTCAGCAATAAAGAAGAAAATGATCCTGAAATTAAATTATCTAAAGTTGTTCATATTATCAATCATTTGAAAAGTAATGGAGAATAGGGATAGTTGGGGGTGCAGCTATCTCCATTCTCCATTGTATCATCCAGTCAACTATTTTCCTCTCATATTTCAATACTAATTTTAAGAAATATTATAAACCAGATGAGATACAATGCATGGATGAATCCTTAGTGCCATTTCGAGGCCGCATAGTCAATATAGAAAACAAAAACGTCACAGATATGGCATTCAAGTTTTTGTATTATTTAGTGGGCCTGGGTTCACTTATTCATTTCGAATCTGCACGGGCAAGGACGAAAATACAAATGAAATATCTGGAAATAAGCTACAGTCAAATGAAGCACAAGTCTGGAAGTCCGGTAAGATATTAAAGGTATTAATTAGTATTCAAGGAACCAATACAAATTA
Organism: Arma custos; assembly: GCA_037127475.1. NCBI lineage: Eukaryota > Metazoa > Arthropoda > Insecta > Hemiptera > Pentatomidae > Arma > Arma custos. Next base: position 78,117,408 of record CM073764.1, read on the forward strand.
TAAAATATTTAAAGCAATACCTGATGTTGATAGTATTCTCTGTATAATTGAAGAAGATATTTTTATAGGAGTCAAAAATTCTGCCGAGAAAAACATTTTGCAAATTTCATTACAACTGACTGTGGAAAAAATAATGGTGTCTATTGATTCTAATTATAAATCATTAATTCTAATTTGCATCCTTCATAGACAGTCATTATTCAGAGAATGTTTGTAAACGTAAGAATTTCTAAAGTTAGTCATGTTAGCTATCAATGAGATTAGATCATGACACTATATCATTATCAGTCCATGAGTTTATGAAGACATTTGATAAAATTATTTTATATCATTATCAATCCACGAGTTTATGAAGACATTTGATAAAATTATTTATCATAATACAAAACAGTGTGCTGAGCTTAAACCTAAGCAGAAAAGTTCAATCACAATTTTTTGAGCACTATGCAATAATCAAAATATATTTAACTATGTAAGAACAATCTTAGTTTAATAATTGTAATGTAATAAGTTTTTTTTCATATGCCCATACAATTTATTGTGAAAGAGAGGTATGGAAGGCTTTAATTTAAACAAGGGTGGTGGGCACGGTACAAAAAAGGTTGTATCCAGTCTTCAAGAATTATCCACCATCGCAGCAATATTTCTAACACATGATCAGAATTCATTTCATTATACTAACAAAATATAACTATACAAAATAAACTGGAGGGATTTAGAAATAGAATATCTAACAGATCTGTGAATTACCCTTCAGGAAATTACTGATGCTTTTCCACATGATGAAATATGGTTATTGTATTGAATTGATTAAATAGTAGAATAGGAGAAAGTTGTGGGGATTAAACTACAGAGATGGTGGAATCAGAAAAAATGAATGTTTTCACTAATGACCCCTCTTATGCAGGAGGATCGCCAATACAATGTCAGTAAGACTAATTATTAAAAGGTTACTTACGGCTAAGGATCTCTTTCTAGCAATTTCTTTGAGAACTTGAATAACTGATTTTGTTGTTGAAGATTCGTCAGGGATTGAGGAGCTGTCAATGGTTGAGTTAGAAACAGATTTATCACTAAAAATACATGAAAATTAATTACTTTTCTCATAAAAAATACTATGACAGTTCAAAAAAAATCTGGATTTTGCCACAGCTGTAAGTTATTGGTTAAGGTTTAATAACTTTGCTCAAATTCTCAGGAGAGAGTAATTCTGCCCAGAAGTCTGGTATATTGTTAATTAATAAAATAAATTAAAACATCAGAATAATATTCAAATATAAACTTAGACAAGGGAGATTAAAAAAAAGAAGTAAAATAATCATATGTGTACATAAAAGGAGGCACTTGACTAAATTAAAAAAAAAATTAAAGTCTGGTGTCAGAAGTCCTAATAAAATATAAATGACCAGATGCAATAAGAAAAAACATAACTATTGTCACAGAAATTATTTTACCTACATCTTATAATAAAATTTATACTACCATAAATACATTTTTGGCTCTTAAAATCAGTCTTTCTACTGGTAATTATAAAACGATATAAATATAATAATAACATTCATTAATAATCTTGGTCATGAAAAGAAATTTTTTTTTTTGGCATAAGTACTAATATAACATTCAACTTCAATTTATTTTAACATATTTTGAAAAAGATCAAACTCATCATAATCATGATAAACAATAAAACAAAAACGCTACAAACACCAAATATTGGTTTAGATTATCAGCCAAGGTGACATTCTATTAATTTTCATGATTAGAACCAATACAATACATTAACGATTGTAATAAAAAGTTTATTAAATAAAATAGATGAACAGACATATTTACCAAAACATTAACAGAATTTTTAATTAGATATGATACCTTCCTTATTTAATATATCTTGAATGATGATAATAGTTGACCTTATATATATATATATATATATATATATATATATATATATATGGAAGAAAATGGCCAGGGTGGAGGTCAATAAGTTTCTCTTAAATAAATAGGGAGAAATGTTTATTAAATAGCCACAATAAAAATGTCTCCCTATTTTTTTTTTTTTTTAAATTTATTTATTGATATCTACAACTGTATTACAATAATACAACAAGTAAATAGGCTAAGTGACATATAATGACATGATAATGAAATGTAGAGAAACTACCCACTGGTAGTACTCAAATCAAAGTTCAAGTAAGGAGGTCACGTGGCCATCTTCTTTTCAGACGCCTCGGAGGATTATCGGGAATTGAAGAGGAAGCTAGGTTTGAAACTAGAGGGTTTGAGTGGTAATGAAGTTTGTTATGAAAGGATAGATACCGGGTTCGGGCCAAATCAGCAACAAAAGGGACATTAAGGTCGTTATGGATGAGTTTATTCTTAACAAAATAAGGAGCATTGAGGATTTTACGAAGGATTTTGGACTGTAAGGATTGGATACGAGAGGAATTCGATGGCTTAGTGGAGCCCCAAAGCTCTACTCCGTAAGTCCAAGTAGGTCGTATGATGGTCATGTAGATGAGTCTTTTGTAGTTAATTGGGAGCTTAGAGCGTTTGTCTAGTAAGTGTTGAAGTAGCCTGAAACGTCGTGCTGTTTCTTGTCTTTTCAGTCTTGTATGAGGATTCCAGGTTAATCGTTTGTCAAGGTGCAACCCTAAGTATCGGATCTGTTCTACAGGCACCAGAGGGATATTATTAAAGGATACTGTAGGGCAGGAAGTCATTGGTTTACGACGTAAGGTAAAAGTGATTTGATGCGATTTTTGAGAATTTATTTTAATTCTCCAGTTTTGACACCATTCTTCAAGATCAGTGATATGGGATTGGAGGCTTTGGGATGCAATAACTGGATTGGTGTTGACTGATAATACACATGTATCATCAGCATACGTGGTAAGGATAGTATTAGGATGAGTTGGGATGTCAGCTGTATAAACTGTATATAGGATTGGACCAAGGATACTACCTTGAGGAGCACCAGCAGATTGGGAAAAGAGGGACAAATAGACATTGTTATGGTTTACTTGGAAAGTTCTATTTGTGAGATAGGATTGTAGGATGAGAAAGTATGTAGAGGGTAGGAATTTGCGGAGCTTGTAGAGCAAGCCCGGATACCAGACTCGGTCAAAAGCCTGTTCCACGTCAAGAAAGACTCCCGAACAATATGATCCACGTTCTAATGCAGAGGAGACCACATCCACTACACGATGGCATTGCTGAATGGTGGAGTGGGATGCTTGGAATCCAAACTGGTGATCTGGTATTATGTGATTTGCATCAAGGATGGAGTACAATCGTTTAAGGATGAGTTTTTCTAGAATTTTACCCATGCAAGGTAAAAGAGAGATAGGATGGTAAGAGCATGGGTATTCTGGTTTTTTTTAGGTTTGGGTATCATTTTTACAATGGATAATTTCCAGAGGTCAGGAAAATATATGGAGCGGAGTACAGCATTATATGTATATAGGTAAGGAATAGAATGGCTTTTCTAGGAAGGTGTTTTAAGATATGAATTGTGATGAGGTCGTGCCCAGGAGCTTTGCGGGAAGGTAATCTGTGAATAATGTTGGATATTTCAGAAGGATGGAACGCTTTGGGTGGAAGGGACATTTGGAGGGGAACATCCAACTCTTCTTTTATATATTCAATGTGAGTTGTGCTAATGATATCAGGATGTGGATGAAAGATTTTGGAAAGGTATTGACCGAATAACTGTGATTTTTCTCCGTCAGATCTTGTCCAGTTATTTGATTCAGTAAGGAGTGGATGATTTGAACTTCAGGAGTTTTTTGGTGGTCATCCATAATGTTTTGTCGGTGGTTGTAAGATTTTCAGTCCAGGTAATTAATTTTTGAATTTTGAACTTCTTGATTTCTGCTTTTAGTTTGTTAGTTAATTTTGTATAGATTGTTTTATCTGCTGGATATCGAGTTCTATGCCACTTCGATCTTGCTCTGCGTTTTTCTCCTAATAAGATACGAATATGCTGTGGCAAATCAGTCTGTTGATAGTTATTAATTGTATGATTTGTGATGTTATCATGCAAACTGTTTTTGAAGTTTTTCTATGGCTGTATCAATGTCTTGTTTTGTCTTAAGTGAAATTTTTAAGTCCAGTTTGTCCTCCAAGTCATAACAGAAATCGTCCCAGTTAACACGTCCTGTAATCAATGTGGGAAGGGAGGAAGGCTTGGGAGCGAAACTTGAGTGCAAGAAAAGGAGGACTGGACTATGATCTGATGAGAGGTCATCCAATGATTCAATATTGGCTTGTGCGGGGGAAATCTGGGATGTAACAAATATGTCAAGGATATTGGGACGTTTTTTGAGGGATGTAGGCCAATAGGTAGGATTTTTTGGAGCAAGGATTGAGTAGCTCTTTGAAGATGTAAGAGAAGATAGAATATTTCCGCGGGAGTTGGATGTTCGACAATCCCATCGTTAGTGTTTAGCATTGTAGTCTCCTCCAGCAATGAAACGCGGCCCAAAAGATTAGAATAGGGTATCTAAAAGGTTATGAGAGATGGAACTACTGGGAGGACAGTATACAGCTGAAAGTGTGATATGGAAAGGGCGTGATGTTATGGATACTGATGTTGATTGAATAGCATCAGTTGGAGTGGAAGGAACAAGGGAATGAGATGGAGTTTTGTGAATGAGAATGCAGGATCCAGCATGTGAAGTGTTGTCTGGGTGGTCTGATCTGTAAGTGATGTAGTCCCGTTTATAGAAATGTGTACGTTGAGTGAAGTGAGTTTCAGTCAGCAAAGCTATATCTATTTGTTTGTCATGAAGAAATATGTCTAGTTCGTCACGGTGATTGAGTAGACCATTTGCATTCCACAAAAGGATAGTTAAGGGCTTTATACTCATCGTGGGAAATTAAATGGAACTTCGGTAAGAAGTCTTGTGAGTAGGACGATGAGTGGTTTGATGATGTCCTGAAGATCTCTCAGGAAGGAAGACAGGATAAAGTTTATGTCTGTTGGATGGTGGAATGAATTTACATCTGGAGGTTGGGGTGGATAATTTATCTGGAAAGGAGGGTTGGCTGGGAGTTGAATCTGTGGAGCTGGATTTATTTTTGTACTATTTTGATTTAGGGAATTCATTTGAGGGTTCTGACTGGATGGGACTGGATTTTTTTTGTTGCGGCGGCAATTTGACCCGTAAAAGTTTGATGATAGGGAGGAATTTGCTGACGTGGAGGTTCAGCTGTAGGATGGGATGTCTGGAGCTTGGATTGGGAGGTCTGAGTTTTGTTAAGGGAAGTCTGAGGCTTGAGTTGAGAGTTTTGAGACGCCCGACTCCGAGGCTGCTGCAGATTAGTTGTAGTGCTGTTGTCTTTTCATTTCTCTGTGGACGTTGTGTCAGTAGTTTGTTGTAGTTGTAATGACGCTTTTGGCAATTCAGGGAAGATTTTGGCGTCAACTTCAGGTGCCTGAGTAGTAGTCCTCTCTAATCTACTATCTTTTATTTTAAGACTTCTATGGGATGAACGTTTTTATAGACCGCACAGCTTCTATAGTTAGCGGAATGATCTCCGCCACAGAGGGCACATTTTACAGGTCCGGAGTTGGATTTCTGGCAAGTGTCAGTTGGATGTGGACCTGCACACTTGACGCACCTGGCTTCGTGGTGGCAATACCTCTTAGTATGGCCCAAATTTTGGCATTTAGTGCATTGCACTAAGATTGTTCTTTGTTTCGGCTGTTCGAATTGAACAATAGAATATACGAGTCTTGAGACTTGAAAAATTTCCTCATTATTGCGAGCTGGTTCCAAATCCACGAAGAATAATGGTAGTGGATATTTCTCTATGGGATATAATATGCATGAGACATTTCTCACGTTGTGACCTATTTCTTCTAGGTCTTTCTTAATTGCTGACGTTGGGGTGGATGAGTGCAACCCTCTCAACACCACTCTGTATGATTTGTCCTGTTTCAATTGATAACAGTGAAAATCATATTGTTTCACAGTCAGATGATCTATGAGTTTTTTGTAAATGTCTTTGTTTTTAGTGTTTATTTTGATGTCATTCACTCTGGAATAACAACTAAAATTTGTCTGGCCAATCAATTCAACAATTTCTTGACCGAAGGCATAGAAATTATTTATTTTTGATACGTAGATCGGTGGTGGCTTCGGGTCAACGAATCCCTGGTTTTCCTGTTTAGGAGCTGGATTATTTGTAGAATTATCGCTAGTTGAGGCTATTGGTGGTTTATTTTCCAGACTGTTTGTAGATTTTTTGGCTACAGTTGTTTTACTGCGAGTTTTAGGGCGCACTGATACCTCAATGTTTTGTGTGGGTGTCTTTTTTAAAGTTTTCCTGTTTTTTTTTTTATTGGGAGAGTTTCCGGCCGAGCTCGGTGCAGACTTTCTCTCCCTCTTCTGTAGGATTCGTCTTGTTAAATACTGTGAGTCCGTCTCACTTATTTCAGAGGAAGGAGTCTCTTCCTCCGACACATCACTACACGATTTGTCAACATCCATTGTCTATTAATTAATTATAAAAAGAGAGAAAGAAAAAAAAATATATGCATATAAAGATATATATAAATAATTAAAAATAAAATCTTAACCCTAAATCATATACATACATCCTGTACTGTACTGTAATTAAATAATAATTAAAGTAAATTAATTGATTTGAAAAAAAAGAAAAAAAAAAAGTTGTCTCTCGTGAGATTCGATCGGAGGATCGGAAGAGCCACGTATCAAGCCTTGGCCTTGAACTTGTGGCGACTTTGTTAAGTCCTGTAAGGATTAGTTGCCACATTGCTGCCATAGCAAACGCCCACCAGTTAATAAGTGTCTATTTATAATAGTCACTCACCTCACAATCCTTGATTAATATATATTCATATTGTTAATAAACTATAATCCTACACATTTTCAGTTGTAGCTGTTCAATTGTTCATCTATAAATGGTAACAAATGCGGAGCATCATTAACAGTGAACTGTGTATGCGGCCATGACACTTGATACTGGCTCTTTGCTAAGATATTTTTGCAAAGACCACACAATCTGCACAGATAATTGGTACACAAGCGTTGACCTGGCGGAAAAATTAATTAATATGCATACACATTTATTGAGTATGCTACGAAAAAATCGGCTATTCAAAAGAGGTAGTTGCCCAAAAATTTAAATATGGAGATTTTATCGCACGAGAAAATAAAAATGTAGTAATAGTTTTAAAATGGAAAGATAAAAGAGATGTGTTGATGCTATCTACAAAACATTCAGCAGAAGTGACAACTATAGAGAATAGAAACTGTTCAAAAGAAATGCCAAAAATGATAGTTGAATATAATTTAAGGAAATCTTCAGTCGACTTATCTGATGAAATGATAGCTTATAGCTCACCACTGAACAAAACTATAAAATTGTACAAGAAACTGGCAATAAAGCTTTTACTAAATTCTGGTATTATAAATTCAATAGTGCTATTCAAACAAGTAACCTACTAAAATATTGCAATTCAGCATTGTATCTAATGAAATGCTCTGATAATGATTGTATTTCTCTAATTAATTCCGAAAGGAGCAGACCTCATCAGAAATTTAAAAAAATGCCGGGAAATGCACAAAATGTAAGGCGTTTTTGTTAGGCATAAAAAAAAGTCAAAGCCCAAAGAGTTCCACTAAAAAGTGGTGACATTGTTCCAACTGCGATGATTCACCTTTTCTTTGCCTTGAGTGTTTCATTCTGTCTCATCCCAATATGCATTGATAATATGTCTATTTTTCATGTAGTATTAAAATTATTTTTGTATTTTCAAAATTGCATTAACTTCTTCAAACCATTATAGTATCCATATTTAGTTTAATTATGTGCTGCGTCTCTGGGCACTGGTGGCTCCCAGGTCATTGTAGCCAAGTGACTCCCACGTCGTTGTAGCCAAGTGACCCCCACGGCAGTCAACGCGTAAAAAGTTTTTCATGATTGCTGCTCTAATAGTAAATATGTTTTGATTTGATGAGAGAAACATTTGTTTTGTTGTTTCAGTAAAAACAGCTGATGCTCTGGTACAAACAGCTACTCCTTTTTCATCTGTAAGTGTTTAAATTTTATTTCAAATAATTTTTTTGTATAATTGATCTATAGTTTTAGGATCTTTTATTAAAAAAACAAAACACATATTGTCATAAATAAATATTCAATAATATTTAACATAATATTCTTTAAGCATTTTGTTTTATAGAAATACTTTTGTATCAATTTTAGATCTATGTATTTTAACTAGCTTAGAATTTGAAATGTAGAAACTTTTTAATTATGGCCATCCTCTTTATCTTATAGAGTATATTTGATACTTGCTAGATAACTGGCCTCTTGGGAAAACCACCAAGTCCAATATTGAACATATAATTATTTCCTTTGCTGTGGTATGTAAGACCTGCCAGCCTAATCAAGGCAACTCATTGCCTCAGACCAGGCATAGGAGTGATGGCTCTACCCATAATACTTTTATTGGAATCACATCAACGGTTTTCCAGGATGTTGATAGCCACACAGTTTGTTTTGAATATATTGCTCTTTGTGTGCCTGGCAACACTCAACCGTCAAAATCCACAGTTCTAAACTGATTTGTCACTGTCCTTTAACCCTATGAATAGAACGGGATAGTACATCTGCTTTATATAAATTTCAATAAAGGTTATAATATCATTGATTGCCATATGCTGTATAAAATATTGGTCAAATTGGGTAAACCAAAGAAGTTAGTAAATCTACTTGCAGTACTTGACTGAAACATTCAGTGAAGTTAAAATTAGTAATTATTTTTCAGAAAAGTTTGAGATTCACTCGGCTTTAAGTAGAAGCGGCAGTGATTATGGTGATATTAATATTTAAGTGCTAAGGTTTTATGATAACTGGAAAAACAAGCAGGAAACACTTTTTATTCCTCCATCCCGACTTTAGTTGACTGTTTTATAAGTTATACAGAATAATTATAAGTTATACAACTATAATTCTTCCAACTGCTCTGTATGGGTGTGAAATGGTCTCAAACTATGAAGGCACACCTTAAGGCATTAGATCCAAAAGAGGACAAATCTACTGGGGGATATGGGAGGTTTGCACAATCTGGAATTGCGAACATGTCTGCGATGAATGTAATTGAAGTGATAGCATTGAAGTGAAGATTGAGATGGGCTTGCAAAGTTGTTGGACTATGGAACCAACCAAGTTCGAAAGAGTTAATATACACTGAGCCAACATATAACATCTGAGGAATATACCAAGGCGTAAGGAGATAACACAGGCCAACGATGAAAAAACTTTTTTAATGAAAATACCTTATTCTTATGTTGTTTAGGTTGCTGAATCCAAATATGATGCTTAAAAAGTTGTATCACCCACCATTTATTCACATTTTATAGTTAAATTCATGAAATAAAGAAATATTTTTAGAATTTAACAGCTTTTTCATAGTTAAGATAACATGAAAAAATAGGTCTAATGAACAAAGATGATGTTGGCAGCACTGCTGAAACACATGCTAAACAGCTGATGTTTTGTTTATTTTCAACATAACCTCACTTTTACGTTTCCTGTACATGTGCTCAGTGCAATGTCTCATCGCGGCTGTAAAAACTCTGCTGACAGTTTTTGTTATATTTGTGGTGAGTTTGTTATTAAAAAGCACCAAAGAAACATTACAGACTTTGTGAAAAAGGTTTATCTAGCATACTTTGGAACCAAACTTGGAGACCAGGATAAACCTTGGGCACCGCATAAGGTATGTTATGTATGTGTTGAAGACCTCAGGAAATGGTCAAAAAAAGAGAAAAAACACTTTAAATTTGCTGTTCCCATGATATGGAGGGAACCAAAAAATCATTCCGATGACTGTTACTTTTGCAGTGTAGATATTACTGGTCATAACTCTAAGAACAAGAAGGTAATAAGCTACCCTAACCTTCCGTCCGCCATCCGACCAGTAGGGCACGGTGTAGATTTGCCAATCCCGGAACCACCAGAGGACTTAAATTCTATTGAAACAGAAGTATTTTCTGATGTACAGTCGGAGTTAGATGAACACGATGAAGAATTCCAATGTGTTACAGAAAATGTAGAGCCTAAATTGTTCACTCAGGTCGAGCTTAATGACTTAGTTAGGGATCTGGGCTTAACAAAAGAAAAAGTTGAACTGCTTGGCTCTAGGCTAAAAGAAAAGAACTTGCTGGCGGCTGGAACCAGCATTCATGTGTATAGGAAGAGAGAACAACGGGAAGTTCAGCAAGCTATTCATCGCAGGAAAAGCTACACAAGAAGCTTCAAGGAAAAAAGGGAAAGAAAATATAAACCAATTCCAGTTGACAAGTGAACCTTGTATCATCACATAAAATTACTATTCCAAGTATTTTACTGTAAATACAAACCATTTTTACGATTCTACAGTGTTTCATTGATTTCCCTATATACTGTAAATGGGTATTAGACTATATAATAAAATACATTTTGCTTGGAAACTAAGGGTGATACATAAAAACTACGAGCAGATTTGGATTCAGCACATAAAAATCTATCAAGATCAGCTATTAAAATTAAAAAAGTTTTCAAAAAGGTTTTTTTTGTTGGCCTGTGTAATTTGTGGATGGAAGTTTGCAATTAGCAGTTTATGGTATCATTTCTGGTTCATTAAGCCTTTATTATTAGAGAGGTAAACAACAATAAATAAGATCAGAGTATTAAGAGGTTTTGCTTAACCAATCTCCGATGGTATCAAGAGACTGTGGTTGGCACTGAACCAGAGTAGGGGTGTAAAAATTCATTTTACAGGATAACCATCAAATAAATATAACATCCAGATGGAAACTAATCCACACTGTATCATTCCGGGTATTCCATAACCTTCACTCTTAAGAACATAGCCATAGCGATCTCCTATGGTTTAGGCTCTAGGCTGTTGATAATGTATATATGCTGATGCTACAAGTAGAAAGAGGCTTCTTAAAAATGATCTTGAATTTGAATCTATATAAATATTTAAATCGATAGAAAATACAATAAAAGTTTATTTTTCTCATTTTTATGATTAAAAGCAAAAAACTATCAAAACGGTTTTATTATATTTTTTATTTTTTTTTTAAGTGTTCCATTGCAGTTAAAAATAACAAACATTTTTCTTTCAGTCTCTCCCGTTGGAAAAAATGCACTCATCAACTTCTCCAGGTAACAAGCCATTTGCTAATTTTTTTAATAGAAGTTATTGGTAAGAAACTATTTTAAGGAAGAAATAGTTGGGGGTGCAGTCAATCAAAACACCAAAATAAGCATAACTTATTTATTATGTGCCGACGTTTCGGCCTACAATGTAAGCCATCTTCAGGGCTAAGAGAGAGAAACAAACAGAAATATATAAAAACGTATCAGTAACAAGAATATATAAAGTGGTACAGGAGTGGAAATTAAAATAGTGACTAGATATGATGAAATAGTGAATAGATATATGATAAATAAGAATGAATATAAGACTGGTTACAGAATATAATAAACTTAAAATAGTAATAGATAAAAATAAAATTGTAGATGATGAACAGAAATTCTAATAGTTACAGATATAATAATACAAGAATACGAATATAAAATAGAAAAAAATACATGTCAAGAAAGGATAAAATTTAAACAATAATATAAAGGGAAAGAAAAATGAGGAGGTAAACGGAAAGATACAAAAAGAGAAGATTAAAATATAGAAAAAGGGGGGTGAGTATGAAGGATTTAGAAAAAAACTAGTTTAATTATAGATATGGATAAGATACCAGACATGAGGGGTTACATAGGTAAAGTGTAGTAATACAAGCATATATAGAAAGAAAAGATTGATAAATTTCAAAAATTAAACATTGAAAATAGTGGTATTTATAACTATGAACTATGAAGAATGAAAAGAAAAAGAAAATATAAGTAAGGGAAGTTAATATGTAACTGCATACAGTTAGAAAGAAGTGGCATTAATGCAAAATAAGATGTGAATATAACATAAACATATAGAAAATAGGTAAAGAAATACAGTAGATGAAAAATATGAGGCTAAATAATAGTGAACTCTATACTATTAACATATGTTGGATGCCAAAAGTAGGTGTGAGAACAGGTGCGAAGAAAGGTGAATGTGAAAAGGATGGAGATAAGATAAATAATAAGATATGTACTAACCGAATAAAACACGCTACAGCTTGGGGAGCTCAGACACAAGTGAAAATACGTTAGGCCGGGCAGGCGGAAGCGATAAAGGCGATCTCTGACGGCCAAAAAAATAATGACAAAGAAGGGTGAAGGAGAAATGCAGATGCAGTGGATATAAGTGACCGTAAATAATGTAAATTGCGTGAAAAATTAAAAATTAAATGGTCTTCCCAAAATCCACAAACCCAACAACCCCCTCCGTCCTATTACAGCTAACGTCAATTCACCATCTACAAAACTTAGCAATTTCTTACTTTCATCCTTACAAGTCCTCAGCCGTAACAACCCATATGATATCCAAAACTCCTTTCATCTACGTGATCTTTTAACATCCCTCACCATTCCTGATCATTACATCCTCACTTCCTTCGATGTCGAAAGTCTTTTTACCAACATACCCTTAGATAAAGCCCTTGTCATTATAGATAACAACTGGTCACTAATAGAACCCCATACCTCTCTCAACCGGTCCTCATATCTCCAATCCCTTAAACTCTGCTGCGAATCTGGCTATCTCACTTTCCATGGACAGTTCTTTAACCAAATTTCTGGACTGGCCATGGGAAATCCCCTCGCTCCTGACCTCTCCAATATTGTCCTAAATGACCTTCTAGACTCCATCCTACCCCAGTTCCGTGACGATGTCATTTTCATTAAAAAATATGTGGACGACCTCCTCCTTATCCTAAATCCTAACATCATTCCAGGTTTATTATCATCCTTCAATGCATACCATCCCCGTCTACATTTCACTGTTGAACTTGAACATAACAAATCACTACCTTTCCTTGACCTCCGTATCATTAGAAATCCCGATCACACCTTATCCACTGATTGGTATACAAAACCCACCTATTCTGGCAGACTCCTCAATTATTACTCCCAACATTCGCACCACCAAATAATCAATGTCACCAAAAATATCATCCACCGTGGCCTATCCCTCTCCGACGCTTGCTTCCATAACACCAACACCCAACGCATCAAAGAAATCCTATTAAAAAACAATTTTCCTCCCCATGTTATCAATAAACTCATCCATCACCATTATAACCCACCCACCCACACCCGATCTCCACATCCGCCTTCTATCCCTATATACAGATCCTTGCCATATATACCCTCCCTCTCTAATAACATTCAAAAATCCCTACGTTCCGCGATCCCCAATTTACGCATCGCCTTTAAATCCCACAACAAACCCTTCAATATTTATACCCGAGTTTAAGATCCCATTCCTCTAAAACATCGCTCTCAGGTCGTCTATCGTATTCCTTGCTCTACTCCCAACTGCAACTCTTCCTACATCGGCGAAACCAAAAACCTACTTAAAGACCGCATTACCCAACACAAATACTCCATTTCCTCCCACAACCCAATCGCTTCTAAACTCTCCGAACACGCCCTATCCTTTAACCACATTTTTGACTTCGAAAATACGTCGATCCTAGCCTCCGTTCCTAATTATAATAAACGCATCCTCTCAGAAACCATTCATATCAATTTAGATTCCTCTACCGTTAATGCCAAGACCGACTCCCATCACCTATCCCTAACCTACTCCCAAATTTTTAATTTACTAAAATAACCTTACATTCTTAATTTATTATGCCATTCTTTTATTAATTACATTTTGACCATTGACTTTTAATTTTTCACGCAATTCACATTAGTTACGGTCACTTATATCCTCTGCATCTGCATTTCCCCTTTTTAATTTAATTTAATTTTTAATTTTTCACGCAATTTACATTATTTACGGTCACTTATATCCACTGCATCTGCATTTCTCCTTCACCCTTCTTTGTCATTATTTTTTTGGCCGTCAGAGATCGCCTTTATCGCTTCCGCCTGCCCGGCCTAACGTATTTTCACTTGTGTCTGAGCTCCCCAAGCTGTAGCGTGTTTTATTCGGTTAGTACATATCTTATTATTTATCTTATCTCCATCCTTTTCACATTCACCTTTCTTCGCACCTGTTCTCACACCTACTTTTGGCATCCATCATATGTTAATAGTATAGAGTTCACTATTATTTAGCCTCATATTTTTCATCTACTGTATTTCTTTACCTATTTTCTATATGTTTATGTTATATTCACATCTTATTTTGCATTAATGCCACTTCTTTCTAACTGTATACAGTTACATATTAACTTCCCTTACTTATATTTTCTTTTTCTTTTCATTCTTCATAGTTCATAGTTATAAATACCACTATTTTCAATGTTTAATTTTTGAAATTTATCAATCTTTTCTTTCTATATATGCTTGTATTACTACACTTTACCTATGTAACCCCTCATGTCTGGTATCTTATCCATATCTATAATTAAACTAGTTTTTTTCTAAATCCTTCATACTCACCCCCCTTTTTCTATATTTTAATCTTCTCTTTTTGTATCTTTCCGTTTACCTCCTCATTTTTCTTTCCCTTTATATTATTGTTTAAATTTTATCCTTTCTTGACATGTATTTTTTTCTATTTTATATTCGTATTCTTGTATTATTATATCTGTAACTATTAGAATTTCTGTTCATCATCTACAATTTTATTTTTATCTATCACTATTTTAAGTTTATTATATTCTGTAACCAGTCTTATATTCATTCTTATTTATCATATATCTATTCACTATTTCATCATATCTAGTCACTATTTTAATTTCCACTCCTGTACCACTTTATATATTCTTGTTACTGATACGTTTTTATATATTTCTGTTTGTTTCTCTCTCTTAGCCCTGAAGATGGCCTACATTGTAGGCCGAAACGTCGGCACATAATAAATAAGTTATGCTTATTTTGGTGTTTTGATTGACTGCACCCCCAACTATTTCTTCCTTAAATTAGAAGATACAGTCGACCAATTCTTCTCTAACTAGTAAGAAACTATTGTTGTTAATCCCTATTTCTTCCTGATTCATGTTTTTTTCATATTCTCTTTGTTTATTTAATTTGTATACTTATGCATAATTATATATATACATGGGTATAATTATATATATGTATATTTGGTTGGAGAAAGCATCAACATTAAGTAAACTCTTAAGGAAAAAAAAAGTATAATAATGATACAAACTATTATTTTTAATTTTAGCCTTAACATTATTTTTTTCTCCAAAATTTGCTAATTCTAAATTTTACTCCCACAGACAAGTTCTCTTTGCTTCCCCCTTCTAGATCTTACCTTGTTTATACTTATAACATAGAGAGAATAACTTTAGAATTTCCAGCTGTTCTGTTGAAAATTGAAAATTTTCCCCTTATTTTTCCCTTTCCTAAACTAGGAAGAGGGAATAATACAAAATGATAGACCTCAGGGATGCTGGATATAGATATAAAGGAGTTCTTGAAAAAAATTAATTTACTGGGAAACGGGGGACCTTCATACATGTAAATATGATAAACTGAATTGAATTGTTAAGTTATAGGGTTCTAATGCTGCTTCTAAGTTTTTAATACTTTTCCTGTCTAATGGAGGTTTAATCCTTTACATATTCTGTTTATTCTTGTTAAAACTAGAATGATCAATTAATTAACTATTAATTAATCCTTTGTAGGTTGTTCCAGTTCTTTCAACGACCATCCTAAAGCTGTTTCTACTCCAGGAATATCAATTAGCTCTATTGAACAGTCTTCTAATAGTTTTAAAACTGATTTCCCATTTTTATTCCCTCAAACTCCCTCATTTGGCCAAAATGGATTCACATTTTCAATTAATTCTGACAATTTTAATAATACCAGCTTGCCCAACATGTTTATGTTTTCTAAGGATTTAAGTTATGAATTCACTCCAGGGCATTTTCAAAAGATAAGTGGTTTTTCAAAAAATAGTTCAGCATTTGATGCAAATTTAAAACCCTTCACATTTACTGCTAGTATAGAAAATAACTCAGAGGACATTTTAAGAAATAAATTTAAGAAACCTTCTACTAATCTGAGTTTCACCATGGAAAATGGTGCATCAAATAACAAATGTGAACAACAACCCAGTGCTTCAAATAGTTTTTTAATCAGAAATCAAGATATACCTTTATCTAATTTAAGTAATCTTTCAAGTGATTCAATGGATAATAACTGTATAGCGTCAAGTAGTTCATCTCCTGGTCTCCTTGTTCCTAACTTATCTGTAAATGATTCTAATGTGATAAAGAAAACTCCCCAAAACAAGCCAAGTACTAATCTTACCAGTTGTGGTACATCAGTTAATTGTGTAAGTTGTGACAACAGCCAACCTTTTGTACATAGCGATTCTATTATTACCCCTACTCAGAGGAAAAGACCAACTACTAATTTGTGTGGTTTAACTACTCTAGCTTAAGTTGTTCTATACAATTCATGTTATGCATTTCATAATATAATATTACTTATTAATAAATTTACTTGTTATAATAATAGGACTGCAATTATATTGTTTTGAGTTTTAAAACAATGTATCATTCCATATTTTTAAATATTGATGTTTCTATTCTGTTTTTTTTTTTTAATTTTTTAAAGCATGTAAGTTGTTAATAAATGTTTATTACACAATATTGCTGGAGCTGTTTCAGACATACTTCATTAAAAATTTACTATTTGAAATTGAAGTTTATGCTTATAACCCTTAACTTAGTGTAATATGTTGGTGATTCTAAGTTTAGAATTTTTTACTTTTACTTTTTACTTAGTTATTTAGTTTATTATTCAATGTTCATTATTAGAAATGCTATTAGTATGCTGGTATATCAGGATTTTAATTACAACTTGAATAAAAAAATAATTTCATTCTAATGAATAATGCATACATGGACATTTGAATCATTTCTAATTGCAATGGTACACACATGCACACTCATACACACATATTTTCCCCCCTATTTTTTTCTGGCTTTTATATGTTTTTTTCTGGTATGAGGTCTAGTCAATAAATATAAAACTAAAAACAGGTTTTTAATGGTGATTAAACTACTATTTTACTTAAATTTACATAAAAAATCAATGAGAAAGTAAAATTACCTCTATTTATACATATAATAAAGAAACTGAATTTGACTGTGTGACTACTTAAATAGTACTTACTAATATATTTACTGTTTACAGTTACTACATTACTGAACAGAAATTTTTATGAATTATAGTCAGACAATTTAGTAGGCAGCCTGCGCAAAAGTGACGTCACGGCCAGCCATGAACTTTCCTCCACCACTTAACTTGCTTCACTCACCCTTTGTCCTCATCACAACTTAATTTGCTTTCACTGTTATATCATTTAATTTGTTTTGCTTAAGACCTGGCTATCCTTAGACCTCATTTTGGACCTGTTATTATTGCATTTTAGACTCGTCTTTTTTAGAAATCTTTCAGATTTTTAGATTTATATGCCCAAGCAATGGTGAGGACCCTCAGTCACGGGGAACTCCCTTCACCCCATCACACCTCCCAGGCCCCTCCTCCGGTTCTGAAAAACATCATTTTGTAAACTGTCAGGCTGTGTCTATTAACTAGGTACTGTAAATCCATTAAAGCCTTGTTTTTTTCACTGTTAAGGCTTGAGAATAGTCATAATCATATATCTTAATCTCAAACATCACTCTTAATCTTATTGACGATAGCTCAAGTTCCGGAAAACACTTATGTATTTGTCAATATATTTCTTGGATTCTATCAATAATAGCCTTTTTTGAAAGAACATAAAATATAGCCATTATAACATTTTGTATCGTGTAATACCTGTTGTCATATTAATCATGTGATGGTTTCATCTGCTTGAGAATACCAATTTCTAGAATATCAATTAAACATTCTTTTCTTTCTTTCTTTTTCTTGAAGTGAGAAATCCCTCCATATCAAATCCCCACATTGATGTAAAATATATCAAATCCTCCGATATCACTTCCTATTGACATCAAATGTTAAGTAGAATTTTATTCAATAATAATATGTAGATATTAAGAACTGGCATACATGCCAAATTCTAAGATGTAATCAAATGCTATTTCCAGTTGTTGGGGTTATTACATATATTTTTGAAGATCTGAGGAAAGCCAACAATGAAAGAGATTGTTTGCTGACAAATTTCTGTTACTGTCAGCAAACGCTTTATTTTTAAATCAAAATGTTTTTAATGATTTAATAGTTATATTGATTTGTATTTTTTTATGATTGAAAAAAATAACTAAATTATGAATTTAAGTTCTTTCTTTGGAATAAATTGTTGATAAATTTCTTTTTGTATGCTTTTGAAGAAGGAAAGTGAATTTTGTGTATTAAATAAAATCATCATTTTCTATTATCTGTTAATATTTTTCTATTATAAATATGTAATTTTTGTTGAAATTTATTCTTAAATGAATGACCCATGTTATTTAGCATGGTAAATTTAATTTATAAAAATTATGTTAATTACAAAATTCAATCAAGTATATGTGTGATTATTTATATAGTTTTAAATTTTCTTTTGTGTTTCATTAATACAGCCATTTATGATAATTTCAAATTGAACAATGGAACAACAGTAGTATAAAAGACTTTGTTGATTTCTTCAGGTTTAGATCGTATTGATAAATTTTTCGCCAACGTTTCGCCAGCCATGCTGCTGACTTCTTCAGGGCCGAAATGAGAATGAGCATTTGGTGGCGAAAAATTTATCAACACGATCTAAACCAGAAGAAATCAACAAAGTCTTTTGTAATAATAGTGGCTGTGAAAACCTAAAAGAGTATTTAACAGTAGTATAGTTTTTTTATTTGTCCAATGCTGCCGAGCCTCCCAATAAAGACATGCATAATCATCATTGTTTGGAATATCTTTAAGACCACTCACTGCATTGTCATAAGTGTGCACCGAAAAGTATTCACTTTTACGACTCACAAATCATACAAGACATGCAAAGACGGTAGTATAGTAGTTGATTCAATGTTGATATATCTACCAGTGTTGATTTATTCTCAGCTAAAACATAAAAAATATGATATCAAATACTGACTTTACAACCAGCTACAATAATGGAGTAAGTAATCAGGGTATAGTCAGTATAATTATATTTATTATAGAAGCCGTTTTGGTTGAAAATAGTGAGCCAACATCAGAACCAAGTTTTTTTGAGGGAATTAAAAATGAAAATTCTTTTTCTTTTAGTTTAATTTTCAACTCAACAACTAATGATGGCTACAAATCAGATTGAATGTAAGGATCCAGGTTTTTTTCTGGGGGGGGGGCACAACGGCAGACGGGGAAAAAAATCAACAATAACTTACAAATAATCTTGTAGTATTTATAGAAAGTTTTCAAAGGTTTATTGTAATGTAAAAACAATAGATTCACTCATGTTCTTTCTTTTATTAACAACTATGGTCATGTGATTTGCCTATAATTATGTCATATAATGGATTCTTCATAGTACCTACATAAAAACTGTTTGGGGGAAGCACGTGCCCCCCCTCCTGAATCCGTCCTTGGACAGCATGATGTATTATAAACAAATTAATCTCTTGCGAATCTTTGGAAAAGATCCTTCTTGAACGAATCTTTTACATAAAATCAAAAAACCTTCCTTCCAACCAATTTGGAATTAGATCGTCTAATCTTTGTGAACGAATCTGTAGTTGATGGATCTGAACTACATTTTTGATAGATATTCCGTTTATACGTTACCAGGTATGATTTTAAGGGTTATACATTATTATGATTTTATAATTTAATAAACAAAGTCTGGATATTTATATTAGTTCTTCGTAAAAATACTAATACTCGAGATAAATAACCTCAGTGCAAATAATCAAATATTTTATCTATTTACAGGATAATGGCATGAAGATACGAGGCAGTATTTATAATCTAACCATTTATATATCATTGTTACCACATGCATATTGAAATTTTTAGATACACTAAAACTTCTTATCAGTGTGATAAAACTGTGTTTAACTATACTTGTTTTTCAGTCGTTCAGTCATCGCACAAGGATTTATTCAAAACCATAACGTAATACAGTAATTTTTTATTTATATTTTTCATAATTACAGCTTGGTTCAAATTATGTGGAATTTTTAAAATTTGAGATATATAATAAAGCATTTTCAATTTGTTTAATTACTTTTATCTTAAATCTTCAAGCAATTTTTTTTTCTTTCAGATATTAAATATTGGTTTATATCATATGAGATGTCTGTTTTTTATTATTTCTAAAATTCAATGTGGCATTAGCAAACTTATATTGTTTACTATGTTTATGTTTATAAATGTTAATGAGCTGTTATTAATTCTCTGTTTTTCTATATATGAGCCGTTTATTTTGAAAGTGGCCTACCTCCATTTATCTTCAAATATTTAAGGGTTTGCGTTTCGATGAATTTAAAAATATTCGTATAGGATACTAATGAGTCATACTGCTTAAGTGTATCTAAGGCTGTTAAATTTATGGTTCCAATTAAAATGTTAACAATTATTAAGTGAATAATTTATGTTTTCTTATCAAGAATATTTTTTAAGAAATTTTTTTAAGGCAAAAATTTTAAAAACGGAGTTAGGTCACTTTCAAAATAAACGGCTCATATTTACTATCACAACAATCGAACGGAACCCCGCCTGTGGGAAGGTGATGTTTTACTGGCCCACAGCGGGGATAAAGGAGGAGGGGTAGAGAAGTTACACCTCTCAAAACAACCAGGGTCCGGCTGGCTCCGGCTGATAGTACTCTGTAAGGGCCCCTATCTAGGGGTTACTAGATCGTGCAGAAGACGCTCGGCAGCCGTGGCAGGTCTCCTAGGGGTGGGGATCCCGAACTCTACGGCATAGTGGTGGGCAGCAGCATCACTAACTAGTACCTTGGTAAGGCTGAAGATGAAGGACACCGAATAGGCTATGTCCTAGGACATTATTTGCAGGAAAACCTATACTGTGGGACTGCAAGTATACTGCGAGGGGTGGACAAGGCTATTAAACCGCAGTGAAGGTAGCTTGTCTAGGGGAAGGCGAGCCCGAAATCAAATCCCTGGCCTTCCAGGTTGGGGTGAATCAGAGGGGTCACGATCCTTTATTCAGCAAAACAAATCGTTTTGTAGCCTAATCAGCGCTTACAGTTTCCTTATAATACTATGATGGGACCGATGATGATCTTACATCAGGGACCGAATCTATATGATAAGGACGTATAGGTTAGAAAGAATAAAATAGAGTGTGTGCTTAAGAGTGTACGGCAGAAGTGAAAACTATTTTTTACGATGTTTTGTTAAGCATGCATTAGCTAATTTCCTCTTTTGTTTTAATTCGTCATCGAGTTTGTTGTTTTGATCCATCATCGATTTTGCAATCTGAAAAAGAAAGTATTCAAACATTCACACGCCATATTATTATTTTTTGTTTGTTTCAAATCTCCATTTATTCATATTAAAAATATTTACAATACATAAATATATATATATATATATATATATATATATATATATATATATATATATATATATTATAATACTTTTCCTACCCGGAGGTATTTTAAGTAAATACATAGTATGAGTCCGCTGAAGGCGGGTTTTCTAAACCGGCACAAGGCCGCTGACTCAATACATACAAATCAGGGAGAGACCGCTTTACGAGATTAGGTGATAGGAAGAAGAAAGGGGGGTGAGGAAGGAAGAAAGGTCAGGACAAGGGAGTCCTCACTCCATCTCTAGGCCAATGAGAGGGGACACTGCCTTGCTACCTCCCATGTCTGGGAGGGGGAACTATATCTCTAAAGAGTGGGTTGTTACACTCCTTCAGCCCATTAAAAAATTTGATGTGTCTCTGGCTAATGTAGTCCGGTATAGACGGGAGTTTCAGCTCCTCGTAGATTTTAGTATTACGCGCCCTTTGGAGCGACGTACCTTTAAATATACGCTTAAGGATGGAGTTCTGGAACTGCTTTAGTCTTTTTAATGTGGTTTTATAAACGTTTTAAGCAGCGGTGCACCATGGAGCAGCGTTGGTCTAATAATTGATTTATAAATTTGGCAATTAAGACGTAACGACAGTTGGGGCGAAGTGAGGAGGTGGTAGAACCTATTGGACTTCTGTCTGGCCAGTTTCAGCCTCCCCCTGACGTGACTCAAGAAGGTATAATGCCTATCAAGAGTGACGCCAAGATAGAGGATAGGCTTAGATACGCGATGATCTTCATCTTCAATTGTGAAGATCGTCGGTAGGCGCTTTTTACCTTCCTGAAATATATTCTTTAAACTCGGAGAAAAAATACCTGTATCCAGTAAACTTTTGTATTATTTATTTCTCAAGAAACGTTTCGGCCTACATGCCATTATCAATCTTTCGTTTAACATTGTTTCATTATTCTTTTATATGGTTAACAGTTCAACCATAAGTCATTGATCTGTAAAAATTATGCACAAAATCTACAATTATAACAATATAAATAATTCATAAAAATAAATAAATCTGTACATAAATTCTTTTATTGTCCAACAAATAACTAAATCAAGCATAGATACCTAACATTTAAGTAGTTTTACTCAATTTAAAAGTCATTTCAATTCAGAGGGAAACATGTCCTCTACAGTCAATTGCTAATAAGTTAAACTTTGATCTTTGATGTTTTTTTCAAAATTTTTTAAGTAAAATTATAAACAACTCTTTAATAAATTAAAAAATAAATAAATAATCACAGTGATAAAAATTACTCTTATATTATGTTGTAGTTCAAATGTTTTAATAAATTAGATTACTATTCCTGGTTAAATAAGGTGAAGTTCGGAAGGCTATTGATGAGAAGGTTATTGTGAAGGTTATGTTCCTTCCTGAAATGACATCACGATGGCATCCGTCTTGGACGGATTCACCCTGATGTCATTCAGCTTTCAATCAATCATCAATAATTGACACCGACGCCTTTTGTGCCTTTTGTAAGAGCATGAAGGGCGTTGGCACTTGAAGCATAAATCCCTATGCCGTCCACATAGGCTGCTACCACATAGGCCGCTCCTTCATGCTTAACCGAGACCACGGATGCTGTGAATACCACAAACAGACCCTTGTGGTACTCCACAGGTGGTGTTGCTAAAACTTTCCATTTTCCATATTATTATTACTCATAAAAAGAACTTATGTCTCAAACATATTTATTTTTGAATACGGGAAATAAAAAGTTAACAGAGAATAAAAGTTAGGTTAATTTTTAATATATATATTGTTACGGGCTACTGGGTATTAAAAATGACTTAAACGCTCCCTAATTAAAGATACTAATATTTATTTACAAAAGTGATAAAAAAATACAATTAAACTATTACCAATTAAATTAATAACAGAGAAATTACTATCAAATAAATTACTAACTGAAATAAATTTACAACAACAATATTTTTAGATATTTATAATCTAGGCCTAACTTCTATAATTATTACAATAATATAAGATATTATTATTACTAAATAGCTTAACTATTTACATAAGCTTGTACAAATCACATAAAATTACAACCGCTACTTAACTAATTAATTACTACTAATTAACACTTACAGTTCACTAATTAAAGCCCACTGACCGTAAGAATCTCTGAATATAACAAACTGTCACACAATTACACTCACAAACTGTCGCTGACTTATTACACTGGCTTATCACTGTTTCCGATGTTAACCGTACAGTGAGCTTTAACACTCTCCCTCTATTCGCGCCGAGATGCTGTTTAAATAGACAGAATGCCAGATCTAGATCATTCGGGAACTACTGAAACACTAGAATATATACAGACATTTAATTTCCGCAGAACATCTATTTGCATACTAACTGACAGCCAAAGTACGTTATACAAACTCATTAATCGCAAAATTCATGAACCGCTGATTGAAGAAACCAGACTTACTTTACTTCACTTACAAAATGCAGGATACAACATCAACTTCAGGTGGGTGAGAGCGCACTCTGGCAACGTGAGTAACGAATTAGCTGACAAGGCTGCTAAGTCAGCTGCCAAAGACGGCTCACTTTCAATACTCTACAGTAAATTGACTAAGACTTACTTGAAACACAGACAAACAGTTACAAATATGGATCAGTTGCAAAATACATGGGATACGACAACTAAAGGACAACATCTTAAACTATACATAAATGACTTACATGAATATTTTAGGAATAATAAAATAACAACTGACTTCTACCTCACACAAATGTTGACAGGACATGGACGCACAAAATCCTACTTGTATAAATTTAAACTTACAGACAATAAGACATGCCCTTGTGACTTTACCGTCGAACAAACTTACTTACATCTAATATATGACTGCAGACTAACCGATGAACCAAGGACTAAACTTATCACCCATGTGACACAGAAGGACAGTTGGCCAATCAGTGTTAAAGACTTATACTGGAAGTATTTTCAGCAATTCAAGGTGTTTGCTAAAGCAGTGTGGTTAATCATCTCTACACGAAATCAATATTATAGGTGAACAAGCATTTTAGTTTTGTTTTCAATTACTTTGTTGTAATTTTCTTTTTTTAATGATGTATTTTCAATTTAGCGTTTAGTTTTATATATAATTAATACAAAAAAAATGTAAACAATAGAAAAAAAAACCAACATGAAAGTACAATTGTATGTAATGTACTATAAATGTACGGAACATGCAGAACAATAAACGTCCTTCTTTTTGGAACTTGGACTACCGCATAAAGTTTCTTGACAGTGCTTTTTAACAATAATTTAAAATAATAAATAATTTAATTTTTTTCACTATAGGTTACTCGTACAAAATTTCAGATGTCTAACTTCAAAACTGACGGATTCCATACAACCTTTGAATCCTTATTGTAATAAGGGTGAAATTATCCAAACTTTTTTCTTAAATCATACAAAGGACCTATCTGCAAATTTCAAGATGCTAAATTCCTGATTTGCCTTTTATTATGTACGATAATGGATTCTCCACAGTACCTCTAAAACTGTAGGGGGTGAGGAGGAGCACGTGCCCCCGTGCGCCCCCCAAATCCGTGCTTGCTATAGCCCATGTGTTATTCTGATGTATAACCTATATTACTGTAAAGTTTCATCCAAATCCGTTTAGTAGTTTTTGCGTGAAAGAGATACAAACATTCATATTTATAATATTAACTAGCAAACCCGGCGAACTCCGTTTTGCCACCAGATGGCTTCGTTTTATATAACATTTCGTTTGGTGATTAAAAGATGAAGACAATTTTTTTTTTGTTTTATATTTGAAAAGGAAAAATTTTATTTCATTTCACAACAGTAATGAATTCATTTCGATTACAAAAATGAAGTGTTATTTAGTTGAACTTCTCTAAGTAAATGAAAGTGAATCCAAAGTAAATACTGAATCGAAGCGTTATACGTGTCCGCAAATTATCCGTTTCATTGAAGTGCTCTTTGGTAAACCACATTTTTTGTTTTGTTTTTTGTCTGACGTTAACACAAACAATGTGGATGGTTTCCCAACTCGTGAACACGCAACGTATAACTGCCCATGTGAAAAACAATGATTTTCTAAATTTATCCCGCAAACACTAAGCGATTGGCCTTGCGACTTGTTAATTGTCCTTGCGAACGCAAGGCGAACTGGAAATTGCAATCGTTTGAAGTCAAACGGAAGACCAGTCGGAATCATTGGTATTCGAGGAATACATACATTTTCACCTGCGTACTTGCCGTTAATAATGGTTGCCTCAATCAAATTCGGCATAAGTCTTTTTACCGAAAGTCGAGTACAGTTGCAAAGTCGCGGTGGATTCAGATTACGCAATATCATAATAACTGTACCAACTTTGAGTTGCAAGTTATGTGGTGGAAATCCTGGTAACTCCAGAGAGTTCAAAAACTCCATTGGATAATTTACTACATCATCGGGATTTGTTATGGAATCAACGGATTTGTATGTCACCAAATCGCTAGCAATTTTTGATTGAATGGTGAAATTCAGTGCGTGTACATCATTATTCTTTGCGGCAAGAATTGCTCGTTGACTTAACCAAGCATAATTCTGATAATTCTCACTAATGTTTGGGAAAACATTTTCAATAAGAGCTAATTGAGAGTCTACAAATCGGCAAAAGTCGTTGGTAAGAGTAATTAATCCAGATGTCGCATCAACTGGGACTTTTCCATTTCCAACAGCTAACAATTGTTTGGAAAATTGTGCAGCACTTTGATCATTTTGAAGTTGAACTCTCATATTAGTGGTTAGCGATAATGTTTTTACGTTATTCCATAAAGGCGATGCCTTCAGGCAAGCATTCAATTCATCTGCAGGCGTTCCACGGGGAATTACTGGCAACGTCTGCCTAAAATCGCCCGCCAACAATATCATCAAGCCGCCAAAGATGTTGTTATTTCGCCGAAGATCCTTCAGTGTGAAGTTAAGTGCTTCAAGTGATTTCTTATGTGCCATTGTGCACTCATCCCAAACAATGAGCTTGCATTGCATCAACAATTTCCCCATTGCACTGGATCGGGAAATATTGCATGTTGGAGTATCAATTGTGTTTAAATTGAGTGGCAACTTAAACGCAGAATGTGCAGTACGACCGCCATCTAGAAGAGTCGCCGCAATTCCAGACGATGCTAACGCCAAAGCTATGTCACATCTTGATCGAATAGTGGCCAAAATCAATGAAATGACAAATGTTTTCCCTGTTCCTCCAGGTGCGTCCAGGAAGAATAGACCACCAGTATTATTGTCCACCGCTTGCATTAATGTTTTGTATACTTGTTTTTGCTGTTCATTCAGCAACGGCACATTATTTCGAACGAATTCCTGCAATGTTTCAACATTGTATTGCAGCTCTCGATTTAATTCTTGGTTGAATGCATCGTGCATCGATCGATTTGGCGCAATCATTCCTACTTCAATCAGTAGCTTGTTTGCAATAGTCAAGCATTGATCCTCAATCAGAATCAATCCTTCATTGTAGATTTCATCGGTTATTTGGATGTCAGGATTATTCGTTTGAATGCGCAAGCGATGCAAGATATCTTCACATATGTCGTCTTTGTATTTGTTCCATAACTGAATTGGTTGTGAAGGAAAACATGTGGTGATGATAATTGCGAACAGCGTTCGTATTTGGTACGCATTTGATGAAACAACTGAATCCGCAAGTGTTAAATCCCAATGAGAATCGTTCTCCAGCAAACCCAATAGTTGACATGCTTCTCTATGTTTGGCATTGGTGGCCATTCACAGTTTTCAAATGCGCAAATGATTTTGGTCCACGTACATTTACCAACAGCAGTCGCAAATAAAAGCATTCATCATTTCTAGGATGAACAATATACATGCGACCTAGTGCATCAGTGGAAAACACCTGTGGCCAATCTGGAACTGGGGTTCCTTGTTTGCGACGTTGGAATTTCTTTGTTGATTGATTCCAAGTGTAATACTTGGGCATTTCAAAGTACATCAGCGTCGCTGCGAATGGATCTGCTTCACACATTGCAAAGAAGCTAGTCAATGTTGTCGATGGTGGTCTCTCAGCTCGTTGTGTCGCATTAGACTCAGTGAAGTAAACTCTTTGGCCATTTTCCAAATGCACTGCTAAATGTATAACTGTGGGATATCTTTCATGAATTTGAAATGACAATAATCGCCACAGTGCTTCATTAGTACTGACGTATCTGCCCATTTGGAAGTTGCTGATTTCGTCATTCACATTTTCCGACGCAATACCAAACACAGCCATGTCGCTGCCTTTTGTGACGTACTTGCACAAATATTTGATTGATTTGGCCGAATGACAACTCTCAACGTTTGCATGTGTTTCGAAAATTCGTGATAGCAGCGAGCAATATGGTACAATGAATTCATTTCCGATCTCAATCTCTTGATTTTGAACTTTGATAGTTCGACCATTATCTTCTTTTGAACGCCGACGATAAACTGAATATCCATCGTTCCCTGTGACTGTTTCAGCAACTAACGGTCGCGGATATCGTTTTGTGCACTTTTCATCAGCCATGCAAGGCGATAATGGATTTAATGCACCGCACGGTCCATGCACCATCTGTGTCGTCACAATGTCGTGTAGATGGGGATCAGTGACTGGATCAGGAATTCCAGCTGATATGATGTCATCCACTTCATTTGAATGTAATTTGTTCAGCAACCAAATTAGGATATGAGCATGCGGTAGTCCAAGGTTCTGCCATTCAGCCGAGTACATATAACAACATGTGTCACCAAAAATTCGATACTTAGTAAGCACATCCATCATAACCTTGAGTTTTTGCTGAAATACTCTGGCGATTGTCATGGCGATCTTGCGGTTTTTGGCCCGGTTCTAACTCACGTTCAATTTCCATCCACTTCGGATTGCATGTGAACGTAATAAATAAATCCGGAGTTCCATAATTTCGCACGTACGTCATAGCGTCTTGAGCGTTTTCGTGCATGTGGCGTGGGCTTCCGATATAAGATGATGGGAGAATCGTCAGACGTCCAATATTCTGAACATCACCATCTAAATGAATAGCATCACGCAAGTGTATATAGTCCTCAGATCGTAGCTTTGCCTGATTGAATCGGATGAACACTAAACGTTCGGTCTCGACTTTAAAATACATGTCGACAGCGAATTGCTGGAATAGCCGACGGCACTTCAGAATGACATTCTCCTCATGTGTACGAATCATCATACGATACGCATAGTAATTCATTGCGCTTAGATTTTTATTCGTTGATACGCCTGAAAATGCAAAATTGAATGCATTGTTAATGGAAACCAATAATAGCAATAATTAGTGTGTGAATATTGTACCTGTAATTGGATCGACCATCTTCAACGTGATGTCGTATCCGTCTTGCCCTTGCCAATAAATGATTGGATATTGTAACGCATCGTACAAACGATGTGTCTCGTTTACACGATGCATGATATTGCTTCTTCGCTGAACGACAATGTCTCGCGATTTAGTTGGATCGCCAACAATAATTGCAGCAACATCATTAACGGTGGGTGCATTGAATCTTCGCACATGTTCACCTGTTGGAGTACAATCCGCTCTTATGACAAATTTGTGCGTATCCGATGGCATTCGTTCCAATGCTGTTTTGAACATATTAACCACAGCATTATTAGCGTGAAAAAATGCTTGCAACTGTTCAATAATTCGTCTCTTTAACTGTTGTGTTCCCTGTATATTGCACCGCACATTCAGCTGATCCACCATCGACGAAATGAAATATATTTGCAGAAATTGATGCGGTTCATCTGGTGTTGGCACCATTGAACCATGCAAATGATATATTTGTCCTTGTATCTGTAATTACAATCATTTGTTGAAAAATACGGTGTAACTTCTGATCGTGTGATGGTGTAGTGTGTGGTGTATATGTAGTTGTTATGTGTTGCAATTCAGTGTGTTGGTGTGAGTGATTGGTTATGTGTGTTGTATCTTTTATCTTGAAAGTCGGCATGAAGCCGCCTTCTCGAATGATATTAGCTCCAAAGGAAGTCATGCGAAAGCAGCTATTGTATTCAAGGATGTGTTGAAGAAAATGGCTAGAATCGGGATCTCTTCCATCGAACAATGGTTTCAGTGGCTGTGGTGGTGTAAGTAATGGATCCAGTTTGACTTTTCCACTTGCGCAGCACAATCCAGCCGTTTCTCTTTTGAACTTTAACGCATTGCAATATCGGCATATAGTCGTCATTGGTCCAATATCTAAATTTTCATCATCACTGTAGTTCGCAGTGGGATCATATTGGAATGCCAAGCGATTGTATGATGCCAATGATCTTCGTGTGCTCACGCGTTGTCTCAATCGGGCATTTTCTCTTATTATATTTTGTCTTTCTTCGCTTAAGTTTTGTGAATACACTTGTTGCTGGCTTGCATGTCTTGTGCGGCGGCCGATGTTCGCACGTCGTCCTCTAGGCATTTTGGACTATGGACAGAGTGGTGAATTTAACCTCAAATGCACGATCCACATAATTTACACAGTTCAACTTACCACCTTAAAGACTAATGCCTGCTGTTGAAATTGAATAAAAATTTGCACAATACACGTGATTGATTTGATGGTTTCCAATTGAAATGTTAGGAAACGAATAACTTATTTTTTTTACTTTTTTTTCACAATTTCACGTGCCCCCGTGCGCTCCCCTAAATCCGCGCTTGCTATAGCCCATGTGTTATTCTGATATATAACCTATATTACTGTAAAGTTTCATCCAAATCCGTTCAGTAGTTTTTGCGTGAAAGAGAGACAAACATACAAACTTTTACATTTATAATATTAGTAAGATTAGTAGTATATCAAAACAAATAGTTTCACTCTTGTTCTTTCTGATATTTTAACAACTATGATCATGTTATTTTTCTTTAATTATGTACTATAATGGATTCTCCACATTTCCTATAAAACTGTCGGGGAGGGTGCACATGCCCCCGTTCGCCCTCCCCCTAAATCCGCGCTTGCTGTAGCCCATTCTGATGTATAACCTATATTACTGTAAAGTTTCATCCAAATCCGTTCAGTAGTTTTTGCGTGAAAGAGAGGCAAACATACAAACTTTCACATTTATAATATTAGTAAGATATATAATATATATATATATATATATATATATATATATATATATATATATATATATATATATACAGAAGTTAAGTGCCAAGGCCTGGTAATGGTAGAGCTTAATCCTAATGAGAATGTAATCAACTCCCAGATCCTATATAAGGAGGATTATTTGATAAATAAGGTCAGTGTTTGACCAGCCTTCTACTGAGTTGTTTCTTTCCCAAATTGCTCTCTTTTTTTACGTTTCGTGAACCGAAGCTCTCGAACAATTGAACTTCGGCAATCTAATTTTCTGCATAGATTGAGCTATTTGAAGGGTTCGGAACAACAAAATTCCGAAATCGACTTTTAGTGGCCACCTTATTGGGCATAGTAGATTCTAGACACTACACCACAGGTGGCCCCTACCGTTTTATTGTTAAGATATCTAAATAAACTTTGGGATTGCATTTTTCTTTAATTATTTTTAATATTATTTTAATTCAGATTACATATTCTTAGTTATTAATGTATTCTTTTATTGCCTACACCCTTGACCTTTTAAGGGTCATTGGAATTAATGAAATTTACCTTGTACTATATTATTTGACTTTTTCATAAACAATAAGCAGAACCTCTATCGTGTCTTCAACATTGTCAAGAACTTCTTTAAGATCATTTTTTATTCATAAGTTCCTGCGAAAAGTGGATAATTTTGGACATTTCCGGATTGTAATGTGGGAGGAAGCTATGGCTGAAGCCTCAAAGTAAGTTTGAATGATAAGCTTAAACTTATAAAAAATAAAGTAACTTTATGAAATAAATTTATTTATCAATGAATAACTGATTATCAATGAATAGCTATTTGTTTAAACTTAATGTAAGAGAACATCAAAGAAATCGATTTAAATAAGTTTTGTTACTCTGCAAGAAGTTTGGACCCTAATACGAGGGTGGTCTGAAAAGTTTCCGACCTAACAAAAATACAAGACATATTTTTCTGATTTTTTTTTCAACGTAGTCTCCGTGTAATAACTCTCCACACTTCTCCCAGCGATTGCTCTCATCTCCGTTATCCGTCCAAAAAGTACTCGGCGTTTTTCTCTGCAAAATAATTGTGCATGAAGTTGATTGCCTCTTCATTTGACGAAAATCTCTGTCCTCCGAGCGCAATTTTTAGGGAGGTGAGGAAGGCGGATGGTCAAGCAGTTCAAACCGTAATTCGTGGATTTTCGCCATGGCAACCGCTGAGTTGTGAGACGGTGCGTTGTCTTGGCGAAACAGGATTTTCTTTTTCTGCAAATGTGGTATGGTTTTTCCTTTTTGAAGATAATAGATTAAAATAACTCCATGACTATCCCAAAAAACAGTTTTTGCTTTTTTCGGAGCCGGCTCCCCCTTTGCAGTCCATAGTTTGTACTGTATTTTTGTTTCGGACGTATAATGGTGTATCCAAGTTTCATCTACAGTAATTACAGTCGGCGCCAAAACTTGAATTTATTGCGCCTAAACTGCGCCAACAGAGCGTTGGAAATGTTCATTCGAGCAAACGCGGCACCAATATTGATATAATATGTTACAAACATGTTCTTTTGACATTTTCATAACCTCTGCTATCTCTCTAACTTTAATTCTAGGACCATTTGGTAAACTTTGACGATCTTCGGCAGAAACTTTTTAGACCATCCTCGTAGAAGTCGCGTAATATACAAGAAAGCAGGAAGTGATAATAGCAATTGTAGAATAATATGATAATAACTGGTCCCATCAACCAAATCCTCTAGTGCAATCCTTATCCACCACCTGTCCACATAATCCTCCCCGAGGTTGAAGCGGCAATTGATTGGTGTTCTGGCAACGGTCAGCTTCTCCAATCATTTCTAGAGCGTATGTGGACTCTACTGCACTTATCCAGTCTCCACTTGTCTCAACAGTGACGTGGCTGGAAAAAGCGCTGGGATCTCTTGTGGTCCCGCTTTTCTCTCCACGCATGAAAGGTGGATCTAGGCAAATATAGATCATTTATATTTGTTGCTCTTAAGTGTGGAAGATTGTACTTACTGCTATCCTATAAAAATATTTATTATTATTAACAATTATCATAGTAATTCAAAGATATTTGAACATTCATTTCTATTCATATATTTTCGTTTCTAGAAAGTTAATTGAGGCCTATGTTCATTTACTCAGCATCCTAGAGTGTCCAGTCTGTTTAAAATATGGTTCATCCAATCAAGCGACAATAAAAATTTGCACTGAAGGACATTTCATCTGCGGTGACTGTGCTCAAAAATTGAACTTGTGCCCTACTTGTAGAGGCAACTTTACCGATGTTCGTCCGACAATTTTGGATCAGGTTTGTTAACATTTGTTTCTTTTACAACAGCATATTAAGTTATATGTTTTTTTTATTAAGAATATTTTATGATAAATCCTTTTAAAATGAACAATAAAACTGTTTCGATGACCTTATCTCGCTAATTACTTTCCCTCTATTTCTTTTTTATTTATACGCTGACATATTGGAATGATTATTAAATATTTTTCCCAGATCATAGATGCTCTTCTGTATCCATGCAGTAATATTGGCTGTGGAAAAATGTTTCCAATCAAAGATATCCATCAGCATGAGCATCAGTGTTGTTTTCAGGAACAAAAAGATATCAAGTATAACAAAAATATTATTCAATCGCAGAACATATTGAAGCATATAGAAGATAATTATTCGTCTTTTTATTTGAAGCAAGGAGATGATGTAAGTATGGAAGCAATATTAATTTTATTAACCCAGGTGCCATACTCTGTAGTTTTGGTCGAATACTGAATTCAATAATCATTCATTGGGTCTTTTCTACTTTAGGACTGCCAGTTACTTTTTGTAACGTCTATTATTACATAGGTTACTTTACAATAATCACTATCAACTAACATATTTGTAATTAGAAAATATTAAAACAGGTTAATACAATATTTATTTTAATGCAATATAAAAACAAATTCTGAAATATGTAACACATAATATTTTAAATTGGAAAAAATTCAGCTATTCCCCTAAAGATTTGCTCAAATAAATTATGATTTGTATTACCACTGATGGCAGATTCGTTTTTAACATAACCACTTCATTATAGTATGAATATGTTTCTTTAAGTCATCCCTGATGTAGTCTTGTCTTGGGGAAAACATCTCTTTCCTTAATAAAAAATATAGCACTTTCCTATTCTTTATACAAAGCACAAATTACTAATGTAAAAAATAGAACTAACTATATCCATGATAATTGCCACATGATTTGTTTAGTCACTGAAAAATAATTAATTTTGTTGACAGATAATTAATAAATAACGGAGTTGTTACTAAAAAGTAACTGACAGTCCCAAAGTAGAAAAGACCCCATTCATTAACTAACATATCGTCGCTGTCAAAACACTACCGCCTATCTACAACATTTGGTGAAAATGAGTAGTTTTCAAGGTTGAACGCTAGGAAGTGCTGTAATTAGCGATTGAAAGATAACCGATATACATAAGATGTGCATAAGGGTAACATGTGGCGCGGTTTTTTCTCTCTCCTGTAAAAAGTGTAGATAGGCGGTATTGTTTTGACAGCGACGATATATACATTACTGCATAATTATTAGTCCAGACTAAAGTTTTTATAGAAATGTGAGCTCAGGTGAAGAAACCTCAAGATGAAAAAACATAAGCAATGGCTATATGCTAATCAATTAACAAACAATATTTTAACTATCATTTATTTAATTAAAAAAATGGCGTCTTCTGAAGCTGTGAAGAGAACCATATAAACATGGAAACATATTGAAATAACTTAAATATTTAGTGGGACTGTAGTTTTTGGGGACTGCGCACGGGATTTATGTATGCTACTGTTGCCAATAAAACAAATCTTTTTTAATATTATTATTATACTTAATTTAAGTGATTATATGACTTATAATATGATCAGAGTTGACTGGAAGATCTAATGTAAGGATAGGGATAGTTGGGGGTGCAGTCAAATTAAACACCAAATAAGTGAATACTTATTTATTATTTGTGTCGACGTTTCAAACTACTTTGTAGGTCATCTTCAGGCTAGGAAAGAAAAACAGACAAAACAAAGTAACTATAAAAATACATTACAGTACCAAGAATATAATAATATAATTATGTTATGTAGAGTAATAGAAAAGTTGAACGAAATAGTGAAGGATATATATGAATAAGAATTATACAGAATAAATGTACAGGAAGATGATGAAAAGAAGGTAAACAGAAAGTTGCAAAATGAAAAAAGTATAACATAAAACATAAAAAGGTGAGATATACGGGAGAGATATAAAAGTATGGAGAACCAAGTTTAATACAGATAAAATATAAAATGTAAGATAATAGACTCCTAGGGAGTTAACACAAGTAAAATGAAAGAAATTTGTAACAAAATATAATGCCAAAGAATAAATAACGGAAGAAGTATGTAGAAAGTAAAGATAAGGAATATCGTGAATGACAAGTAGAAAAGTAAAATATAAATGCAATATAAGTATGGGATGTTATATAACTGTATACAATTAGAATGAAGTTTTATTAATATAAAATATGATGTGAATATAAAAGAAACGTATCGAAATATAGGTATAAAATTCCAGTTAGAGAAAGGAGATAAAATGCAAAAATTATGATGCTAAATAATAATGAACTCTTTTAAATTAACATGCCAAAGTGAGGATGTGAGAAATAGGTGTGAAGAATGGAGATGGAGAAGGATGAAGAGAAGATAATATAAAATGAGTATAAATTAGTAAAATAAATATAAATAAGTATTCACTTCTTTGGTGTTTAATTTGACTGCACCCAACTATCTCCAGCCTTACTACAATCTACAGTTATATAGCACCATTATTTTTAAAGTAAAACAACTCTAAAATTGGTGTTTTTTCGGTGGTGAGTTATGACCATGAAAGAAATGGGTAAATATCTCTTGATGACTGATCAATAGTTTATCAACCTTAGCTTCAGAGCCTGACTGAATCTTAGTATCCTAATGCTATTTCAAGCTCACTAATAGTTTTTTTGTTTTTCCAAAAATGTTAGTTTTTGACTTATGTCAGTTTAGAAATACTAGTTCGATGCTAAATAGCTCCTATGTACCAGCTCAGAGCCTATATTTGTCTGTTTTGCTTAATTGCTTCAAAACATGTCGCCATTGAGACCTTGTTGCAAAACATGAGCCTGGGGGTTGATGCCGTGAAACTTTTAGTTTCGTTGAGCTAATTTTCTTTATCCAGACAATATTTTTACTTTTTTAGTTTGCTGAAGTCTTCCATGCAATATTTTTGTCTTCCATTCTTCCAGACGTTCGCTGAATATACAAACGATTGGTGTGGAAACCTCTTTGAAGCTTAATTTTAGGACCAGATGACAATTAAAGAGAGAGTAAACAAATAGTACGCTCTATTCAAATAAAATTTCATCGTTAAGAAATTCATATCGAAATTATCACCCGATTATAATTCTTTCTATCTCTTGTAGCGGCAAGAAAGTAAACCATTCCAATTATTTGCTAATGCTAGTTCAAGTTGCATTATTATTTTGTATAAATACTATTAAGTACAATCATAAAAATCCAGAATTTACTTATGATCCCTTTCTTATCGAGTTTTGCGCAAATAAAAGCTTCTCTTCGTCACAACTTACTTTCATGGGGTGTGGGCTTCATATTTGTATATTTAGAAAGCATGACGTAACGGACTTTAAGAATATATCATAAAATTTTTCGAGTCGCTTTCTTGCCACATTCTGTATATGAAATAATTTTTTTTTCGTTACTTTGACGCCTCTATTTTGCAGAGGTTCTACGATTTAGTTCATAAAAATCAGGTACCAAAAAACTATAGACTATAAAAAAAAAAAAAAAAAACAGCTGTCGTGACGCAGCAACAGACAGACACACACACACTTGTTTTTCTGACTCAGTGGAAAAAGAATTTAGAATTAAAAGCATAGTCGTAAATTGGTTAATTAACATTACCTTTGTGTTTCAGATATCTGAACTGGGATTGTGCTTCAATTGCTTATCTGTTGGTCTAAGTGATGATGGGGATGAAATTCAATCAGGAAATAACCAGCAAACCAACACTGACCAATCGAAAACCGAGGTATACAATTTTAAAAAAAAATTATTTTATTGAATTGTACAACTGTAATATATACATCAAGTACAATGGCTATAAGAATAAATAGTGCATGACAGGACATGTAGAGACACTACCCACTGGCAGCACTCTAATAACATTTCTATAATAGAAGGTCCCGAGGCCATCTTCTCTTCAGACGCCTAGGAGGATTGTCCGGGATGGAATTGGATGTAAGGATGGAAACTAGAGGGTTTGGATGGGCCTGGAGTTTATTATGGAATGATAGGTATCTGGAATGGGCTAAATCGGTAACATATGGATCGTTAAGGTCATTATGGATGGTTTTATTTTTTAAATTTTAGTTTCACATTATTTCTTCGGCAGCTAACGTATGTTACATCCTGTTACATTAGCCATCTTGAAAAAAGAAAAAGAAAGTATATTCATTAAGAGCCCATGTATTCGATCCACAAATATTTTCCACTGGCAAACAAAATATTAAGTATCTGCCGTTACTCTTTATGAACCACTCATACTCAAGCTATTATTTTTTATTTTATAATTGATCATCAACTACGGTTTTTTGATCAACAATTTGTGCATTTTAAACCATGTTTTCGGCAGCCACATTTTAAACGGTTATATCCAGTTTCACAGCTGCAGAAAATAGTTTTGTGCAATATTTTCGGAATTAATTCCTTTTCTGTAAATTTGGGCATAATGCCACGTTGATGTTGCTTCCAACTCCAATCTGTTGCTGTCAGTTCGTTACCCAGCCAAATTTGAAGCTGATACTATGGCCTGTAACAATGTTGTTCTGCTGTTGTACCTTCTGTAGGTGGGAAATTTGCCAACATGAAAGATGATTTGATTTTTGCCAATTGATATTTTCAAAATCTTTCAATTCAGTGTTATATCATCATTTTTACATTTATAAATAGGTTTTATTAATTGTAAGTTTGTATCGTCTAATAATGAATGTACAATACTTTTTAAAATAGATTTTAGAGCCGCCATTTTGAAACTGATCGAAATTTGAATGGCTGTAGTTTATTAATTTTCTGTATCCAAATTGATAGATAGATAGGGCATACTACCCGATCAACATTTTTTATTTTTTTTTAAATGTTGATCGGGTAGTGTCCTTTGTTAAGTTTTTGTTTACTGGTGAGCTGTTTAGTAAGAAACTAGTTCCCTCTAATGTTTAAAGGGTTATTATACATAATGATCTCAATATTATATATGTTTATAATAATATAGCGTATTATATACTCGTATCTATATCCCCGGTGAATAAGTGGTCAAGTCTAATTTTCTCCGAAATGAGTTTATTGCACCTAAGTAAGCGGAATCGAGTTCTTTTCATAGTGAATAAGGTGCTAAGTAAGACATTGGCTTGAAAATGAGTTATTGTTTACATAACAACTCCATTTCAAGCCAAAAACTACGATATTGATACGGTTCTCGTCATCTGAAAGCAGTTAACTCCCTCTGTAGAATATCCGAATAAACCACTTATTCACCGGGGCTGTAGATATAATAATTTCTAGGGAATGTATTACGGAGGAAAACAATCTCATGAGAAAACCCGCACGACCGTGAAGTATGGAAGGACACTGATACTGTATTGGTGCAACATGTAATAGAGGATGTTACGCAGACAGATATTTTAACTCACTTTTATTACCTTCGTCTGTTTGTATATAACGGAATCTTTAAACTCGCCTTTCGGCCACTTTAAATCATCAAATTTAATAGAAACTTTGGACAGTTCTCAAGGACAGATCACGGTACACTATATTTAATAAGTTTGTCACATTAAACTAAATAGGATAGTAAAAAAAATATATATAAATTTCCTAAATAGGATTAGCAGTTTTCTTTTCCCGAGACACGGTAGTGCCTTGCGCCAGGTACTGAGAGGTGTACTTGGCTTTATCTTTGAGAGTCATAGAGTAGTCATATGCCAGACTACTCGAACTATAGTATTTCGTATATACAATGAAAAAATAACAGTTTAAAAAACTAATTAACACACTTTTATAGTTTGCCATCTAAAAAGTAGAAAATGAGTATTATTTTTTTAAAAAAAACAAGCGTTTTTAGCCAGCTAAACTAAAAGGTAGAAAATAAGCTAAATAATAACTATTACCTTTTTAGAAAAGGTTTCAGTGATTTCTTCTGGTTTAGATCGTGTAGCTAAATTTTCCACCAACGTTTCGCCAGACATGCTGCTGGCTTCCTCAAGGCTTGGTTGAGACTCCAAGCCTTTAATTTAGAAGAAACCACTGAAATATTTTGTAAAAATAGTGGCCGTGGAAACTTACAAGAGTATTTAACTATTACCTTATTCTGTAACTTTTAATATCTTCTTTTTTATTACTTGTTTTATTCTTTATTACTTTTTGTACAACCCCCTGTCACTTTGTTATTAATACTCTTGATGCTTAAACATTTCAACTTTACTATTTACCATAATTCAGTAATTTTTTATCATTTAGTAATTTTCATTTATCTGTATTTTACATATTTAGCCCTGAAGAAGACCTGCAAAGTGGGTCGAAACGTTGGCTCTTGAATGAACATTTCTCCCTACTCGAAATTTATTGACTTCCGCCCGGATCCTTTTCCTTCACCAAAATAACTAATAGTTTTTAAAAACACGCTTTAATTGAAAGCAAAACTAAAAAGTTGAAAATAATTTTCAATAAGTTTACAATAAGAATACAATGCTGGTAACAATTAACATCAATCACTCCACACTTTTTTTTTTTAACAATAAAATGAATTTTTCTTTTCTAATTCTAACTTCTTACTTTTAAAATTATTTTCTCGTCCCCTCATTACGCCTATGAGTCCCAGGATGGTCTCCATAACCCATCATGTCATACCACAGCTGATTGCACAATAATTTATCTGTTAACAGCCAAACTAGAATCAGGGGCATTACTATGATGTCACTAGGGCTAGTAACATAATGCTTTACATTGTTCCTAAACATAAGTATACTCAATCATTAATAACTTTATCTGTTATTAAATTGAGATTTTATTTTATGCAGCTATCATAAAAAAATAAGTAGGAATAAATTATTGTGTGTGAAATTTATGCATTAATACAAAGAAAGTTTCACATTTTCACTTGTTTCACATCATGAATAGCTCACGGCTATTTAAAATAATTTTTTCATAAATATTCATTCTTATCAATGAAAAAAATAATAATTAAACAAATAATACTTTCAAAAAAATATCAGCATTGCACACAATGCATGAAATTGTTTATAATAATTTATTAAAAACATAATATACAGCAAATTAAAATACAAAATCATTAAAACAAGACTATTCTATTAATATATTGCACAATTCCATTCATTTACTGATACTAACATAATAATATTGTTATGTGATAATTATCATGAATTTCATGTTTTATTCTTAAGACTAGATTACACTCTTTCAAAGTTTTAAATTAAAAATATTTCCTATATACTAGAACATTTTTCAAATATTTAGGTATGTTCTATTTTGAGTTGACCCTGATCGTAACTTAAATTTACAAAAATTTTCATTTTATTTCATAAAAAATGAAAAAAGAAAAAGAAAAAATAGAAAGACTTGTATAATGGATAACTTAATTTACTTATATCAATGGTAATATATATCACCTTAATGATACTGTATAATGGTTAAAGCTGTAGGAAAAAGTAATTTCTAATATTTTGTTGACAATACAGATGATTAAATGATCTTTTAAAGATACTAAAATATTAATTTATTCTTCTCTAATTTGTTATGTTGCATTTACAAATAAGTGATGAACATCAGGCCCTTAATATGTTGAGGTGATACAGGTTTAATTTGTAACCTACAATTTTAATCTTAACATAATATAATTGAATTTTAAAACTACATGCTTTTTAATAATGTATAAACTTTTTAGGATTATGTTGACAATATTTCATATATAGACATTTGAAAGTAAAAAAATATTGTAGAAATTCTATTACTATACAATAAAGTTCATCTATCACATAACACTGATTCAAAATATATTCTCTATCATTCTTTACATGCTTTCTGTTTTAATTAAAAATAATTCTATTCCTACTACTACCACTATCCTATAGTTAAAATTAAATCACAACATTCAGACATAATCCAATATATTAGTATGAAAAGTATTGTTAGTTCATGTTAAATAATAATCTACAATCTAATTCTATATTTTTGAAATTAAGGACGTTTTATTATAACTAAATGATATATATCATTTAGTTTATATATATAAACTAAATATATATATATATATATATATATATATATATATATATATATATATATATATATATATATATATATACATATATATATTCAAAATTGCATCAATAATATACCCATAAGGAAACCTTGGTAATTTCAGTTTCACATACAAATTTTTGGTACAGTC
The DNA here is from genome assembly GCA_037127475.1 of Arma custos. Lineage (NCBI taxonomy): Eukaryota > Metazoa > Arthropoda > Insecta > Hemiptera > Pentatomidae > Arma > Arma custos. The sequence goes on from CM073764.1 coordinate 78,158,694, forward strand.
AATAAATTAAATAATAAACAGTATTTAGAAATAGAAATGAGATAAAGTTAATTTTTATTATTATTTACAAAACAAACAATTGTTAATATGTGTGTAATGTTTGAAATAACATAATATCTAATCTAATCTAAAGAACCAAATTATTTTTTTTAGTCTTCTTCGACACTTTAAATATCTAACCATTACCATCTCTGATTCTAATTCCTTGATTTGCATCTCTCAGCGAGTTAACTAGAAGACATTCATATACACCATTCACAACAGTAGAAAAGTTTACTTTCTATTTGTCTACTAATTTGTTTTTTCTTTTCGATTGAATGTCTGAAAAAAAAGTTTTGTTGGCCTGCTTTTGACAGCAATAGAAAACTCATTGAGGATCTAACAAATCACTACCATTTGACTAATCTGACTTTATGAAGAATAGTAATAGAGGAAATTTCTCATCAGATCCATTGAGCAATAATCTGTTATTCATGAAAAAATGAAATATTATTCATACGTTGAGGTAAATTTTTCTGCCAGGAGTATCTTGGGGTACTGAAAAACTTTTTAGTAATGCCAAGTTATATATTACTGATTAAACTTACTAAAATCCATACTTTTAAGCATGAAAATGTATGTATATAAATATAAATACTATAATTTATACTTATATTCACAATTTATATAATGCATGTGTATATTTTAAACTATAAACCTACTTAACCTGTAACTTATAAATTAGCATTAGAAGATAATTATAAATAAAATGGTAACTCAATTCATTAAAGCATTGTGGGCCATATACAGTACCAATTAATAGTTAATAATACTAAAGATTTATCAAAATTGATGTGCCTTGACAAAATATCATAACTCGTTTACTCAATGGATACACCTACTGCATCAGTTATTCATACTATCAGAAGAGAGTGCCAAAGATGTCAATATACTCCTTCTGTTTGGATTAACACCTAGATTCTCCCAGTTAATCCATGACAAACGAGCAGTTAAGTCTGCAAAAAAACAAAACAACAATAATTAATTATCAGAAATAATAAAAATTAATAAGTAAGGAATTCCATTGGTTTAACGCTTGGTATAAAACTCTATATACAAAAAGTAAAAAATTGAATGTTATACTTAAATAAAAGTAACTTTCTTGTATAATAAAACATGAACATTGCAAAACTAAAAGTCATTATATTCTACCGTGTAATTGTCTTTCCAGATTCAATAGTTAAGATCTGATAACATCTGACAATAAAAAATTGGTCCAGAATGACACTGGGTGACTACAATACTTCCTGAACGTAAGCACTGTTTCAATCTCCCGATCTCGGCAACATCATTCTAATCTAAATTATTACATCAAGGACCCACCTCCCATATTTGCTAAGTATAATATGCATATTTCTTCCAATTTTGCCTAAAGATTGGGAACAATCCCATTTCAGAGAAATACAGATGTAACATTGGTGTAGTGTTCTCTTTTTTTGTGATAACGTTTTTTATAACTCTTCAATCTAATGTTTAAAGTGATCATCATGTATTATAAAGCTGAATATCACTGAGTATCTGATTAACTGCCAAAGTTATTAAAAATAATAGAATAGGTTTAAAAATTCAACTAAATTCTGGCAGAATATAATAAAAATATCCATGAGGAATTTATTGAATATCTTTCACAGATTATGCATCTTTGTCAATAAATGTTATTAAATAAAATACGAGGAAGTAAACCAAATGCACATACCACTCATGATAAAAAGAACACTTAAGATTTAAATTTTTATAATATATACTATTTGCTTTAATTCGAGGTTGTAATGATACGTAATCTTTATTGGTTGTTCTAACCTCTATCATTTACTATCAATGAATTTGGAAACATTGATATTAATATTAGATACATTATGAATGAAGTGTTTGCCTAATCAATTTATTTGTTTAAATTCAGTGCTTTTGTTCTATGTTTATTTATTCATCTTATGTAGGAGGCATATCTTATTTTTTCCATGTTGCTGTAACAACTCCTTGATTCCATAAGAGCCACATTTTGTATATTTTTTTATTGTTTATTTAAACCATTAAAATATTAAGAAAGGATAGCAAACAACTATGCTCCATTATTACCGCAGGATAATAATACCTTTCAAAAGTAGTCTGATAACAACTTGCCTTTTTTATGTTTTATGTTTTAAATATTTTAACAAATAACATAATATTAAGATGTTGGATATTATAGAATCAAGGAATTGGTATATGAACAAATAATAATAAAAAAAAGGCTCTTGTATAAAAATTAAATAAATAAAGAGCCAAGAATAAAAAAAAAAAGGTTATACCTTGAATATTACATTTAAATTTGTAATCTGATCAATCTATCTAAATTAGGTTTTCTGAATATTGACTATGTAGTTTCATTCACAAATACTTGTTACATGTTATATGATTTTTTTTATATTTACTTATCCATCATTGTTTTATTATTTTACTGTAATTATAATTTCTCAATTATTTTTTTGAAAAAGATAATATTTCTAAGTTCATATAATAAATAAATACATACAAAGACTTCTTTAAACACATTGAGTTAAGATGTTTTATAATCAGGATGACAAATATACTTTATAAACGTTTCTTATTTTACTTTTTTGCTAGCCTTCTTTTTCATTGTAATACTACATTGGAAATCAAAACCATCTTACTTATTACATGTTAATTGTAAATTTTGTTTTACATGGTACTCTTTAAGTTTAAAATGTATTCAGGAGTTGTTTTTTAAAATTATAGTGCTTCAAAATTTTAACTGAATATCATAAACTTCTGTTAAATACAAATTTTATTATTTTATAAATAGAAGGTACAATATATACTATTGAATGCAAGTATGATTAAATTAGATAATGGTAATTTTTATTTTAAATTGTTAAGAATTGAACAAGACTTTGAGTAACCATATAATTCTATAAAGGATTAACATTCCAAATATAAATATTTCTTAAATTATTCATAAAAGTATATAAATTATGGTTCCATCAATTGAAAATATAATGAGCCAATTGACTAATATTTTAATTTATATATAAACTATTTAATACATAGGTAAATCAGCGTAATATTACCACTAGTGTTCCATTCTGCTCTTTCTAAGCTATCACTTGCGAGTGCTTTCTCGACGTATGCCAGAGGATCACAGTCTGCTGCAAGGACCTCCCTGAGAAGAGCTATATAGGCAATAGCCAGTCTTAGTGTGTCGATCTTTGACAATCGCTTCTCGTATGGAAATGTTGGCACATGTCCCCTTAACTGATCGAACGCAGAGTTTATACTGCTGTAATACATTTAAACATCTATTAAATAGATATGGTGAATAATTTATAACTATCAGTTGAATACATAATATTCACTAAAAATAAATCATAGAACTTTGAAGAATCATTGCAAAAACAAAAAGGAAATCAATTAAAAATTGTTGAGAAATTAGTGATTTTTTATTTTATTCTCAGAATTTTCGGTTATGTTCTATTTTTAATGCATCCAAGGATTCAATCCATAAAATATTTTATTAGAATTCAGCAAAAAATTGTATTATAATTACAAATGAATTTTGATTTTAAAACTGTATTTTAAAAAAATCATTCAAATTTGTAATTAATAGTCATTTTAATCTACTAATATTAATAAGACCAAGGAATCCGGAAACTAACCAAGTTTGATGAGACAATTACATAATAATACTATATAATAATAGAAAAAATGACAATAATAGAAAAATAATTGCTTAATTTTAAAAATTGACTAATCCTCCTTAACAAGAGATAAGTCAGACCTCATCCAAATTAAAAAAAAAGATAATTTTTCACAGTTTAATTTAATAGTTATTAAGGAAAATAAAAAGAATTTTTTTAATCAGAAGGTATGAATGCCTGTGATTAAGATTTTAATTATTACTATAAATGATTAATCTAGTAAATGATCTTTTCAGATTTTTGATAATACTGTGATGTACAATTAGCACTAAATAATTAAAAAAATATATTTGTAAGGCCCCATTTAATGAGAAACAGTCTTCACAAAACAGCAAAGTTTATTTTATTATAAAAATTAGAACTCATTTTAGAGTTAATTTAAATATTTATCTATTTTTTTCAATTTTCTTTTAAACATTCGCTGCTTGGAGAATGTTTCTCCCTGGGGCTTGCTAAATTTAAAAATAACTTCGCTGTTTGATGTTGACTGTTTTAATAATAGATAAATATCTCTTTGTTCATTATAAATTTTGTCAACACCTTTATAAAAATTTTTTCTGAGAAGAAGAGTAGATAATGAGGATATTGATAAAGTTGCCAGAGAAATACTACTTATGATAGCTAAAAGTGTAGTTAGCTCAATTGTGTTTATTTGAGGATTTGACCTGGACTATGATAGTAACTGTTATGAAACATAGGCGGGTCCAGGGGGGGGCACTGTTGTTTGTGTACTGTAGAGAATCCTTTACAGTACATACATACTACTAGTGTATTTTTAAGTTATTGTTGATTTTTTTGCCCGTCTGCCCGTTGTGCACCCTCCAGAAAAAAATCCTGGATCCGCCCTTGTTATGAAAAATCAGTTTACAATACAATTGTTTTTTCAATTAGTTTTTTTTTTTGATACTTTTTAGTTCCCATAATAAAAATATTTAGAGTTGATTATTAAACATAATTTGAATAATTAGATAACCTTGGAGTGGTGAAAAAAAAGATCAATAACTTCTTTGTAATACTTTTGATAATTTTTGGAAGGCATTTTTAATTTGTTTCTGTAGTTTTGTTAAGTATTTCCAACAATAATGTTTTTGTTTCATTCCAATAAAAAAAATTTATGCACTTCTAATTTGGAGTTAATTCATCATCTTCCAATTTATTCTTAGTAATTAATCTCTATTTCTATATGTATCTATATCTATATCTATATATATTACATTGATTAATACATTGTTTATTGTAAAAATAGTATAGTCACAATTATTTAATATCGTATCATTGTTCCAATTGAGAACAAAATGTTAATTGATATTTTTAAAATTATTGAAATTATGATTTAATGATGTACATATGTTCATAACCTTAGCCCTAGGCAGAACTTAGGAAACTTTTTTAAATTTTCCTTTGAAAAAATTTGTGCATATTTTGTCTTTTCATCTAATGAAGTGTTAAACTCGCCTCTCATATAATAACTTTTTTAAATAAAAAAAAACTCTTATTACTGCTTTTGAACTGATTTATCTATTTAATTTCACCTATTTTTTAAGATTTAATAGTTAAAATGGTTAATCTATTGAGATTAAAACAAAGAGATATTTTTCACTAGAAAAGGTACATCAGCTTTCACTTATAGTATATTAGATATCTCATGATTACGTATTAATTTTAATACTTGTATATGTATTTTAATACTTTATTGTATTTTAATAAATGTAATAAAATAATATAAAAATATATACATATATATTTAATAACAGGTTTAGTGGACTGGATTATTATTATATTACATGTTAAGTACAAAATGAAACATATGTTATTAAAATTGTATGTGATTTTTATAATTGTTAATACTATATTTTACATTATGAATATATTAGTACATCCCTAGATATAATAGTATATCCCGCCATAATATTTGGTGCCTATACTTTTGAAAGCATCAACAGTTTTGTGTTGAGTTGATTTACTTTTTAGGAAGAATTTTTGACTTTCTATGTCAACAATTTTAAATAATAGAGAATTTGTTGGATGTTTTTTTAGAAAATTAAAATACAATGTTTAGGGAATGGAGTGGATCAGTAGTAAAGCACTGAGTTGTTGTGCCGAAGCTCTCAAGTTCAAATCCGGCTGTTGCAGATTTTATTAAGTCTTTTAACAGCCGGGGGTGGATCCTTTGGGATCTGGGACCTCGCTGGGGCTCACCCACCCTCTATAAAGTGAAAACCCAAAATGGGGGGAAATATTATATAGAGGGGAAAAGGATATATCACCTTCCCGAACAAATAGTGCCCAAGAAGCAGTATAGTCTCTACCATCTACTGAACCCCAAACCCTTCAAGGGTTGTAGTGGTACAGGTATTAAGGGAGAGTAATTTGAGTTAAAAGCTACATCATACCCTTCAATCCACTAGTGGTCAGATCTGTCATACTTTAGTTATTATATTAACCAACTATTATACTTTGAAAAGGTAATTTGTTTTAGTAAAAATGAGATAACTTTAATCTCTGTTGCTGATGTACCATTATTCATTTATGGGGCCTTACATTTTCACTGGTGGTCTTCCTGAATCTGACCTCAGCATCCTCTTTCTTTCCCTTATGTTCGCTGCCTGCCTCTGGACCCTGTACCCTCCACTTCCATAGTAATCCTCAGCATCATCACCTGTAAACATTGTGTATCTTTATTGAATGCGGCTTTGTTAATTGCAATCAAAATATATTTTCAATATGTATGTTCACATCATTATAGCTATGTTGTAGTTGTAACATATGAAATAAAATGTTCTTGTTTGTTCACATTTGTGATAATAATGTTAGGGCCAGAGAGAGAAAGGCAAGTGGAAGGGATTAACGTCTTAAGCACGTTGAGATTAAGAAGGTTCTCGATGATCTGAGACCGGCCTCCCTCCACTTCCGCTTGTCTAGAACGTTCGGCCTTGCCTATTTAAATACCCCATCGCCGCGAGTCATTTATTCAGCAGTAAAGGAGGCAGTGTGATAAACTAGTGTGAGTGAACTGTGACAGTCTCGCGAGTGTAATAAACCGTTTCTGTTTATTACTGTGTGTCAGTTTGTCATATTTGGAGAATCATACGGCCGGTGGACTTAGATTAGTGAATTGTAAGTGTTAACTAGTAGTTGTAAATTGTAGTGTAATTTTATTATATTTATAAAAATTTATGTAAATAGTTAAGCTATTGAGTATTAGTAATATCTTATAATACTTCAGTAATTAAATAGGAGTTAGGCCTAGGTTAAAATCTTTAGAATATTGTTATTGTAAATTTATATTAGTCTAATAATTTAATTGTTAATAATTTCATTGTATTCTTTTATTCAATTTGTTGATAAATATTATTATCTTGAATTTAGGAGTAGTTTATTCATTTTTACACCCAGTAGCCCGTAACAATAACAACTTTTTCCCATACTATTTAAACTGAAAAGATGTTGGTATAAAAATAGTAAAAAAATTTAAGTGAAAATTGGATTTATGAATCTGCACATTGACTGTGATATGGAATATTAGGAGTTCTTTAAAAAATATTATATTCCATTCCCAATAAACTTACTTCAGGAGGTTTTTAAAAATTGTAAAATAATGACTCCTGCAGAATCATTCATGTCTGCATTCAAATCACCTTTTTTTCTTAAATTCTTTGATAAGGAAATATCATGATATAGTTATTAATTTATTATTAATTTTAGATAATTCATTCTTTTCCTGTTCTCTTCCTCAGTTGGTCGTGTTAAGAATTCTAAAGTCTTCTGGTAGTCGCCAATGTAACAATATGGTTACTATTATATTATTGATTTGATCCATTCTATGCTTTGGGGTCCGCAAAATGACTTATAGCTTCTGCACCATCCTTCTAAAGCAACAGTGTACTCATTTTATGACAGTCATCATCTCCTTTACCTTTCTTTGCTCTAATCTAATCACAGAATCCACACTCCTATTCCGAATTCCTTTTCCAACGTCTAGTGTTTGCAAAACAGAAGATTATAATGTTTTTTTAATATGACTTTTATATTCTGGTTACAAGCCTAGTTGGTTTTTGGCATTCTTATTGTCTATTCGTCATTATTTTATATGTATTTTGAAAGTAATATTTTTTATCCGATTATTAAAGCTACACAACACCACAATATAATATAAAACAATAAGCCATTATATCCAGCGTTTATTAGTAGTAATAAATATCAATATCAAATCGAATTTGGGAGGTTAGCATTGAGTAACTTTACAGTTGAGCAGAGGACAGATTACTTCTCACATTGCCTGTGTCCATAGTGGGTTGATCTTTTTTTTTAACAATGCTTTTTTAAGTGTAAAACACAATAAAAACCCATTTGTAAAAAATATTGGGAACTATACAAAAAATAATAAAAAGCGGTTTGTACATGTATAAATATATAAAATAGTACAAATTATTATTGTAGGATGTAGCATATAATTTTTGTGAATTGTAGCAAATAGTACAAGAAATAAATATTTAAAAAAAAATTTTTTTTTTGGTGCATAACTGTGCTGTCTTATAATGAATACATTATAAACTTGTAAGTATTGTAATGGGCTGAGGAAACGTTTATTTAAATATATATATTTAGTTAATGTGCATTAATTACAGCTTTTAGTTCAATGCTAAAAATGTTAGCGAATTTATATTTATATAAGGAAAGTAATCTGTGTTAATAAATTGTACTCTCATCTTTGTGATCAAAAAGAAGTATGTTATCATTTGAGAAAATAAATGATTAGCATTTATTTGCTTTTCTCATTAATATATTTTAAAAAGACTTTAGGTTGTAAGGATTTTGTACATTAATGTGTACATATACGTTATCCTATGCCAAATAAGATTTGCTAAGGTCATTTCTTTCTGTGACTAATTACATAATTTTTCTTTGTATATGGTTTTGGTTAAAGGCATTATAGGTCCTTAACATTTAGTTTTGATATATTTTATTAAATGGGAATTATTGTTAAAAAGAATCATTCGAAAATTAAAAAATGAGGTCGGAACTAAATAGGTAGTTTTCGCCGTTAATCCTCGACCTTATTCGAATATTTAAAAAGTTAAATTCAATTCGCGAATTGATTGGGATAAGGATGACTACCAGGGGCAGCACCTATCAAACCAAGAAGTAAGAATGCTTACGCCAGCTAGTATGAGCCCTTTGCCGGCGGCAGGGTGGGTCTCTCCCGACGGGAGATTGGGGCTGAAGATGAGTTAAAGGCGAGTACTAGCGAGAAGAATTGTCCGGCACAAGAAATCAGAGGAAGGTAGTAGATTTTCTCTTTACTGTAGTCGGACTAGACTTGGGGTGAGACCGGAGGGTGGCCAGTTGAAGATGGAGCGAGTTAATTATTTTCTTTGTCATTCGTTGCGTTTGGCCACAAGACAGATAGGAATCTTTTCTTTAAGTATTAGTGCACACAGAATTATGGTTAAAAAAGAGGGAACTGGTTTTAAAGGGGAGTTATTATGTTATTAGCGGTTATGAGATAAGGATTACTGATGGTGAATATTTGAGTTGTAATTGTCTTTGGTGCCTATGGAATTATGAAAAATGTTTTATAATAAAATTATGATTTTTATTAGCGGTTGTGAGATAATGAGTACGGATGGTGAATGTTTAAGTTGTAATTGTTATTAGTGCATATGATTATTGTTATAGATGACAGATCGAGTTTTGTTTGGAAATTATTAATTTTATTAATGGTTATGAGATAATGAGCACTGAGGTTGAATGTTTAAGTTGTAATTATTATTAGTGCATCTGATTATTGTTATAGATGATGGAAATGATTATTGTTATAGATGATGGATCGAGTTTTAATTGGAAATTATTAATGTTATGAATGGTTATGAGATAATGAGTACTGAGGGTGAATGTTTAAGTTGTAATTATTATTAGTGCATCTGATTATTGTTATAGATGATGGATATGATTATTGTTATAGATGATGGATGGAGTTTTATTTGGAAATTATTAGTTTTATTTTCATTTTGCTGAATGTAATTTTTATTTCAATATACTAGCGTTTGATTGTTGATAGATAAATACTTTGGGATTTATTTCTTCACCCAGTTTCCCTATGTGTCCTCGATCATACCCTGCCCTCTTCCAGCCCTTTGCCCCCGCTAGGTAACAGTATGGTCCCTAGAATGTGCTTTATTATGTGAAAGTATAATTTCCATGTCCTCACCTTTAAAACTTACTTCGCAAAACACGCGCTGAAGAACGAACTGATTAAGTCTTTGAGGATTAGAAATTTAAGATCTTACTAATTGGTTTCAGAATTCAATGTTGCCAAACTTGTATTAACTACAATTGCTAACAAATAAAATTACTACAGATTCCAAAATTATATCGGAGCTCGACAAGAATAATTAATGCAAATCGCACAAAAATTTTATACGAATATATCTAGTTGGTAATTTTGTATATCCATGTTTTATTTAAGTTGAATGGAAATGGGAATAAGTTAGATTATAAGGTTCGATATGTTTTAAGACTCGCTTTGCGAACCAATCGCAAATTTTACAGTAATCTTAATTTTTAAACATTTGATAACTTGATGTAATAAAAATAAAAGTAATTAATATTAAGGTTATAATGGTGGACAAAATACAAGACATGCTTACCTTGCTGGTGGTGGACTTGCTGTAGGTAGGGGTGCGATCTTGCTGCGTATAGGCAACTTGGAAGTTCTCCGTCATCATCACGATTCCAATATCTCTTTCCTTCTCTGCGATAAGAAGGTAAAATCCTTTTAGTATAGATATTAATGTAAACTGAAGAAGTAATTCGTTAATATTTTGTAATAAACTAAATATGAAATTTGTAATTAGATTAAGAAATGGTATTGTTAAGGATCTTTTAGTCATTGAAATGTTGCAACCCAATCAGTTCCCACGCCCAGGTTCTGGATGTTGTCAGGTTTTGTAAATTATTCCCAAGGGATAGAAAGAAATTAGCCAAATGTGTCCGCTAGGGCGCAGCACCTTATAGGAGAGTACTGAAAATGTTTACGCTGGCGTGCATTAAACTTTTTAAAGAGCGGATTTATCGTAATAAGACAGAGTTCGAATGCTGGTATTCCCTGTGAGGAGGGTTGTGATCAGACCGGAAAGAAGATGAATATATTAGTATTTTATTTTTTATATGAGGATGTTTTGTGTTTATTTCTTTTCCAAGTTTTCCAATGTGTCCTTGACTAAACCATGCGAAACTATACGAAATCCAAAAGAGGAGCGCCGGCAACAATTAATTTTACTTTTTTATACTGAATTTTATAATGAAAGTGAACTGAATTTTTGTTTAAGGACAGGGATCTTCCCTTTTCAATCTATTGAGCGCAAGGAGACGATCAAAATATGGCCAGAAAAAGTTTAATTTCGAAATATTAAGTAGATGGTAAGTACCGATTGCTAAGATTCTTCTAGCATCAATCATAAATCAAACATGGTTTATTCACTCATTAAGAAAAACATAGGCGAATCTAGGGAGGGGGTACGGGGGCAAGTGCCCCCCCCCAGACGGTGTTTTGTGTACTGTGGAGAATCCACAACAGTACATACTTATAGGCAATTCATGTGATGATAGTTGTTAAAATAACAGAAATGACACGAGTGAAACTATTGTTTAGATATTTTAATAAACCTTTCGATAAATACTAGTGTATTTCTAAGTTATTGTTGAGTTTTTGCCTGACTGCCCGTTGTGCCCCCCAGAAAAAAATCCTGGGTCTGCCCTTGAACAAAAATAATCCTGTAATAAAGTTTTTCAAAAAAGGAAAAATCTCATTGTAAATTAAAAAAAGTGGAAGTTGTGCTAGTAAAACATGACCTGTAAGCTGATATTAATTTTCCCCAGTATGAATAATGACGTCTCCCCCCCCCCCCCCCCCACTACTCGATATTTCAAATGTACTCAATATTTTTGTTATAAAATTATTGAATTAAGTATTTATGAAAACGAAATTTAATTATAACTATTGCAGTAAACTAACCATAACATGAGGGAAAAAATGATTCGGGTGGAGTTAAAAATAATGCTCTTAAATAGGGAGAACTGTTTATTGGAGAGCGTTTTTACCTACATTGCTGGTCTTCTTCAGGGATGGGATGGACTCAAAAGTCAAGCTTAACTGTTAAGCCACATTTACAATTAAAGTGTTTTCTTCTTCCTTTTGATATTAGTTTTAATAGAATCTTGCTAACCTGTACTCGAAAATGATATAGTATATGTACATATTTTATATGAAACATAAGTTAAAGTTCGGATATCCGAGAATCTATAGAAGGAAGAAAGTAGACAGAGCTGTTGGGCATTTATTTACGCATTTCTCCTTATGCATCACCAAGAGAATTATTTAATTTAAGTACCTTTACTTTTTTTCCTCATATTTTATTTATTTGAATATAATATTTGAGTATAAACTTTATGTATTTGATATAATTTTAGGTTATAACAGCAGACATTTTATATTTAAAATTTTATTTCATGCCCCAGTTGGTAATCTAATCGAATATTCAACAATAATAACGAACGGGTTAATGATTGCGAATAAATAAATGTTATCGCCAACTTTCCCAGCACTGCTCAAATAAAATATTACACCCGCTAGCTATCAGTAAGATACTAATCCTTTTTGAAATCTATATAAAACTGGTAGAACTGTAGTATTCTATTTTTATTACTAAACCTGTTAATTGTCTGGACTTATTAATTGACTGTGAATAGTTAGGGTTAATTAATTAGAATATTTTAAAATATTCTGACAGGAGTAAAATCCCACTAAAGTTATTACAATCCGTCCTCATTATTACAATCGGTCACTTTTTTGTTAATCTGAATTAACAAATTGTAATCTGAAATATAGATTGCAATTAATTTTCCCAGATAGTTTAAGCTAAATGATATGGCATATTTAAGAAACTCCAGATTTCCTTTTTTTGTATAAGTTTAAACAATAAATGTCGAAATGTTGTTCATAAAATTGTTCATTTTACGTGTAATGTACACTGGAGTTTGTTTTATTCGGAGAATTTATATCTAAAAGGCGTACTAGAATACGTAATGACTACTTACCCCCTGAGGAGCGGCACATATTCTTCCTTCATGACGAACACTTCAGTGGCTGAACTGATAATGAAGAGGGTTGAAGCTGGCCTCAAGTAGTGGAGTAGTGGGGTGGGGGAAGTTGAAGACAGAGGCCACGCCCACAAAATGGCTACCATGTCCTGAGTGCCCATCAATACTTCTGTACTTATGTTAGTTCAAGCTAAAATACTGGAAAATCTCTAAATCCACTAAAATCCAGAAGTAATCCTTCGGGTAATTATTCAGTAGGTTGTCACTTCAAGTAGAGCCACAGCAAGTTTTAATTTTTCATTCGTTTTATTTTTTAACGTTTTCCAAAAATATAAGTTAGCATGAGCTTTCTTCTGGAAAAGAAAATATAATTATGGGAAGTGCGTATACATGGATAATCACTTCATTTAGAAATGGACGTTTCAACAAACATGTATCATCTTCGAAATTTCAACTAAAATTTACAGTGAAATCCCTGACTTGAAAACAGAAATGAGAGTAAGAAGATTCAGGTTTTGTGGACATATGCAGAAGATGAGCGAGGATGGAGTAAAAAAAAAACTCAGTAAAATTATGAGGTATAAATTCAACAACGGATACACAGAACAAATAAAACAAGAATACACAGATCACAGATAATCGGGATTACACAGGATTTATGTGAAAACAGAACAGAATACCAGAAATTCTTGAAAATGCGGTACTTGTGGTAGACAGATAACAATTTCCGTCCAAGACCTGGACGAAAGAAAGGAGGAAAAGTTTCCAGTGAAATCATGAGGCAATGATGAGCCAAGAAGAATAAAAAACTGAAAAAAATGGCCTCCATCAAAGACGCGTAGTCAGGATTGTTTCGCGTCTAATAAATATTTTGATCATACTTACTGTTAATTTGAGCATGTATTAATTTAGATATACAGACATACTAGCTGAAATCCACCCAGGCTCTCGTCAGATGAATAGATAGAACAGGAATTTAAAAAGCATTTCGTATTTTACGAAAAACATTATAAAAGAATAAAGAAGAAACGGTAAAGTATAGTAATCCAGAGTTTTATTCCTGAAAATTCATTGTTTTTAATACTAATACTGCTAAGTGGATCGGTTTATTATCTAGAAAATGAACTCATCAAATTGAGATTTGTTGGTAAAATTGAGACAATAATATTGAATTCACCTCAAAATTCAATTAGGATTTGACTATTAGAATTCTCTATAAAAAATTCGGTATCTGTCCCACAGGTTGTCGCTTCGATTTGAGTTAAAACAAGTGTTAACAGTTTATTCGATTCCATTTAAATATTTCCAAAAATATTTTACATGTTATAATGAGGTTCTAGTCCAGGATCCCTGGTACTTTTTTGCACTTGATTACTATCAAGCTGAATCTTTGTGAATAGCTTCGTTTTGATGAGACGCCCAACAATTTCCTTTGCGAAAATTCTCGATTGTGGTAGCTAACAGAGGTAGCAAGGATAAAATATGATGATTTAATGATGTTATCGATACATGTTGATCGATAACGAGGTCATCAAAAATGATTGCTCACCAGCTGATTTTTTTTTCTTTACTTAGTTAATATTAATATAATTTAACAGTCATATTGTCCTACAAATTGCCTGGTACTTTATCCTTAAATTTTGGAGAATCATCAAATCGACATATTTTATCCTTGCTACCTCTGTTAGCTACCACAATCGAGAATTTTCGCAAAGGAAATTGTTGGGCGTCTCATCAGAACGAAGCTATTCACAAAGATTCAGCTTGATAGTAATCAAGTGCAAAAATGTACCAGAGATCCTGGACTATTCAGTATAGAAATGAGAATGTAATTTTGGGAAATGTGTATACTTTTCAACATACATATTCTTCATCTGGGCCCCGGGACATGTGTGTATTGTCGGGAATGAGATGGCTAACAAAGCTGCTCAAGCAGCCCTAACCCTCCCAGGTTGAGGCACAGCTATTCTAAACGCCCAAGAACTTGCTCGCCCCCTTAAAGAATGTATAGATAAAAGATGCAAGCAATGTGGGATGAAAGTCCAGCCAGTTACCTGAAATATATAAAAAGGGAAGTAAAACCTTGGGCTACATCTATCGCCATGAAGAGGTGGTTATTGCTCGCCTTAGAATAGGGCACACCCACCTTACCCACGCACATCTCATCTCACAGGGATGCACCTCCGATATACCCCAGGTGTAAAAAATCTTTGTATCAGACATATATTTGAGGAATGCTGCTTCTATAAAAAAATACTAAATCTGCTCAAAATACCACCCGATGTTAGAAAAGCACTTAAAGACAACAAATCTGAAATCGACCAAGTGGTGAAATTCATTACAGACTGTAAATTAATGACCAATATTTGATCATCCATTGCCCCTACTATAGATGCATTTGTTGTTTTTTTCGATTGTTTTATTTCCCTATATTTTTTTTAAAAGATAAATAATTATAAAAAGCAAAAATCTACAGGCGTTGATGACCCTAGGGTTTTACGCCTCTAAGCAACAACAAATAAACAACAATCAACATACATATATCATCTATACTGCTATATTGGCTTTACTGCCCAAGCTATGATCTCAGGGAAAAGTCAGATCCTTTGATCTGAATATAATTAAATACTAAAATGGGATGCCACCCTGAGATCGTTATACTTATTATGTAATAATTTTATATTATTAATAATTAAGAGATTTATATAGTCTTCTCCAAAGGTTATCGTGGTTGACTGACCAGGAGTTGTTTATTAAATAAGAATAATTATAGAAGAACATTATATTTTATTTGTGCTGATCATGGTTACAGACCTATAAATCTTAAAAAAAACTTACAATGAAAACGGGAAGCTATAGGTGACTTATGATACACGGGTCTTCATTCTGCATCCTCCTCCTTACGTCTTAACTTGGCTGCTGCGTACCGACAACTGCCCCCTCTCTTCAAAGTAAAGTCATGAACCCTCAGGACCATTATACTCTACCTGGCCTAGGCCCTTATTGTCACCTATAGCATTACTTTGAAATGTTAGTTAAAACTTTTATTTCAAGATGAGATGATTACCGAAATCTGTTCATTAATCATAATTATATTATATTTTCCATACTTAATGCTCAAGATAACTTCTATTTTTGGAAAATATTAAAAATGAAACGAATAAGCAATTAAATTTTTTGTAAATCAACTCGAAGCGACAACCTGCGGAATAATTACCCAATACTTTAATAAGTTTGTCCCATTATCCTGGTCGGGATTAGCGATTTTTCTTATCCGATGGCACTGTAGTATATTGTACCAAGTTCTATGGCGTATACTAAGGTATACATGAGTTGATCTTAGAGACAAGCAATTGGCTACCAACAGGATATACCGGTGACATTCGGATATTTTGCAATCAAAATAAATAATAGTTTAAAAAACTATTATAGCCTGTCAAGCTATAAAATAGAAAATAAATAGTAGTTCAAAAAATAAGACTAAATAGAAAACAAAACTAAAAAGTTAAAAATAATTTCTTAAAT
This sequence comes from Arma custos, assembly GCA_037127475.1. Classification (NCBI taxonomy): domain Eukaryota; kingdom Metazoa; phylum Arthropoda; class Insecta; order Hemiptera; family Pentatomidae; genus Arma; species Arma custos. Next base: position 78,175,055 of record CM073764.1, read on the forward strand.
GACTACTGGCAGGATCAACTTTTACAAAGGAGTATCGTATATTTTGCTAAAAAAAAAAAGTATAGCTTAAAAAACTTGAATACACGCTTTTGTAGCTAGTGCAACTAAAAAAAAATAGAAAAAAAACATTAGTTAAATAAAAGTTATAAATACGTGTTAATAGCCAGCCGAATTAAAAAGTATAAAATAAATAATCGTTCAAAAAACTAAAAAACACTCTTTAATAGAGAACAAAAATATGAATTTGAAATAGTTTTCATTCGTTTAAAATAAGAATAGATTGACGAACAACAAAATTCATTTTATCGTAAAACGGTCTGGGGTGCTTGATGTTAATAATTGTAAATATTTTATTGACTATTGTTAATTGATTATTATTATTATTGACAGTGTTTGAATACCTCCTTTTTTTCTCAATTTTCTTCCATAACTAATCTCTGAGACTTAAAACTCCCATAGCTCATCATCACATAATTTAATTTATTTACTTTTTATGTTGTATAGGAACCAATTTACATAACAGTTGAGCTCCCCTCTTCTCTTACATGTATAAATACTAAATTAGGATAGAAGAGAAGGTAGGGGGTAGGAGAGTAGAGAGTAGAGATGTAGTAGTTAGTTCAGAGTATCTAAGTAAGTAGTCCCTAAGTTAGATGTAGTCCATAGTTATGACCATAGAGATAAGCTACCTAATTCATGTCTCTAGAATGTCTCCAGTATATCCATCTCTAATGTTAAATAACTCAATAAACCTGTATACTTCTTAAAAGATGTCCACCGTTTGTTAACTAGAGGATAAAATAGGCCTACTTTCATGAGATAACCAAAAACTCGTACGCTGATTACAATGTCACCGGACCCACAGCCCTACAATCCGACTGCTCTTCTTTAAATCAGAACTCTGGAGCGAGAGGCGTGGCGGAGCGTGTGGGAAAATCGGAAGTACAAACAACGTGTTGGAGCGCCGTGTGCTAACTGGCCCGGTGGTGCTGTCCTAATAGCACGCTACACTTGCTGATTACAGGCCTTCATGACGGGGGGTACCTTACTGCCCTCTTCCGGTGAGGGAACAAAGGAGTCGCGACAATGGCAACAAACAGAAGACAACCACCGAAAAGTTGACGAGGGAGTGAGGTAAATTCGATTCAATTATCCATTACTAGCATAATGTGAGGTGTTTAATATCAAAACCAGTCCTGCTAACAGATTAGATAAAAGTCTTGTAAGCGGCGGGATTTGAACCCAGGACCTTCGACATTGCAACTCAGCACTCTACCACTGAGTATCTCCACTCCCATTTTTTAATCAATAATGATATAATATTACTATACCTCAGTTCTAATGATCTCAGGGTGGAATTGCGATAGGTATTATTATTTAAAAATAAATCGGATCAATGGATCTTAACATTCCTCGAGACCTCTGTTTGGGCAAGTGAGGAGAGCATAGCAGTTCCAAAAACATTCGAAATCGTCTGACACGAGAGGAAGGGGGAAAAGTACCGGATTATATTTATACCCAGTAATGACAGTTACTTAGAGTCTTCGGTAAAATTTAAGAATAATTTCTAGTTTTTGAAGAAACTGCGGAAAGAATAAGACTGCCAGATGACAGGCTGAATTTCCCTAGTCAAAAAAACAGATTAACAAATTTTAATTATGTAGTCATGAGAGCTGGTAGAAGGGAAAAATCAAAATTAAGAAATAAATTGGTTTCTATTTTTAATAGAATAAAATACTCATTGCATAATTTCTACGCCTACATACCTGAATGTATGGATATCAAAGGAATGATCGTCACCAACAGGACAACAGAATTCACAACTCAGTCACATAAAGACCGTATTAGTAAAGGAAGGATATCCAATGATGTGAGGCAGTGTTGCCAACCTTGTGTTAAGTAAGGTTATAGCGAGGCGCTAATTTAACAAAAAAAAAATGAGAGACTGTGCCAAATCCGTGAGAAAACCACGTTTTTGTATTTTTGCTGTCTTAATGTTTCTCCGGTTGTCATGGATATTTATAAAACTAGACATAGACATACCCAGCTATCGCAGGGGTAACATGGTAGTTACTCCGCTATGTGTCTCTTGGCCTCCTGAATTTTCCTTCTCTATTCGCTGCTTCCCTTTTCCAATTGCTTGTATCTACTTTCAAGGCGTCCTTAGACACTTAATCCTCCCATCAATTTCTTGATCTTCCTCTCTTTCTTCTTCCAGCCATTTTTGTTAACACTAGCCTCTTTGGCAGTTCTTCCTTTTTCATTCTAACCGCAACTTGGCCGGCCCACATAAACGTATTAGAGTATTATAAAGATTACTATATTTTCATTTTCAACAAGTTCTCTATCGTTTAATATGTCTTTATTATCCATATTTCGTCAAGTTAGTCATAACTTTACTTTCAGTTACTTTTTAACTTATAGCTAACATGCACATGCACCTGGTTTCGGCTCCAACTATAACAACGTGTCTTATTAGTGAATTATATAGCTTTAATTTGGTCACTCTAGACTACAATTAGTATTTTAATAAATTAAAATTGGCTAAGTAGGCTCAATATACGGCCGGTATTTGTTTTTCAATGTCGCTGCTTCTTGATATATTTCAAATTCGGCGGAATGGTATGTGCTACTTGGAAAAATTGTGGCAATTCAAACCTGACACTAAATTAAGCATTATTTTCGAGTACAAAAAAGGTAGGATGTAATAATTTCGTTACATAACTTATATCTCCTTTCATAACTCCTTACATAACTTAGTCTAGGGGGAAGACCTGTGGTCGAGTGGTTAGCATAAAAAACTATCTAGCCCAAGATCGCGGGTTCGTAGCCCGGCAGGTGACACTAGGATTTTTTAAAGGGAGTAAAAAATCCTTGGTTATGCCGACCTTCGGAAGGGACGTTAAACGGGGTTTCCGAGCCTTTACGATGTCAGGTACTCGTTAAAAATCCCTATTCTAATTAAACTTGGATAGGCAAAATTCCCAATGTAGCATCGTCCGATTAGCCATAGCAGCACAAAGTGACATTAAACGAACAAGCACGAACATCCTAGTCCATCGTCTTGAGCCGCTTATCAGGCCAGCGGCCAGGTGTTTGAAGGTGGCAAAACATTTAAGGGAGCTGCATTATTGATATGTTGTAAGGGCATGTCTGAGGAGTGTAAATCCCAGTTTGCAATCGAAAAAAAACGGATGGGAAAACTTTTGGTGGCCGAAAAGCCTCGACATTTTCGGAATTAATTCCGTTTTTGGCCTTTATCTCCTAATTGTTGCGGTTTTCATTAAAAAGACATAGGTGACCATTATTAATGTACATTAAATTTGCCACAATTTGAATCCAACCGCAGATATGTAGCTCTAATAGATTCTGAGTAATTGGTATTTTTTTTCCAAAAAGTCCAAATTTTAAGTTTGGCCGACTTTCGTGAGGAACACCTGAAAGAGAGATCCTACGATGAAAGTCAAGTGAAATGGAGTTATAAATTTAATTAGCTTTAATTGAGGCACAGAACGAGACCTGTAGATGTTATACTTCTCTTGTTAATTAAAAAAAAAGGAAAATCGGGGGAAAGTGGGTGTTTTAAGAAGATGACCTTGTAGGCCACAAATCAATCTAAAGCAGCTTGTTTATTGTATGTGAGTATAAATATTTACTTGTTAATTATCTATACAAAAAATAATGGTAGTACTAGTGGAAAATACTATGCAGAGGGTGGGGGAGGGGGGGGGAGTCACCCAGTCTTCTCGAGGTTTTTCGGTCACCAAAAGTTTTCCCATCAGTTTTTTCGGTTGCAAACTTGGATTTATACAACTCTGACATGTCTTTACAACATATCATTAATGCAACTCTCTTCAAATTGTTTGCGACCCTCGAACACTAGGTTATGTTTGAACTATTTGAAAAAATTACCATGGGGCGTAGCTCAGACTCTATTAGACCTACACGCCTTGTTCTGTGCTTAAATTAAAGCTAATTAAATTTACTACAACTTCATTCTACATGACTTTCATCGTAAGATCACTCCTTCTGCCGATTTTCCTCACGAAAGTCGGTCAAAACTTAAAATTTGGAAAATGAGCTAATTTAAAAGGAGCGTAATACAGAATCTATTAGACCTAAAGAGCCGCGGTTGGGTTCAAATTGTAGAAAATTTTACAATTTTAGTGTCTAATTTAATAATGGTTACTCATGTTTTTTTGGTTACGCTGGTTACGCTGGCCTACATGCAGTGTGAGGAGGAATATCTTCTCAACAAGAAAAAACAAAATCAATTATTCAACACTGATTCAGCTAAGTAAATGACTAACCTGCTTAGAGAGCAACTTTTTGGGAAGCCGGAAGATTTTGGAACAGCAAGGCTTTAAATATACGTTTTATCTTTATTAATTTAAACTTATATGAGTATAATTAACACAAATTAATGAAAATAAACTTTGTGGAAAAAAAATGGCCTGCAATTTTTTTTTTTGTATTTGAGCGCCTCCGTACATCAGTATCCATAACGCCATATTTGCTAGTCACACCTCTGATGGTTAATAAGGAGAACTACCAGAATGTTTAACATAATAGTCAGTCATCGACGTTTGATCATAGCCACTATGAGTGAACTCACCTATTTAATAAGAAAAATAACTCAATTGACAATATTTTTTTTTCAAATTATGACATTGTTTTTGCACAGCGATTACTTCCGAAGCAATGCATCGATCGCCAAAACTCCTGTTTTAACATACCACCCTTTTCCATGTCACTTCTTTATATGTCTACAAATTTTTAGGAAGATTATCGTCAAAATAAGTAATGAAACAATTCTATCTACAATACTAGTTCAATTATAATTGGTTTCCATATTTATCTTTTTATTTGTAATTTTGGGTCTGAATGTGTACATTTTTTTTTGTTTTATTTATTTTTTATCTAGATTTTATTTTATTTTTGCATTTATTTCCTTTTATTACCGCATGTTTATATTTTTCCACATGTACATATTTTATTACATTCACTTATTTTATTTTGCTTATATCACGTTATGTTTTGTTATGAAATGGTTGTAGCTACATAGCACCATTACTTATTGCCCTCAAGTGGCAGATTGTAATGTTTTTAATATCTATTTGTGATATTATAACTTAATCAAATCAACTGTTCAACATTATTATATAACAAATCACCAAAAATTTATTTCAAAGAGGTTGCAACTGACACTGCGTACAAGATGGCGGACTAACCACGCCTTCCGCTCAATACTTATTCCAAGCCACGTAAAACCAGAGCTTGAGATTTTAGTTTAAATTATAACAAGATTTTTTCTAGAATATTTTCTAATTTAATTTGTACCTAAATATAAATCGGTGATTCAAAAATTATCCTGAATCAAATTTTTAAAAAAATGTGTGAACCTCACCGAGTAGTTTTAGCAATATTATACTTGGGTGAAAATCTGTCTAGATTTTAACTAAAATATCACTTTCAGTTTATCCGCTACATATACAATTTATTTCATTTAGTATAAACCTGCTGAGTATACCTAATACTAAATACTTATGATGCGCAGGGAGAGATTAAATACAGCTTTGTCGCAATTTTAACAATTTACAAAGTTTGTAGTAATGATCTTTTACTTTAAAATATTTTAATAGAAATATTTCTTAATAAGTTTAGTATTAACTTCATCTTTTATAAGTCCAACTTAATAAAAAGCAGTATTATTATTAATAAATTAAAATGCGAGCTAATTATAAACAATATAATAATCAATACAGTATATTACGCTACTTTCTGTAACACGTGCTATCACCAATTTCTTTTTTATTTAAGTTTTTTTCCGGGAATTTTGTCCAACCCTTGACCATTTTTTAATTTCTCGACATGTAATAATTATTGTATCCTCACCCTTACAGACATAAAACATCCTGTACCCATTTTGTTAATTAATCTAACGTCCCTTTATGACTTATCGGACGTTATGGGTGCTATGGGGGAAGTTCTAAATTTTGTTCATTCAGGCATAATAAGGATAGTGAACTTTAAACAGTATCTGAAGTGTCAGGACAATGCAGAGGCATAGTCAAGCAAAACCCTTTTTACGCTCTTTCCGAAGAACGGCATAATCAAGGATTTTTTACTCCCTCTAAAAAATCTTAGTGCCAACTGCCAGCTGCGAAATCGTGATCGTGGCCATAATAGATTGTTATGCTAACCACTCAGCCACAGGTGACCCTTTGTATTCAATAAGCAGGAATTATAATTGCAAAACTTTTCAATTCCAACATATTTTACCATCCCTGAATTTATCTTGGCTGCTTTCGATGTCAAGTCTGTAAGTAAGTAATCACGTCTCTTGCATATATCAGTGTTAACTGCCGAAAGTTGAAATTTCACATTTAAGGTTGGTGTAAAATTTAGCACCCTTTTTGGTCACTGCCTGAATATTTCTTGGTAATTTATTTGGTAAATGGTAATTTATTTGAAGATTACTACAAATCTTTATAGTGCACGCGTGAATGTTACCGAGCCTGTAAAACTCTAACGAATTTTCGGTAATTATTGCGCAGGTTGTCACTTTGAGTTGAGTCACAACAATTTTTTAATTTTCATTCGTTTTCCTTTTAATATTTTCCAAAAATACAAATTATTGTGAGCTTTAGTATGGAAATGAGAATGTCATTATGGGTGATGAGTAGGTTTCGGTTACCATTTCGAAGTATATTCTATGTATAGATGATATATGTATGTTGAAACGTTCATTTGTAGATGAAATGATTATCGCAGTATACAGATTTACCATAATTACTTCCTCTTTTCCATACTAAAGCTCATTATAACTTGTATTTTTGGAAACGAATAAATAATTAAAACTTGCTGTAACTCAACTCGAACTGACAATCCGCAGAATAGATTCCGAATTTTGCTATAGAGAATTCTAATAACAAACTTCTAATTGAGTCTTGAGGTAAATTTAAAATGATTGACTTAATTTTGCCAACTAATTTTAAATTGTTTCGGGAGTTGATTTTCAAGACAAATAACTGACTCACTTATTAATATTAGTTTAAAATCAATATTTTTTTTGGAATAGAACTTTAGATGGCTATACTTTATCATTTCTTGTTATTTATTTTTTTTTCTCATGTTTTCGTAAAACTTAAAATATTTTAAAATTCCTGTATCTGTAGAGATGACCAGAGGCTGGGTGGATTTCAGCTACTTTGTATATCAAAACTAGCTTTTGCTCGCGACATCGCCCGCGTTGATTTTAAATATAAATTTATGTTGAGTTTAAACGGAGAGTGAATTTTTAATTTCATAAATGAACTGCATATTATAAACAATGACTTCCAGTATTTGTGAATTCAGCCAGCCTACCAATGCTTATCCCTTTGTTGATAGATTTTAATAAACTGTCTTATTAAATATTAAATGGCATTGTTACCGAACTATAGATTAGTTTTCTATTAAAATCCACCATATACTTTCCAAAATAGTAATATCTGGGGGTTTATATTTTCAAAATCTTGAATACAATTATTATTATATTAAAATGTAAAGCCTGCTTCCTTATTTTTACATCTCTAACTTAACATGTTACGATTCCCTGTATTTTACTCGTTAACGGGTCTATTATCAAAAAATAAAAAAAACACGTATTCTTAATGTAGAAGCTAAATCTAAAATTTCATGATGCTCGCTTTAAAAATGAGTTGTTTTTTTTTAGTACAAACGTTTATTTGTAAACCCTCTTCACCCTCTTAGGGGATGAATTTTCAAAAATCCTTTCTTAGTGCGCGTTGGCCTTATAAAATATACCTACTGTCCGAATTTTAAGTCTATAGCTTTTGCCGTTTTGGCTCTGCGTTGGTCTTTTCAGTCAGGATGAATTCTTTTATATACAGGGTGTCCCGAATTTAAATGGCAAAACTTCAGGAACTTATAGGGGACCGAAAAACTACGACAAAAAGTCCTTTAGAGATTTGCTCGTTTTTGCTTAGTTTTAGAGAAAATCGCAAAAAAAGAAATAGGTAGCGATTATCACCTTTCTAAGTTCGTCAGGCTAGGCAGCGAGATATGTAAACACTTAATGTTATCCTTTACATTCTTTTATTTGTTTACATTTTGGATTCCTTCTAGGATTGTAATTCCTAAATCAGCCTTCAGTCAGTTACTCAGATATTTTTGTGTGAATAGCATCAGCCACAATGCCGCATACATATTCTAATGTTGAATACGCTGATATGATTTTTGTGTATGGTTTCTGTAACGGCAATGCTTTAGAAGCGGTGCGGGAGTATGCGCGCCGATTTCCAAATAGAAGAGTGCCTAATCGACGAGTCTCTTCGTTAACTTTTAATAGACTACGAGAGACTGGGCCATTCTTAATACGTAATGAAGGCGACCGATTCCAGGCAGCAGTAAGAGCAGATTATCGGAGAAGAAATTGTGTCCAACGCCACCAATCCTGAGAGCATCCGAAGAGTATCTGCTGCATTAGCAATATCGCGGCAAGCAATATGGCGAACTTAGAAAGGTGATAATCGCTACCCATACTATCTTCAAAAAGTTCAGAATTTATTGCTTCAAGATTATGTCAAGAGATTGAATTTTAGTAACTGGTTTCTTGAAAAAATTCGCGATGATAATTTATTTCCATTAAAAATTATATGGACCTATGAAGCTACCTGTACAAGAGGAGGAATTGTTAATCAAAGAAATTATCATGTATGGGCTCTTGAAAATCCCAGAGCTATTAGAGAGAATAGGTTTCAGCATGAATTTGCTATTAACGTTTGGCTTGGAATTTGGAACGGATTACTGGTGAGACCATATTTTTTACCTGGAAGATTGAATGGTATCACATTAACACATTTTTTGAAGAACGACTTTTCTAATTATTTAGATGACATTCACTTAGAACAGCGGATTGAAATGTGGAAACAACTTGATGGATGTCCAGCTCATTAAAGCAGAGTTGCTCGAGCTTGGCTGGATATAAATTATCCACAACGATAGATTGGACGTGGAGGAGTAGTACCTTAGCCACCCAGATCACCTGATATGACACCCATGGATTTCTTCGTATGAGGAACCTTGAAGTAGAAAGTTTATTCGGTGTCAATCAACTCAAAAGAGCAATTAAGAGACCGAATCATAGATGCAGTGCACCAAATATCATCAGAACAATGTTTAGCTGCAATTTATCAAGTGAGTACTAGATGTAATGCTTGTATTGGTGCAAGAGGACAACATTTTGAGCAATATTTACATTAAAAAGAACATAACATAAATATAAACGTAAATAAATAAGTATACAAATGAAAAATTGTTTTGTTTTTTTTTTGCGATTTTCTCTAAAACTAAGCAAAAACGAACAAATCTCTAAAGGACTTTTAGTCTTAGTTTTTTGGTCCCCTATAAGTTCCTGAAGTTTTGCCATTTAAATTCGGGACACCCTGTATATAAATATATATATATATATATATATATATATATATATATATATATATATATATATATATATATATATTTATATTAGAGAAGAATTGGTCGACTGTATCTTCTAATTTAAGGAAGAAATAGTTGGGGGTGCAGTCAAAGAAAACACCAAAATAAGCATAACTTATGTATTATGTGCCGACGTTTCGGCCTACAATGTAGGCCGAAACGTCGGCACATAATAAATAAGTTATGCTTATTTTGGTGTTTTCTTTGACTGCACCCCCAACTATTTCTTCCTTAAATATATATTTATATGTGTGTGTGTAGATTATTGTATACACAAATTAACGGTAAGTCGGAGGCAATGCTGCGAAAATCGCTATTGATTTACTAAGGAAAATGGATATATGTTTATATAATTATAGATTGAAGGGATAACTAAAATAGGAAGATATACGTAAAAAAATGAAGTTATATAGATTGAAACATGAAATATACTTGTATTAATTTATGAACTTTAGTAGAGTTTATATATTACATTTTTAATTATTTTTATTTATGTAAATACATTTAGATTTACCTATGTATACTCAAGAGATAAGAAAAATAAATATGACAAATAAAAGTACATTCTAAGCTTTTAATTATTATAATATTCTTCAGCTTGAGAATTCGCGTATAAAAAAAATGTACAAAAGGGAGAGAAACGCTTCTTTGAAGGCGGTTCTGCTTGTGATGTAATAATTGGTTAAGCTGTGGCGCAGAGCTTGGAATGACCGTGCCTGCATCCTATCGCCTGTCAACAGCAGGGCCGGCTTCCCCTACCTCTCCCTCGCCTCTTCATCGCAGGAGTCTTGTCGAGTGCGAGGCAGCGATTTATTATATTATATACATTAAACAGTTAATGTTTATGGAGTCCAAGTGCGAATTGTGAATCTAAACCATTCTCGAACCCACTTAAACAAACACAAAAAAAAATTCACCTAAATAGGTGCAACCGTTTAAAATTTCAGTAACATACACACAGACAGAATAATTTAACATATAAAGATTGACATGAGATAGAAGCCATAAATAGCATAAAGGTATATACTTCCAGTTTTGCTATTATATATATATATATATATATATATATATATATATATATATATATATATATAGGTGCTGCCCCATCAGTAAGGTGCACATCCGTGCTCCGGGCAGCACCACAGATTTTTATTTTATTTTATTTTTTTTTTTGTACCCAGAAGATTAAATGGTACCCCCCAAATTAAGTGTAAAATAAGAAGTTTTGTTGAATAAAGAGTAGTTTTTTGGCAGTGGTGGGCGTGCGTAAACCCAACGTATCAACCCGCCACTGCCGAACCCCGTATGCCAGCAATGGCAGGTAGGGGAAAAAAAATAAAAAGTTTTGCTTATATATTCTTGGTTGTTCCAACATCAAATACCTCTTTAGCCTTCGCTGAGAATTTGAACTGTTGCCTTGTTATGTTATCCTGTTCATGCAATTTTTCAAGTGTTCACTGAGTAAATGATTTATAATATCGTTAACTCGTTAACGAACTTAAATCGTTACAATATCGTACAACAACTTGGATGCAACCTTAACAGACGACAGGGCAGCGTTGCTCCTGTACTATCCTGATAAGAGTAGGGACAAGACCAGCTACCTGGAAAGGCTGTGAAGTGACCGAACCACAACCATCAACTATGCTCCACCATCATCAGAGCCTCCACAAACTTTCGCTTATGTACCTCATCCACCACAGACACATTAAAAAAACAGAATATGCGATGGTAAGTATCAGTAGAGAACGAATAATGGCAAGAACGCATTTAAAATTCATCAGAAGCGGAAAGGGGTAAACTCCAGTCGCATGTCGGAGCTGACACACTTTTTTTGTAAGCCAATATGGGTATTTGCGACAGCGTGATGGTATGCATGTTCTGCGTAACAACATTCAAGAAGGCATTTGGGCAACCTGTGGTTTAGTGGTTAGAACAACAAACTACTAAGCCCATGATCGCGGGTTCTAATCCTGGCAGGTGGCCATAGGTTTTTTTAAATGGAGTAAAAGATCCTCAGTTATGCCGTCCTTCGGAAGTGTCCTTAAACGGGGCCCCGAGGCTGTTAAAAGCAGTTAAAAATCCCTATCTAAATTAAAACTGGATACGTAGCATTTAGAGGTCCCTTTGTAGCATTGTCTGATTAGCCATAGTAGCATAACAATGACGTTAAAATAAACAAACCAGTAGCCCTTGTTACATCAGTATCAATATAGCTGTGCACACAGCCTGCTGTTCACTACTTCTCACTTCCTTCTTCAAATTTATTCCCTCCTCTCCGGCGGCGTTTTTTTTTCAGCTTCTTCTCTCCTACCCAAGAAAAAGTGCGTTGGAGCCTTTATCTATCTTCTTGCAGTCACCTGAAAGTACAGGAATGATCCTGGATATGGAGGCCCTCCTGAGATTCGCCCAGCTTCTATAATGTGTCTACCGTTATTAGGAGAAAACCTGACGCTTGAGCATGATCAAAGACAAATCACCTTCTTGCACAAACGTTGTCCTACAACAGCGTTTCCCAATCAAAGGGCCGCGAAGAGTAGATAAAAAAAAGGTATAATCAGTAGCTGATTTTTTCTAGGTTTTATATTAAAACCATTCAGTATGAAATTCGAAAATGCAATGTTCGAACATTTTCGTCAGGTGCATAGAGACGTGTATTAGTGCTGTGTATTTATTGTATGTTTATATTTGGTTGATGAGCTTTTCCTTGCAAAATTGGTGGTCCGCACAACTAAAGAGGTTGGAAACCGCGGTTCAAGAAACAGTATGGTCTCAACCTGAACCCAAGAGCCTTCATGGATTGTTTAAGTACTGCTATGTTGGCTTCACTGTCCAAGCAATGATCTCAAGGAAAATAAGACCCTTTGATTGAATAATATTTAAACATTAAAATGGGATGCCAAACTGCTGACATTAAACTGCCCTGTCCTGGATCTTAAGGGTAAAGGTACAGATCCTAGGGGACAAAGTTACCTGTTCAATGCCCCTTACCCTATTTATGTAGATATTCCCAACGTTCCAAATAGTGTCACCTAAAGCAGTACAGATTTAAATACAATACTTACAAAATAAAAAAAATGAGCAAACTATTGTTAAAACATAAAAAATAAGCAGTTAACAAATAAAATTGTATTGTTACTGTTTTTAAAACGATCATTGTACACTTAACATACTTATCGCACTGTTTAGTATCTTCGATCTGAAACGGATACATTATCTAACCAACACTTGATCCCATATCTAAGTGCACTCGCACAACGCTCGCCTTCCTGAGAGCCCTCGAGAGCAGTAGTTATCCTTTCTTCCGGTTTCCACCGGCCCAGTAGATAAGTAAACTCTTGTCGTTGAGGTCATTGTGTGGAATGCCGAGAGCAGAGAGGATCCCGAGCGTGCGAACCTCAGGCCACAACCGGGCACAAATGTAGCGGCAAATTGGGGGAACCGCTTGTCAACAATGTAGTCGTCGCTCGGGGACAATGCGCCGCTGGGGTGCCTCTCCTCCACTGTCATCCCACCCCGCCTAATGTCATTTATTGATATATCGCTCTTTAATCGTGTGTTTTTAGCCTACTAACAGATATAATTATTAATTTTAAAAGAATAATAAATAACTAGAATAACTACTAAACAATTATGAGATGAAAATAGTTGACTGGATGATCTAATGTAAAGGAGATAGTTGGGGGGTGCAGTCAAAAGAACACTGAATAAGTCATAAACTTATAATTATGTGCCGACGTTTCGACCTACAGTGTAGGTCATCTTCAGGGTGATTAGGAGAGAGAAGACGTTTGATGTAACGGCTGACTAGCACTGGGTGACTGGCACTAGACAGTGCTAGTCAGCCGTTACATCAAACGTCTTCTCTCTCCAAATCGCCCTGAAGATGACCTACACTGTAGGTCGAAACGTCGGCACATAATTATAAGTTTATGACTTATTCAGTGTTCTTTTGACTGCACCCCCCAACTATCTCCTTTACATTACTAAACAATTACATCGAATTCGATATTCATTTTAATATTGCATCTTTAGAACTAAAATGTAAACGTATTCCATAATTAATTGGGTATAAAAAAAGACAATATATTTTACAACCCGGTGGATATTTAAAAATTTTAAATTCACTTCGCTGAATTGCCGAGTGAAGTCGCGGATTCAAATACAACTGGGGCAGATAATTTATTTGATCTCTTAACAGCCAGAGATGCGCTCTATGGGATTTGGAAACCCTCAGAGGTCTCACCTAGCCTCTATAAAGTAGGTACCCCTAATTGGGGAAAGATCTAATGAGCGTGTACTAGGACAAATCGCGTGCCCTTTCTACTTTGGACTGCCAGTTAGTTACTCTTTTGCAAAGTCTATCAACTACCTTTCTTTTAGTATCTGAATAACTCATGTTACAATTATCATAAATATCGGCTAGTATTCAGTAGTATGTGTGAATCGGCTAGTTCTATTATCTACATTAGTAATTGACTATATAAATTTAATAGAACTGATTATCTTCTTCTAAGAAGAAGAAAGTGCCCTATTTTTTAAACAGAAATGAGGCGCTATCCCCAAGACAAGACTATGTGAAGGAGGATATGAAATGAAGTATGTTGATACAAAACAGAAGCGGTTAAGTTTGTATCATTTCTGTTACAAATAAATCTTCGAGATTTAAAGTGGGTTATGTTCGAATACATAATTTGAGGGAGCAAGATTACCTCTGAATAAGGTCCTTTTATTTACATATGGGTATTTCTTCCTATATAAAATGTAATTTGTTGCATATTTCAGAGTAAGTTTTTATATTTCATTATAAAATCTATATATATATAAAAATAAATATATATATATATATATATATATATATATATATATATATATATATATATATAAATGAATGTATATGTGTTTGTCCTTTATGCACCAATCATCCGATTGTCATGAAACTTTGGGAAGTTGTTCAGTACACTCTAGGGAAGGTTTCTACTAACTTTTTTTTCTTATTTTATTTTATTTTTTTGGATTTGAAAAAAAATTTCTAGAAAAAAAATAATTATTTGTTTAAAAAACGTAATTGACCTTTTTTAAAGAAGATTTTACTTTCTACAATTTGAGCCCAACCGCAGCTCTGTAGGTCTAATAGAACCTGAGTTCAGTCCTATCATATCTATATATATAAATGAATGTATGTGTGTTTGTCCTTTATGCATTACTATACCAATCATCCGATTGTCATGAAACTTTGGGAAGCAGTTCAGAATACTCTAGAGAAGGTTTCTACCAACTTTTTTTCTAATTTTATTTTATTTTTGATTTAAAAGATGAATTAATTAGGAGTGTCTTCCTGGATGTACAAAATAATTACATGAACCATAATTGACTCAGTAATTGTGTTATTTTTACAGCGAAAGATGCTGATGTTGACGAAATTAACTTTTTAATACTACTGTTGTTACCAGGTGATCTCCCATCTTACCAGGTGAATGCCGTTTAAATCCTTCAATAATATTGTTGATGAAAACCAAGCTGTAAATTATCCAACTGAATTTTTAAATGGTACACGTACACGTTTGGTCATACAAAATATTACTGGAATTGTTATTGAAGCAGACATGTTGACTGGAATCTTTAAAGAAGTGTTGGAACGTATTTCAATAATACCATCAGAACCCATAATACCGTTCAAAATACTTCAATTTGATGTATGCTCGGGTTTTGCTATACCCATCAACAGGTCTCAAGGCCAGACAATGTCCATTTACGGTTTGGACTTAAAATATCCATGTTTCTCCCATGGCAATTATATGTTGCATGCTCACGTATTAGTAAATCATCTAATATATTTGTATTAGCAACGGACAGATTAACAAAAAATATTGTGCATCGGTTAGCCATCAATAAAATTGAAATAAATATTTATAATTTAATATAATATTACTATCCATAATTAAAAATCAAACATTATATACCCCATTCATTAAACTCATATTTAAATTTTATCAGTTATGAGTGTTGTATATTATATATTTATTATATAATATAGTTAGATGTAAGATGAATAAAATGTAAAATCAAAAATCTATTTTATTCCTCTTTTCATTAATTCATTATTTCTTTTAAATTCAAATTTTAACTAATATTTTTTAATACTATTATAACAGCTACAGCAACGCGTGGCCGGGTCAGCTAGTACTGTATAAATACAATAGTATAAATACTGTATTACTAAATACTAATCATATGTTATTTGGTGAAAATAGACGTTAATCAAAAGTAACTGGCAGTCCTGAAGTAGAAAAGACTCCAAATCAACTCCCTGCACAATAGTTGTCCTAGAAATAATACATTCTCTATCACTAACTGAACTCAGGACTCTTCATGGATTGTAGTGGTATAGGTTAAGGTTTAGGTTTAGAATTAAATTAGATTTTGAATGCGACAAATAATAATCATACCATTCTTTCTCGAGCTTCATGAAGATCTATATTCTAAGTTTCAAACTTTGGTCGGAGATGATTGGTCTTGGAAAATGAAAATTCCCAAAGAGTTCAAAGGATCTACATTTTTCCAATTCACAAAAAGAGGACGATGACGGATTTAATAGTAATCACAGAATCTCATATTCTCCAAGAGTGTGTAAGATATTCGAATTAATTCTAATAGGTGGAATTATGTAATACGCTGAGCAAATAATCAAAGACCGTTTCACAAAATGTCTTGTTTTCTAGAGCGTTAAACTAACAAACAAACATTTTATTAGAGCCAAACTAGCTCTCCGGCGCCTTGGCCTCCTTAATTCTTGTTACGGCCTCACAAAGGAAGGCGGAAGCAGGGGATTAGCGGCTTAAGTCCGTCAGCGGGAGACGTTAAAATAGAATTAGGGCCGTTGTAGATCGTCTCCTTTTGTCGGAAAAGGATTAAGAAGATTCCAGAATTGTCTGGCCCCTCCGTGTTTTAGAATGTTCGGCCTTGCGAGTCAGTCTTAGTCTGAGAGTAGACCAGAGAAGACCTGTGATAAGTGAGTGTCAGTGTGATAAACTAGTCAGTGTTGAACCGGCCAGTGTAATAAGTGTGTCAGTGAACTGTGACAGTCTCGCGAGTGTAATAAACTGTTTCTGTTTGTTACTGTGTGTCAGTTTGTCATACTTGGAGAATCTTACGGTCGGTGGACTAGTGAACTGTAAGTGTTAATTATTAGTTATAAATTGTAGTAATTTTATAATATTCATAGAAACTATTGTAACTAGTTAAGCTATCTAGAATTAGTAATATCTTATATTATTGTAATAATTAAATAGGAGTTAGGCCTAGATAATAAACATTTAGAATATTGTTATTATAAATTTATATTAGTTCAATAATTTAATTGTTAATAGTTTAATTGTACCCTTTTTATCATTTTGTTAATAAATATTAGTATCTTTAATTAAGGAATTGTTTAATTCATTTTAATACCCAGGAGCCCGTAACAAATTGGTGTCAGAAGTGGGATTATTGTGTAATTGCTATTATTTTGCATTTTGTCTTGCATTTTGTTATAATTGGGCTACTGTATGTAGAATGGCTTCTAAAAGTGTCAAATTGATTGATTTAAAAGTTGCGGATTTAAAACGGGAGTTAGAAGAACGTGATCTTGATTCATCCGGAACTAAAAATGTGCTGCAACAGCGCTTGCGTCAATTTTCTGTAGATTTAGGGGAAAATCCAGATGACGTTCTATTTGAAACTGATTTAAACAGGTTGTCTGCAACTTTTAAAAATGAGTTAAGCAATGTAGAAAACAGGTTAGGTAATGAATTAGGTACTGTTAAAAATGAGCTAAGCAATGTAGAAAATAAGCTAGGTAATGAATTAGGCAATGTACTCGCTTCGGCGGTACATATACTAAAAAAAAATTGGAATTAGGCAATGTTAAAAATGAACTAGGTACTGTAAGAAGTGATTTATTAGATACATTGGAGTCTAAGTTAGGCACATTAGAAACTAAGTTAATGGAAAATAATGAAGTAGATAATGTAGAATCTAGGTTAGGAGAAAAATTGAATTCAATAGAAAACGAACTTAGGTTAAGAGTAGAAGCTCTCGAGGGACGTATGAGCAACCCACCGACGATCGCCACCGACCGTTCCACCGATGGCAACCTTCATAGCACCATTATGCCCGCCAATGCTGGGACGCCACCAAATCACAACACCATTCCAGTATTCGACGGAAAGACGCCGTGGGAGGACTACATGACTCTCTTCGAGACAGCGGCATCGATCCATGGGTGGTCAAAAGAGACCCAAGCTTCAGCGTTGTGCCTGGCCTTGCGTGGAGACGCCTTGGGAGTACTGCAGGAGATGCCCTTGTCGGAGCGGTCTAACTACGGGGAGCTGATTAGAAGACTGGAGATGCGTTTCGGCCACCGCCACATGGACCAGCTATATCGCTCACAGCTGAGAAGCAGGATCCAGAAGACTAACTAGACGCTACAGATATTTGAGGCAGACATTGCACGGCTGGTGAGAAATGCTTACCCATCGGTCACCGATGATGTCTACGAGAGCCTGGCGGTCGACAAATTCCTGGATGGACATCGGGACCCCGAGACGCAACAGGCAGTGAAGTCGCCCGGCCAAAGACTTTGGGAGACGCATTATCTCAGCCCATGGAGTTCGAGGCTGTCAGGCAGTCAGTACGGGGCCATGCACGAGTTCGAGCAGCAGAAGCGGAGCCTAATGTGGTCCCTAGCGTCGAAGATATTCTGACAAAGGTTTTGGAGGCTCTAAGGACCCGTAAGAAAGAGATACGCTGTTGGAGCTGCGGCCAACTTGGACACCCTAGAAGCAAGTGTCCATCCAAGAAGCAAGAAAAGCAACAGGAAAACTAAGTAGGGTTGATGGGAAGGCAACTGTCAACCCGTACTGTAAAGTCAAAAGCCCCGGGAAGACCATAAGAGTTGCGTCATTAGGGAGCAGAACGAACAGTTTCTACGTTGATGGGATGGTGAACGGGCAGCTGCGAAGTCTGCTACTGGATACCGGCGCAACCATGACTATCTTGAACTTGAAGACAGTCCCCACTGAGAAGATCTTACCAACGACTTGGGCATTACGAACTGCCACAGGAGAGCCAGCCAATGTCTACGGGGAGACAGTTGCCACCTTCATCATCGGGGATCAACATCTGAAGCACCGCGCTCTCGTAGCAGATATGGATGAAGATGTCATATTGGGCACGGACTTGATGATCGCATACGGAATCAAGCTGGATATGGCGAGAGGAGTTATGATGCTGGGAGACGAAGAAGTCATCCTTCGGCAGGGAAAGGACATATACGCACGAGTGCGACTACTAGAAGACACCACTTTACCTGCACGGGGCCAAATCATTACGCATGGGACGGTCGAAGGGCCTCTACCTGAGGGTCAATGTGTGCTACTTGAACCTGGAAGGCAAGAAGAACAGGATATCGGACGCGGCATAATGGTTGCAAGGTCTCTCATCAAGGTCGGACGTACCACTCCGATTCGACTAATGAATCTGAACAGCTTCCCAGTAACACTGAACAAAGGAACACCGGTCGGGGAATGTGCAACCGCTACCTCAGTGGTACGTCAGCTGCAACGTCACCCCACCGAGCTGCGAAGATTGCCGGAAGCACTAACAGGATTTGTGGACGAATCATGCCGGGACCTCTCACCTGAACTGAGCGAGGAAGTGAAGGAGATGATTAACCGATGGCAGGACGTTTTCGAGATCAACCCAGGCCCACGGGGTAGAACGGATATCGTCCAGCACAGGATTGACACCGGGGATGCTAAGCCCATCCGACAGGTCTCGCGGAGGCTGCCGTTAGCCAAACGGGAGGACGCCGAGAAGATCATCAAGGAGATGGCAACTGATGGTGTCATTTAGCCTTCGAGTAGCCCCTGGATGTCTCCTGTTCTATTGGTGAAGAAGAAGGACGGCACAACGAGATTCTGCGTAGACTACCGCCTTCTGAACAACGTCACCAAGACAGTTATCCGCTCCCCAGGATTGATGATACGCTGGACACCCTAGAGGGGTATGATCTTTTCTCTACCTTGGATCTCCGCAGTGGATATTGGCAGGTTGGATTGAAACTTGAAGATAAAGAGAAGGGGTCTAGTCCTCGATTGGGACTGGATTCTGGCAATTTACGGTAATGCCATTCGGGCTTTGCAATGCTCCTGCAACATTTGAGAGGCTGATGGAAAGCGTGTTAAGAGGTCTCTCTTGGGAAATTTGCCTGGTATACTTAGATGACATCATTGTGCTGGGAAAGTCCTTCGCTCACCATTTGAAGAATCTGGAGAAGGTCTTCGAGCGACTGCGTGCAGCGAAACTTAAATTGAACCCGAAAAAGTGTCATCTCTATCTATGTGTCATCAACTATCTGGGGCATGTTGTGTCAGACAACGGAGTTGCCTTTGACCCAGAGAAGATTGCAGCGATCACCGACTGGCCAGTACCTCGAGATAAGCACCAAGTAAGAAGTTTTCTCGGCTTCTGCACCTACTACAGGAGGTACCTGAAAGGATTTGCAAACATTGCAAAACCTCTTACCAGGCTCACTGAGGAAAAACGGACTTTCCTTTGGGTCCGAATGTCAGGCATCCTTCGAAGAGTTGAAGAACAAGTTGAGTAGTGCTCCTATTCTGACCTATCTACGTCCCGAGGGCAAGTTCATACTTGACACAGACGCCAGCAACACCGCTATTGGAAGCGTCCTCTCTCAGCTCCAAGATGTAAAGACTTACTGGGCCCAATGGGACTCCATTCCAGTGGACAACGGGCTGCTGAAACGGGCATTGGAGAACACGGAAGGAGATCAGCGCAGACTACAGCTCATCGTTCCAAAGAGTAAAGTGCCCGAAGTACTCAGGGAACTTCATGACGGAGTATCTGGTGGCCACCTTGGAGTTCACCGTACATTGGAAAAGGTACGTGAACGCTTTTACTGGGCGAACCTTAAGGACGATGTGTTGTCTCTAACGGTCCCATAAGAAGAAAGAAGGCACCAATGAAGAAGTACAACGTTGGAGCACCGGACGAAGGTAACCGGTATATTCTCGTGGCCATGGACTACTTTTCCAAGTGGGTGGAAGCTTACGCCCTTCCGAATCAGGAGGCAGTCACGGTTGCGGACGTACTTTTTTTTTTTTTTTTTTTTGCCCCCTACCTGCCATCGCTGGCATACGGGGTTCGGCAGTGGTGGGTTGATACGTTGGGTTTACGCACGCCCACCACTGCCAAAAAACAACTCTTTATTTAAACAATTCTTATGCTACAAAATAAATGGGGGTACCGTTTAATTCTGTGTAACTTACTGATGGGGCAGCACCTTTAAGGCCTCCTGGCCGGTCTGCATCCGTCCGGTTGCCGTCCAACCCTCCTGGTCCGCCGCATCCGTCCGGTCCGCATCCAGCCAGTCCTCTCCCTCAGACCTCTCCTCCTGGGGGCTCGTCCTCCTCCGAATGCGTTGGTGACTCCTGGTCTGGTGGCTCGCCGGGTGGCCGTATCCTGCTGATGGTGAAGTGTGCAAGACCGACCACCTCCTTCCACCCGTGGACAAACTCCCTGAAGTGAGGGTAATTGTCCTCTTCGACCAAACGGGGGAAGTCTTCCTCGGTGAGGACGAAGATCCCGGTTTTTCTCGACATCCTGGCTCGGTGTCCTTCCATCGCGGTGCAGGAGAGCAACACATGCTCCGCCGTTTCTGGGACTCCACAGGTGGGGCACCGGGGGTCGACCTCTCTTCTATGCTCACTGAGCTTTCCCCGGAATCCACCGTGTCCCGTCAGCATCTGCGAGACCCAGTAGTCCGGGAGGACCCATGTGGCAGACAACCTCGACTGGACGGTGGGGAAGAACTTTCTCAACGTAGAGCCCTTCTGGCTCGTCACCCACCGTCCATTCCACTGCTCTATCGAGTCCTCCCTCAATATTCTCTTCCACAGGTTCGGGGTCTCGCCGATCTTCTGACGGAGTCCCTCCGGGAGCGTCTCCAGCCTCTGCCTCTTCGCGTCATACTTAAGGGCATCCTCCCTCAGGAGGAGGTCCAGGGGCATGGCTCCGGCAAGCACCTGCACCGCCTCATGCGACACCGTTCTATACGCCTTCGTGACCCGTAGCAGAGCCAGTCTCTGGATCGTCGCCAGTCTCCTCTTCTGCTGCTGCGTAAGGTTGCGGCTCCACACCGGGGATGCATACCTCAGGATACCCAAGACCACGCTTTTATAAATGGTCATCGTTGCTGGGTACCTGAGGCCCCAGAATGCACCCCATATCCTTCCTAGTCCATTGAGTGACAGGGTCACCCTATCCTTCAGGTATCCCAGGTGAGGAGTGGCGTCGAAGTTTCTCCTAAACTTCACGCCTAGGTACGTCATCTCCTCACCTAGTCTGACCCTCTCTGTCTGTATCTGCAATGTGATAGGGTGAGCCCTGTCGGTGGAGCCTCTTAGGAGTATGGCCTGGGTCTTGGCAGCGGCCATACTCAGCTTCCTCCTCACGCACCATTCCGCTACGAGACTGGCGCACCTCTCTGCTTCCATCTTCACTCTGGCTCTGCTGTTCGCGGCCACGATGACTGCCAGGTCGTCGACGTAGGCCGTGGCAAGGAAACCTTCATCTTCCAGTTCCCCCAGCAGCTGATCAAAGACGAGTTTCCACAGGGCCGGCCGAGGACCGACCCTTGTGGACAACCTCTCTCTATCTTCCTCTCGACCTCGTAGTAGCTACCTCTAATCCTGACACTCCTTTCACTGAGGTAGCTACTTACGAGGGAGTACAGGTTGCTGGGGGCGTCGAACTCCTGCAGCCGCTGGAGTACGCAGGGCCACCACACGCTATCGAAGGGTGAGTATGTCAAACAGTACTAACATGACGTACTTCTCCGCCCTCTCTTCTACGTCCCTGTGCACTCTCAACAGTGCATCCGTCGTTCCCTTGCCACGGGTCGAGCCGAACTGCCGTGGATGGCTCGCTGCATCAAGGACCGGCCTTAGGCTGGTGACGATTAGACTCTCCAGGACTTTACTCATCACCGGGAGGAGGCATATCGGCCTGTACGCCTTAGGCGTCTCCTTATCCTTGCCTCCTCCCTTGTAGAGGAGTCTCAGATCCGCGATCTTCCATTGTCTCGGAAACCGCCCCTGGTCCAGACACTCATTGAAGATACCAAGAAGGTCATCCTCAATGAGGGGGGCGCTCCTCTTCAAGATCGCGGCGTCAATTCCGTCAAGTCCTGGAGCTCTTCCGGTCCTCTGCCTATCCACGGCAAGACGAAGGTCCCATATATTCCATGGTGGACTCAGCTCGGTACCTGGAGGGCACACCGTGGTGCGTCTTACCATTTTGTCATCTTCCGTATCCTGGGACGGATCATCCCTGGGGTATGTATAGCCTATATACATATCTGCAGACTCCTCCAGGGTTGTTGCCTGGGCATCTCCCACTCTGATAGCCGCCATCATGGTTAGTGGCTTCACCTTGCCCAGTGCCACCCTGTACGGGATTCCCCAGGGATTCTTCTCCGATTCCTGGACGATAAACTCGTCCCAGGATACCTTCTTTCGGTGACGCACACCGTTTCGGTATGCCCTGTACCTAGCCTTAGATTCCTCTCGGAGTGCCGGTCTCCTCTCCTCTTCCCTGCACTCCTGGTACCTGCGCCTGGCCCTGTAGTACTCCCTCTTGAGGAGCGTCAGGGCAGGCGTCCACCATGGGACCAGACGCGCTCTCGCTCTGCGGCGCTGGAGGGTCATATTGGCCGCTTCCGTGATAGCGCCCGTCAGCTCCGCCACTCTGCGGTCAACGGCTGACTCGCCTTCCATCGGCACCATCTCATCCCATTCTCTATCGACCAATATTCCCTCCAGTTCACTGGAGAAATCTCACGAGTTCGCCGTTCGGGTCACGAAGCCATCGGGGGCATCTTCTCCACTGGTAAGACTCCGCCTTCCTCCTCTACCACACTGAAGGCTATGACCCGGTGGTCGGAGCTCGTGTCAGGTGAGTATACATTAAATACATACTGTATATTCCTTAGCGAGAGCTCTCAGCTCGTCCGCGACCACTCGTCTTCGGCCCATGTTGACCTGCAGTATCTGCAGCCTACGCATACCGGGTTCTCTTCGCCTGCTTGACCATCAGCTCCAAGTACGACGGGCACTCCCTGCTGCCCGCGCAATGGTTTAGCTCTTTCCCCTCTCTGCCGTTCGCCTTGCAGTGCCTACACTGCGCTCTGGTGCCTCGCGCCTCTGCCGGGCACTCAACAACTTTGTGCCCGGTGTCCTGGCACCACTTACACGCTATCTCCCCCGTCAAGTCCTCGCCGTGTGGCCGTGCTCAAGGCATACTAGACAGAGCAGAGGGTCGAGGTAGTCTCGGATGGTCAAGCACCACCATCCGTTGCTCAATCTCTCCGCGGACAGGGTCATCAGCGCGGACCTCATCGACTGGTGAGTTTCTATCACCCATCCCTTCGTGAGGCCGCCCCTCGCGGGAGTGGCGAAGCAGGGCCTCAGCCACTCCCTCCTGTCCTTCTCCTCCTTCGGCGTCTCGATGGGAGAAATGCCCCAGAGATATCTCTCCAAGTCGTTCCCGTCCCAGTGCCTGGGAATGCCTCTGACTTCCAGGCGGGGCCTTTTCAAGGCTGCCAGCTTCGCCTCCAGCCCTTTCTTCTTCAAGGCGTCCCAGCCTATTAGCCTCTTCGCCTGGTCAGCTCCTCCAGTCCCGACCAGGATGGTGCCAGCCTTTGTCACTCTAACCATGCTGACACTGGCACCAATTGCTTTTAATTCCTCCTGGGACGGGAGCTGCTCGTAGATCTTTCCGGCGTCCCACCCTTCCGTGTTCCCCTTCAAGGTCACGTAGGTGGGGGCATCTTCAGCCCTCTTCGGCACCGCGGGTATACTCGCGAGGACTCCAGCGAAGGTAATCTTCTTGGCCTACTTCTACTTCTTCGGCCTCTCTCCTTCTTCCTGGGTGGTCGGCTGCTTCTTCTTTTTTCTCCGAACCACCTCCCACTTCGCTTCTTCCTCTCCGCTGGAGTCCACCTCCATGTTCCTTCCGCGGCACGTCGGCGTGCAGCTGTTCCTCTGGGGCATCGGGGCCGGTTGGAGGCCATCATATTTGCTCTTGGGCTTGGGCGGGGGTACTCCGGAAGGTCCGGCCACCGCCTTCTCATCGAGGACCTTAGCCACCTTCTTCCTCTCCGCCGTCGTTGGCTTGGTCCCTACCGCCCGGTCACCCTCCTCGATCATACAGTCCAGGTCCTCTATTAAGCCCTGGACATTTTTCAGTGTCGGGGAGACCCCACAATCCCCACCCATGGCGTCGCCTATGGCCGTCGCCACCATGGGGGCGATGATCTCCGACACCTTGTCTGCAATGATGCAGTGCAAGGTGTCCATAGAGAGGGCCTCCTCGACCACTCTTCTAACTATAGAGGGGACCATATTCCATTGGGCCTGTAGGCCCACCACTACCCCCACCAGTTCCCGAACTAGGCCATTGATATGGCTCTGAACCTCTTGTGACAGTTTCTTACGGGCCATATAGGCCCTCACCAAGTCCTGAACCTTCTCCGCCTTAGCGGTGGGGGATCCTTCCTCTGTCGGGGAGTCACTCTCGTCCCTGGCCCTCTTCGTCTTCCTGCTGAAGGTTTTCCCATGGCCTTTCCCGATGACCTTCCCTTCTGCGTCAGTCTCTGCAGTGTCAGAGGCGGACAGCAATCCCTGGTTTGCCATCGGGAAGTCTTCAATGTCCACTGACCTCTCAGCTTCTTGTTGCCCCGGCGTTAATACCTGGGCTCCTTGGAGGGACCTCTTCTCATCTATACCACCGTTGAAGTCTCCGCTGGGCTGGGCAACTTCAACGGCGTTTTCCGCCTCTCCTACATCACTTTTATCACAATTTTTTTTTGCGTTGTCCGTCCGACACTTTTCACAACAATTTTGACGAAAAAAATTTTTAAAAACTTTTTTCAAAAAATTTTTTTTTTGAAATTTTTTCGATTTTTAAAATTTCCAAAATCTCCTGTCCGTGGAGGGCACCGATTCGCTAATTAGTCCCTCGGGCCTCAACCACCACCACACTTACGAGCCAGCGCACTAAAACCGGGAACACTTAAAAAATACGTCTTACCTCGGCGGTAGTTAAGCGATGACTGGTCTCAATTTTCCTCTGGAAGAGTGGGGCTAATCCCCGGGAGCTCGACTAACGTAGGTCCTTCCTATTCAACAGTCGGAGCGCTACTCATCGACGACACCTCTTCACCCTCAATCCGATGGCATGGTGGAGCGCATGAACAGGACTATGGGCCGATATTTGTCCAAAGTGGTCCCCGACCATTTGCGAGACTGGGACCAGTATCTTCACTTGTTCCTGCTGGCCTACCGCAGTTCAGTCAGTGAGGCAACGGGGCAGACTCCCGCAAATGTGGTGTTCGGCAGAGAACTTCGTTTGCCTTGTGATCTGAAATTCGGTTTCAAGCCTGACGAGGAAATTGCCGGAGAGGAGTACGTCACGGATCTACGGAAGCGAATGGATAATATCCACGAGAAGGTTCGCACAAACATCCAGGGAGCCAGTGACAGAATGAAGGAGCGTTACGACATCAGGGCTGAGAAAGGTGGCTACCAACCTGCAGACTTGGTCTAGCTACTTGATCATCGAAGAAGGCGAGGCTACTCACCTAAACTGCAGAACTCCTGGAACGGCCCGTTTGAGATCGTCAAGAGGATCAACGACGTCATATATAGGATCAGGAAGCAGCCTAAAGGAAAACCTAAGGTAGTCCATTTCAATAGACTGGCCCCGTACAAAGGAGACCACGGCCCGAAAGAAGACCAGCAGGTCAGGTACCTAAACAACGTGGAGACAAATAACTCAGTTGCTCATACTAAAGTACCAGGGACCCGTGGAGTAACTCAGCTAATCTACAGAGATATCTTCTCGTTACCAGTGGAGTATTCTCTGGCTCATTGCGTTGCCGAAGATCTGAGGACTTCTCGAGAGATTGCAACGGTCTTCAGGAAGAAGTTCGGCGGAACTGAGGAGCTGAAACGCTAAGGAACAAGTGTCGGGAAGGCACTCCACCTGCCGTACGAAAGACGACACCTGTTTTACTTGGTTACCAAGCGTGCCACTGATCAGAAGCCAACATATGACACACTGCGGCGAAGCCTCGACGACCTACGGAGTAAGCTTCTGAAACTGCGTGTCACTAAGCTCGCTATCCCGAAGTTGGGCTGTGGATACGACGGCTTGGAGTGGAAGGTTGTCAGGGGCATGATCGAACAGACATTCGCCAACTCTGGAGTTGCCATATTGGTGTGCACGTTCAACCCCTGGAAAGAAATTGCGTCTCCATCAGTAGAAGCTCATAACTTACCGATTTCTCCAGACTATGCTCTGGGGCAGAGCATTTTTAAGGAGGGCAGTGTTACGGCTGCACAAAGGAAGGCGGAAGCAGGGGATTAGGGGCTTAAGTCCGTCAGCGGGAGACGTTAAAATAGGATTAGGACCGTTCTAGATCGTCTACTTTTGTCGGAAAAGGATTAAGAAGATTCCAGAATTGTCTGGCCCCTCCGTGTTCTAGAATGTTCGGCCTTGCCTATTTAAATACTTCCCTCGCCTCGAGCGAGTCAGTCTTAGTCTGAAAGTAGACCAGAGAAGACATGTGATAAGTGAGTGTCAGTGTCATAAACTAGCCAGTGTTGAACCGGCCAGTGTAATAAGTGTGTCAGTGAACTGTGACAGTCTCGCGAGTGTAATAAACTGTTTCTGTTTGTTACTGTGTGTCAGTTTGTCATACTTGGAGAATCTTACGGTCGGTGGACTAGTGAACTGTAAGTGTTAATTATTAGTTATAAATTGTAGTGTAATTTTATAATATTCATAGAAACTATTGTAACTAGTTAAGCTATCTAGAATTAGTAATATCTTATATTATTGTAAAAATTAAATAGGAGTTAGGCCTAGATAAAAAACATTTAGAATATTGTTATTATAAATTTATATTAGTTCAATAATTTAATTGTTAATAGTTTAATTGTATCCTTTTTATCATTTTGTTAATAAATATTAGTATCTTTAATTAAGGAATTGTTTAATTCATTTTAATACCCAGTAGCCCGTAACATTATCCTCTTCCTCTTCTCCCTGTCCTGTGATTCTCTCTTCCAATAGCGGACTCCTAACTTCCTCACGTCTCTTTTCACCTCATCCTCTGTCTGCTTCTCGGTTTCTTCATTCCACTTAAGTGCGCTTCTAATATTTTCTCCTAAACTATTTCATCCTCATCATTCTGGACCACATTTACCCTGCCCTTCTCAGTTGCTTGCTTTGATATAACTAACAATGTTACTATTCTCTACCATAACCTTAATTTCACGATCAATTTACCACTCACCATTAACTATTATATCGCTGTAAATCCTTCTAGATTCTCTCAAATACTTGTAATTTACGACAGTCCTTTTGTGACAGACACCAGGTTTCCGCTCCGTAAGTGACTACTAGCCTAATACATAATAGTTTTATACAACTTTAATTTTGTTTCAATTTATTCAATTGTGATATTATTTTTTAAAATATTTTATTTGAAAAGAAAAGATATGGCCAGGACCGGGACTCGAACCCGGGTTTTTCACCTCACCATGGTGACATCTCAACCATCTCGGCCAGCCCTATCAATCCTTTTCACTGATCCTATATTAATTATATCATATAACAATTAAATAAATTATAATAATATTAATGACTTAAAGTCAACAAGATCCAAAAATAAAGTAATGTTCAATTAACATTCTCCTCGTGTACACATCGCAGATTGCGAGAACACGGGGATATAGGATCAGTGAAAAGGATTGATAGGGCTGGCCAAGATGGTTGAGATGTCACCATGGAGAGGTAAAATACCCGGGTTGGAGCCCCGGTCATGACCATATCTTTTCTTTTCAAATAAAATATTTTAATTAATTTTGTTTCGTTTGATAGAAGTTGAGACTTAAGAAGGTTTGCATTAAGGCTAATAATTAAGGTTTGCATAGTAGGCTTTGTTACCTGTCATTATTCTGTCTTGAATGCAAATATAATTGAATGGAAAGGCAGTTCCTTTAGCTTTAGATCGATTTCAAGTAGGGCTTTGATTCCGTCAACCGTTAGATGGTGTAAAGCAGTTTGAACTAACAAATAATAGTCAGGGTATTCATCAGCATGGCCAAAATATGAAATGATGTTAGATAATTATTTTAAATATTCCAGGTTCACTCTGGTTTAAAATAAGATGATTATTTTACACGTATCATTTAATTTATCACTAGAGTATGTCATTACAACGGTGATACATATCTAAAAAAGTTTGAACCTATGTGGTAAAATATCTATGTTTGGGTTTGCGGATGATGGGGTACTGTTAGGTTAAGATGAGGTAAATAGGGCACAAAATAAATCGAAAAGGTCAATATATTTGCAGCCCCGGTGAATAAGGGGTTAAGTCGAATTTTGACCTAAGTCGATAATACTGAGAAATGCGGAGTCATGTCATTCTCGTTGTGCATAAGTCAGGCCTTGGTTTAAAATGGAGTTATTGCTTATTTCACAACTTCAGGTCTGAGAATAACTATTTGGGCCATCTTATGGATTTGAGCTAGGGCATTGATTCCGGGTTAACTTAAAGGAAACTGACCAGAAATTCTTGTTGTAGAATGTTTTTTCGGTGTCAGTTGTGCTTCATTGTTATAATTGCTCAAGTAAGGAGTATTTTTGGGCAATAACTATGTTCAAAGAAGTTATCACAAAGTGACCTATAATGTAGTGGTTAGCATAACGACAGAATATACCCAAGGTCGTGTGTTCGCAGCCTTGCAGGTGGTCCTATGCTAAGGAGGAACGTAAAATAGGAGACCCGAGCTTGTATGATGGCAGGTAATCGTTTAAAGGTTCCAAGCCTAATAAAACCTGGATAGGCAAAATCTTGTACTGCCACTGTAACATCATCCGACTAACCATAACTGCATAAAGTGACGTTAAATCAATAAACAAACAAGTTATCACAACCATTGCTTAAAAACTTCTACCTGCTGAACAATTCCAAAGCCTAACCCTGCAAGGTCCGATAATACAATCTTCCCTGCTAGTTTATTGCCTAGCTTCGGGAGTCCAACCGTCTCACAATGTTTCGATTAATACAAGCTAGGTGGACAAAAGTCGTGTTTAGCATCCTAAAATATTGCAGTGGAATATTGTAAACAATTCTTCAAAGCATGGTAATCCAATATTGCATCATGTCTAGCACATTCCACCGTATGAGAAATAGGATACTAAGTTATGAATCCCTTGCAATAGAATAAATCAATAGTATTCAAAGCATCATTTCAACCACACAAAATTAAAGTATTTATTCATATAATTTTATATTAATCAATAGTATAATATCGATAATATGATGATCGACAATCATATTAATTTTTTTTTAATGTACGAAGGATTTTTCCTCATTTTGAAACTTTCAAGTTATGGTAATGACTCGTACCCATTTGTACTCGGGCTAAATTTTCTATATTTCATAGCTGCATCTCTCCTATTAATAATACGGCGCATTATAGTACTCCAGTACAACATTATTATTTTAGAGTACTCATTTTCGAGATAGTATTTTGTCGGAGAATGGATGAAACACCCAAATTTTATTCTCTTAGAGCTCCTTTCGACCAAATTTAATTTTTGAAACCTTACAGAGGACTCTGAAAAGAAAATTAATTTAGCTCGTCTAACTATTCCTCCAAAATTTTCTGATAAATGGCGGGATAATCAAAGCAGCGTTTTATTTTGGCAATAATGAAAATTAGTTGGTAAGGACATCAGATTCGAAGTTCAATTCACAGCACCGTGTACTTACACTTCATTTCATAGTTCCAGTAATGTAGGAAGGCCACGAAAAACCTTTGACGTGGCATCATTCAATAAGAAGGTATGTATTACCTATCAGAATTATATATGAAATAATATAGTATATCAGAATTATCAGTGTTAATTAAAACAATGGCGGATAACGGTCCCTGGAGACCGTTTAATACACAAGTACCCCATTACTTTTAAAGCAATTATAGTTTATTCTCTTAGGGCTTGTTATTTATCAATAAGCTCATTGAAAATATCGATCAATATCAATTTCAACTTTCTTCGATCCGATTTCCGGGCAATAAATTATATGAGGACGGCTGGGATAGTTTTCTGGAGGCAGGAGACTGGATAAGGAACCCCTTCGCTAATGAGAACAAGGCAGCGAGGGAGAGTGCCACGGTGGGCGAGCACAATGGACTGGCCTGGGGGTGTGAAACCGTCGTATAATTAATTGTATTGTTGACCGGAACACTACACACTACACATAAGTGGTTCCACGGCCACGCGACCTCAGCGCCAAACCCATTCATTTGTCTTATTAGCATAATCCACCCCCGGCTGGCTATGAATGCAATGCCGACTGGTATAGCATTGTTCCCTGCGGTGAGATTGCCCGATCCAGAAATAATCGTTTCCGAAGTGTTTGCACATCGGTTGAACTGGAAAGTTTTATAAGCCCATCGACCTACGGTTAACATCTTTTATTCCCATCAAACCAGAACCACCGTCCTATTTGTTTACATATCCCTCTTTTCATGGTTTTCCTTTTCATCAATGAACAGCCATTGTGACCGATAAATACGTCGCGGACCATTTACAGAAAAGATAATGCCTAAGCTGATTTTCTCGATTGCTCTTGTGCAGAAATGAAAGCTCAGGGCCACAACTACATTTATAAGAAATTAAAACAAACAAAATTTAATTTATAAAATATCCCACTCCAAAAATAACCAACGGGAAAAAATAAAGTAGAACAGAATAGAAGAATAATTTTCACCCGGGTATTTCACCTCTCCGTGGTGACGCCTCAACCATCTCGGCCACCCTGGCACGTTTCTTGGCCAGCCCTATCAATCCTTTTCACTGATCCTATATCAAATAAAATATTTAAAAAAATTATATCATATAACAATTAAATAAATTATAATAATATTAATGACTTTAAGTCAACAAGATCCAAAAATAAAGTAATGTTCAATTAACATTCTCCTCGTGTACACATCGCAGATTGCGAGAACACGGGGATATAGGATCAGTGAAAAGGATTGAAAGGGCTGGCCGAGATGGTTGAGATGTCACCATGGAGAGGTAAAATACCCGGGTTGGAGTCCCGGTTCTGGCCATATCTTTTCTTTTCAAATAAATTATTTTAAAAAATTATATCATATACCAATTAAATATTAATGACTTAAAGTCGACAAGATCCAAAAATAAAGTAATGTTCAATTAACATTCTCCCCGTGTACATCGCAAATTGCGAGAATTTCGAATTCGAGAGAAAAAGATCATATATATATATATATATATATATATATATATATATATATGTGTCTTTTTTATTTTCCTCAGAACTGAGGTGACGGTAAAACTACGGTGACGTAAAACGGTAGAACTATCACGGAAGGAAACATGGTTAGAAAAGAGCCAAATTTTAAAAGTGGATCTTGAAGGTTTATTTGGCACTACTTGAACAATAGAACATATAATCTAATAAGATAATTACTGGAAGAATACACTTCCTATTTGTTCAAGGAGAATGAAGAAAGGACAGGACTTTCCATATGATTGTAGTCCTTGTCTCTTACAGACTGCGGCACTTAAACAGGGAACAATTGATACTTGAGATATTGCTGAATTTGTTTCGGGCAAAAGAAGAAATAAGGAAATTTTTAGATCTATGATGCTCATGAAAGTGGTTGGTCAAACACATTGAATTTAGATTTTAAGACTCAAAAAAAAAAAATCTAAGTTGTAAATATTGAACATCTAGTGAATTACAAAAATTTATAATGCAAACCTCGTGTTCTGAACCTGAGGAATTAGTGTAATAAAAACTGAGAAGTCTGTCCAAGTGTTGATTATCAAAATCTAGATGAAATTAGTAAAAGATGGACAGAAGTCCATGAAAGAGTCTATCTTACAATTTCATAATTTTTGTTGCACCTTACTAAGGAACCATGTCAAATGAAGTAGATGCCACTTCACAGTCAATGTTCATAGTTCGAGTTCTGGACCATTCATGTGGGCTTTGCTAAAACAATTTGGAAGTTTACAAATGCAGCTGCCAAGAAGATCATAATCAAGTGATAAGGGGTAGTTAGCCATTGAAGTTTAATCTCCCCACTTCAAACAAGGTTGATTAAATAATAGGTTGAAACCGAGTCCTATTACCATTGAGTATTATGACTATTACCAGGGAAACAACTATAGGTCCATGCACAGGGTGCCAGGCCTTTGGCCAAGTTATTAAGAAAAAATAATTAAAATAAACCAAGCAATCCATCATTGCACAATAAAAAAGTAGAATTCACAAGGTTTCCGGTATGTACATCATACTTCCCTCCACGGCTTGCTCAGTAGAGAGAGGTCGTTCTCAAGTTTTAAACCAAAATATTTACAATCTGTATACATTTATAACAACAATATTTATAAAAAAACGACATTCACTCAAAGAAGAGACACAAGGTAGTTCAAGATCCTCCTCGGTCTCCACTTCCTCGATGGCCGGTAGCGAAGTCCCTCCTCGGATAATAGGCAGGTTTTCCATCCCTGCTACTCCAGTGCTGCCAACTTTGGTTACTGTATATATGAAATATGAGGATCCATTCATTCCAAAGAATAGTTTGGAGACTTTCGTGGCAAATGTCTTCCTACAAAATGATAGTACGGAAGTTGAAGACGGCTGCTTCTAATACTTCACGACATCCTAAAACAATCCTTAATAACAATAACAATTCGTAATAGTTTCGATGGGGCAGGACGGTAATCGGCGAGTTCAAGTATCAAACCTACCGGAAGGCATTAAGTGCTGGACAAAATAAAGTAGGACTAAATAAATATATGTATTTATTACATTTGAGCATTTTTTCCGTTTTTCTCTCATTCTGTTTTTGGTTGTTTGATATTTTTTATAAATCAACGAAAACGTGTAGTTTGAACAAATGGAAAATCATTTTCCCAATGATAGGGGATTTACTATTAGATTTTATAAATGACTATTGAAAAAACAACAGGTATAAAAAGAAAAATTAAACCACCTATTTTGTTTCGATGGATAAGAAAGGACAGTGCTTAATAATTTTTTAGGAACCCTTCCATTAATAAGTCCACCAACTTTACAATATTAACCTTTGTGACGCTATCACTTTAGTAATATTAACCGCGTACATGCTCCGCAATTCCGCGTTGTGTAATCTTCTGCGAAATAGAATAAACATTACCAATTTATCTTATTATATTTAACCTCATTCACGAGTTTTACGACTATTACGTATCTATTCAATTAGTCTTACTTTAATTATTCGTAATTAGTCTTAATCTTAAATGATCTGCCTATTACTTTCAGTTCCTCTGCTAAACTCCTCGATATCATCTTTGTCCAATCTCTTTCCTGGAAACCCCACATCGCCTAAAGTTCTCGACGATCAATAAAATTCCCAAAGTTATCCCATTGTTTCCGGCATCTCATAACATTACCTATCCGTAAGCTCCTCATTACACCTTTCTTCTTTCCACAGTTTGACTATATCTGTGTGCCATATGAGGGCTCTCGAATATGCTACAGGATTGATTGAGGTGAATCATGACCTGCTCCCTATGGTTTGTCTTGGATGCCCCAAGAAAGTCTCATGTGTCCTACCTCTAAGATGAGTTAATAATTATAAGTGGCTCTTCCCCTCCATCCGTGGAGTCTATTTCCTAGGTTCATTCTTATGCTAAACCATCAACTCACAACATCCCTCAGCCATCTATAGTCTCTTACAATTCAAATCCTCTATCCAATCCCAAGGCACAAGACCTCGCCTTCCCAACCTTTATACTCATTCCCACAGAACCAAAGCATTTGAGCGTTCCTTTCTAGCTCGCTCCATCACACTTTGGAACTCAATCTCACCTGATATCCGTCATGCTTCTTCCTTATCCATATTCAAATTCAAACTTACATCACCTGAATTCCCAAACATAAGCTCTAATCAATTATAATTAAAAGCGTATATCCATCAGAAGTAATGGATGAATTACTGTAATTTTTCTTCACTTATAACAATATTATTTTTTATATTGTTTGATGCTTTTATTTACTTTTTTTTCTGGCTGAATCCTTGTTATTTTCATTTTTTTTTCTTTACCTGAGCATGCCTATTAGTTTATATTTATTTTCAAGTACTTATGTAATTATTGTATCATTCGTATAATGTAGCCCTTAGGCCAGGTATATATTCATTAAATTTTGTACACATTTGTTATTCTTAAGGGACAATTTATATAAATTAAAACAATTTAGAACATCGTAATAAATGAAATACTAGCAAAGAGATGGTTAGGGTCAATTAACGAATAAGTAAATAAAACAAATACCATACAAATATTATATTAATGAATTCTTAGAAATACAGACAGTTAAAAAACAAACGGGGATTTCAAATACCATATTTAGGAATTTGATCCCCAATAAAAAATTCTTTTCTCGGAGGGCCTTGGCCATCAATAATGCAAATGTTGACCACACCACCAGAAGATCCATCACGACTCATCGCTAATGCGAGAACTATAATTAAAAATGAAAATTAAATACATTCCAAACAATATATTTCATACTTCAATTAATTTTATAAAGTCCAATAAATTATAATTTTAAAACTGTAAACAAATTATATTTTTAAAAAACCTGTAGCAATACAACACAAGCCATGAAGGGTCTTGTGTTCAATACGTGGTAAAGACTGTTCTGTTTCTTGGCCAATGGCTGTACAAAACCATTAATGAACCATTACAAACCATGAACAATTACAAAAAAAATGTTGGCAAAATTAATAGAGCTACTTGCGACTTGATTTTATTAAATAAATTCTATGCTTAATTACATTTGTTATTATATAATCAAACATTTGAAGTTAGTTCATAATGGCAACATTATTATGATTAATTGTCAATGTTACCGATGTGATTATGTTTACACTGGTGGACGGTTATTGCTTGTGTTACTCGCAAGTTTGATGATATTTTGTTGTTTTCATTTATCAAATTGTATATTTTATGCCGATTTTGGCATGTATATTGTTATCTTTTTATTTTCAATATTTTTTTCTATTATTTTATTTCAATTTTGAGGTTTTCACCATAAAGACCTTAATCCGCAGAAAATTACTAAAATAAAAACTTTATTAATTAATACCAATCACCCACAAATTTCCCACAAAGAAACAAACAGACTAATTGCCTTATTAACACAAGTTTCAACAGTGCCTGTGAACAGAATCAAGCTTGTTTACAGGTTGGCTCGATTAATTTGGCAACCCACTGCACATTTAAAAATAATTATGAATTTTAAGCATTATTTATTTAGGATGTTTATTTAAAATAATCACAGTATATTAGTAAAATTTAACTTAAAATATAAGTTCATGTATAAAACAATTGGAAATAAATATTGTAACTACATATTAATATAATGTATTAGTAATTATAAAGAACTTACGATGCAAAATAAATTTTTTGACTTCTGGTTCAGTCATATTCTCTTTAAAATTGGAATCCATGTAGCCATAAACATATGAACTTCCTGAACCACCCATTGCACATTTCTTTTCAACGCACATACCCCCAAGTGGAATGTTGTAAACCTAAAAAAAAGAAAATTAATTATACTAATATTTTTCAGTCAATATACTCCATAATTTTAATATTTACAAATCACCAAGAATACATAGCATTTAATAAATAATTATATATATCTAAATTTACTTAATGAGATACATAAACATTTGCGACAAAGTGAAAAACTAGTTAAAATAAATTGAAAAAATTGTATAATCTACTTAGATCATATAACAGCTTTAATTCCATAACTAGTTTATGCCAAATAATAATTTGGAGATCAAAGATAAGCACCTGGGTATGGAGTTGGCGGCCCCATCGCCCAGTCATCTGACTGCAATCAGCCACTGATCCTCCAGGTTGGGGGAAACCCAGTATTGGGGGGGTATAGCCCGGTCACCCTTTCTCCTGAGGGGACATGAATATTCAGGAGACCAGTTTTCCCGAGGATACCTCCATCGCTGGGCTAATAGCACGCATGGTAGGAAATACTATTCAAAGTAAACAAAATAGCCTCATTGGAGGCTCCTCGATGCAAGAAATGGCATAAGAGGAAGCAAAAGAAGAATAAAAGCACTGCATTATACTTTTATTATATATACACTTTATTGAAACATTACAATCTGCCACTTTTAGGCAATAAGTAATAGCGCTAAATAGCTATACAATCATTCAATAATAAAAAAAAATATATTGTTACGGGCGCCGGCAGGAAGACGGAAGCAAGAGGATTAGTGGCTTAAATCCGTCGGCGGGAGAAGTTAAAATAGGATTAGGACCGTTCTAGATCGTCTCCTTTTGTCGGCAAAGGATTAAGAAGATTCCAGAATTTTCTGGCCCCTTCGTGTTCTAGAATGTTCGGCCTTGCCTATAAAAAGACTTCCTTCACCTCGAGCCAGTCAGTCTTAGCCTGAGAGTAGACCAGTGAAGATCTGTGATAATAAGTGAGTGTCAGTGTGGTAAACTAGTCAGTGTTGAACCAGCCAGTGTAATAAGTGTGTCAGTGAACTGTAACCATCTCGCGAGTGTAATAAACTGTTTCTGTTTGTTACTGTGTGTCAGTTTGTGATACTTGAAGAATCTTACGGTCGGTGGACTAGTGAACTGTAAGTGTTAATTATTAGTTATAAATTGTAGTGTAATTTTATAATATTCATAGAAACTATTGTAACTAGTTAAGCTATCTAGAATTAGTAATATCTTATATTATTGTAATAATTAAATAGGAGTTAGGCCTAGATTATAATATTTAGAATATTGTCATTATAAATTTATATTAGTTTAATAATTTAATTGTTAATAATTTACTTGTATCCTTGTTTATCAATTTTGTTAATAAATATTAGTATCTTTGATTAAGGAATTGTTTAATTCATTTTAATACCCAGTAGCCCGTAACAAATTGGTGTCAGAAGTGGGGTAATTGTTATTATTTTGCATTTGGTCTTGTATTTTGTAATTATTGGGCTACTGTATGAAGAATGGCTTCTAAAAGTGTTAAATTAATTGATTTAAAAGTTGCGGATTTGAAACGTGAATTGGAGGAACGTGATCTTGATTGTTCCGGAACTAAAAGTGTACTGCAAGAGCGCTTGCATAAATTTTTTGTAGATTTTGGGGAAAATCCAGATGACGTTCTATTTGAAACTGATTTAAGCAAGTTGTCTGCAACTTTTAAAAATGAATTATGTACTGTTAAAAATGAGTTAAGCAATGTAGAAAATAAACTAGGTAATGAATTAAGCAATATAGAAAATAGGCTAGATAATGAATTAGGTACTGTAAAAATTAATTTATTGGATACATTAGTCTAAGTTAGGCACATTAGAGACTAAGTTAATGGAAAATGTAGATAATAAGTTAGCCGATGTAAATAATAAAGTAGCTAATGTAGATAATAAGTTAGCCGATGTAAATGAAAAGGTAGCTAATGTAGAATCTAGGTTAGGAGAAAAATTAAATTCAATTGAAAACGAACTTAGGCTAAGAGTAGAAGCTCTCGAGGGACGTAGGAGCAAACCACCGACGAACGACACCGACCGATCCTCCGACGGTACCCTTCATAGCACCATTACGCCCGCCAATGCTGGGACGCCACCAAATCACAACACCATTCCAGTATTCGACGGAAAGACGCCGTGGGAGGACTACATGACTCTCTTCGAGACTGCGGCTTCGATCCACGGGTGGTCAAAAGAGACCCAAGCTTCAGCGTTGTGCCTGGCCTTGCGTGGAGACGCCTTGGGAGTACTGCAAGGGATGCCCATGACAGAGCGGTCTAACTTCGAGGAACTGGTTAGAAGACTGGAGATGCGTTTCCACCACCGCCACTTGGACCAGCTTTATCGCTCACAGCTGAGAAACAGGATCCAGAAGACCAACGAGACGCTGCAGGAATTTGAAGCGGACATTGCCCGGCTGGTGAGGAATGCCTACCCATCGGTCACCGATGATGTCTACGAGAGCCTGGCTGTCGACAAATTCCTGGATGGACTTAGGGATCCCGAGACGCAACAGGCAGTGAAGCTCACCCGGCCAAAGACTTTGGGAGACGCATTATCTCAGGCCATGGAGTTCGAGGCTGTCAGACAGTCAGTACGGGGCCATGCACGAGTTCGAGCAGCAGAAGCGGAGCCTAATGTGGTCCCTAGCGTCGAAGATATTCTGACAAAGGTTTTGGAGGCTCTAAGGACCCGTAAGAAAGAAATACGCTGTTGGAGCTGCGGCCAACTTGGACACCCTAGAAGCAAGTGTCCATCCAAGAAGCAAGAAAAGCAGCAGGAACGAAGTAGGGTCGATGGGAAAGAACAACTATCAGCCCGTTACGTCAGAGGCCCCAGGAAGACCAGTAGAATTGCGTCATTAGAGAGCAGAACGAACAGCTTCTACGTTGATGGGAAGGTGAACGGGCAGCTGCGAAGTATGCTACTGGATACCGGCGCAACCAAGACAATCTTGAGCTCAAAGACAGTTCCTGCTGAGAAGATCTTGCCAACAATTTGGACATTAAGGACTGTCACAGGAGAGCCAGCCAAGGTCTGCGGGGAGACAGTTGCCTACTTCATCATCGGGGATCAACATCTGAAGCACCGCGCTCTCGTGGCAGATATTGATGAAGATGTCATATTGGGCACGGACTTGATGATTGCATACGGGATCAAGCTGGATATGGCAAGAGGTGTTATGACGCTGGGAGATGAAGAAGTCATCCTTCGGCAGGGAAAGGACCTCTACGCACGAGTGCGCTTACTAGAGGACACCACTTTACCTGCACGGAGCCAAATCATAACGCATGGGACGGTCGAAGGACATCTACCTGAGGGTCAATGTATGCTACTTGAACCTGGAAGGCAAGAAGAATAGGAGATCGGACGAGGTGTAATGGTTGCAAGGTCTCTCATCAAGGTCGGACGTACCACTCCGATTCGGCTAATGAACCTGAACAGCTTCCCAGTAACGCTGAACAAAGGAACACCGGTAGGGGAATGTGCAACCGCTACATCAGTGGTTCGTCAGTTGCAACGTCATCCCACTGAGCTGCGAGGACTGCCGGAAGAACTAACAGGATTTGTGGACGAATCATGCCGGGAACTCTCGCTTGAACAGAGCGAGGAAGTGAAGAAGATGATTATCCGATGGCAGGACGTTTTCGAGATCAGCCCAGGGCCACGGGGTAGAACGGATATCGTCCAGCATAGGATTGACACCGGGGATGCTAAGCCCATCCGACAGGTCCCGCGGAGGCTGCCGTTAGCCAAACGGGAGGACGCCGAGAAGATCATCAAGGAGATGGCAACTGATGGTGTCATTGAGTCTTCGAGTAGCCCCTGGATGTCTCCTGTTGTATTGGTAAAGAAGAAGGACGGCACAACGAGATTCTGCGTAGACTACCGCCTTCTGAACAACGTCACCAAGAAAGGCAGTTATCCGCTCCCCAGGATTGATGATACGCTGGACACCCTGGAGGGATGTGAACTTTTCTCTACCTTGGATCTCCGCAGTGGATATTGGCAGGTTGGATTGAAACCTGAAGATAAAGAGAAGACAGCGTTCTCGATTGGGACTGGACTCTGGCAATTTACAGTGATGCCATTCGGGCTTTGCAATGCTCCTGCAACATTTGAGAGACTGATGGAGAGCGTGCTAAGAGGTCTCTCTTGGGAAATTTGCCTGGTATACCTAGATGACATCATTGTGCTGGGAAAGTCCTTCGCTCACCATCTGAAGAATCTGGAGAAGGTCTTCGAACGACTGCGTGCAGCGAACCTCAAACTGAACCCGAAGAAGTGTCATCTCTTCCGAAGGCAAGTCAACTATCTGGGGCATGTTGTGTCAGACAACAGAGTGGCCGTTGACCCAGAGAAGATTGCAGCGATCACCGACTGGCCAGTACCTCGAGGTAAGCACCAACTAAGAAGTTTTCTCGGCCTCTGCACCTACTACAGGAGGTACGTGAAAGGATTTGCAAACATTGCAAAACCTCTTACCAGGCTCACCGAGGAAAAACGGACTTTCCTTTGGGATCACGAGTGTCAGGCATCCTTTGAGGAGTTGAAGAAGAAATTGAGTAGTGCTCCTATTCTGAGCTATCCCCGTCCCGAGGGCAAGTTCATACTTGACACAGACGCCAGCAACACCGCTATTGGGAGCGTCCTCTCTCAGCTCCAAGATGGAGAAGAAAGGGTCATTGGATATTTCAGTAAAGCGCTCTCAGCTCCGGAACGCAACTACTGTGTCACAAGGAAGGAGCTTCTGGCAGTGGTGAAATCTATAGAGCATTTTCACAAATATCTGTACGGCAGAAGGTTCCTCCTGAGAACGGACCACGCGGCTCTAATGTGGCTGCTAAGATTCAAGTCACCAGAGGGACAAGTGGCGAGGTGGATCGAGCGCCTTCAAGAATATGACTTCGAATCTGCTCATCGTGCTGGAACGAGTCACAGAAATGCGGATGCGCTCTCTAGGAGACCTCGTGACGAAGAATGCGGGCATAGTTCTCGACAAGAAGAGAAGCAGGCAGCAGTGTTGAGGACAACGGTGGTCATAGACAGTTGGCAGGAGGCAGAGGTGTCAAAGGAGCAGGACAAGGACCCGGACTTGAAACAAATGAAGCAGTGGAAACTATCAGGGCAAGGAAGACCAACCTGGCAGGATGTTGCTCCAATGTCGAAGAATGTAAAGACTTACTGGGCCCAATGGGACTCCCTTCTAGTGGAAAACGGGCTGCTGAAACGGGCATTGGAGAACACGGAAGGAGATCAGCGCAGGCTACAGCTCATCGTTCCAAAGAGTAAAGTGCTCGAAGTACTCAGGGAACTTCATGACGGAGTATCTGGCGGCCACCTTGGAGTTCACCGTACGTTGGAAAAGGTACGTGAACGCTTTTACTGGGCAAACCTTAAGGACGATGTGTTGGACTGGTGCAGGCGTTGTGCGACTTGTGCGGCTTCTAACGGAGGAAGTACAACGTGGGAGCACCGTTTGAGAGAATAGCAATTGACATCGCTGGCCCTTTTCCTGTGACGGATGAAGGTAACCGGTATATTCTCGTGGCCATGGACTACTTTTCCAAGTGGGTGGAAGCTTACGCCCTTCCGAATCAGGAGGCAGTCACGGTTGCGGACGTACTGGTGAAGCAGCTCGTCAGTAGGTTTGGAGTACCCATGGAACTTCACTCTGACCAGGGACGAAACTTCGAGTCTGCAGTCTTCTCCGGGATGTGCGAAGCACTGGGAATACGGAAGACCAGGACGACACCTCTTCACCCTCAATCCGATGGCATGGTGGAGCGCATGAACAGGACTATGGGTCGATATTTGTCCAAAGTGGTCTCCGACCATCAGCGAGACTGGGACCAGTATCTTCACCTGTTCCTGCTGGCCTACCGCAGTTCAGTCAGTGAGGCAACGGGGCAGACTCCCGCAAATGTGGTATTCGGCAGAGAACTTCGGTTGCCTTGTGATCTGAAATTCGGTTTCAAGCCTGATGAGGAAATTGCCGGAAAGGAGTACGTCTCGGATCTACGGAAGCGACTGGATAATATCCACGAGAAGGTTCGCACAAACATCCAGGGAGCCAGTGACAGAATGAAGGAGCGTTACTACATCAGGGCTGAGAAGGGTGGCTACCAACCTGGAGACTTGGTTTGGCTACATGATCCTCGAAGAAGGCGAGGCTACTCACCTAAACTTCAGAACTCCTGGGACGGCCGTTTGAGATCGTCAAGAGGATCAATGACGTCATATATAGGATCAGGAAGCAGCCTAAAGGAAAACCCAAGGTAGTCCATTTCAATAGACTGGCCCCGTACAAAGGAGACCACGGCCCGAAAGAAGACCAGCAGGTCAGGTACCTAAACAACGTCAAGACAAATAACTCAGTTGCTCATACTAAAGTACCAGGGACCCGTGGAGTAACTCAGGTAATCTACAGGGATATCTTCTCGTTACCAGTGGAGTATTCTCTGGCCCATTGCGTTGCCGAAGATCTGAGGACTTCTCGAGGGATTGCAACGGTCTTCAGGAAGAAGTTCGGCGGAACTGAGGAGCTGGAACACCAAGGACCAAGTGTCGGGAAGGCACTCCTCCAGCCGCACGAAGGACGACACCTGTTTTACTTGGTTACCAAGCTTGCCACTGATCAGAAGCCGACATATGACGCACTGCGGCGAAGCCTCGACGACCTTCGGAGTAAGCTTCTGAGACTGCGTGTCACTAAGCTCGCTATTCCGAAGTTGGGCTGTGGATACGACGGCTTGGAGTGGAAGATTGTCAGGGACATGATCGAATAGACATTCGCCAACTCTGGAGTTGCCATATTGGTGTGCACGTTCAACCCCTGGAAAGAAAGTACGTCTCCATCAGTAGAAGCTCAGAAATGCCCGATTTCTCCGGACTTGCTCTGGGGCAGAGCACTTTTAAGGAGGGGGCAGTGTTACGGGCGCCGGCAGGAAGACGGAAGCAAGAGGATTAGTGGCTTAAATCCGTCGGCGGGAGGAGTTAAAATAGGA
Source organism: Arma custos (assembly GCA_037127475.1). Lineage (NCBI taxonomy): Eukaryota > Metazoa > Arthropoda > Insecta > Hemiptera > Pentatomidae > Arma > Arma custos. The sequence continues at coordinate 78,218,298 of CM073764.1, forward strand.
TTAGGACCGTTCTAGATCGTCTCCTCTTGTCGGCAAAGGATTGAGAAGATTCCAGAATTTTCTGGCCCCTTCGTCTTCTAGAATGTTCGGCCTTGCCTATAAAAAGACTTCCTTCACCTCGAGCCAGTCAGTCTTAGCCTGAGAGTAGACCAGTGAAGATCTGTGATAATAAGTGAGTGTCAGTGTGGTAAACTAGTCAGTGTTGAACCGGCCAGTGTAATAAGTGTGTCAGTGAACTGTAACCGTCTCGCGAGTGTAATAAACTGTTTCTGTTTGTTACTGTGTGTCAGTTTGTGATACTTGAAGAATCTTACGGTCGGTGGACTAGTGAACTGTAAGTGTTAATTATTAGTTATAAATTGTAGTGTAATTTTATAATATTCATAGAAACTATTGTAACTAGTTAAGCTACCTAGAATTAGTAATATCTTATATTATTGTAATAATTAAATAGGAGTTAGGCCTAGATTATAATATTTAGAATATTGTCATTATAGAATTTATATTAGTTTAATAATTTAATTGTTAATAATTTACTTGTATCCTTGTTTATCAATTTTGTTAATAAATATTAGTATCTTTGATTAAGGAATTGTTTAATTCATTTTAATACCCAGTAGCCCGTAACAATATACATGCTGATGATAAAAACAAAATAAATACTTGCGAAAATTATAATAAAAATAAAATAATTTCTCACATTCATACCATAATAACAATTTGCCTGGGGTCCCCGAACTAAGCTCCTTCCCCAGGAAAGGGGTGAGAGTAAGAGTGAAATTAAGAGTCCGGAAGACCCCTGTGACCTTTCCCAGCCGTGTCATTCGTCTTATGGAAGCTAGTTAAGGGCACATCACACACACACAAGTCGTGAGTGGAGAATCTGGCCGGCGCAAGTACTCTAAATAACATTATTACAACAGGTCTCGGGGCCATTGACGTTTTAGATGGCAGGGTGGGTTATATGGATGAGTGGAACAGGATAGTGACTGAGCCAGGGGATTGGGATGACAGGCAAGGTTTTGATAAGAGTTTGAAAATTTAGTAGGGATGAGGTCAAGGACAAAAGGAATGTTGAGATCATTATGGAGGGTTTTATTGGAGACATAGTAAGGAGAATTGACAATAGTTCTCAGGACTTTGGATTGAATACCTCTGATATTTGAGTTTTTTGCGGTCCCCCACAGTTCCAGTCCATAGGTCCAAATGGTCTTGTGAATTAGAAGTTTATTATCTATTGAAAGATGGGAGGTCCTACATGGTAATCTGTATAATTTCTGGAGTAGTTGGCTCTAATGCTGATGGACCTTGCGTCAACTTTTTTTTTTGGTGGGGGGAATATTAATAAGGAAACTAATGAAAGGTTAAAAGTTTTTGTGACTTAACTCGGAGAAAGGATGGCCTGATACCTTAATTTGAATAAGTTTTTTTTTTTTTTTTCAGTAACAAGTTTTAACTCTTAATTTATTTAATTTTTAATATTTTCCAAAAATACAAATTATCGTGAGCTTTAGTTGGAAAAGAGAATGTAATAATGGGGAATGAGTAGATTTCTGTAGTCATTTCATCAAGAAATTAAAGTTTCAACTAACATTTTGAAGTATAGATGATCTTTGTTTGATAAATGTTCTTTTCCAGATGCTTTATTATCTTTTCCATGCTAAAGCTCACAATAACTTGAATTTTTGAAAAATATTAAAAGGGGAACGAATGAAAGCAACAACCTGACTCAACTCAAAGCAACAACCTGCGGAATAATTACCGTAACTTCTATTAAAATGTACATAAATTGTAAGTTAATGGGTACTTACCTGACCTCCTTTAACTTTATCATAGCCTGCAACAATTATACCAGCAGTTAGTTGTTCTCTATGATTGTAACATAGTTCTTGGAAAAGTGCAGCTGCAGTAGCAACAGAGGGCTCCTTACCAGTTTCAGCTCTACAAGGAGATAGTAAAACTATATATAAAAATATTAATAAAACTAAAATTATAGAGAACAATAATTATTATAGATACTTTTGAAAAGCAAGATGATATGCAACAATATCAGTTATTGCTTGAGTATCAGCAGCACTACCAGAGCGACAACAGTAGATATTATCTGTGATTTTGGATAATTTGTCAGCCACCCTATTGGTAATAAAAACACCAGATGATGTCCTGGAATCAGCACCAAGGGCAACTCCACCGTCGAAAACACAGGCAATAATAGATGTCTAAGCAAAAGAGTAGTTGGGTCAAAAATCAGAAAAAATTGAAATAAATAAAACTAATCAAAATAAATACTAACTCCTGTGCTTAATTCGTCTTGGGAAGAGGAAGGGGCTCCATATTTATCCCAAGCTTCAACACACATAGTAGCCATTTCACAAATTTGATAACGTAAACTCTCGACAAACCAAAATTGAACAATCTAATGTTACTCAGCGGTTACGATGGGAGGTTATGTTTGCGGTTTCTTATAAATATATTGTGCAAGTTCATTGCAACTTTAGAGGCATTTGATAAGTTAGTGAGTTATGTTTTTTTACTGCCATAAATAATGTTTTATTTCTTTTTTTAAGAACTACTGTAATACAATACCATTAATAAAATAAGATTTTATTAAGACAAGATAACAATCGATTAACAAGGCAGTTCATTCGATTGTTATACAATATGGATTATTTTGTGGAAGGATGGCCTTTGTTTGGATAATAGAAATCAAATGTTCTTAATGTGAACCGATAATTGCTAAAACCATAGTCTTAATTGCTTTGGTTGATAGAAATAATGCGATCTATAAATCATGTTTTCGATGACACTGATTGCTTGTTGAGGAATTTACGTAATGGCATAGAACTAGTTAGTAACAGTACTAATTTATTATTATCTGTTAATACATCTTTTATTTTATTCTGTTTGTATCTAGTAATTTTAATAGATTGTTTTTTTATCTCCAAATAAACCTCTCACTTCCATCTTTCAGGCACTTAATTGTTTTTAGCTTCAGATGTTTATTTTGTTTTTTTGAATAATCCAGACTTTGACAGCTAGAAGGTATTTTTTTTTTTTTAGTTGATTTATGTTTGGTTGAATTTTGTTGTTTTATGTTGCTTCGCGATTTGTTCCTCAATTTAAATTTCAACATTATTAAAAGGTTGCTGGAGCAGAAGATAAAGGAATCAGAAGTAATAGCCCTGTCATACGAGCGATAAGTGAAATTCTAGCATATGGTTTAAAAAAAGAAAATGTGGGTTATTGGCATATAGTGCGAGAGTTGTCACATTCGAGTACAAGATATTCTCTTGCAAGAGCTCTTAAACATGTTCATAATCCTAAGGATAGAGGTGAGAACATTAATTATTTATTTTAATCGATTCTCTGAATTTGATGATTTAAAAGTGTTTTCTGAGATAGGTTGTTTCTTATTCCTAATAACTTTATTTATAAAGTAGTGTATTAGTCGGCAGATATATCTAATTAGATAAATTTTGTAGAGAACCATGTTCTTAGTATGTACTAATAGATAATTTTTATATTTTTTCACCTATACCTCACTTACTGTAGTAGCCTTTAGCTTGACTGTCTCCAATTTGGGAGGTATAAAGTTATAATAGTCCATTCAGAGGGTAGAGCTTAATGCACTTAGTTATTAGACTCTTACAACAATACCTCTTTTTTCTAATTTCCAGTCAGAACACTATATATAGTCAATAAAAATCTTCGATGTTCCAACGCCTACATATGTCATTAAGGTTATATCCTTCTTCTTTTTTTTTTTTTTAATGTAACTCAACTTAGTTGTAAAAGATGCTACAATTCAAACTATCTATTTGTTCATGTTTTTAAACTTAAACTAATCTAGGTTGTCTATATACCAGAAAATATCCTTTTGTTATTGTTGGTAATTACTCCTCAGGCTGTCGTTTCGATTTGAGTCACAATAAGTTTTAACTGTTTTTTTTCTTTTCATTTTTAATATTTTTGGAAAATGCATCGTGAGCTTTAGTATGGAAAAGAGAATGTAATTAATGAAAAATGAATGAAATTTATATACTTCCATAATCACTTCATCGAGAAACATTTTAACAGACATATATCATCCATACTTCGATATGTTTGTGTAAACTTTTATTTCTTGATGAAATGATTATCGAACTCTACTTATGACCCATAATTACATTCTCTTTTCCCTATTAAAGCTCATGATAACTTGTATTTTGGGAAAACTTGTATTTAAATAAACAGTTGAAACTTGTAACTCAACTTAAAGCAACTACATACAAAACAAATACCGAAATAAATAACATTGTATGAACCAGTGCAAATTATTGGAATAATGGAAAACCAATCATATTGTATAAGATTTGTAGAGAGAGAAGACTTCTTTTTGAGAAGGATCTATTTATTTTATTATACAGTAATTCTTTGGTATAAAACCTCAAAAAAATTAGTGAAATGAAAAATTTAATTTGCTAACCAACAAGGGAAGTGTATAGTGGGATTGTCATTAGTGCTGATCCGAACTTTTGAGTGATTCTTCATAGAAAAAAATTTGACACTTTATTCAACAATTTTGCCTATATTTATGGGTCTAATGGGATCTATAATTAAAATAACATATTTCAACTACTTTATATGATACATCTTTAGTAAAAAGTATGAAATAGGGATGGTTTTACCTGGGAGACATTTAATTAGTAAAAAAAATTCAAGTTTTTCAGGAATGTAATACTTTTTTTATGACAAATGAAAGATTATTTTTTTCAAAACAATGATATACGTTTTTTTTTTCTAACCATCTAACGTTTCCCATTGATAATTTACATCGTGTTGTGATTTTGGTGACAGTAGCATATTTCCATAGAGCTCCTTTGATGATTCCTTTGAAATTACACCAAACAGATAGTATCACTTTTTTTGAAATTATTATTGTCAGGTTTCGAAGTGCTTTGAGCTGGCTCATTTTTTTTTTTTTAATTCCATGATCTCTTATGTTTAACATTGTTTTAGATAACCCATTTTTCATCCCTAGTGATGATGTATTTCAAAAGTAGGTTGGATTCTTGATATTTAATAAGCTCCCAGATTATACTGAAGCATTTTAAATGATCATGAATGGTCTAATTCTACAAATTTAAGCTCTCAGCTATTTGACTGAAACTGTTATTCATTGGTTTGCATCAATGAATGTCTTGCCTTTATGGTATCGTCAGCTTCAACTGGTTTTCCAGAACATGATGCATCTTCAACAGCAAAATTGCTCGAATGAAATTGCAGAAAACCAGTTTTGTTACTGGTGTACTGTAATTACATCTTCTCCATACACATTAGATAATTTTTTTCTTGTATCTTTAGGATTTTTACCTTTTCGATAGAAAAAAAAGTAAGATAAGTCAAAAATATTGTTTTTCACTTTCCATATTTGGTAATGTACCAAAACAAAACTACTGTATTGACTCAATCAAACTTTCTCACAAGTAAGCCTTGCTATGTGAGCTGTCAAAATGTGTAATGCTTAAGCTATTTGAGTATGAAGTTGAATGTGACAAAAAATTATTTTATTTTTTCCAGTTTATTTATTTTTGCCTAATTTTTTACATGTAGGCAAAATATTATTTTTAATAAATAAATTTTGTATTTAAAAATTATATTCCGATTAAATTAATTATTAAGTAAAATTAAATACAGGTAATAAGTAAAATTTAAAACAAAGTGTACAATTTTGGAACACTCTTTATTTTTGTGGATCTTTATTTTTCAAACTTGAAATATTTAATGAAGCAGTATCAACCTTTCTCAAGCCCTTGTATAAAACAACTATATATCTAACTTCTTCTAGATTGAATAACCCAAGAGTTTTTGTGAAAATCAGCATCAAAGATGTTGTGTGCTTCCCCTATTAGTTAAACTGGTTGTTTTACTGTTAAATATATTTCAACAGTTGTCATATTTATTATTGTTGTTATAGTGCAATATTAATACAGGTTGAACTTTAAATACTGTGTGTTTCCAGTCAAGTATTAATACTGTTATTTAATTTAAATTAAATATACATACTTTCCTGATTCCTGGAAATCATCCATAGTTAAGATGATGCCAAACATTTACTGGAAAAAAGCTCTAAGCTCCCAATTAATTACAAAAGACTCATTTACATGACAGTTATCAGACCTATTTGGACATACGGAGTTGAACTTTGGGGCTCTACTAAACTATCCAATCATCTCGTATCCAACCTTACTATCCAAAATCCTTCGTAAAATCCTCAATGCTCCTTATGTCACAAATAAACTCATCCATCATGATCTTAATATCCCATATTTTGCTGATTTGGCCCAAACTAGATACCTATCCTTCCACGAAAAGCTCCATACCAGGTCTGCAAGTTTAAAATGTCGTTTTAATTCCAATAGAATGCGCTCTTAGCCTATTGAAGGATTTGCTTATCTCTAAACGCTATTTTGTTTGTTAGTCATTTGTTTACAAAAGTCAGTTGTTTTTAAGTCGTTTACGTGGACGTATCATACCTTTCTTTGGTGTTAAAAATGTCTAATTTTAAGCCAAATAAAGAGCATTTGCGGCATGTCATGATTTTCTTATTCAATCAAAAGAAAAAGGCATCTGAATGTCATCGAATTCTTGTTGAGACTTATGGCGATCTTGCTCCAACCATCAAGACATGTGAACGTTGGTTTCAAAGTTTCAAACGTGGTGATTTTGATGTTACTGATAAAAAACGAGAAAATCGACCAAAAAAGTTTGAGGACGTCGAATTGCAATCTTTATTAGACGAAGACAATACCCAAACCCAACAAATGATGGCAGAACAGTTGAATGTCACTAGACAAGCCATTTCCGATCGCCTGAGAGCTATGGGAAAAATTCAAAAGGTTGGAAAATGGGTTCCACATGAAATGGACGAACGACAGATGGAAAAACGAAAAATTGTGTGCGAAATGCTGCTTTTACGCCACGAAAGAAAGGGTTTTTTGCATCGAGTTGTAACTGGCGATGAAAAATGGATTTATTTTCAGAATCCCAAACGAATAAAATCATGGGTAACGCCAGGACAACCATCCACATCGAGTGCAAGACCGGATCGTTTTGGGAAGAAGACAATGCTGTGTGTGTTGTGGGATCAGAAGGGAGTAGTCTACTACGAGCTTCTCAAACCCGGCGAAACAGTCAATACCGACCGCTACCGACAACAAATGATCAATTTGAGTCACGCATTGATCGAAAAACGCCCAGAATGGGCTCACAGGCACGCCAAAGTCATTCTTCAGCATGATAACGCTCCTGCACATTCAGCCAGATTGACTAAGGAAACGATTTCTTCGCTTGGTTGGGAACTCCTACCCCACCCGCCGTATTCACCTGACCTGGCGCCTTCTGATTATCACCTATTCTCATCGATGGGACACTCATTGGCTGAGCAACACTTTAACAATTTGGAGGATGTAAGAAAATGGCTCGATGAATGGATTTCAAATAAAGATGAAGCATTCTTTTGGAATGGTATCCATAAATTGCCCGAGAGATGGACAAAATGTGTAGAAAGCGAGGGCCAGTACTTTGAATAAAATATATTATACTTTTTTTTGTAAATTAAATTATATTTTAAGAAATAAACGACATTTTAAACTTGCAGACCTGGTACACACTTGAATCCGCTAGTCTCTCAACTTGCTTCCTATACTATTCCTGATAACCCTCTGCGGGCGTCTGAAAAGAAGATGGCCTTGAGATCTTCTATTATAAAACTATATTGGAGTGCTATCAATGGGTAGTTTCTCCACAAGTATTTTTTTAGTTTAATGTCCTTATTCATACAGCAGATTTACTTGTTGTAGTATTATTACAGTTGTAAATATCAATAAATTAATCTAAAAAAAAATTAAATATTACTTTAATTGTTTTTATAAAGTTATTTTATTATAAAACCAATTGAAAATCATTAATTATACTATGAAACTAATGATATTTAATGGTAATATTTCTTTTGGAAAGAAAAACCTATTCACAAAAGAACATTAAAATATTGAAAATACAATACTCATTTAATTGAGCGTCTAGAAATTAAAACAATAGTCTGGGGCTGTTGCAGAGAAATGTCACTTTTATCTCTATATTTATTTCTATTTTAAATTATGTTCTTGAAGATAAGCTAAAAAAAATAGGCTAACCAAACCGGTGCTTTCCAGCAAAACTTTTTTATTTTTGAACTAACTCATCTCAAGAAGAATTTATTTCTAGAATTAAAAAAAAATTAAAGAATTTAACTCATGAAATAGATGTTTTACTAGTAAATCTTAAAATAGGAAAGGTTTTATTAGGAAGTGTCCTATTATAATTATAATTAAAAGGCTGGAATAAGATCTAGAAATTTAGCTCCATTGAATTTAGAAGTGATAAAGATTTGAAAAACAGTCATAGAATAAAAGTTGAATGTCATTTTAACTTCAATAGGGCTGCCATGGTTGAAAGCTGTCATTTCCTTATGAGGTACAGTGGAACCCCGTTATAATGACCTGTTTGGGACTTGGGGTGAGGTCGGTCCCATGAAAAGGTCGGATTAAGTCGGACAGACTCATAAAGAAGTCCTTGGCCTGCTCAACAGCTCTTCCCCAATCGTCCCGATCGCCTGCTCGAGTGATGGAGACCTTGCTCAGCCTCAGATCCTCACAGACGGCATCCTTCCATCTAGCTTTGGGCCTTCCTCAAAGTCTTACTCCATCCGGATTTCCTGTATACAGCTTTTTAGGTGTCCTTTCTTTCTCCATCCTATATAAGTGGCCCAGCCACTTAATGCGTTGAATCCTGACGAAGCTCGATATCGTTAGGTCTCCATATAACTCACTCAGCTCCTTGTTCCTTCTGATCCTGAGTTGGTCGTTTTCTCGCACTGGGCCGAATATTTGCCGTAGGACTCTTCTTTCGAATCTATTCAGCTTTTCCACACTGGATTTATTCAGTGTGAGGGTTTCACCAGCATATGTCGCTGCTGGCCTAATGATGGTTCTATATATCATCAGCTTGGACTTTAGGCTAAGGAGCTTACTTCTCAGGAGCTTTGAGATCCCAAAACATGCTTTATTAGCTGATACTATCCTGGCTCTAACTTCTTTCTCCTCATCCAAATTCTCATTTATACGACTTCCTAAATACTGGAAACTTGATACGCGTTGGAAAGTGTATTTTGTTTTTATATTCTTTATTACCATGACCTTGGTTTTCTCCTCATTCACATGTAACCCCATTTTTCCAGCTTCCACTTCCAGCCTCTCAAAAGCTTCTTTTAAGAGAATCAGCGATCTTCTTACTAATACAAGGTCATCAGCATATGCAAGAATACCCAGACTCCGGTTAAAGATTGTTCCCTCCATCAGTAATCCTGCCCTTTTAATGACACTTTGCATTACAATATTGAAGAGTAGAGGTGCCAGCGAGTCTCCTTGCCTAAGTCCTGTACTAATCTTAAATTTTTCTGTGGTTGAGCCATTTACCCTTACGCTGCAAACTGTGTTTTCCATCGTACTCATTACCAAGCGCACCAATTTGGATTGAATTTTCATTTCGCTCATAGCTCCGAAGAGCTCACACCTGGATATTGTATCATAAGCCATCCTGAAATCTATGAACAGCATCCACAATGTATTGTTAAACTCCTTCATTATCTAAAAAATTAGAATACAAAACATCAATTTATTTAGTATAAATGAAACAGAAAAATTAAACATTTAAATACATAAATAGGTGCGTATGTAAACAAAATATACACAATGAAAAAAGAAAAAAAACACATTTACGATGACTAATACATACATAATGCCTAGATTGATTTTAAAATTACCAAAAACTATCAATTTTTGTTTGTTTAACACAAGAGCGCCTTTTCATGGAGGCATAATTCCTCCATTTTTTCAAAAAAATTATATCAACTGGTTTTGTGACGGTTTGTTGTTCAGCATATCGAAGAGCTGTCTCGAAAGCGTCGACTGCCTCTGAATGGTTGATTTTTCGGCTGCAGGCTGGAGTGTCCGCATTGTCCTCATCATCGTCGTCTTCTTCATTTTCTACAGCTGAAACCGTTTAGATAAGTTCATCATCAGTCAGAGCCTTGTATGCTGTTTAGCCATTCCTCAATCTCACGTTGGTCAGGTGTTTCAATGGAAGAGCTACTGTTTAAATATTCCCAATCGTGCATGAACTGAACCACGGAATGCTCGTTCTCTTGAACCTCCGCGCTTTGATCGTCATTGATGTTCCGGCAGAGTTTTTCCAATGTTGATGGCGGAAGCTCTTCCCAAGCTGCAGCTAACATATAAATTACATCTTTAATGTTAATGGATTTTACGGCTTCCATGAGACTAAAATCTGTTGCTATTTTCTCAATCAAGGAGCTCATGAATTTTGATCAGTACCGTCTTTTGAGTGATTCGATCACTCCTTGGTCCATTGGTTGGATCAAGGGAGTTACATTTGGAGGTAAAAAAATGGTTCTTACCTCATTTTTCTTGAGGTCTGTGGGATGCGAAGGAGCATTATCGAGAAGTATGTAGAATGGCTTTTTGGGATAGATTTTTATTTTTTAAGTAGTTTGCTACTTCTGGCACAAAGACATTATTGAACCACTCGGAAAATAATTCACGATCCATCCATGCCGACTTTTGAGCTCGATAGTGGACAGGTAGAGCAGATAAATTGCTGATATTTTTGAAAGCTCGTGGCTTGCGAGATTTGCCAATGACAAAAAGGGGCAATTTATGAGTTCCTGATCCATTACTACATAAAGCTAGGGTCAGCCTTTCTTTTGCTAGTTTATAACCTACAATGTTTTTATTTTTTTTTGCAGCTAGAGTTTTATTGGGCAACATTTTAAAATTTAAGCCTGTCTCATCTAAATTATATACCTGCTCTGTTGACAATATTTCGTTTACTAAGATGTTCCTGAATAAATCGATGAATGCTGTCGCAGCTTCTTGGTCGGCAGATAATTTTTCACCGCTGATAGTAAACTGTTGAATGCCATGCCTTTTTTTCCACCTATGCAACCAGCCCTCACTCGCGTGAAAATCTTCTGCATTAAGTGATGAATGTAACGATGTAGCTTTGGCTTTGATGTGAGGGCCTCAAAGGGGAGTTCCTTTCTCTCTTTCTTGGCAAAACCATAACCAAACCGCTTCATCCAATACTTCCGATGCAGGTTTTCTAAGTCTTTTTTTATTTGTTGGGTCATCTGACAATGCACTAAATGAAATTAATTGGTCCCGATTTTTTTTCCAGTCCTTCACAGTAGTAACGCCAACTCCTAAATCACTAGCTACTTTGATAAGTCGCTCACCCTTTTCGATTTTTTCAAGGGCCTCAAGTTTTTCCGCAATAGTACAAGACTTCCTTTTTTTAGACATCAGAATGCTTTGATGTTAACACTGTGGAAGATAAGATTGAACTGATTTTTCAAACAACAAGGAGAGAGAAGTGAATCATCTTTCCAGAAAAATAGTTACAAAGTACAGAGGAAACGTCGTATGTAAACAAGGGGTTTTCTTCTCAGAAATAGTCGGTTTATGCGAGGAGCAATGTTTCAGAAGGTCGGACTATTAAGAGGGATTCTATTCGAAAAAAGGGTCGGTTTATCGGGGGTCGTTATAACGGGATTCCACTGTAGTATATTATAAGTGAAAAAGTATCAGGTGTGTTTAAGACATAAAAATTCTAGCTTTATCTAAATTAATAAATGGATGGAATCATGACAAAAATGGGTAGGGCTATAATTGTAGTCAAGGTATCATTACAATTTAAGCATAATAATCATTCAGATGTAGGTCTTACCGATTTTCTTGTGTGTCTGCCATTTTTAATTTAATTTTAAGTTTCATTCACAATCATAAAACATTGTTTTTTTAAGTATCATTTTGTAGTTATAAATCATTAACTGGAAAAAGTGTTTGATGGCCACCTTTGTATTTTGGAAGCTTTATACTGATAGTTTTAGAGTGAAGTTGCTGTGCTGAGATCAACTTGTTAACTATTACAGGCTCTGTGGGACCCTTCTAGGGCTCACCCACCCTCTACAAAGTGGTTACTCTTAATCGGGGAGAGAAACCTTGGTGGTTGAGTGTGGTAATAGCCCAATCACCTCCCTGCACAGCTGTTAGCTTAGAAATAGTACCAGCATTTACTGAACCTTAACCCAAGAACCTTCATTGGTTGTAGTAGTACACATTTATTATTATTTTTTATGGTGTTAGGATCCTATTTTTTTAGCTCATCTTCAAGGACTTATTTAATATAATATAATTAAATGATAACTTTAAAAATAGATATTATTTTGTAAAAACTTGATTAAATTGTAAAAAAAGAGAATATTTGCATAAAATTAGTCACATTTTAAACTTAATGGGCATGAATTTTTTTTTGTGGGATACTTTTCTTAGGTAATTTGTGTCTCTCTTTACCAAATTTTTAAGTGCTTTACTGTATTTTATTAATTTATTTACTACAAAAAAGTAATAAATGTTACTTATTATTAAACAGACTGACATTATATTTATTCTAGGTGAATTTTGGATCTACTACACTTTGATAGAAGGCTCCCTCGAAAGTTACATTACAGTATTATGTGAAGATAAAACTTTACTTTCTCAGCACTATTGTGAAACAGCTCTCCTCAGATTGCCTTGTGCTTCTGCCTCGTTTGTTATATTAGTTGCTGCCCTGTGCCAACTCAGTTTATTTCCTTTGGTAATTGTTTTATTCTTATTTACAACAATTGTGGGTACTAGTATGTTTTAAGGCCTGTTGACATCAGCGCGCTCAGGTGTCACTTTTATTAACCATCTCCTACTGTTATTGTAACCTTTCTTAGTCCATTGTTGTTGTTTGTGTCAAGTGAACGTGGATGTGTTTTCATATTATTTTGACAATATTAGTTGGATTTTAATGAAGATTTTTCGGTACTGATGAAAAGTCAGCTCTCCTATTTCTTCAAGAGGAACTGACTTCCATAAAGTCTTGTGACGAACAGCTTAACATATCTCATTCAACAGTGATTGATTATTCCAATTATATGAGAGAAGTGTGTGCTTTTAAATTAAAGAGAAGTTCAACAACTATTGGAGGTCCAGTGATGTATTTAGAAATTGACGTAAGTCTACATAGTAGAAGGAAAAACAGCACAGGACGAATTTTGCCTCAGCAGTGAATATTTGGAGGAATATGTAGAGAAACAAAAGTGTGTTTCATAGTTAAAGGTTCTGAAGATATTTTTGTTTTTAATTAACATTGCTTGTAATAAATGTTTCATTGTTTCTTGACATGTTTCTCATATTATCATATTTTAAAGAGAAATGATGATATCTAACTAAAGTATTATATTTTTTTATAAATATTTTATTATATTTTTTATGCCTGGACAAATCTTTTCTCCTTAAAAGAAAAATAGATAACAATTAAAACAATTAACAAAAAAATATAATATTTTAGTTAGATATTCTTCTTTTTAATGAACATTGCTTCTAATAAATGTTTCATTTTTCTAGTTTTATTTTGTCTTCACATGTTTCTCATTTATTTCATTTCCTAAAAATCTGTTCTATGATAATGAAAGGCAATACTATTTGAAATAAATTGTAGGCAGCATAACCTTACATGGTCCAAATAGTTGAGGTAAGTGACACCTGAGCGTGCTGTTGTCAACAGGCCCTAAAACATACTTTATGTGTTATATTTCACTTATCGGAAGGTCTCCTCAATAGCACTTTAAAAATGTGATAGACTAGATATCTTATCTGGTCTACTCTGGTAAAAGGTATACCCTGTGTTATGGCTGCTCAATTTGTAATTACAAATGATAGTATGTTCATATTTAATATTTTTTTGTATTGAATTAATTAATAATTTAATTTTTTTTAATTCATTAAAATAAATTAATTGCAACAATGTAATAGTTTGTATTTTTTTTTTTTGTATAATAGTGAAGTAGCCGGAAACAGCTGTTGTGCATCTTTGTTTTTTAACAAAAGTAACTAACTCATTATTGTGGTCTCATAAAGCGACCTGTCCGGTCCTTACCTACATCACCCTGGTTTGCACAACTTCTTTAAATGCAAACTTTTTTTTTTTATGCATTTATAATAAATAATTTCATATTAGTAATTAAGTATTAATTTATTGCAAATGGACCATATCACACACTCACACACACACACACATATATATATGTATATATATATACATGTGTGATAAATAAATATATTATATATTTACTTATCATCATAAATCCTTTTTTATTAAAATTTGTTTGTTAGACTTAGAAATTTCCCAGAAATTATTTCCTTTTTTTAAAACTGTTTATTAATAAATTTATTTATGATTCAGGATTCAGTTACAAAAGTGGGTCTTAGCCTTGTGTTGTTTACTGAAGACATAGATTCTAATTTAAGTTCACCAAGTCAAGATTCCGGAATAGGGGACACTGGAAGATCACAGGTACTCGAGGTTTAATTCCTAATGTACTTTTCAATATTTATTTGGTTAATACATATACATTTTATATATGGAAGTGTATTTTTATTTATATCAGTTCGTGCTTTTTCCAGGAAGATGTTTCTTTTTTCTCCAGTAGTCGTTCTGACAGCCCAAGTAGTAATTGTACGCCACCTTTGCCAAATATTGAGCAAATCCAACCTCCACGTTCAACGGAATTACCCAGTGTAAGGCTGAGGAAGCGGGTATCTTGGCACGAAACGGTTTCAGATTCAAAGGAGAGACCGATTTGGGAAAGGAGGTATACAATTATTCTTTATTTCTCAACAGACTGTTTTAAAGTATCCCCATAAAATATATTGATAATTTCAGTGCAATCTATAATCTTATTTCTATTGTGGAAACAGTTGAATTTCCTTGTATTGTATTAAAATTTATCCAGAAGTTTGGTTTATTGTGCATGTGAAATTGTAATAATAAATGCTATTTACATGCCTGTATGATATTCAACAAATTTGATCAAAAACTTAAATAAAGAATTTAATGATAACATCAGAATAAAAGTTTAATTATACTATATTTATGTAAATCTTTTCTTTTCACATTAAGTTAATAATTCACTGATCGTTGATTAATTATTTAAGTTTACTGAATTTAAATATATACATTATTGAAACTATATTAATTTTTAAAGAAATGTTCTGAATACTTCAGGTATACCTAGCTGGAAAGTTCAAAATTGGTTTTTAATTGATATCCTGTGAAGATATAAGAAAAGAAATACAAATACATGATATTTGTTACATATTTGTTACATACATGATACTAAATTTTAAATCAATTATAATGAAACAGAAAACTATTCTATTTACATTTTAAAAAGTAACAAAATTAATTTACTAAACATTAACATATTCGGTTATATCAATTTTTATCTTAGATCTTGGAATTGTGAAGAGTACGGGGGTGGTCCACCCCCTGAAGAATCAGGAGTGGAGGCGACTGAAAGAGGAGCTCCCGAAGGGAGCGAAGATCCTCAAGCATTTTCTGGTAATATTTTTTAAATTCTAGGAGCATTGATATCTATAAAAATATTTTGTCATCTCATAAGTTATTTTATTTTGTTTACTTTAGTGAATTGGTGGTATAATGCATACATATATATCGTTACCTACTTTTCTTGACTGCTTTAAATAATTTTTGCTTATGATTCTCAAGATTCAGTAAATTCTTTCAAATTCTTTTTGGCGATATTTCGAGACTATGTAGGTCTCATAATCATGCCATATCAGTGAAAAAATGAGTTTTTAGTGAAATATATTAAGTGACACACTATTATAAATATAAAATTGGCACATGTACAATGTTAATAGATAAGTGGTAATTACAAATTGATGATTAATCGATATTGACAGATCAATCAACCAAATACCTTTTCGATTCTGGTATGCATCTGTAAATATTGTAAAGAGTTATGAGTAATGTTTGACTGTTCTATTAGGATCAGCAGTTTTATTTTGATTATTGAATCATTATAAATTTATTAGTTTCTTTTATTTGATTAAATAAAATAAATAATAAATAAATAAACTAAATGATATAATATTATGAGAATATTATAAATAACTAAATGATATAATATTATGAGATATATTTTATTGATTATTTTTATCTGTAGAAACACTTCAGAGGGATGCTTGTTCTAAACCTGAACTACAAAAGAAAAGTTCTAAGGTTCGTAAAAAATGGGGAGGTCTACCACCAGGTCCTGAAGTAAAAGATCTCAGTTCCGAGACTGAAGTCCTTATAAAGGCTGAACTTGGCTGTGCTAGTCACAACAGGTCTAGAAGAAATAAGGTATAACATCAAATATTCGTTTCTACCTTATTTTAAGTTTCTTTTATAAATGTGTGTGTGCTTGCATTAATTTTGATTATATGTGCTTTAAAATTCTTACCGCCAGCCATCTATATAAAGAAGTCACTAGTAACACTGTCTGTGAACTAAGTTTTGGTTCCTAGGCCTGATAATTCTTAATTATATTTCCATTATAAAACAGAAAGTGATTGCAGAATAAATATTACTGTGGAATTGAGGAGTGGAAAGCTTAAAGAGCAATTCATTGTGCATCATACTACTGTGATAAAAAAATAAGGTGAAATTGTCATTTAAAACTCCCGGGTAGTAGGAAGGCAGGTAAATTTTTTTTCTAGGTTGTTAGGACTGTCTATAACATTTGCCAAGCGTCTGTTTGTCAAAAGGTTTGATTATCTCCGAGTTACAAGTGTTTTTGTAAACAACCAAAAGTGAATTTTTCGATTTTAACAATGGGTGATTTTGTTGAGCAAAGAACTTGTGTCAAATTTTGTTTGCGGAACGAATATTCTTGTACAGACACGTTGAAAATGTTGCGGAAGGCCATTTCTGATCAAACTATGGCACAAAAAAATGTTTATAAGTGGTACAACGAGTTCAAGGTGGGCCGAGAACGCGTTGAAGACGACCACGACAAAGTCGGTCAAAAATCAAGGTTATGTTGACAGTTTCATCTAGAAGATTATCGTGGTGTGGTGCACTATGAATTCCTTTTGCCGGACCAAACTTTCAACAAAGAATATTATTTGAGCGTTATGCGTCGTTTGCGTGAAGCTGTTCATCTGAAACGGTCGGAATTCTGGGCGAACAACTCTTGGTTCCTTCATCAAGGTAATGCATGGGTTCACACTGCATTGGTTCTTCGCGACTTTTTTGCCCAAAACTTGATTTATATCGCAACCACCGTATTCGCCTGATTTGGCTCCATGCTACTTTGGCTATTCAGCAAACTCAAAAAGCCAATGCGGGGACGCCGTTTGGACACGATTGAGGAGAAAACGAATGAATGGAAGAAGGTCTTGAATGCTATACCAAAAAAAGACTATTCCGACTGTTTCGAGGACTGGAAAAAGTGCTTTTTATCGGACGGTGATTACTTTGAAGGGGATAAAATTGATTTGGAAGAATAAATAATGAATTTACATTTTATAAACAAATTCACCTTACTTTTTGATCACAGTAGAATATGAATATTAATTTCAGGCAAATAGTTTTCTCATCTGCAATGTGTGTAAATTACTTGTTATTATTATTTTTTGTTAGATAGCGGTAGAAAAAGAGCTTTGTTTATGAAGTTTATCAGGTTTTGTTGTGTATCGTTTGTATTTTTTTTTATTCTTTTTTGTTTGCTTATGACCCGTGAAAGGAGGTAAATTCTTCTATCTTTAATTCTAATATTCCTATCATAAATTAGTTTACCATATTGTTTCCTGCTATTTTGAAAGTTTAAAATGACAGTACATTGTTGAATATGATTTTGTATTTGTACTTCTATTAAATTTGTGTAGTTTTCTTTATTTCTAGCCAAAATTTGAGTTCATTAAAATAGAATTTTTAATACCTAATTTATTTTTTCAGTTATTTCAGTTACTTGATTTAGATGGTGAGCCAGTATTGTGTGCATTAACTGATACCGATGTCTGCCTTGTCTCATTGATCAATCACAGTCTCAACATTCAGAGGATACCATATGTTAAAATTGAAGCTGTTGAGGTTAGTTGTTCTATAATCTCAATCGCCTGTTTATTCTAACAATCAAGAGTAGATACATTTTCATTAACTAAGAAGTTATTATTTAAAGTAAGGAAGAAATAGTTGGGGGTGCAGTCAATTAAAACACCATAATAAGTGCATACTTATTTATTGTGTGCCGACGTTTGACCTACAATGTAGGCCATCTTCAGGGCTAGGAGAGAGAAACAAACAGAACAAAAAATATATAAAAACGTTACAGTAACAAGAATATAGTGACACGTAATGTAGAAAATTAAAATAGTGACAGATATGATAATTAAAGATAACGAATATTAAAATAGTGACAGAATATACTAAAATTAAAATAGTGTCAGAAATAATAAAATTAAAGATAATGAACATAAATTAAAATAGTGACAGATATAATAATTAAAGATAACAAATATAAAATACAGAAAATAAATGTACAGAAAGGATAAAAAAGTAAACATAATATAAAGGGAAAGAAAAATGAGGAGGTAAACAGAAAGATACAAAATGAGAAGATTAAAATATAAAAAAAGGTGGAATATGAAGGATTTAGAAAAAACTAGTTTAATTATAACTTATACAATTAGAATGAAGTTGTATAAATATAAAATATGATGTGAATATAACAGAAACGTATAGAAATACAGTAGAGAAGGGAGATTAAATGTAAAAAAAATATGAGGCTAAATAATAATGACTGCACGCCCAACTATTTCTTCCTTACATTAGAAGTTCCAGTCAACTATTTCTTCTCTAATATTATTTAAAGTGTTTAAAAATATATCGACATTTTATTTTTTTAACAGTACTATTTGTGATTGTTTTTTTAAAAGGCCTTACAGTATACATTACTTAGAAATTAAATTTGTTTTGATCCAATGCTCTGTAACTTTTTAACACAAAATAATTAAAAGATTTTTAGTTGTTGATGAATTAAGCCTTGTTCCGACGACATGAGATTTGGATAACTTTATTTAAACTGTGCCATCTGTCTGTGTTTTAATAAAAAACATGAATTAACAGTCTATGTTGTCCTGATGGCTGTTCATTTTAACAATAATGATAACATATTGTACAACAGATAATAAACTTTCATCTGTTAAACGGTGCTGATATAAGTTATATATATAAGTATTGTTGTTTAGAGCTGACACTTAAAACTATATTATACTAACCAAAGATTATACAAAAACCATTTCCATAGGCATTATATCTTCTTAGAAATTAAGGTACATGAATGTTACTTTGATTTGTATTTAAATTAATTGATATATTTATTTTAGGGTTAACAAAATGAAGAGTATTAAGAAAAATCTTTTGTTTTTTTTAAGTTCTTTTCATTGTTGTTATAATAAGGATTCTATAGCCTACTTACCTAGCTATGGCATTAATTTATATTAAATGATGGTTAATATTGTTGACACCTGTTTTTATTATAGGTTGGACCTAGTGATGAAGAGATATCTATAGAGGGCAGGAAGCTCATTTCATGTCTCCGAGGGGCTGAATTCTGTTCGCACCTAGATGTAGCCCTGAGACGTGTTCAGAAGTGTGAAGTTGATTTTGTTCGGCTAAATATTTCCAATGCTATCCAGGAAAAGGTTCTTATGATTTTTTGTTTTAGATTAATTTATTGATATTTACAACTGTAATCATATTACATCAAGTAAATCTGCTGTATGAACAAAGGACATGAAAAAAAAAACACTTGTGGAGAAATTACCCATTGATAGCACTCCAACAAAGTTCTATAATAGAAGATCTCGAGGCCATCTTCTTTTTAGACGCCCGTGGAGGGTTATCAGGAATATTATGGGGAGCAAGTTGATAGACTAGCGGATTCAAGTGTGTATGGAGCTTTTCATGGAAGGATAGGTATCTAGTTTGGGACAAATCAGTAACATATGGGATATTAAGATCATGATGGATGAGTTTGTTTGTGACATAATAAGAAGGAGCATTGAAGATTTTATGAAGGATTTTGGATTGTTAGGATTGGATATGAGATGAATTGGATAGTTTAGTAGAGCCCCAAAGCTCAACTCTGTATGTCCAAATAGGTCTGATAACTGTAATGTAAATAAGTCTTTTTTAATTAATTGGGAGCTTAGAACGTTTTTCCAGTAAATGCTGAAGTAGGTGAAAATGTCGATCAGTTTCTTGTCTTTTCAGTCTTGTATGAGGATTCCAAGTGAGATGTTTGTCCAGATGGAGTCCTAGGTAACGTATCTTTTTGACAGGGATCAGTAGAATATTATTAAAGAATACAGTAGGGCAGGAATTCGTAGGTTTACGACGAAGAGTGAAGGTAATTTGATGGGATTTGTTAGGATTTATTTTAATTCTCCAATTTTGACACCATTTTGTGTATTAAAAAAAATAAACCACTTCTTCTTATCGATTCTATATTAGCAAATAGCAAGGCAAGCTTGTCTTTTCAAAAGCTTGATTGGAGTATGTTTTAGATCAAAATAAACACTATAAGGGTGGGGACTCAGCATGTGGCTTAATATCAATCATAACTCAACAATTAACAAAAGTCATTATTAATGAATTTGCCTTTGAAGTAGGTACATATAAAATAAATATGCCATTTAAATAAATTGTTAAGAAAACCTCTGATGTAGCAAACTCAGGTTCTATTCCAAGGATTTGTTCTGCTGCAAGTCGTGCATAGTCTTCTTTATAATCAATATCTATCAGTCCTAGTAGACAAAGATGTTTGTTTATTAACACGTTCCGTGCGTTGCGGGGTCAATTGACCCCGTGTGGAACTTCCACTAGTGCTGAGCCTGTAAGTGGTAAACTTTCAAAAATGCTCGAACCTGTTTCAGCTTTTGATTTTTTTAAAGGGTTGAAACTAATATGGCTATATGTTATAAACTTCAATAATCTCTCAAAATTCAATAAAAAATAGAACGGGGTTAAATGACCCCGGGCCGCACTGAGGTTTAAAATTAGACCTCTAGTGCGGCACGGGGCCAAAAGACCCCGTGCCAAAAGACCCCGTGAAAAATGACGAGTCACTCAATCCCCTCTACTTTTGAGACGGCCCTTTATTGTGCTTTCCCCTCGTGCTACTTTTCTCGGAAATGACGAGTCATTCGCTCCCTTCTCCTTTTTCTTGCGACGGCCCTTTGTAGTGCTTCTTCCCCCTCGTTTTCTCTCTTCAGTCTTCAGTATAGTTTCGAACGTTCGAGTTGATAACATTTCGCGATGTTCTCATGTGGTCGGAAGTTGGTTGACTTGGCTTTATCGCTCAAAAATCCATCCTCCAGTGAAAGTGAATCAAGCCCTGATAACAGTAGTGGAGATGAATTTGAATTCCAGTCTGATGAGTCGTCAAGTTCAGACGACGAAGATGATTTAGCTTATGTTCATCAGAAGATTTCCAGCCATTCTTGGAAAGGCGAAACTGACAACATTGATGATTGTCAAATAAATATTGACAATCCCAATGCTACATCTTTGATGAATGATGATGAATGGATTGAGGTAGATATTAATCCTGAATTGTTTCCGTTGCTTTGTAATCAACGCCATGAGTTTTCCGGTATTCCTGAAAATGTGAGGAACCCTCTTGAATTTTTCAAGCTGCTCGTAGATGATGAAATTATAGATATGATAGTAATCAACACAAATGAATACCACAGCCAAGAACTATCTGTGCTATCGGAAAAAGGTAAACTAAAAGAAAAATCTCGACTTCGTAAGTGGGTATCAGTTACAGCTGATGAAATTAACATTTTTTCTATTATATTTTGGTTTGGAATCAATCCGATACCTGATCTGAAAAAACCATGGTCCAAAGACCCATTTTATCATAATAGTTTTGTTACAAAAATAATGCTTAAGGACCGGTTTTTTTTAATTCTCCGATGCTTTCACATTTGTGACAATCAGACAAGTGACTCGGATGATAGACTATACAAATTGAGGCCCTTTTGTGATAAACTTCTTCCCAATTTCCAGAAATATATAAAGGTGGGTGAAAAAATAGTTATCAATGAAACAATGGTTCCTTGGCGGGGACGTTTGTTTTTCCACCAGTACATCACCAACAAGCTTCACAAATATGGAGTAAAACTCTGTAAGCTTTGTACAGATGACGGTTACTTTCACAATTTTAAAATTTACTGCGGGAAAGGGGATACCGTTGAAGGCGATTTGCATACATTAACTGTGATAAAAGAGTTATTGGGGAATGAACCTCGTGAAAGTTTATTGGGATATGGTCGCACCCTGTATGGAGATAATTTTTACTCTAGCTTGGAGGTGGCTGAACATTTGAAAGCAAATAAGACTAGGTATTGCGGAACATTGAGACCTAATCAAAGAGGTTTACCAAAAAATGTAACAAGCGAAAAAGTCAAGAAAGGATCCATAATAGGGAAGCAGAAGAACGGAGTGAAAGTTATCAAATGATGTGATAAGAAAAATGTCCTTATGATGAGCACAGTAGAAAGTCATGACCTTCAATTGGTAGAAACAGGAAAAAATCGTAAGGGTACGCCAGTCAAGAAGCCTCAATGTGTACTAGATTATAATAGAGCCAAAAAAGGAGTAGACTATAGTGACCAAATGTCATCATATTACTCAGTTTTGAGAAAAGGGCGTAAGTGGTGGAGGAAAGTTGCATTAGAGCTAATTTTTGGATCAGCAACCACCAATGCATGGCTTATGTTTAACGAATGCACAGGGAAATCCGTACCATATCTGCAGTTCAAGGAGGTATTGTCAAAAGCATTAGCCCAGGAAGCAGAACAAAAAGTGTTGGAACGGCCCAGGACACCTAAACGCATCCACACGCTAGCTCACGACGTTGAGAGGAAGAGGAAAAAATGTTCAGGGTGCTACGAGAAGCTGAGGAAAACGATGGCCTCAAAAGAAGCTGACAAAAAAGTGAAAAAATTTCGCACATATTGTGAGGAGTGCTCTTCGAAGCCAGCTCTTTGTCTTTCATGCTTTAATGATAAACACGCATCAATGCATTAAACATATTTCATATTGTTTAGCCGTTTCAATTATTGTATTTTTTTTTTGTGTTCAATTTGTATTTTTTTGCTTTCCTCAACTACTAATTTTTTTTAAAGCAATGTTATAGGTAAATTAAATGTAAAAATTTCAAAATAAAAATAAACGTTATTGTAAGTTTTATTAAAAGTTGTGAGTTTTATTTTCCTATAATATGTAAAAGGATATGTTTTTTTTTTTGGGGGGGGGGGTGGTACTGAACCTCAAAAAAAAAATTAAACTCATTTCCTGTGTATAAAATTTCATAAAATTTAATTTCAAGAAGGGAAAAGATGTCTTTATTTGAAAACAAAAATAATTTATTTACGAGTACAATTTCCATTATGTTAATGAACTTTTGAATAAATCAATTAATAGCCCCATTCGTTATTTATAACTCACAGTTATAAATTGAATTATAACTGTTGCTAAAACTGAAAATTAAACCAGATATAACGAGTGTCACATTTTGTGAATCAGTTAAACAAGCAGTTTAAACTTAACTTAATATAACCAACAGGTGATTGCCGCTTGTAACTTTCTTATTATCCATGGTATTTAAAAGCCTAATCGCTTTGCTATTTTGTGCTCTACACTTTCACTACGTATGGAAATTTCTGTGGGATGCTTAGTTTAGAAGCTAATCAAGAAAATCTGTGAAAACTCCGTTTTTGGTCATGTTTGCAAAGCCGCCATCTTTTATTCCACTAGAACTGGATTGGCAGACGCGTTTCTCGGTAAGTAGTGCCAACTAAATTTTACTTTTTATTTTATTTGACTGTTTTATTTATTATTTACTTTGAAATTGCATTCGTACCCTGTTATAAGTGAAAAAATTAAATTATCAAATGCAAATGTCATAATTCACTTATAACCGGATAGCGTTTGATTTAAACTGAAATGATCCCTTTTTGGCGCGCTTTTCGTATTTAACTGATGGAAATATAACCTAAAGATTATAACCTCATTAATAGAAGAGTTATAAAAATTCGGTTATATCTATTATAACTCCCAAATATAATCAGTTTTCAAAACCAAATCTAAGTTAAAAGCACACTATAACCGTGAGTTATAAATAACGAATGGGGCTAATGTCCTGCTGCTGTGGTATACTGACCTAAACCTATGAAGTGGGAAATCAATTGATTTTTCCTAAATTAATCAATTTTCAGCAAGCTGAATACGTTTAAACTAAGGAAAGAACATGGGGCCGATTGACCCCGTGACGCACTTGTGGATAGTTACTGCACGGGGTTAATTGACCCCGTGTCACACTTGTGGATGATTACGGATTTTTCTATTAGCACTGAACGTGTTAATTAAAATCTAACAACAATTTTTAAAATTTTCTAAAAAAAAAAAATGTAAATCTATCTTCCTCTTCAATGTCTTAAAATGAATTTTAAGTGGCATGAATTGTTATTTAAAATTTAATGATTTTGTATTTTATTAAATAATATTCATTAATCTTCAACAACGCATTCAAAAAATAAATGTTGTCTAAATTGTTTTCTCCTGTTGCAAACCAATGGTGTATTAAAAAGTTGAAAATAAAGTATCTGACATATTAAATAATTGATAATAATATAAAATGTTTAGCAGTAGAGATGATGATAGAGTTTGATTAGAAAAATTTAGAAACACCTCATTATATTTTTTTACTTTCTGCAACTACAGAAACTCCAACTAGTATCAAGTTCTATACAAACTCATATTGGGTATGAATAAGATGATAATTTGGAACAAAAAATTAATATTGATTTATAAAAGGAAGGATTTTTATGATTTATAAATATTTTTCATCTTCATTTTTCCCTTAAGACAAATAATTTTATTTAATTACTGTGCATCATTACAAAACTGTTTTTAGTTTTAAGGTAATAGGCTTTCATCCAAATCTGTGATATCTTTTTTATAAAGAGTAGTCTTCAAAATAATGTCAGCTTAATAGAATATGACTAATTGCCATATCAGTTTATCTCTGCACCAATTCAGTTTTCAGTTATTAGTTGCAAATTTTTATGCTAATGTATTACAAAATTTCTTGTTGTGATTAGGTAATGGAGCCCTTTCTTTCAATGTAGTCGTGAATTGCATGTATAACCAGCAGTTCTATTTATGAAATATATTTTTAAACTGAATTTCAATTTTAAAAAATATAAGGCTGTTTTATCAGTTTTACATCTACCGTTTGGGAAATTTCAGGAAAAAATACACCAATTCCTTGTTTGTAGGTGAAGTCTCTCTTGTACTGCTTTGTAGCTGTGATGGGGAAAAACAAGGTTGAAGATGAAAGAGAAGAACTGCTAATGTGTCGGTTTGACAAACATTGGTTTCCTGCGACAGTTGTGCTTAAGTAAGTTCTAATCAAAATGAATTTGTTTATTGTTGATCCATATTGATGAATATTTATATTATACAGAATTTCCTATAAAATTAGCATACAAAAATATTTATAATATTTAAATATGTGATATTACCAAACAACAATCATTAAATAATTCGGTTTTAAGTATTTTATTACCTGGTATTAGGACAGTATTACTATGAGCCAGCAATTTTAATACTCCTAATATTAATATTACTCTCATCTGTTTATTCAAAATAATTTGTGTAGTGTAGGCATGTGTTTGCATGTGGGCGGATGTGTGTACCGTACATTTCTTGTTTTTATTTTTAGGAATCGTAAGATCACTTTGAAATGGGATAGAAAGGAAAAGGAATGGTCTCTAAAGGAATGCATCTCTTGCGAGAGGTTATCTCATCCGAGGCCACATTCATTTCGATTAAGATTTTTGAAAGGTGACAGTCTTATTTTAGCTGCCTCTTCAGATCAGTCGGTTTCGTTTTGGATGCAGGGAATCTTATCATCGCTTTCTCAGGTTTGTCTTTTAGTGATATCTTATAATTTTTGTATTAAAAACAAAAGGCTTCTGAGCAAACGACAGGTATTAATTAAACTTAGTACCTAGTAAATAGGATATATTCATATCCTTAGATGTCAACAAACATACAGAATAATAACATAGCTACTTGTCAGATATTAATGGGCTCTAGACTAGAAAATGGGTATTTTAAATAACAATATTCAAAAGTGCATTAATTTTATTAAATTAATAGATTGTCATTTGATAGTGTAAAAAAAGAAGAAAAAACCCTGTACAACATGGGGTCTGGGGTTTAGTACATGGTAGAGATTGTGCTATTTCTGGGCAATGTTTGTGAAGGGAGGTGATTTGTCCTAAATCACGCTCAACCGCCAGAATTTTTCCCCTTAATTCTCACGCTCCTCTGCAAACCCGAACCCTACACCGTCCTACTGCACCATGGCTGACCCCGAAAGAAAGGAAATGATAAAGAGAAGGGATTCAGCAAGACGCAAATTTCGGAGAACTCTTATGTCAGGCGATTATGTGAGTTTCAAACAATTACGTAATGAAACAAAAGCCGCAGTTCGACGTGCTAAATCCTTCTACTTCCATAACGCCCTTTCTACCACACCTGACTCAAAATCCAAATGAAAAATAATCTGAAAATTATCCCTACCAGAATCTAACCACATCTGTTCTCCCCCATCCATCCCAGATGATCTCAATAACTACTTTATATCCTCTGCACCCAATTCCTCACTTGCTACCGATTTGGAATATCATTGTTTCAATCCTGAAAGCTTCTTTTTCTCCCACCTTTCATATGATGAAATACTTGCCGCTATCCTAAAATCCCGCACCAATGATTATGGTCCTGATAACATTCCAGTTAAACTAGTAAAATCCAGTCTCCCACCCTTATACCCATACTCTATCACATCTATAAATTCTCCTTGCATAATTCCACATTCCCTTCCTCTTGAAAACGGCCCTGGTCCGACCATTAAACTAAATTTCGAACCCTTCCTCACCTCAAGACTTCCGTCCTATTTCCCTTCTATCTAACCTTTCAAAACCGCTAGAACGCCTAGTACAGAACCAACTTTCAAACTTCCTGGAAGAACGTTCCCTCATGCTCCAATCTGGCTTTCGGTCTGGACGTTCAACTCAATCCACTCTCCTGAAAATAATCCATGACCTCCAGACTTCCATCGAACACCAAAAACTAACTATCCTTATCCTTTTAGACTTCTCTAAAGCAATTGACACAGTTGACCATAACATCCTACTTACCAAACTTCAAAATCTTCCTATATCCAACAGTGCCTTGCACTGGTTCAAATCCTTCCTCTCAAACCGATCACAGTTTGTTGTCGTTCCAGGCCTACCTCCATCCAAGACTCTCTCCCTCTCCTATTTTCAATTTATATAAATGACCTTCCCCAGCACATCCATCATTTCAAATACCATATCTACGCCGATGATTTTCAAATATACCTGTCCTTTCCCCCATCCGACCTATTACTAGCCACAAAAAATTACAAGAAGATCTGAACCGAATAAGTCAATGGGCAGTGACTAACAAGTTGAGGCTGAATGCGGAGAAGACAAAGGCGATGGTATTAGGTTCCTCATTCCCCAATCCTGTATTTTAATAATGTTCCCGTCAAATTTTTCCTAACAGTCAAAAACCTCAGAATCACTTTAGACCAATCTCTCTCCTGGAAAAGTCATATTGCCAATATATCTCGCCATACTTTTTCTACCCTGAAGAGACTAAACTACATCCGTCACCTATTTCTATTTGAAACTCGTAGACTCCTAATTACCTCTTTAGTATTCCTCCACTTCGACTACTGCTGCGCCATATATGGGGGTGTCTCTGTGGAGCTCGAGGCCAAAATAAAACGTTTGATGAATTGCTTTGTACGCTTTGTCTTCGGGATCCCCAGGGACGCCCCTGTCTCCTGATTTTATGAAGAGTTGAGGTGGTTGTATCCTTCCTATCACTGTAAATATTTCCTTGCATCCTTCCTCTATCAAGTTATCCAATCCCGCTGTCCATTATACATATATGAGCTCCTCAAATTTAAATCCTCCATCCATTCTCGTGATACCCGTTCACACCCTTCCGATTTGTATATAGAGGCCCATCGAACCACTGCTTTTGACAGATCGTTCCTGATTCGGTCCCGTTCCCTGTGGAATTCTATCCCTTCTTCCATTCACTGTTCCAAGACTCTTCCTACCTTCAAATCCCACTTATTTTATTACTTTCTATCCCTCCAGTTCCCCAAAGAGCATACATAAAATTATCGATAGAGTATTATTTATTTTGTTTATTTATTTTTATTTTTAATGTGAAGTAATGTGAAATCTTCATTTTTTCATTATCATAAGAAGCTTTTTTTTATTTATTAGTATTTAATCAGCTTTATAGATTGACTTTTCTGCTTGTTTTTTTTTTTTCTTTGTACTCTAAGGCTCTAAAGCCCACAATAATGTTCAGTTATGTTATTCTAAAGGGACTTGTCCCAGAATAAATAAAGAATTTATTATTATCAATTTGGGTACCAAATTTATAGAGGCTGGGTGAGTCCCTGGAGGGTCCTATATCCCTTAGAGTCCATCTCTGGCTGCTAACAGATTAAATTAAACTCTTGCCACCAGTGGGATTCGAACTAGAATTTTCAGCATGGCAACTCAATGCCATCCGCCATGGTTGTACCACTGAGGCATTCCTCTCCCTATTTGAATAGTGTACGTTTTAAAAATAGTTTATATAAGAGTTGGCAATGAAATAATTATTAATAATTCAGCTATTCTTAATCTGCTTTTCTTCTAAATCATATTTTTAATATTGATGATAATTGTTGACCTATGATAATTTATGTTGAAGAAATTGGTCCGGGTAGAGGTCACTGAATGAAATTCTCAAGTAATTTCAGAAGATCTTTATTGATAGCCAACGTTTCGACCTACGCTGTAGGTCTTCTTCAGGGCTATATGCAAAATACAGACAATTTAAGAAAACGGTACGAATATATTAAAACATTTTAAATATAGATAAACTAAAAGAAGGTGAATACAGGCAAAAAAAAAAAATTTGATAAAGGTGTACAGTAAAGTAATTATGAAGGTTAAAATGTAGAAAATAATAATAAAACATGAAGAAAATAATGATAAAACAGAAAGTGTTGACAGTTAAAAAAAATTAAGGTATTACAGATAAAAAATAAAAACGGAATATACAATAGGAATGTGAAATGATATGGGTAAATTAGAAAGTGATAAGAATTACGCACTAAAATTATAGATAATAAAAAAGAAGAAATAAAATTTTCAAATTATAAAAATCTAGAAACGAATTATATAAAATAAAATAAAATTGAAAATAAAAATTATTTTAGAAAATACAGTATTAATATTGATAGGTAGAAAATACTTTATACTAGTGTAAAGAATATTAATTGCATAAGAGAATGTAAGAAGACAGTTTATAAAAGTGTAAAATATCAATTGTATAAAAGTAGGTATGTTTTAAGTAAAGTAAGTGATAATACAATCAGGCTATATTGGACTAATTAAGAGGCTAATAACAGGCTATATTGGAATTATGATATATATTGATGAATATTTAGGGTGGTATATAGATAACTAAACAAATAAACGCCTTACAGTAATAGTGAGCTTGGAAGTAGTGATAATAACGGTAAATTGAGTATAGTATTGTTTTAGGTTATGAGGGAAAGAAATTAAAATGAAATGGAGGAGGGAGGGTGAGTAAATAGTGCAAAACATAAGTTACCTGTGGGGGTGGGACGGGGGGGGGGGGGGGGGGTCCTCTCTGGCTATGAAACACTGACTGATGTAATTGAGAAGGAAGGATGGTCCCCCACCCTTACTCAGTGTAAAAAAAATTTCTCAGAATATAAAAGCCGTTACAATGGATCGGGTCTTTTAAATATGTGAATAGTTGGGATAATTTGTTGTATTGTTGTATTGTAATTTGTAATATTGAATCTACTTTAGTAATACTTTCCTTAAGTCACTGTACAGGACTGATTCTTTACTGAAACTAACTGACAATAGTTACTCCTTATCTGTTCAAGGTATCGTGTTCTTATTACATTAATTTAAGAAATCTTAATGTGATGAAATTGAAAAGTTTAAAGAAAAAACGTTCTAATAAATAATTAGAATAAACATATAGAGAACTTGAAATCAAAAGTTTTTATAGATATTAAATTTACATTTTCAGTCTCAGAATGTTGAAAACGAAAGAAACGGAGGATTAGAAATGGTTCGAATTGGTCTTGGTGAGAATGCTGCGTGGGTTTTAAGTGTTCCTCAAGCTAATATCAAGGCTTCACTTCCATTAACTGCCATAGCATGTGTTCTTACTGCAGCTAGCTACATAATTCTAGTATGTTATGTTTTTACTACTATACTTAATATAACACTTATAAATAATATAAGTAGTGTAATATATAATAATAATATGTACTACAATATAATATAATCCTTATTTTCAAAAATTAGTATTTACTTATTGTCTTAATTTTGTATGTTATTATAATATTATATTATGAAAATGACATCTGTTAATCATTTTGATGGTGATTAGCTTACCTGAGACCACTGTTTTCCAGAATCAAAAAGTATTTTCCGTTTGTGGTCAGGGTCATGTTTTTTTTAAATGTCATATTTTGCCCTGTTCTATTCAAGCGACATGACTTACCCATAGAAAGAGGGTAGAACTGAAATAGTTACCCAAAAACTATTTTTAATTCAAATGCCAAAAGATTCTTTTGATCATGTAATTAATTATTTAATATTATAACAGTTACAGAGAAATTTTAGAAAATTAATTTAACAATTATGTTCCAGGAATTAGGCTGCCATGAAGCTGTCGAAGGAGGAGCAGATTGGGTACTCTATTTTCTTTCACCTGAGATGAAGGAAATTTTCTTATCTTCTTTACTCCGGGTAAAACCACAGTTAAAAGAAGTAAGTTGATAATAATAAAAGAAGGATGAATTATTAGGAGTAATTAATAGTAAAAAATATGATTACCAGTGAAAATTGTTTTACTTTGGAGGTGCCAATTTTTAAAATTGTGAAGAAAAAAATAAAAACAAATTTTTATGATATTGGAAAATAGCTAGAGACAATAATGGGTCAAGTTAATGTTTTTTAAGTTTTAAGAACACTTGGATAGCACTTCTGATTAGATGGTTTGGTGAATCATTGCAATAGTTCTCCCTTCTCCATCTTTCTATAGTGCTGGATAATAGATAAAACAATTTTTTTTTTTCAGGCTGTCAATAAATATAATACTTTACTTTGGCGGCCTATCCAGATTTCATTGTTTTAATATTAATGTTCTTAAAGTCAAAAAAACAGTTAAAGGCTTAAGCTGAAAGCTTTTTTTTTTAACTGTTTGGACATGAATATAAGAATAATATCTCTAAATGTTGCCAAAATATAGCATTATTTTTGTTGACAGAACCTTAAAAACCTGACAAATCTTTTAACCGATGAAAAAAAAAATTATACTGTAGTATAATGATAGGCTATATAATATATAGTGTGTATAATCACTATAGGTATATATACTTATATAGTGGTTTTATCGGCATCAAACCTCCTTTTTGCTTAAGCATTATTGTTCTTTTTTAATACAAATTTTCTATTCTTTTGTTGTAAAAAAAATATATATACCTGTTCATTATTTTTTCTAGATGGTGTTTCCACACAATGCTCTGAGTGAAGATACATCAGAATGTGAAATTATACAAGGGGAACTAGCCCGAAAGCATGCGAGATTACAAGAATATATCGAATCAATTTAAAAAAACAAAAAAAATCAGAAATGAATTTGAATGTGTCTTATGAATTTATATAATTTTGGAATTCCCACCGGAGCAGTTTCACCACGCACAGTGTTAGAGAGGTCGTTGAAGAAGATGTGCTTCTCCAGTAATAAAAAGTTTTTCTCTATTATTTAAATTCATTTTCATCTGTGAAATATTTTTTATGGTTATACAGACAGAGTATGTGATCAATACAATATAATAATAGATTTATTTAGGTGATAAAAATAATTTTAAGCTTAAAATTTTATTAGCTCAAGAACAGCGTTATTGATTGCTCTCTGCTATATAATATATATTTTATAAGGCATTAATTTATTTTAAATAGACCTAATGTAAAGTAGTCTTTCAGTGTAATTTATTATATTGTTTCTTAAATATTTATATTAACATTGTTAGTTATTTTATTATGTAATTTTTCATTTTAGCTTGTTAAATATGTAGCTTTTTGCTTTATAGCTTGTTTAATAATGGCTTCATAGTTTTGTATTTTATTATTTTTTTGGCTATTGCTGTGATTTCTGTTACCTGTTGATAAATACAAGTTAAGTATTTGGTAAATAAATTTGCTTGTTTATTTTTCTTTCTTATATTTTGTTTTTAGTCAAAAACTGTTTCAATAAAAAAGAATCGGCTATTACTATTATTAAAATCTATTACTGATCAAACTGTAAGAGAGTTGGCTTGGATGCTTCAATCAGTCAAAGAGGAGGGACATGATTACCAACCAACTCCGAAGGGGAAATTGGCTCACTAATGGCAAGATAAAAAAAAAAACCTGTACCACTACAATCCGTGAACGAGTCTGGGGTTCAGTACATGGTAGACACTGTACTGTTTCATGGACAACGGTTCTGCAGGGAGGTGATTTGTTCTAGATCACGCTCAACCGCCAGATTTTCTCCCCTTATTTTGGATAACCTATTTTTATAACATGGGGAAGCCCCAGGAGGGTCCTGGATCCCATATGAACCATCTTCAGCTGCAAACAGACTAAAAAATCTCGCGGCGGGATTTAAATCAGGATTTACGGCATGGCAACTTAATGCTCTACCACGGAGCCATTCCGCTCCGAAGATGATATGCATTAAAATTTTAAGACTGCCCAACAATGTTAACTATTAAATATCTTTGAGAAATCACTAAATACACAAGATAATTGCCCAAGACCAAAAAAAAACAACACTAAATAAATTGTAATCTATAGTGAAATGAAGACTGCAAATGGGTGACATTAACTCTGGATTGGCATCATGGTGATAGCAGCTCCTTTCATGGAATCTCTGGTGTCAGTCGTGTTTTAAATCATAAAGTCGCTCTGGGGTGGAATCCACCCCACTATGTAGTTAATCGACACATTTTCTGGAACTTTGTTGTTCATTATTCATTATTCCAGTAATAGATGATTAATGGTTTAATCAGTAATAGTTTATTGGATGTCTTTTTGTTTATAAGCCTTTTAACTTTTCCTATACTAATCCTTCTAAGGAAAGGCAAAGAATTTCAGCACAAGAAAGACAACTATCAACATTATCGAGCCAGTTACCTTACAGAGCTGGTGCTAGGAACTATATCATTCCTTATTATGCCAACATGACTAGGTATCGCAATGCTGCATTTATTAAATTTTTGATATGTTTAAAACTTAAATTGTGTTTTCAACATATTTTTTTCATGCTGAATTCAATTTTAGAGTCAGTTTTTCTCTATCACGTTCAAATTTTCTACAAAATCCATGAAACACAGGACCTGGCTTCAAAGGTAAATTTAAAGGAAAATTAGAGGTAAAATACAAACTCAAATCTTTAATTACTTAGTTCTTAATGAAACAACAATATATGTTATATATATTATATTTTTAAAAATATTTTGGTTGAATTGAATTACAAATTAGTCACTGTAGAATTTTCTTTTTCTTGACCTTCTGGAAGGTCTTTCACCTTTAGGGTCCCATGCAAATACAACCCCTGGAGCCTAATGTGCTATGATGAAATATGTTCAAGGTATTCATTTTCAATATAGATTTATTAGATTCAAGTCCTCCATTCAATGAAAACTATTTGTGATGATTCAATTTTTCTATCATTCAGTTTAATTTAATGTTTTTGTTCCTTTAGTTAAACTTCTTTTTATTTAGTGTTAGTTGATTGTCCAAGTCTTCGATCCATTCTCGTATTATAATCTATTTTCTGGAGAAAATACAACTTTTATATCTTGTTTTGCTAATTTCATAAACCTTAATAACAAATTACCTTAAGATATAAATTCTTTAAAAAAAAAAAACAGAGTTAGTCTAATATATTTTTTTCATATTGTTCTTTGCACTACATTTAAAGACCTTGTTTGGATTGTTCATACTTCTCCTGTTGGTTTACTTAAAAAAAAGGCGAGGAGGTAAGGTTTCTGTTAAATAGAGACAATCGTTTTATTATTTATAATATTTCTTTTTTTAGGGTAAGAGAAATAAAAACCATTTTCCAGTTATTGTTTATTCTCAATTTTCACTCTATTAGAGACGTTTCGACACTATGGTGTCATTTTCAATCTTTTCTTCTCCTGCATCTTTTAACTTTAATAAATAAATTAACAATAATTACATTACTATACATAATTTAACATAAATTTTTATTTATAAAAATTTTAATTTTAAAAAATATAAATCAAATATTTATATTTTTTCCATCTTTTTGTGCGAATCGGCAAAGTTTAATTTTTTTGTTAATTTTTCAATCATTAATTGTGAATGAAATCCTTCTATATTCGCAGAAAATATCAAAACAAGCCAATAACGTTTTGTTAGTTCAATAACTGTCTCATAACGTAGATGGAGCCACTTGAATAACGTCAAAGGTAGTTTTATGGCTTTAAAACAAATTTACTTGATATTTTTTCCATTTTTTTTTTGCGAATTAGCAAAGTTTAATTCATTTGTTAATTTTTCAATCATTAATTGTGAATTAAATCCTTCTATATTCGTAAAAAAATAGCAAAACAAGCCAATAACATTTTGTTAGTTCAATAACTTTTTGATAACATAGATTGAGCCACTTGAAAAAAATAAAATTAAATATGAATAGGTTGTTGAAAATATGATTATTTGTGTGTTTAATATGGAAGAGGGTGAAGTCAATAAAGTTTACACAAGTAAGCAAAGAATTTATATGTTTTACAGATAAAATGAAAAGAATGAAATACCTATGATGAACATAAGGTTGAATTGTTAAATTCTTAATTGACGAGAAAAAAAAAAAAACAAGAAATGGAATGAAATCTATGAAGAAAACGAAGAAGCAATTTTATAATCTATATCAATTTTTTTTTATAAATAGCCATTATGGGCTACGTTTGTTTCAATTCTCATGTTAATTTATATATTAGATATATTATTTTCTTCAATGAAATAAAATGTTACTCAAATAACGTTATTACATGGTAGCAGTTATGCCATAACGAGTTTATTAAGATTTCACTGTTTTGCCCATTAGTCCAGTCAACGAAGGAAAAATGGCGGAAATAATTCATATAGGAGCCAATTTTGGCACACTTGTAGGGAAAGGTGTTCTGAACAACATACTATAAGTACTGAGGGGTGGGGGTGAAGCTAAGGGTGAGGGGGCCTCTAAAGGTCCCTTTTTTCAGTTTTTTGTTAATAACTCGAAACAAACATGCCTCTAGCGAAAAAATGTTCATATACTAAATAAATCTACATAAAATTTTCTATAAAAAAGGTTCTATTCTATACTTTTTTGCTAGAATCAATGCTTAAGGAGGTATGGAGGGGGGAAGATGGAAAATTAAAAAAAAATACTTTTTTATTGTTAAAAATGAAGTGTTTATTGTTAAAAATAAAATGTTTGTAGTTAAAAATAATATGTTTATTGTTGAAAATTAAGTAATTTGTGTTTAATGATGTATCTTGCACATTAAATTTCGTCAAAATCTGAACTATGCGACAACCGCAGCGCACCCCACACCCGGTCGTGCATCGTATACACTTATTTTGCTTGAGGACAGTCCTAAATCTAGAAATAATAACGAAATGATCCCAGATATAAATTCGTATGACAACATTACATTTAAACAATCCTTTAAGGAATTTTTGTCTCTACATGATACAGTAAGCAGAGTAGAACCAGATGAAAATATTGCCAGATGGTTTATAAGCACAGATTTTTTTTAAGTTTAAGTCGCCACCACCAGCTAAGAATCAAGAAAAAATCAAAGAAGAAAGGTTAAAGTGCAAGACGTGTGTCGGTTATACTTCATTTTGTGGTTACCTGCAACTAGTTTACACTGCACTTTTTATCAGAAAAAATGGAACTCCAATAATCATGGTATAAAAAATATACAGAAAATAAATATAAACATTTTAAAAATGAGTGAGTTATATAACCATATAAATAACAATATGGTAGCATACAATGTTTTGTTTGGGACAGCGGATGTCCGAAATTATCTTAGGGGTAAGGTAAAGAAAAAGCAATATTACCGCGAGATGGAATATTGCTTGACGAAAAGGAGTGTTTCTGGACTTTAGATATCGCTTGAAGGAGTAGTTGATTATTTTTTAAATGACAGAACGATTCTTAAATTGTCTATAATTAAGAATAGTCAACTGTTTGTAAATAATATTAGAAATTTTGATTATAAATAATTTAAATATTTTTATTATTGCTAATGGATGCCATAAATGCAATAAAGCTTTTGTTAAAGATAAGTGTTAAAGCAGGTACGAGGGCGGCACCTGCCTCTTGGCTCCAACACTTCCAACTCCAAAGTAAAAATACGATGAGAAAAAGAAGATTAGGGTGATCGAGAGTTTTTGTGGACACACCTGAACGTAAAGAGATAGTACATGTTGGAAAATAGAAACCATCGAAAACAAGGAGAGAAGAACTCTTTTCATTAAGAAAAAACTGAACGTCCGAGACCATACATAACAAAGATGAAATATCTGTGGGGTAGTGGTTAGCATAACTGCCTATTATGCCCAGATTCCCTGCCTGGCATATGGCCTTAAGATTTTTTAATGGGAGTAAAAAAATCCTTGGTTATTCCATCCTAAGGAAGGGACGTAAAATGGGGCTCCCGAGCCAGTGTGGTGTCACGTACTCTTTAAAGATCGGTATCCTAATTATTCTTGGATAGGCAAAATCTGATCTAAATCTAAAATCAAAATCTAATTTATGACTCCCGCTGTAACATCGTCCAATTAGCCATAGCAGCATAAATTGACTTTAAATGAAGAAACAAACAAGAAAGCAGAAGTGAAACATTATTTAACTCTCAGGATGAAGCGCTCGATATTGAAACTGAATTCTATCTCTTTTAACTTAATGTTTTCTACTTTAGTAATAATTCAGTTATATTATTAAACAAATTTTTTTGGTAGTTTTTCTTGTTGGTTAATTATTTTCGCGAAATTTTTTATATTAAACTATTAATCTTAAAAGTGGAATACTAAATAATTGTTTGTTAGTTGTTTATTAATCGTTTCTTGAAAACAACACACAGGTAAGGAATTAGCTTTTTTTTTTTGCCGTAACAGCTTATTCTTCTTCTTCTTCTTCTTCCATGGCTCTACAGCCCTTGTAGGACCCTGGCTTCCACAACCTCCAGTCTTCCCTGTCAGCAGCTCAACCTCTCCATTGTCCGATTCCCATCCTCTGCAGATCGCTCTCCACATCACCCAGCCATCGCAACCTGGGCCTTCCTCTTCCTCTTCTGCCTCCTGGTTTGCCATATAATAGTTTCTTCGAGTACCTATCTTCTCCCATTCTCTCCACGTGCTCAAGCCATCTTATACGGGTTGATTTGACATAGGTGACTAGGTCTGGTTCATTGCACAGTTCCCGAAGCTCTCTATTATTTCTTGACCTCCATTGGCCTTCGTTACATACTGGCCCAAATATCTGCCGAAGTACCTTCCTCTCCCAGATCTGCAGCATCTTCTCGCATTCCTGGGTCAGGACCCACGTTTCACCAGCGTACGTGACAATCGGTCTTAAGATTGGTTTATAGATCAACAATTTTGCTCTCCGTGACATGTTCCGAAATCTTAATGCTTTTCGCAATGCAAAGAGACATCTGTTGCCTGCTGAAATTCTTGCTTTAATTTCTGCAGTGATGTCATTCCTTCGTGTCACTAAAGCCCCCAGGTAGTTGAAGCTGTCCACTTTCTTAAATGTGTGGTGGAGCAGTTGCACATGACTCTGCTCTTCCTGCCCATCATTTTTTGTGGAAATCATGTATTGGGTTTTTTTCTTATTTATTACCAGACCCAATTTTTTCCCCGCTTCTTCAAATTCCTGCAAAGCTCCCGAGAGCGCCGCGTAACAGCTTATGGCATCTACATATACAGTAGTGATGGGCTAAACAGTGAAATCTCAATAACACGTAATGGTTGTAATGACCTTTCCCCTAATTGATTTAATAATTATTAAAATAACGTCCGTGGACCCTTAGGAGGAGAAAATAAAGTCAATTACAAACAAAGTTCACAATGGAAACCCCAAATAAAATTATAAAATAGTAATAAAATTATCTTAAATCTAGAGACCACTTGCACATTTTTAATATGAAGATGCATATGAATTAACTACTGAAGTGAAAATCAATCATCAAAATTTTTCTTTACAATATAAGGTCTCTATAGTTAACTCGAAGCTTATTTCAATAATATAAAGTATCCGTTCACCAAATTTTAAATCAATACTCGTATATAACTCAATTAATTCCAAATTCAAAATATTCATAAATTCAATTTAACATCATTCAAAACTTCCGCTAACTATATTATTCAGTCCTCTCTCTCATTTTTTTCTTTATTTTTTTTATTTTTTTGTTTTTAATTATTAATATTTTATAGTTAGTTATTTTTTTACAACTGAAACAAAAAAACATCTATATAAGTTGATCTTGCTTTTGTCAAAGCCAAAAATCAATTTAAATACATGTGGAAAAAAACTTCAGTCTCATATTTTATTTATTTTTTTCTCTCTCTTTTTTTTAATTTATGAGGACTCTCTTATCATTTAATTTGTTTATTATCTTTAAAAAAAATTCACATATTATTTTCAATCAATTTCCCAAAAAAAATGTTCACAATTTTCCACTTTTATCAATTATCAATAATAAAACATATTTTAAACATTCCCCATATTAAAGATTGAATTTATACAAATGCAAAATAATTTTAAAATACTTGGATCTTCTTGATGCGAAGTGTTGTTCGTTGATGTCCAGTCTCGATGTTCTCTGGATTGCAGTTTGCTTTTTTTGAGATGTTGCTCGAAGATCTCTGGATGATCTCTGGAATGCAGTTTAACGAGGTGCTGCTCGGGATCTCTGGAATGAAGATCTCTGGAATGCAGTTTAACGAGGTGCTGCTCGGGCATTGCAGTGTTCTCTGCAACATAACTCGAACAATGTTCTCTCGATCTGGAATATAAACTTTGATAACTTATGTCAATTGACAATATAAGATGCCCGCAAAGCATCTTCAATTACATTGTACATAATCATAATAATCAATTAATTAATTTAATTTTTTTCTATACCAACATATAAACATAATTCATACAAATGTACTAATAATATCATATATTATATATCCATAAAATACTTAAATATCATATTTCGAAGAAACCTGGCCATTATTATTTATGTTTACTCAGTTGCCCCAAACAAATACACGTATACAACACTTCACAGACATAAATCACAATTTCCTTTCATACAACATGTATTTACAATATAACATATTCTTTCTTTAAACAAAATCAATTATATATGTAGAAAGTCAATAAAAAATAAATCAAGGTTACAAAATAAAAAAATATATATAATACTTTTCTCAAATTAAACCAAAATAAAGCATCTCTCATCTTATGTAAAGGAGATAGTTGGGGGGTGCAGTCAATAAGTACACAGAATAAGCGATGAACTTATATTATGTGCCGACGTTTCGACCTACAGTGTAGGTCATCTTCAGGGCGATTTTGGAGAGCGTGGCCGTTGGATTTAACGGCTATAATAGTACCTGCTAGCCGTTAAATCCAACGGCCACGCTCTCCAAAATCGCCCTGAAGATGACCTACACTGTAGGTCGAAACGTCGGCACATAATATAAGTTCATCACTTATTCTGTGTACTTATTGACTGCACCCCCCAACTATCTCCTTTACATTAGATCATCCAGTCAACTATTTTCATCTCATACATCTCTCATCTTGTATGATAATCTTCTTACAACAGATTATATATATATATATTAAAAAATCTGAAACTCAAAAAACAGAATCAATTCCAAAATTTAAAAAAAAAAAAAAAAAAACCTTTATTTACAGTTTTACATATACAAGTAGCAATAAGTGTAAATACATGTTCCGGACTTCCTTTACATGTTTAAAGAACAGTACTTTTAATTAATTAAAATTGTCTTTTATAAATAAGTTTTGCAATAGCAGGAAAAATTTAGGAAAAACCCGCTTAAAAAAAAAAAAAAGAGAAAGAAAAATGAACCATAATAATAATTGTAATTTATAAATAAATAAAAATAATACTAATAAAGTAAGTAAATATAATAACACAATTAAAAATAACTATAAAATAAATACAGATAACTAGATTATGATACCTACGAATAGTGATTTGTTAAGTGAGAAGTATATGTTTTGTTCTTTTGTGCGTGTACCGTCGTAGTGAATGTTTATCATAGTTACCGATTTCTCGGATTAATGGGTTTTCGGAAGCTGGAGTTTTTTCGAAGTATGCTTTTGTTTGGGCTGAAACATATTGTTTTACAGTGGGAAGTTCAAGGTCTCTGAGCATAGTCGATATTTTCGTGTAGCCGGGATAATTATTAATAATTCTCATGCATAGGTTTTGTACCCTTTCAAACTTTCTATAATTTGTAGCGCAGGTTGAACTTCATACAGGAGAGGCATAGGTCAGCACTGAGCGGATTACTGTTTTATAAAGGATTAGCTTGTTTTTGGGGCATAGCCTGGATTTTTTATTAAAATAGGGAAACATTTTGTAGATGGTTTTTTTCGCTTTTTCTGTTTTCCTGTTGATGTGCTCAGTGAATATTAAGGACCTATCTAGAATTAAACCGAGGTATGTTATGGATTTAGACCAGGGGATGTACTCGGAATTTAAGATGTCTTGCTGATCTATGTTGGGTCTGCGTTTTGTGAAGATTATGGCGGCCGATTTCGTTGGATTGATTTTTAGTTTCCACTTTTGACAGAATTTATGGATTTTATTAAAAGCTTGTTGTAATCGGTTTACTATTGTATCGATTCGGTATGATGCTGTGTACAAAGCGGTGTCATCTGCGTAAAGCGATGTGGTTACTTTTGGGTGTTTTGGGAGATCTGATATGAACAGATTGAATAGAATTGGGGATAGGCAGGAGCCTTGAGGAAGCCCAGCGGGTAGGGGAAATGTTATGGAGCTAGCAGTGTTTATTTGAACATAGAATTGTCTATTGGAGAGGAAGGAATATATGACATGTATT
Organism: Arma custos; assembly: GCA_037127475.1. Classification (NCBI taxonomy): domain Eukaryota; kingdom Metazoa; phylum Arthropoda; class Insecta; order Hemiptera; family Pentatomidae; genus Arma; species Arma custos. Next base: position 78,259,658 of record CM073764.1, read on the forward strand.
AGGTATGGAGGAAAATTGTACAAGATTAATTTATAAATAAGACCGTAATCCCATACTGTATCGAAAGCTTTTTCCAGATCTAACATAAGCATGCCTTTATGTTTTTTTATTATTGAATTCTTGTGTTATGAAGTCGGTAAGACGAGCTAGTTGGTCTACAGTGGAGTGGTGTTCTCTTAAACCGAATTGTCCATCTTTGATCAGTTTGTTCTCATTTACATGCTTAACAATTCTTTTTAAAATCAAGCGTTCCAGGATTTTGGATAAAATGTTTAGGAAGCTAATTGGTCAGTAACTTGTAAAAATTTTTGGGTTTTTATTTGGTTTCGGGATAGCGATTGTTTTGGAAATTTTCCAAGCGGAGGGAAAGTAATTAAGCCTTAATATTGAATTAAATGTTTTCGTTATATGGCAGATGGTTTTTCTGCTCAGGGTTTTTATAACCTGTACAGAGATGCCATCGTCCCCTGAGACTTTCTTTGTTTTTAATTTTTTTATAATCTTTCCTGTTTCTTTGGGTGAAATGGCGGGAAAATTAATTTTGTATGACGTGTTTAAGTAGTTCCGGACAGATTTGTTTATTTTTTTATTGTGGTGGTTAGAGCCAAAATTCGAAGTGGTAGAGTTCGTGGATTGGAAATTACGGGCTAATAAATCGGCTTTGTCCTTGTCCGTGTAGACATAACTATTGTTCTGTTTCAGTGGGGGAATTTTAGTTGAATTTTATGTATTTTCCACATTTTATTTTCACCAGGTTTACATGACTTTAAAGTTGTTTCCCAGTTACTTATCATTTCTCCATTGATTGATACGGAATCTAACGAAGTTGTTGAAATAATAAAAAATTTTCTTTATTTGCGGGCTTTTGTTACGTTGGTATTTTTTCTAGTCTATTTTTAATTTGTATGAGCGCTAGTAGAGAAGGAGGTAAATTATAGTTACGGTAAGACTGTGAGGAATGTTGAGGGATAGTTTCTGTCATGGCTTGTTTAATTAGTTGGTTTAAATTATTAATATTTCGGTCAATCTCGTGAGAGTTATTAATTATTGGGTTGTGGTTTATTTTAGAATCTATTATTTTCCGAAATTTTTGCCAGTCAGCCTGTTTGAATGCAAATTTACTTCTTTTCGGGCTATTAGATAAAGATGACCCTAAACAGAAAATCACGGGGTTGTGATCCGAGTTAAGGCATGATAATGCGATGAGTGGGGATACATTATGTATATTTTTGGTGAGAGCTAGGTCTATTATGCTTGGTTTGTAATCGCGTTGCGTGGGAATGTGGGTTGGTTCGTAAGGGCTGTGCAATTCTATTTGGTTGATTACTATATAGTTTAATAAGAGTTTACCATTTTTGTTTGTGCTGTGGCAGTTCCACTGTGAACTTTTGGCGTTCAGATCACCGTATATTAATATATTTTTATTTAACCTAAACAATTTAGCATCTTTAATATTTAATTTGTTCGGAGGTATATAGACTGATATGATTGTAGTAAGTTTATTATTTATTGTTGTATTAATGGCTACTGCTTCGGTAAAATCTAATTTTGGCACCTGCATGAAGTGGTGTTGAATATCGGAACGGACTAACAGCATGACGTCCCCTCCCGCCAAGTTACGATCTTTACGATAAATGTCGTATCCCGGAACTGAAAATCTATCCTGCTGAGCCAGCCGGGTTTCACTTACTGAAACAAAGTGAGGTTTATTTTGTTCTAGAAATATTTTAAATTCCACATCGTTACCACGAATAGTTCGTGCGTTCCACATCATTAATTTAATTTTTTCTTTATTAATTAACATATTATTCTTGGTTTTCAATTGGTTTTAGAAAGAAATAATCGAGATAAAACAGCAATGAAGAAACTAGTATAAGAGTTTGTTTAACATTTATATTGATAAAGAGCGGAGACTGTAAGCAGTTTGTTTTGAGTGAGATGTAAACTAGTGTGGCCTTGGCCTTCGAGATGAGAGCAACGAGAAAAAGTCTACTGGTAAAGTAGTTATTGTCAAGTTCGTGATTGTTTGCAATTGGCGAAATGTTGCTGTTGTGCCAATTGTGAATAGCATTAGAGAAGTCCAAGTACGTACGTAATTCTACATCGCTACAGTTTATGAAATGTAAATACATGTGATTATTGTATATATTGTTACGGTCGCCAAAAGGAAGGCGGAAGCAAAGGATTAGCGGCTTAAATCCGTCGGCGGGAGAAGTTAAAATAGGATTAGGACCGTTCTAGATCGTCTCTTTTTGTCGGAAAAGGATTAAGAGGATTCCAGAATTGTCTGGCCCCTCCGTGTTTTAGAATGTTCGGCCTTGCCTATTTAAATACTTCCCTCGCCTCGAGCAAGAGAGTAGACCACGCAAGATCTGTGATAAGTGTCAGTGTGATAAACTAGTCAGTGTTGAACCGGCCTGTGTAATAAGTGTATCAGTGAATTGTGACAGTCTCGCGAGTGTAATAAACTGTTTCTGTTCGTTTCTGTGCATCAGTTTGTCATACTTGAAGAATCTTACGGTCGGTGGACTAGTGAACTGTAAGTGTTAATTATTAGTTATAAATTGTAGTGTAATTTTATAACCTTCATAGAAACTATTGTAACTAGTTAAGCTATCTAGAAATAGTAATATCTTATATTATTGTAATAATTAAATAGGAGTTAGGGCTAGATAATAAATATTTAGAATATTGTTATTATAAATTTATATTAGTTTAATAATTTAATTGTTAATAGTTTAATTGTATCCTTTTTATTAATTTTGTTAATAAATATTAGTATCTTTAATTAAGATATTAATTAATATCTTTAATCTTTAATTAATTGTTTAATTCATTTTAATACCCAGTAGCCCGTAACAAATTGGTGTCAGAAGTGGGATTATTGTGTAATTGCTATTATTTTGCATTTTGTAATTATTAGGCTACTGTATGGAAAATGGCTTCTAAAAGTGTTAAATTAATTGATTTAAAAGTTGCGAATTTGAAAAGGGAATTAGAGGAACGTGATCTGGATTCATCTGGAACTAAAAGTGTACTGCAACAGCGATTGCGTGAATTTTTTGTAGATTTAGGGGAAAATCCAGATGACGTTCTGTTTGAAACCGATTTAAGCAAGTTGTCTGCAACTTTATGCAATGTAGATAATAAGCTAGGTAATTTACAGAATGAATTAAGCAATGTAGAAAATAAGCTAGGCAATGAGTTAAGCAATGTAGATAATAAGGTAGGTAATGTACAGGATGAATTAGGTACTGTTAAAAATGAGTTAAGCAATGTAGAAAAAAGTGATTTATTGGATACATTAGATTCTAAGTTAGGCACCTTAGAGACTAAGTTAATGGAAAATGTAGATAATAAAGTAGCTGATGTAGAATCTAGGTTAGGAGAAGAACTGAATTCAATTAAAAACGAACTTAGGCTAAGAGTATAAGCTCTCGAGGGACGTATGAGCAACCCATCGACGAACGACACCGACCATTCCTCCGAGGGCAGCCTTCATAAAAAAATTATACCCGCCAATGCTGGGACGCCACCAACTCACAACACCATTCCAGTATTCGACGGAAAGACACCGTGGGAGGACTACATGACTCTCTTCGAGAAAGCGGCTTCAATCCACAGGTGGTCAAAAGAGACCCAAGCTTCAGCGTTGTGCCTGGCCTTGCGTGGAGACGCCTTGGGAGTACTGCAAGGGATGTCCATGACAGAGCGGTCTAACTTCGGGGAACTGGTTAGAAGACTGGAGATGCGTTTCGGCCACCGACACATGGACCAGCTTTATCGTTCACAGCTGAGAAACAGGAACCAGAAGACCAACGAGACGCTGCAGGAATTTGAAGCGGACATTGCCCGGCTGGACATTGGTGAGGAATGGCTACCCATCGGTCACCGATGATGTCTACGAGAGCCTGGCTGTCGACAAATTCCTGGACGGACTTCGGGACCCCAAGACGCAACAAGCAGTTAAGCTCGCCCGGCCAAAAACGCTAGGAGACGCATTATCTCAGGCCATGGAGTTCGAGGCTATCAGACAGTCAGTTCGGGGCCAAGCACGAGTTCGAGCAGCAGAAGCGGAGCCTTATTTGGTCCCTAGCGTCGAGGACATCGTGACAAAAGTTTTGGAGGCTCTCAGGACCCGTAAGAAGGAGATACGCTGTTAGAGCTGCTGCCAACTTGGACACCCTAGAAGCAAGTGTCCATCCAAGAAGCAAGAAAAGCAGCAGGAACGAAGTAGGGTTGATGGGTAGGGGCAACTGTCAACCCGTAACGTCAAAGGCCCCGGGAAGACTATCAGAGTTGCGTCAATAGGGAGCAGAACGAATAGTTTCTATGTTGATGGGATGGTGAACGGGCAGCTGCGAAGTCTGCTACTGGATACCGGCGCAACCATGGCAATCTTGAACTCAGAGACAGTCCCCGCTGAGAAGATCTTACCAACGACTTGGGCATTACGGACTGCCACAGGAGAGCCAGCCAAGGTCTACGGGGAGACAGTTGCCACCTTCATCATCGGGGATCAACATCTGAAGCACCGCGCTCTCGTAGCAGATATTGATGAAGATGTAATATTGGGCACGGACATGATGATCGCATACGGAATCAAGCTGGATATGGCGAGAGGTGTTATGATGCTGGGAGACGAAGAAGTCATCCTTCGGCAGGGAAAGGATATCTACGCATCAGTGCGCTTACTAGAAGACACCACTTTACCTGCACGGAGCCAAATCATTACGCATGGGACGATCGAAGGACATCTACCTGAGGGAGGAGGAAGGCAAGAAGAACAGGAGATCGGTCGCTGCGTAATTGTTGCAAGGTCTCTCATCAAGGTCGGACGTACCACTCCGATTCGGCTAATAAACCTGAACAGCTTCCCAGTAACACTGAACAAAGGAACACCGGTAGGGGAATGTACAACCGCTACCTCAGTGGTTCGTCAGCTGCAACGTCATCCCACCGAGCTGCGAAGATTGCCGGAAGAGCTAACAAGATTTGTTGACGAATCATGCTGGGACCTCTCACCTGAACAGAGCGAGGAAGTGAAGGAGATGATTAACCGATGGCAGGACGTTTTCGAGATCAGCCCAGGGCCACGGGGTAGAACAGATATCGTCCAGCACAGGATTGACACCGGGGATGCTAAGCCCATCCGACAGGTCCCGCGGAGGCTGCCGTTAGCCAAACGGGAGGACGCCAAGAAGATCATCAAGGAGATGGCGACTGATGGTGTCATTGAGCCTTCGAGTAGCCCCTGGATGTCTCCTGTTGTATTGGTGAAGAAGACGGACGGCACAACGAGATTCTGCGTAACTACCGCCTTCTGAACAACGTCACCAAGAAAGACAGTTATCCGCTCCCCAGGATTGATGATACGTTGGACACCCTAGAGGGGTGTGAACTTTTCTCTACCTTGGATCTCCGCAGTGGATACTGGCAGGTTTGATTGAAACCTGAAGATAAAGAGAAGACAGCGTTCTCGATTGGGACTGGACTCTGGCAATTTATGGTAATGCCATTCGGTCTTTTCAATGCTCCTGCAACATTTGAGAGGCTGATGGAAAGCGTGTTATGAGGTCTCTCTTAGGAAATTTGCCTGGTATACTTAGATGACATCATTGTGCTGGGAAAGTCCTTCGCTCACCATCTGAAGAATCTGGAGGTCTTCGAACGACTGCGTGCAGCGAACCTTAAATTGAACCTGAAGAAGTGTCCTCTCTTCCGAAGTCAAGTCAACTATCTGGGGCATGTTGTGTCAGACAACGGAGTTGCCTTTGACCCAGAGAAGATTGCAGCGATCACCGACTGGCCAGTACCTCGAGATAAGCACCAAGTAAGAAGTTTTCTCGGCCTCTGCACCTACTACAGGAGGTACGTGAAAGGATTTGCAAAACCTCTTACCAGGCTCACCGAGGAAAAACGGACTTTCCTTTGGGATCACGAATGTCAGGCATCCTTCAAGGAGTTGAAGAACAAGTTGAGTAGTGCTCCTATTCTGAGCTATCCACGTCCCGAGGGCAAGTTCATACTTGACACAGACGCTAGCAACACCGCTATTGGAAGCGTCCTCTCTCAGCTCCAAGATGGAGAGGAAAGGGTTATCGGATATTTCAGTAAAGCGCTCTCAGCTCCGGAACGCAACTACTGTGTCACAAGGAAGGAGCTTCTGGCAGTGGTAAAATCTATAGAGCATTTTCACAAATATCTATACGGCAGAAGATTCCTCCTGAGAACGGACCACGCGGCTCTAATGTGGCTGCTGAGATTCAAGTCACCAGAAGGACAAATGGCGAGGTGGATAGAGCGCCTTCAAGAATATGACTTTGAATCCGCTCATCGTGCTGGAACGATTCACAGAAATGCGGATGCGCTCTCTAAGAGACCTTGTGACGAAGAATGCAGGCATTGTTCTCGACAAGAAGAGAAGCAGGCAGGAGTGTTGAGGACAACGGTGGTCATGGACAATTGGCAGGATGCAGAGGTGTCAAAGGAGCAGGACAAGGACCCGGACTTGAAACAAATGAAGCAGTGGAAGCTATCAGGGCAAGGAAGATCAACCTGGCAGGATGTTGCTCCAATGTCGAAGAATGTAAAGACTTACTGGGCCCAATGGGATTCCATTCTAGTGGACAACGGGCTGCTTAAACGGGCATTGAAGAACACGGAATGAGATCAGCGCAGACTACAGCTCATCGTTCCAAAGAGTAAAGTGCCCGAAGTACTCAGGGAACTTCATGACGGAGTATCTGGCGGCCACCTTGGAGTTCCCCGTACACTGGAAAAGGTACGTGAACGCTTTTACTGGGCAAACCTTAAGGACGATGTGTTGGACTGGTGCAGGCGTTGTGCGACTTGTGCGACTTCTAACGGACCCATAAGAAGAAAGAAGGCCCCAATGAAGAAGTACAACGTGGGAGCACCGTTTGAGAGAATAGCAATTGACATCGCTGGCCCTTTCCCTGTGACGGACTAAGGTAACCAGTATATTCTCGTCGCCATGGACTACTTTTCCAAGTGGGTGGAAGCTTACGCCCTTCCGAATCAGAAGGCAGTCACGGTTGCGGACGTACTGGTGAAGCAGCTCGTCAGTAGGTTTGGAGTATCCATGGAACTTCACGCTGACCACGGACGAAACTTCGAGTCTGCAGTCTTTTCCGGGATGTGCGAAGCACTGGGAATACGGAAGACCAGGACGACACCTCTTCACCCTCAATCCGATGGCATGGTGGAACTCATGAACAGGACTATGGGTCGATATTTGTCCAAAGTTGTCTCCGACCATCATCGAGACTGGGACCAGTATCTTCACCTGTTCCTACTGGCCTACCGCAGTTCAGTCAGTGAGGCAACGTGGCAGACTCCCGCAAATGTGGTGTTCGGCAGAGAACTTCGTTTGCATTGTGATCTGAAATTCGGTTTCAAGCCTGACGAGAAAATTGCCGGAGAGGAGTACGTCACGGATCTACGGAAGCGAATGGATAATATCCACGAGAAGGTTCGCACAAACATCCAGGGAGCAAGTGACAGAATGAAGGAGCGCTATGACATCAGGGCTGAGAAAGGTGGCTACCAACCTGGAGACTTGGTCTGGCTGCATGATCCTCGAAGAAGGCGAGGCTACTCACCTAAACTGCAGAACTCCTGGGTCGGCCCGTTTGAGATCGTCAAGAGGATCAATGACGTCATCTATAGGATCAGGAAGCAGCCTAGAGGAAAACCCAAGGTAGTCCATTTCAATAGACTGGCACCGTACAAAGGAGACTATGGCCCGGCAGAAGACCAGCAGGTTAGGTACCTAAATAACGTGGAGACAAATAATGACCCAGTTGTTAATACTAAGGTACCAGGGTTCCGTGGAGTAACTCAGGTAATCTACAGGGATATCTTCTCGTTACCAGTGGAGTATTCTCTGGCCCATTGCGTTTCCGAAGATCTGAGGACTTCTCGAGGGATTGCAACGGTCTTCAGGAAGACGTTCGGCCGAATTGAGGAGCTGGAACACCAAGGACCAAGTGTCGGGAAGGCGCTCCACCACACGCACGAAGGTCGACACCTGTTTTACTTGGTTACCAAGCGTGCCACTGATCAGAAGCCGACATATGACGCACTGCGGCGAAGCCTCGACGACCTACGGAGTAAGATTCTGAGACTGCGTGTCACCAAGCTCGCCATTCCGAAGTTGGGCTGTGGATACGACGGCCTGGAGTGGAAGGTTGTCAGGGACATGATCGAGCGGACATTCGCCAACTCTGGCGTTGCCATATTGGTGTGTACGTTCAACCCCTGGAAAGAATGTGCGTCTCCATCAGTAGAAGCTCATAACTGCCCGATTTCTCCTTGTGTCAGTTTGTCATACTTTGAGAATGTGTCAGTTTGTCATATTTGGAGAATCTTACGGTCGGTGGACTAGTGAACTGTAAGTGTTAATTATTAGTTATAAATTGTAGTGTAATTTTATAATCTTCATAGAAACTATTGTAACTAGTTAAGCTATCTAGAAATAGTAATATCTTATATTATTGTAATAATTAAATAGGAGTTAGGACTAGATAATAAATATTTAGAATATTGTTATTATAAATTTATATTAGTTTAATAATTTAATTGTTAATAGTTTAATTGTATCCTTTTTGTTAATAAATACTAGTATCTTTAATTAAGAAATTGTTTAAATCATTTTAATACCCAGTAGGCCTTAACAATATTTATATCATTTATCATGATTATTAGTCTACTAAAGAGAGTAATCCCTCTATTAGAATAAATACTTTGGACATACCGTCATCTGCATTTTTTAGTTGTACTAACGTGCTTTTAAATTTAGTAATTATCTTACCAATGTTAAAAGAGCTAAAAAAGTTTTTTATTTCTTTGAAGCAGTCTGTAAATGAAGGTTCACTATTGTTCTGATTTTGATTTCCTGAGAAAGTGTTTTAAGGCCATTGTGATTTCGGTGTTGGTAGTGAGGGAACTTCCTGTTCGGTTGTTTTGAAATTTCTTCGAGGAGCTGCCTTTAGAATAGGTTTCTTTTTGCTTGGCTGTAGTTCTAAATTCCTTCTATACTTGATGCATTGTGATGAATTGGAGAAGTGTGCTTCGGAGCAATTACAGCATTTCGGGGTGAATCCATCGATTAAAGAATATGGACAGGTGTTCTTCCGAGCAATTTAAGCACTTAGGTTTTTTGAAGCAATTTCGTGCTATGTGATTGAATTCTTGACAGATGAAACATTGAGTTATTTCTTTGTTTGGCCTGTATTTTTCCCATTTTATAACTATGTTACAGCAGTAATTTATTTTGTTCAATTGTTCTTTATTTTCCAGAATGACTACTGCTAGTGGTAATTTTATGGGCCCATTTTCAGATTTTTTTTCCATTGGATATATTTTGAAGATTTCCAAACCTTGATTCCGTAGATCGGCTGTAATCTCTTCTGCTGTGGTTTCTGGTGGCATTCCTTTTATAATAACTTTAGGCTTAATTACATTTTTAGGAGTAAAGGAATGAAATCCGATGTTTTTTCTTTAATTCATTTTTTATTGTTGTGAAGTCTTCGCTATTGTATACATAGAATGTTGTTTTATTACCAGAACATTTCATATGTACTTCACTGATTTTTTATTTTATTTTATTTATGCTTTCTTTGATGCTATTGACTATTCTAGGTGGAAATTGATTGTTTTTGTTGCGCCTAATGTTGGCGGCTGGTACGTCGGTGATCATTTCTTCTTCATCTAAATCGGAAAATATGTCATAACTGTTCGAAATGTCTATATTGTATTTTATGCGGTCACTCCTTTTTCTATTTGGATTGCTAGCACCTGATGGACCTGGTGTGGCCGCATCCATATCGGTTTCTGCCCCCCCTAGGGGCATTGTTGCAAAAAAAATTCATATATATATATATATATATATATATATATATATATATATATATATATATTTCCTAGTTTTCCTATTAATCACTAATTTTCTTTAATTGGGAAATATGGTTGTTCTACCCTATTAATTAATTTATCTAATTCCTTCAAATTCCTCGGTGCCTCACTGAAATTAAAATATCTATCTACCTGGTCCGATTAATAAAATAGCAAATAATAGCAATCAATTCATTAGTCTCAGTACCCTTTATTATAACGCCGAATTTTAAAATTGAATCTGCGAATTCCCTGAAGCTTTTATTTTCCTCCCTCTGTTCGAAAAATATACTCAATTTTGTATTGTGATTATCTAGTTGGATCTCGTCCATTATTTTAGCAAGTTCCTCGATTTTTACCATTTTATTAATTTATTTAAAATTTAGCACACAAAAAAATCAATTTCACAATTTTACAAATTTAATAACCACAATTAATTTAATAACCACAAATTTTTTTGTGTACCAGTTGTAATGACCTTTCCCCTAATTGATTTAATAATTATTAAAATAACGTCCGTGGACCCTTAGGAGGAGAAAATAAAGTCAATTACAAACAAAGTTCACAATGGAAACCCCAAATAAAATTATAAAACAGTATAACATGCAATTCTTACATATAATACAATTATTCAAATATTACTAATACAAGCCTGGTATGGGATCTGAGAGAAGCGGGGAACGGGGCAGTGAGATCAGTATAGTCAGCGAATTCTTGAAAAAGTGACTTAGTTAAAAACAGCCTGGAACTGCCTAAAAGCTTCCCCCACCCTCACATTTACATCTCCCACTCTATTTTATTATACAATAGTAAGCATTTAAGTCGGTCGAGACGAAGACATAACTGAACTATGGCATAATTATACATACAGTCGAATACAAACTCGTAAATACGTTATTACATTCTTATCTCGCTAAGGTACATAGGTGAACGGAACATCCAATACAACTTATATAAATAATATTGAATACGTAATTAAACTCTATACATTAAAATAATACATACTAATCACTTCATATAATTATGCTTATCATTACTCATACATTTAATCAATTCATATTATTAAACTAATCAATACTTATACATTTAATCAATTCATATTATTAAACTAATCAATACTCATACATTTAATATCATCCTATTATTATACATTTAAATAATACATATAATATATGTATATGTGGATCACTAATCATTTAAATAATATATAATATATGTGGTCACCATATGGTATAACTGCTACCATGTAATAACGTGTTCCAGTAACACGTTATTTGAGTAACATTTTATTTCATTGAAGAAAATAATATACCTAATATATAAATTATTTACATATAAATAATAAAGGAGAATAAAAAAAGGAATTTCATTTACAATTACTGATTGAAAAATTTACAAAAAAAATCAAACTTTGCTAATTCGCGCAAAAAAATGGAAAAAATATCAAGTAAATATACACGTACTGATTGAAAAATTAACAAAAAAATCAAACTTTGCTAATTCGCACAAAAACATGGAAAAAATATCAAGTAAATATGTTTTAAAACCATAAAATTGCCTTAGACGTTATTCAAGTGGCGGCCCCTACGTTATCTCAACGTTATCGGAACTATTATATCAATATGAAATATAAAATATATATGGAACTATTCCATGGAGTTATGGAAAAGCATTGACAATGCTAATAGGCACCATAGATTTGATTAAGATGGTGACTAATTATTATAGTATGAACACAAAGTTGGAAAATACTGTAAAAGAGATTACTGTACAATAATAAATTATAAAAGATAATTGATGATGAAAGAGTATAATGAAATTAAAATACTAATACATATAATGATAAGCTTTTATTAGATAATGAAGTACAAAAAGGATGAACAATTACTACAGATTATTAATTAATAACATAGCCTAAATAATTTTACTATAAAAAAAAGAAATAAACAGTTTCTCCATATTAAAAATAATAAATATGTGTATTATGAAGTTCGTTATGAACATCCAAAAATTTAACAAACTAAATAAAAAACAGAATTATAAAAAACAGAAAAAGAAACATAAATTATAAAATCTTTAATATTAATCAATAATGCATAAATTTGTTTTATATCAACAGGGATATATATTGATTTAATGTAGAACATTTATATATACGAATATACCAGTGCGTTACAGAAGGTAAACAGTTATTTGTTCCTATTAAAGACCAAACAGAAAAATCTGTCAACAGTATAGAACTATATTCTCTCCTTCAAAAGAACTACATTTAACATAAACTCGAAATTTGGCATTTAGTTAAGCTTTCAGAAACAATTGTATTGATTGATTCAGAATTCAGAAAGAGCATATCTGATATTCCGTTTCCAACATTTCTAAGAAAGTCATATTTTGAGTTGTATTATGTTTGAACTTGAAGTTTTATGGGAATAATGGCATTGAAAGAAAAAGTTTCAAGCTTTTAAAAATTTTCTAGTGGTTAATAAAATAATTTTGTATCAATAAGCAAATTTTTAAATTTTTTTAACTCACATGTAACTTTCAAATATCTCCATTGCAATATTAGGTTTTTTAAGTAATGACACCGTTCTTTTGAAAGAATATGTGAGGAATAAATTTAAAAATGTATTCATAAAAAAAAAGGTGAAAAAATTACAGGCATTTAATTTGTACATACGACTCTTCGTAAAAATAATTACTTATTATATTTTTAAATATTCTAAATAATAAAACAACGATTGTCTCTATTTAACAGAAATCTTTTTCTGTTTCGCAAGGTTTCTCATTATTAGCTTTTGGTTATAATTAAATAAGTAAATCAATTAAAATAAACAATAATTTAACACCTATAGCTTTAATTTGTTACACTTAAATAGTCATAAATAGTAGAAGATAGCATAAGAGGCACTGTAATCTAAATATATTCACTTCTAAAGAACCGACCTCAAAAGTATGGTCGAAGCCATTACTGGGAACTCAAAACTCAGGAAGAATCTTCAGGGTTTGATACTAGGCTAGGACCTTTACAGTTTCTAAAACAAGCAAAGAAGTTTTATTCGACCATTAGATTAGTAGTTAACAAATAGATTTAAAAAAATAAATTAAGCTTATTCATTTAACGATATTACCATTTAGCCACTCTACTCTCAAAAACCTAACTTATTTTTAAGAAAATACAAAGTTTATCTTTAAGTGCTTTTAACTTTCTCTTGACCAGATTATTATATCTATATAAAGCTAAAATAAATAAATACTTAAATAACTGTTATGTATCATTAAAACTAATTGACTGTTTAATATCATTGAGGCCCTTGTATCATGTCAGCATTTGTTGTAAGCTTGTTGTAAATTTTTTAATAGAGTATACTTCATGTTTCCGCTCCAAGCCATCTGTACATTTTCAATTACTTTATTACCCGTTTTTCCCCATGATTTACCTAAACATAACAATTGGCGACGAGAAAAAACTGATTAAACTATCCGAGTTCAAGTTCGCGACGTGTTACATGGACATTATCGGCAGTATAGGCGTTAAATCATAATTTTTACCGCGAGTGCTTTTCAGTAGTACTTTTTCGCTGTTTTATCGGTTTTCTATTTTATTTATCGTTCGGATTAATTATCAAGATCATCAAGAATGGATGCACAACAATTTCAAGAATTCATGGGTGTGCTTACATCACTTCTAACCTCTCAAGCATCAAGTAAACAAGACCTCAAGTCAGACACGAACAACCTCGCGAATGTGAGTATTTTTGAAAACTTTGATTCAAAAAAAGAGAAATTTTCATGTTATATAGAACGTTTCGAGAATTATTGCACAATGAAAAATTTAATCGATCCCACAAAGAAAGCTCAGCTCTTTTGTGGTTCTGTGGGTAGTATACATTACAATGCACTCACCTTATTCCTTGGACCAGAAAAACCTGTCATGTCCCTTGATTATAAGACACTTGTTTCCAATCTCACGACCATGCTGACACCTAAACGTAGCGCAATTGTGACCCAACACTATTTCTTGAACATTACCCAGAAAGAAAATCAGTCGATTTCCGAATTTGTTGCTGCGTTACAGCGAGATATAGGAGATTGTTAATTAAAAGTAGAATGTACTTCCGACTCGTGTAAAAATTCAGAGCGGAAGAAAACAAGTATCTCGGTGAATGATATTTTCCTCAGAGCTCAGTTCATTCGAGGATTACGTCATAACTGGATAAGGGAACAGCTTCTGCAGTCAACTGTGACTGGTTTTGATCAAATTTTAGCCAAAGCCACTGCACTAGAGGCCGCTCATATTGAGAGTGCAGAATTGGCAAAGCAGTCTAATACAGGTACTCCATTTTTCTCCAGTGAGACGTATCACCTATCTGGGTCATCAAATCATCCACAAAGGGACAGGAAGACTCAATTTCGAAGAAAATCGCAAGACCGTTCTTCCAACCGCCCTGATTCATCCAAGTAATAAATTTCATTCATCAGGAGCCAAAAATAGATCCCACAGCCGAGGTAGAATAGATTATAAAGCATTAGGGATTCAAGACCTATGTACAAGGTGCGCTAGAAATAATCGCAGACTAGCAGACTGTCGCGTTGATTATGATAAAGTTCATTGCACGTCATGTAACCGCAAGGGACACGTTTCACGAGTTTGTATCACCACCCTGTCACAAAATAAAAAACCTAGTTACGCGTCATCTGCGAATGCAATTTCTCAGGGCAACGCTGAACATCAATACGGCATTTCATATCTTGTAGACCTTTTCGAAGTAAACCCCGACTCCGATAAATATGTCGTCACAGTACAAATCAATGGAAAACCCCAGCTCATGGAGGTCGATTCAGGAGCAAGATTTTCTCTCCTAAACGAGGATGATTTTAGGAAATTGAATTTGGGACTAGAAATCCAACCAACAAATACCATTTTTCGAGCGTACTCAGGCAACGAAATTCTTCCAAGAGGAAAAGTTGAGGTAACAGCCACATATAAAGGTAGAAATGCTTGTGGTGACCTGTATATTGTTCCGTCTGGCCATACAGCATTGCTTGGGCGTCAATGGATTAGAGAGTTAATGATTGAATTGAGAGAAATTGATACCACCGGAAACCATATGTCAAGTGTACTTGCAATAGGCTGTGACACTACACCTGGCGAGATAATAGCTGAGTTCCCAACTGTCTTTGCCGAGGAAGTCGGTTGCATTCCAGATTATGAAGTTAAGCTGCAACTGCGACAAGGAGCAAAACCTAGTTTCACAAGAGAGCGCCATTTGCCTTATGCTCCACCAAAAGTACCAGTTCACCCTTGGGATGAACCAGCCGAGAATTGGGAACGAGTCCATATAGATTATGCTGGACCGTTCCAGGGCCATTATTTCCTTGTTTGCATAGATGCTAAGTCAAAATGGGCGGAAGTTGAACCTATCAAAGAAACACCTAGCACGTCCTCAACCATAAATCTTCTCAGAAAGATTTTTTCAACGCATGGATTCCCAAATCAGCTTGTTTCAGATAACGCTAGCATTTTCCAGAGCGAAGAGTTTCATCTTTTTTGCCGCACAAACGGAATTTTTCAAAAATTTATAGCCCCTGGCCATCCAGCAACTAATGGCCTTGCTGAACGAAATGTGCGGACACTTAAGGATAAGTTGCGGGCCTTGTCAAATGACGATACCCCAATGCCAGAAAAAGTCACAAATATCCTATTTCATTACAGATCAACTCCCCTTGCTAATGGCTCCTCACCTGCTGAGTTATATTTGAAAAGAAAATTCCGAATCCGCCTGGATGCCTTATTTCCAACCAAACCACACTCTTCTCAGTCAATGCGAGTTACCAGAAGATTTTTTCATGTGGGGGAGAGAGTGCAAATCCGTGTCTTCAAAAATAACAAGCCAAAGTGGGAGTTTGGTGAGGTGACCCAAAGGTTGGGTCAACAACATTACCTTGTACGCCTGGACGAATCAAGGAGAATTTTCAAGCGTCACATAAATCAACTGAGAAACACCCTTGTACAAGCAAAAAAGACTGTTTCATTTCGGCCTTCTAAGTCTTATGAAATTCCTCGAGCTCTAGGTCCATCTCAGGAACCTCGCACTCAATTTGCACCTCATGATCTTCCAGATTCATCTTCAACCGAGCCAGCTTCAGCTGTGCCTCCTCATGATCTTCCAGATTCATCGTCAACCGAGCCTTTTCTTCAGACTCCTCTATGTCCCATCAACAGACCTGTTCGTCAGAGAAGACTCCCAGAAAGGTTTCGAGATCCAAACATATCACTTCAGTATTGATGTCCCCTCACAAGATACATACTTTTTGACAAATTTGAACCAAAATTTGTTAAAAAATATAATATGTATTCATATATAAGTTATGATTAGACTGAACACTTGGTTTAAAAAACAGGGAAAATAGGGACATAGATACATTCGCGCTATCAGAAGTAAACTGACTTTATTTCGTTTTTCTCCAGTATTTATTGATACATCTTGTTCATATTAGAATCAAACTATACTTAATCATACATAAACCAATGATCACTTGTTATCAAGACAGTAATAATCCTCTTATATACACTTAACTTATATATATAATAAATATTGAACCTAAATATTATTGTTTCATTAAGAACTTATTGTAACTAAAGATTTGTGATATAGTACTTTATTCTAGGCCAGGGTCCTTTCGAATAATCTAAAAGAATATAGATAACTGAGACCTAAATGATGAGAAAACTAAATAATTTATTTTCCCAAATAAATAAAATATTTAAACTACTCTAATCCCAATGATTAAATAAGAAAAATTGTTTTAAGTATTATATCACATTATCATGGAATTGGTGAATCCAAATGGCATCGTGGTGAATGCCATCGTGATGTCATTTCAGGAAGGTAAAAAGCGCCTACCGACGACCTTCACAATTGAAGATGAAGATCGTCGTGTATCTAACTCTATCCTCTACCTTGGCGTCACTCTTGATAGGCATTTTACCTTCTCGAGTCACGTCAGAGGGAGGCTGAAACTGGCCCGACAAAAGTCCAACAGGCTCTATCACCTCCTCACTTCGCCCCAACTGTCGTTACGGCTTAAATGCCAAATTAATTATATTTATAATCAATGAATAGACCAACGCTGCTCCATGGTGCGCCGCTCCTTAAACATATTTATAAAACCACACTAAAAAGTCTACAGCAGTTCCAGAACTCCATCCTTAGGCGCATAGTTAAAGGCACGTCGCTCCAAAGGGCGCGTAATACTAAAATCTATGAGGAGCTGAAACTCCCGTCTATACCGAACTAAATTAGACCTGGGAGTTGGCAAGGCAGTGTCCCCTTGGTCGACGTGCTCTCATTGGCCTAGGGATGGGGTGAGGACTCCCTTGTCCAAGCCTTTCTTCCTTCCTCTCCCCCTTTTTCTTCTTCATATCACCTAATTCCACGTAAAGCGGTCTCTCCCTGCTTTGTATGTATAGAATCAGCGGCCTTGTGCCGGTTTAGAGAACCCGCCTTCAGCGGACTCATACTATGTATTGCTTAAAATACCTTCGGGTAGGAAAATTATTATAATTATTTCAATTTATATGTATATATATATATATATATATATATATATATATATATATATATATATTGTAAATATTTTTTTTATATAAATAAATGGAGATTTGAAACAATTGGGTTTCTTCTTTGAATTGCATAACATTTTTGGACTAAAACATTTAATTAAACTTATGTAATTAAAGATTTTAGTTTGTATTATAGTTCTAATTCTCCTTTATATTTACCTATTCGATCAATCATTCGAAGACAATCATGTTTTTTATCTTATAAAACTAATCGCATAAACGTACATAAAAATTCGACTCCATCATTCTACAAAAATGTATTCAGAGAAACTGCAGAAGCAGATCATAAGGCAGCACAATTTAAAAACTACTTTTTTTTAGACCTTATGCAAGTAAAAGTTTAAAGTGGGGAAAAAAATAATAAGTTCGATAAACTGATTCCACCCTACGGAGTAAGGAAATAAGATTGGAAACTAAAAAGAAGATCTACCATTCCTTCGTGGAAAGCGTAGCCCCATACGGATCAGAGGTTTGGACATTCACGAAAAAGTTGGAGAATAGGTTGCTTCCCATGGAAATGGATTTCTGGAGAAGAAGCTGTGGTATATCGAGAACCAAGCGGATCCTAAACGCTACAATTAGAGACAAGGTCGGATGTCAAAAGAACATCCTTTACCAGATCAGAACTAAAAGGTTAAGTGGTATGGCTACTTAATGCGGATGGACGAAAACCGCTGGCCAATGAAAATTCAGAACTATATACCACCTGAAAGAAAAAAGCTAGGAAGACCAAAGGAGAACGTGGAGGAACGCATGTCAGCCAGAGGACTCCGTGAGGGGGATTGGATGGACAGAGAGCAGTGACTTTTGGATATTGGGGATATGACTCCTTAAGTTGTAAAAAAAAGTAAGTAAAAGTGATCTAAAAGAATAAAATGAGAAATAAACATGATTTTGTTGATCTTCGACATAAAATTTGTTGATCATAGACATTTGTGATCACATATGATAGTGTCTTACTCTTATAAAGTCCCCATCAAAAAAATTCGTAGTTATGTTAATAGTCAAGTTATTAACTGAGGAGCAGATTAAAAGATTAGTTAGAGAAAATGCTTAAAGATTTATACATAAACATTTTTTTTACTTACGTGAATTAGCTTCGTGATGGAGTTGTAACTTCTTCCGCAATGCTTAAACTCTATAAGACTCATCAACAATTGGCGCTAAGGATTCTTTGATATTTCCCAAAATTCGCTTATACTAATTTTCTTGTTTTACATTGACTATTCCATCAGAAACTCAGTTGACAAATGAGAATTTTTTTTTTCTTAACCCCTTTGTCTTTTATTAATATTTGAAAAAAAAATAGCATGCTAATAATGATACGTAGTATATCTTTTACTGCAACAGGTGCATTTTAAGAGAGGGTTGTTCAGGACATTAAATTTTTTGAACATTACTTAGAAGGAAGGAGTGGGGGATCTAGTGATGGGGCTCACTAGTTCTGTCTGATTGGAGTTTGTTAGTAGTTTACTCAGTCCATGTTGAGTGTTTGTACATGTGTGTACACAGAATCTTTGAATTTTTGTTGAAAATTCAAAGGTACTGAAAAGTGAAAAGAAGCATTTTTGAAGTGAAAACTTCTTTACCGTGTTGAGCGAATTTTGGTTGGGAAAAAACTTAGGGATTCGCGCCATCGACATGCTCCTGACGTATTGCGTGAGACTGGCGGCCTGTGTATGAGTTATAAGAGTTGCTTTAATCAACGTTAGTTTAAAGGCTAGAATTCCATCGGTATAAGAATACCTATATTTAACTAAAGAGTCGTTTGAATTTATAATAATAATAATAATTAAATTAAGTGTCAGAATCTGCGAAAAACAGGCTGTTTTAAAAATTTAAATTTAAATAATTCAGACTATAATGGACTTGTAAATTTAAAAAATAACACAGTTATTCCATTGTTTTGACTTTTCACTTCTGTCGGCAGTCCTCATGACGGTATCTGTTCCGCGGGTTGTCGCTTCGAGTTAAGTTACACCAGGTTTTAACTGTTTATTATAATATTTTCCAAAAGATGCAAGTTATCGTGAGCATTAGTACGGAAAAGAGAATAGAATTATGGGTAATGAGTTAATTTCTGTTATCATTTCATATAGAAATAAAATTTTCAACAAACATTTCGAAGTAGAGATGTTTGTTAAAACGTTACCGAGGTATAGATATTTCCCATAATTACATTCTCTTTTCCATTCCGAAACTCATGATTACTTGTATTTTTGTATTTTCAGACGCGGCCGAGGACTTTGTTTTAAAATATGTATAGGTAGTTGGATAGATATGAGGTATTGGGAGACGTCTTCAATGGAACCTCCCAGGTGGCTATACTTTTTCCAACATTTCCCACAATTATCGTTATATTCCCACCCATTTACACAAAACCTCGATAAATTGTATACCTAAACCTTCCTGTTAAATCACTCTAACTAATGGTGAAAACCGCATGAAAATCCGTGCAGTGGTTATTGAGATAACCGCGAACAGACGCGGCCGAGGACGTTGTTTTAAAATATGTATAAATAGTTAGATAGATATGAGATATTAGGAGGCGTCTTCGATGGAACCTCCCAGGCGGCTATACTTTTTCCAACATTTCTGTAAAATATCGTAATATTCCAACCCATTTACACAAAACCTCGACAAATTGTATACCTAAACCTTCCTGTTGAATCACTCTAACTATTGGTGAAAACCGCATGAAAATCCGTGCAGTGGTTATTGAGATTACCGCGAACAGACGCGGCCGAGGACTTTGTTTTAAAATATATATAAATAGTTAGATAGATATGAGATATTAGGAGGCGTCTTCGATGGAACCTCCCAGGCGGACTACTGGAGACGAGCGGCGAGAATATACAGAATGGACAAAGTAAGAAATGCGACCGGCAGAGAAAAGATGGATGCTGAAAGAACCATTCCGGAAGATATTAGGAAAAAATGCCGGAAAACGGTATGGACATTTGAAAAGAATGCCTGAAGGAAGGCTACCATTGGAAAATTACAGGAACAAAAAAAAAAGGAAGACCTGGGATAAAGAAGTGGAGGAATGCATGCTGGGTCATGGTCCACGGGAAGGATGGACCTTAGATAGAACATTATGGAAGGAAGCCATCCAATCACTAGGTTAAGGAAACCCACTATTAGTGAAAACTCCTGTTAAAAAAAAAATATTAAGGTATATAAACGTCTTCCTTTTATTGCGTCGTTATTCAATATTCTAATGATATTTATAATTATATGCAATTGAACTTTGAATGATATAATTACTATAGAATACTTATTCTTGGTTACGAAGTTGATTATCGTAGCTCTATGGTTTTGACTGTTCGCGCCAGAATTCATTGAAGTTAGATGAAATATTTGAATTTTTCAAGATCTTCGTTGTAATTGGTTAGGTTTGTCAAAACAGTGGCATGGTATCTTTTATAAGCTGACAAAAATGTGTGACGAAATTGTTGAAGTATTGAAAAAAGCCGTTTCAACTTTATCAATGAAATTTCCCCTGTCTGCAAGTTTAAATTGTTCAGTAAACAGGGTATGTATTTTACATTCTTTAGCCTTTGCTGATTTAAATTGAATTTTCATATAATTATACATTTCTTCCATAGGACTTTTCTTTTATATCACAAAGAGAGGCTTATGACACTGTTAGGTACCTATTGAAGGCCTGTGGGAAAGTAGTTGAATTAAATGAAAATTCATTTAGTGATGTTCGATGGAAGTCAGCAGATCCTGATATCAAGAGGAGGTTAGAAAAATGTAAAAAATATGTTTTTGACTCCATCAATGACTTAAGAAAGGTATCAGTTACAGTTTGTTGCTTATTTGCATTTTATTTATTTATGTTTACTAACATTATTTATGTTTGCTGTCATTACTTTTTTAGGAAAACAAAGTCTCAATCCCAAGATTGAAAAAGTCAGATTTGCCTGTACCATATTCCACAACATATTTTAATACATGTCTAGCATTAGCCAATTATGCTTTAAGCTTTCAACTTGAAAGTTATGGTATTTCTGTTGTTGTTTTTTTTTACAAAATATATTTTTATCTGTTCATCTATTTATTATGTTAAAACTATTGTTCTACTATGATATTTTTCAGGCTTTTATTTTTGGCCTAAACCTGGAGCTTGCAAAAGTATCAAGATGAACTTGAATGAATTAGAATGCCATCAGTTTGAAATGCAACAGAGGAAACTCTTCAACGAAATTGAGTTAGTGAGGAATGTGTTAATTATTCTATAATAAATATTCCAAAAATAAATTAATTATTAAGACAAAAGTTTTATTAAAAAAGCAAATTAATATTTTTCTGTAAAAGTTATTATCCACTTGTTAAAAATATAGATGCTTCTTACTATTAAAATTTGGCAGCCGAAACATATTTAATTTATTTGAAATATTCAAATTGTTCTTGTTCAATAGGTGCTACAAACTAGCAATATCAATTTTTATTGTCTTATCAGCATGGGATGACCCCATAATTATTTTTTAAAAAAAAGGTATTTTAATTTTCAAGTATCAAATATTTTATAGATATAACACCCTTTTAAAATGTTAGTGTCTTTCCGCATCAGCATTTATCAGAAGACTACCGTCTAATTTTAAACCTTTAACTTATTTTGTTATTATTATTTTCAATATATATATATATATATATATATATATATATATATATATATATATATATATATATATGTATATATGGAGTGCATATGCACTAGTTTCCGTATTTTCTTTAGTTGTCATTACAAACTGATTAAAGTCTGTTACTGTACTTGAAGAATTGGATTTGAGTAGATGACAAGAGCTGGTGATGCTATCACATAATTAAAGAAATATTTAAATAAACTCAACAGCTAAATAAACCGGACACTTCATATCATATTTTTCGTATTAAAAGCTAATAAGGTTCAGCAATGTGTTTGTTTTTGTGGATATTCTAGTTATTACAGAGAATGTTAGTGCATTGAACCAATCCCTTAAGGATTAGTAAACAATTAGATAGAATTAGATATAACTCAGATTTGATTTATTTGTCTTGAAGTTGATTTACCTGTCGTACCTATTCTAAACTGTAAATAGTTTTTCGTACATTTAAACTTCTTTAATTTATTACCCAAGCCTTTTCTCTGATTAATAGACATGTTTTTTTTTATATTTATTTTGGTCTAGAATAATGGTTCCTTTCAAATGTTGACATAGCCCGAGCTTTCTTTATTTTGTATTCTTTTGTAAATAATCTATAAAAATTATTCACTTTTGGAAGATTTTGTTTAAAGAACCTATAAATTAACCAATTATTACCATAAATTAAAAAGATTAATGTAAAGGAGATAGTTGGGGGGGTGCAGTCAATAAGAACACAGAATAAGTAATGAACTTATATTATGTGCCGACGTTTCGACCTACAGTGTAGGTCATCTTCAGGGCTAACAGAGAAACAAACAGAACAAAAAATATAAAAAATGTACAGTAACAATAATATGGTGACAAGTAATGTAGAAAAATAAAATAGTGGCAGATATGAAGATAGAAGATAACAAATATTAAAAAAAGAGCCAGATTATAATAAAATAAAGATATAGACAGATTTAAAAAATTAATGATAATGAAAAGGAATTAAAATAGTGACAGATATAATAAAATTAAGATAAAGACAAATATAACAAAATTATTGATAATGAAAAGCAAATGAAAATACTGACAGATATAATAAAGTAAGACAGATTTAATAAAATTAAAGAAAATGAGCAGAAATGATAAATTATAAATAACGCATATAAAATAAAAAATAGAAAATAAATGTACAGAATGGATAGTACAGTACAAAATAATAATATAAAGGAAAATCAAAAGGAGGAGTTAAACAAAAGAAACCAAAATGAGGATATTTACATATACAGAAAGGTTGGAATATGAAGAATAAAGAAAAACTAGTAAAATAAAGGTATAAAATGTATGATAACGGACTTGATGATGTTACATGTTACAGAAAAGTATGGAACTATATGTACAATAACAAATGTGAATAATAGAAATACTATTGTACAGTAACAACAGTGTACAATGACTGTTTTGAAAAAAAGTTGATAGGATTAATGAATTTGAAAAGTTAAAATAAGTGAAATCTCTTGTACAGTAACAATAGTGTACAATGTCTGTTTGAAAAAAAGTAGATAGGATTAATGAATTTGAAAAATTAAAATTGGTGCTTAAAAATATGAACTCTTGATTACCAACATATGATGGATGCCAAAATGATAAGGGGGAAATAATAGGAAAATTAAAATTGGAGAAAGGATAAAGAGAAAAGTTTAAAATATAAAGAAGAGACATACCGATTTTGGAGAGCGAGTCCGTTAGATTTAACGGCTAGCTAGTACTGAGCACACGACCGTTAAGACAGGGGGAAGGGATAGGAGCGATCTCTAGTGGTCAAAAAGTTAACTATAGAAGGTAACCATACTGGAGTATAGGAAAAGATGGGGAAAGTGAATAAATGGATAAAATAAAATAAATAAAATTAAAACAATGAAAGAAATGTCAATAGAGTGATAACAAAAGAAACATCAATAACGAAGTAACGGAATTTAAGGTCTTTTTAGTAAATTAAAAATTAGCCCCACGTTTTTATGGTCTTCCCAAAATCCACAAACCCAACAACCCCCTCCGTCCAATTACAGCCAACGTCAATTCACCATCTACAAAACTTAGCAAATTCTTACTTTCATCCTTACAAGTCCTCAGCCGTAACAACCCATATGATATCCATAACTCCTTTCACCTACGTGATCTTTTAACATCCCTCACCATTCCTGATCATTACATCCTCACTTCCTTCGATGTCGAAAGTCTTTTCACCAACATTCCCTTAGATAAAGCCCTTGACATAATAGATAACAACTGGTCACTAATAGAACCCCATACATCTCTTAACCGGTCCTCATTCCTTCAATCTTTAAAACTTTGCTGTGAATCCGGCTACATTACCTTCCATGGACAGTTCTATTCCCAAATTTCTGGACTTGCCATGGGAAATCCCCTAGCTCCTGACCTCTCTAATATTGTTCTAAATGACCTTCTAGACTCCATTCTACCACAGTTCCGTGATGATATTTGTTTCATCAAAAAATATGTAGACGACCTCCTCCTTATCATCAATCCCAACATCATTACTGATTTATTATCTTCCTTCAATTCATACCATCCCCGCCTCCATTTCACCGTTGAAGTCGAATCCAATAAGTCACTTCCTTTTCTTGACCTCCTTATCATTAAAAATTCTGACCACACCTTATCCACTGATTGGTATACTAAACTCACTTACTCTGGCCGACTTCTTAATTATTACTCCCAACATCCACACCACCTTAAAATTAACGTCGCTAAAAATATCATTCATCGTGGCCTATCCCTCTCTGACGCCTGCTTCCATACAACCAACACCCACCGTATCAAAGAAATCCTTTTTAAAAACAATTTCCCTCCCTATATTGTTAATAAACTCATCCATGACTACTATAAACCCCCACTCCCACCCGATCGCCACATCCACCATCTATCCCTATATACAGATCCTTGCCATATATACCCACCCTCTCTAATAACATTCAAAAATACTTACGTTCCGTTATCCCCAATTTACGTATTGCCTTCAAATCCCATAACAAACTTTCCCATATTTATACCCGTATCAAAGATCCTATTCCCTTCAAGCTTCGTTCCCATGTCGTTTATCGGATCCCTTGTTCTACTACTAATTGTAACTCTTCCTATATAGGTGAAACCAAAAACTTCCTTAAAGACCGTATTACTCAACACAAATATGCCATTTCCTCCCATACCGTACCTCCTCTAAACTTTCCGAACATGCCCTTTCTTTAAACCACACCTTTGATTTTGAAAAAACGTCTATCCTAGCTACAGCTCCTGACCATGACAAACGCATCCTCTCTGAAACTATCCTCATAAATTTAGATTCCTCCTCTATCAATCTTAAGTCTGACTCACATCACCTTTCCTCTACCTACTCCCAAATTTTTAATTTACTCAAAAGACCTTAAATTCCATTACTTCGTTATTGATGTTTCTTTTGTTATCACTCTATTGACATTTCTTTCATTGTTTTAATTTTATTTATTTTATTTTATCCATTTATTCACTTTCCTCATCTTTTCCTATACCTTCTATAGTTAACTTTTTGACCACTAGAGATCGCTCCTATCCCTTCCCCCTGTCTTAACGGTCGTGTGCTCAGTACTAGCTAGCCGTTAAATCTAACGGACTCGCTCTCCAAAATCGGTATGTCTCTTCTTTATATTTTAAACTTTTCTCTTTATCCTTTCTCCAATTTTAATTTTCCTATTATTTCCCCCTTATCATTTTGGCATCCATCATATGTTGGTAATCAAGAGTTCATATTTTTAAGCACCAATTTTAATTTTTCAAATTCATTAATCCTATCTACTTTTTTTCAAACAGACATTGTACACTATTGTTACTGTACAAGAGATTTCACTTATTTTAACTTTTCAAATTCATTAATCCTATCAACTTTTTTTCAAAACAGTCATTGTACACTGTTGTTACTGTACAATAGTATTTCTATTATTCACATTTGTTATTGTACATATAGTTCCATACTTTTCTGTAACATGTAACATCATCAAGTCCGTTATCATACATTTTATACCTTTATTTTACTAGTTTTTCTTTATTCTTCATATTCCAACCTTTCTGTATATGTAAATATCCTCATTTTGGTTTCTTTTGTTTAACTCCTCCTTTTGATTTTCCTTTATATTATTATTTTGTACTGTACTATCCATTCTGTACATTTATTTTCTATTTTTTATTTTATATGCGTTATTTATAATTTATCATTTCTGCTCATTTTCTTTAATTTTATTAAATCTGTCTTACTTTATTATATCTGTCAGTATTTTCATTTGCTTTTCATTATCAATAATTTTGTTATATTTGTCTTTATCTTAATTTTATTATATCTGTCACTATTTTAATTCCTTTTCATTATCATTAATTTTTTAAATCTGTCTATATCTTTATTTTATTATAATCTGGCTCTTTTTTTAATATTTGTTATCTTCTATCTTCATATCTGCCACTATTTTATTTTTCTACATTACTTGTCACCATATTATTGTTACTGTACATTTTTTATATTTTTTGTTCTGTTTGTTTCTCTGTTAGCCCTGAAGATGACCTACACTGTAGGTCGAAACGTCGGCACATAATATAAGTTCATTACTTATTCTGTGTTCTTATTGACTGCACCCCCCAACTATCTCCTTTACATTAGATCATCCAGTCAACTATTTTCATCTCATAAAAGATTAATATATGTATTTAACAAAATTATAAGACCAAATCTAAGTGTCCGGTTTTTTTTGCTGTTGAGTGTATATTGATTTTATAGCACTGATTTATTACTGTAAAGAAATTCTTACGGTTTTTTTACCCTTCTATTTTTATGTATTTTAAATTTATTCGATTGGTAATCAGTTTGTGCAAGCCAACAAATATATTTAAGAGCATTTATTAAAACTTGGGTGCTGGCTCAACCAATCAACCTCTGAAGTACCTATAATGTCACTGGCACTGGATCTGTACCAATTTTAATATTTTTCAAATGATAGTAACATAGTTCTTGATGAAATTTAATTAATTACGTTCCTCTTGGTATATCCTAATTAGCTCCATTTAAAATATTGTGTATTTATTAACATAAAACTTAGAAGTATATTTTTTGTAAACTCTTGTAATTAAATTAGATTTAATTCACTGATTCAGGGGGATAGAAAAGTGGAGTGAATCCCCAACTCTGTTGCTAGCATTTGAGTGTTAAAAGTTCTTTTATAGGAACTCCATTTAAGACGTAATTTGTGTTAAGGGCCGGTATTGGTAACTTTATTCTTCTATGGTGTTTTATTACATGTATCATTTATGCCTTTCTTTTTTCTAGATCATTGGAGGATACATTAAGTAAATTAAAAGAAAAAAAACAGAAAATTTATTTACTTTTAGATGATGAGATCAGTAAATGTAAATATAGTTGGGATTTGCAAAAAGAATCTGAAAGGTCCAGGATACTTTCAAGTAAGGAACATTTAAGTTTTTTTAACTAGAAAACTAGGTTGAAATTATAGGTTATATAATGATCAATGAAAAATTATATCATGAGTTGATACCCCCCCTTTTTTTTTCATTAATTTTCTCTGGTTGAACTTTTTGGAGGTTAATAATTATAATAAAATGAATTTGGTAATCTGAAAATTCAATGACTATCTTTCTAACTCTGCATCAAAACCGGAATATATCAGATCAGTTCTACACAATCCTTCCATCCACATCTGCCTTGCCCTTTGCATATTTATTTTAGTAATTCGTTCCTTAACTGGCCAAACAACTTTATGCCCATTTGAATGATGATATGGCATTATTTCAATTATATTTTTCAGAAGATTTTGCTTAACTATTCTGCATTTCCTTTAAGGCGATGGGGGATGTCACATTCTTTTTTTATCTAAGGCAAGAGACAGCAGCACTTCTGGGCTGTTTTGTTTGCATGTCTTATGAAAAAAATAATCTGTTTTTAATTCCTAAAGTATCCTCCTTCTTTTTTATGAGGAGATTGGTGTAAAAGGTTATGAAAAATTTTGAAGTTGAAAAGATCCCATTTGAAAAACTTTCGGATATAGCGACATTGTAGGAAAAAAATCTTGAATCCTATGAATTTTTCTGTTTTCAAATCCAGCCAAGAGATCCAGTTAAATTAGACATTATATTCAATTCAGTATGATTTCTATGCAGATGAAAATTCTTACTATTTAAAAATTTATATTGATCACCATCTGGACCATTTATTCCTCCAAATTATATTAATATATTCTTTTTTTATTCCAGGACAAGTCCCTTTAGAATAAAATTACAGGAAATTCAAATTGGGCTTTAGTGCCTTAGTGTAAAAGAAATAGAACAAAATTAAAAAATAGAAATGATAGACATGATTTAACTTCTAAAATTATTAGTCCAAAGAAAATGTATAAGTGCAATGTTTTTATTGTAATTTCCTGGCAGTTCTTAGATTGATAGTTAGGTACTTTTTACTGAAATTCAATTTTAAAAATTTTGTTTTAAAAACGTTTTTACACACTGCATGTTAACTTACCAACATATTAGATTATTTATTTCTATAAAGCGTGCGGGAGTGTAGACCTGTGATAGTATAGCTCTTATTTTTAGATTGGAAAGAGGAGACTGAAGGACTGCATAAAAGGAATTTAGAAAAAATTCAAATTTTAGAGGGTTTGAATGAACAGTTAGCTCTTCTTGCAAGACTAATGGTTAAAAAGGAGAAATTTGTGATTAATGGCGATGAACTTCGAAAGAATATTCTGTTTGAAGTCGAAAACTTTGCTGAAATGAATGGGGTGAGTAAATAATTTTTTTCACACATACTTATTAGCTAGTTTAACATTCAAATGTTAGTAAAGTTGAATAATTATATAACATTAGATGACCCGGTGAACTTCGTATCACCAACTACGTTTTTTGTGAAAATATGCTCAAAATTTAATACAAAATTTTTATCTACATTAAATGCTACACAGTTATACACTTAATAAATTTAAAGCTTTCTGATGTACTATATTTTTTGTGGTGCGTAAATATATAAAGATGATGGTTTGCCAGCTCGTAAAATAAAAGATGACGTATAATTGCCCATGTGCGAAACAGGAAAACTCTAAGTTGATTCCGCAAATTTTCAATGACTGGCCTTGCGATTTATTTATGGTCATCGCAAAGCCCAGACGCAGGGGAAATAGTAGGCGCTTAAAATTGAATAGCAAATCCGTTGGAGTCCCACCGTCCACAACTGATTGCCGACAATACAATGGGTGACCGTCATTTCCCTTGATGGTTTCCGCAATCAGGTCTCCCGGGTATCGCTTGAAGCACTTGCCGTCCACCATACAGGGTGAGTTGTTGTTGAAAACTCCGCAAGGTCCATGTATCATGTTTTTAGGCACTACTGCATGCAATTTTGGGTCATCTGTTTCATCGGGAATATCAGCTGAAATTATTGAATCAATTTCATTTGGCCTTATTTTGTCAACTAACCAAACTATTATATGATTCAAGTTCGTTGTTGGTTGTACTAACATAGTACATCCAACAACGAACTTGGCCATACACTCAATGCTTTATAATGAAATTCATTAGAGATTTCAATTTTTGTTTAAAAACTCTGGCTGTGATGTCATGCCTATCAAGTGATGTTGGCTGTGTAGAAATTCCTTCTTGATTTCTATCCATTGTGGGTTACAGGTAAATGTAATGAATAGGTCTGGGCGGCCATATTGTCTAACGTATGACATCGCATCTTGCGCATACTCGTGCATGCGCGCGGGCTTCCAATGTAAGTGGCCGGCAAAATTGTCATTCTTCCCACATTATTTACATTGCCATCGACGTTAATAGTATCAGAGAGATGAATGCATTCTTCAGATCGAAGCTGCCGTTTGTTCAGACGGATGTACGTCAATCGTTCAGTTTCAATTTTGACATACATGTCAACTGCAAACTGATAAAAAAGCCGTTGACTTATCCAAATATGATTTACTTTACCTTCATGGATCATGAGTCTATATGAATAAAAATTCATAGCACTAACTTTTTTTTTGGTTTCAGCACCTGGAGTCGTAAATGATATACAATTATATAGATATATTGAATTTTAAAAATATTATTTAATATCGTTTAATCTGATTACCTGTTACTTGATCAACCATTTTGATATTAAAATGGTATCCGTCTTCTCCATGCCAGAAGATTAATGGGTATTGTAACGCGTCATAAGTCCTATGTGTTTCCGACACACGTTTTAAATCATTGTTCCGACGATGAAGCACAGTTTCTCTAGACTGCAAACTTTCTCCAACAACGACAAGAGCAATCACATTCTCTTATAATAAAATTATTTTTTTTTTTTTTAGGAGCTTCGCTTTTGACCTATATTGGCCTTTGGTAATTACTGTCCTTGTAGGACCTGGGCCTCTGCCACCACTCTACTCCACTCCTCACGGTCCACTATCAGGTTCTTCCAATTTCTGATCTCCATTATTCTCAAGTCCTCCAAATCACCGATCCATCGGTTTCTGAGTCTCCCTCTCTTTCTTTTACCTCCTGCTTCAGCATAATTTTTGGCAATCTGCAGTGACTCATTCTCTCAACATGACCCAGCCATCTGATTCTGCTCTTCTTAATAACTGTAATGATATCTGGCTCACCATATAGTTCCTCTAGCTCAGCATTGCTCCTAATTCTCCATCTATACTGTTCTCTGACCGCTCCGAAAATCCTTCTCAGGACTCTTCTTTCCCAGACCAGCAGGGCTTTCCTGTTTTCCATGGTTAGAGTCCACCTCTCACTGACATATACAACATCTGGTCTAATCACTGTTTTGTATATAAATATCTTTGCTTTCCTGGAGAGACTTTTTTTATCGGAGTGCCTTTTGCAGGGCGTAGAAACACCTCGTTCCTGCAACCATCCTGCCTTTTATTTCGGCTTCCACACTGTTATTCTCCGTCACTACTCCCCCCAGGTACTTAAATGTATCGCAGCTACGGTATGCCTCTTCTCCCAATACAACAGTTTCTACCCTCTACCTGATCTGCCGAGATGTTTTCATATATCTAGTCTTTTCATAACTGATCATGAGTCCCAAATCACTTGCGGCATTCTTGAACTCTGCCTGCTAGTGCTGCCTTGGTTCTGCCAGTGATGACATCATCTGCATACACCATGTGTTGTATGAGCCTATTATAGATAGTGCCTCCAGGGTTCGTATTTATTTTTCTAATTGCCACTTCTAAGGCCAGGTTAAACAGTAGCGGCGATAATGGGTCCTCCTGTCTTCAGCCAATGTTAGTGTCAAAGCTGTTCCAGATACCCACTCTGGTTTTGACCCGACATCTTGTCCCTTCCAGTTTCATCCTCGTTAATCTTATAAGCTTACCAGGTATCCCCAGTGACCGCATCGCCTCCAATAGCTTTCCCCTGTTTAGACTATCATACGCCTGCCGAAAGTCAATGAACAGATGGTGTAGATCTATATTGTATTCGTATGTCTTCTCCAGCATCGTATGCCTGATAGAGAATAGGTAGTCAATAGTTGGTAGCTGGGCGAAAGCCGCTCTGATATTCTCCCAGTAATCTTTCACTCCACTCCTCTATCCTTCGGCATATTGCCACAGACATTATTTTGTAGACTGTGGGTAAAAGCGCTATCCCCCTATAGTTCTCACATTTCAGCTTATCTCCCTTTTTGTATATAGGAACTATGATAGCCTCTCCCCATTCAGTTGGCATTTTTTCTTCAGTCCATACTTCCCAGATCACTTTGTACATCTCATTCCAGATGTCTTCCCCCACATGTTTCATTAGTTCTGATGGAATTTCATCTGACCCTGGGGTCTTGTTATTTTTAAGTGACCGGATTATCTCTGATATTTCTTCTCTATCCGGTGCTACATCCTCCTCTATATTCTCACTGTCCGTTTGATAATACTGAGCGGGGTACATGATGCTTGTCTCTATATTCAACATTTCTTTGAAATATTGGGTCCATCTTCCTTTGATTTGTTCACAGTCTGTGAGAAAGTTCCCGTTTTGGTCCAAACAGAATTCTGTCTGTTGTCTAAAGCCCTGCCTTAGCCATTTAACGCCCTTATAGAACTTTCGGCTCCCATGTGCTTGAAACATTCCCTGCATCTCTTTGAGTTTTCTTGTTTCATATGCTCTTTTCTTATCTCGCATTGTTCTTTTACATTTTCTTCTTTTTTCAGAATATGCGTTGTATGTGCTGCGGGTTTTCCTTTGGAGCAACTTTATCCGAGCTTCATTCCGTTCTTGTAAGGCCCTCTCACATTCACCATCAAACCATGGATTCCATTTATTGGTCTTTTTTTCCCCCAATACCTCATGCGCTACCTTCTTAATAGATTCTCTCAATCTCTCCCACCTTTGCTCTGTGCTCACCTCCTCTCCAGTCCACTCCCCGCACTGTTGTTGGAGTCTCTCCTGATATCTTTGTCTTGTGGGTTCCTCCATCATCTTCTCCATTTCATACCCACCTGTTTTTCCTTCCGATAGTCTCTTCCTCCGTGCCAGATGTTGCCTATATTTTGCCAGTACCAGGAAATGGTCAGAAGAGCAGTCTGCTCCCCTGTAGCTTCGTGCATCCGAGATATGAGAAAAATATCTCATGTCTATTAAAACGCGATCTAATTGGTTTCTAGTTCGGTTCCCTGGACTTAAGATTGTTTACAATAAGGTGTAATCCATAGTGTGTCTATTCAAGATATGGGTAGCTGCAGACAATTGAAAAGTCATCAGCAAACAACTATTCATGAGCATCATACGTCATACACTCAGATAAGAAAAAGCAGTGTATTAAAGGTCGGATTCAATACTGAACTTAATGGTCACCATAATCACATGACATACAATCTCATTTTCCTCCAACACAAGAAATACCTTGTTCTAGAAAATTTTATAAATTGGAGATACATACCTTTATATAAGTGACCATTCTTAAAATAGCTTTATGTCACCATATTTCCACATGATATCCTGCCAATTTTCCTCATTCCTCAATTTAATTTATTTTAAGAAAATTTGGCAATGTCCGGAGGCTTTACTTAGGTTTAATCGGCTTTGTCATCTCAATTCTTTAGCTGATGCAAATTAAGGCAAATGGGTCTTAAAAAAATGTAAATAAAGCTGAAAAATGGATTTTTTTTAGCTATTTAATGAAATATCTAATAGCAATGGCAGGAATACAGATCCCTCCCTGAATATCTATCCTAAACACTTATTTGATTTTACAAAAGCTTTTGATTCAGTTATTCATAAGATCTATAACATCTTTCCTCACTCTGAAGCCAACTCAAATAGTGTTTCAAAGTGGTTTCTTTCCTTTAGTTGCAATGTTCCTCAAACACTTAATATTGCCAACAAATCTGCTTCCTCCTCCCTTCCACTAATACAGGGTTTTCCTCATGTTCCTCCCCTCTTTTTTTATTTTATTTTTTTCTCTATCTACTTTAACCATCTTTTTGATTCCATTCACTGTTCACAATAACACCTATACGTTAATGATTTATAAATTTATCAATCTTTCCACCCTATCAAAGATACTTGATGCAGTTGAAATTTACTAGAGAATGTAAAGTTTAAAATGAATTGAGGCTCGATGTTAAAAAAAAATTACCGAGACCATTCTCCTCAGATTTAAGAACAATCTTAATGCATTTAACAATCCTTTACTTCAGTTATGCAATGTGTTAATATGGCTTCTATTTGCTGACGACAATAACTCCTTGTCTTTATTTTTTCAAGTTTATGAAACCAAAAAACATCCCTACTTTCTTGATCTCACCCAAAGTGTCTCCATTCCCTCTCATGTACAAATAAATTTCATTCCATGAATTTTTATATTTCTTCAAAAAAGTTTTTATATTTCGGTAAACAAGATCTGGGGAAAAGCAAAGAAAGATCCATGAATGTAAAGAACACACTCTTACTCCGATGTACAAAATAATGTTGAGAACCGAGTATAGTAACTACATCGGAATCTCACTCCTGTCATCATACTATAGAATATTTTGGCCTTTTCTGGAAAAGACATGTCAGTTATATTTCATTACTGAAGCATGTTTATCAAATGAAGGTACGACTCAACGGAAAAAAAATCCTGGGGTTTCAGTAAAATGATGCAAGAATGATTATGACCGTAGGAGGGGCATATTGTATTCAAATCTGTGCGAATTTATATGGATTAGAAGGAGAGAAGTACTTGTTTCAAAAGAACTTGGAACACATCGCTGAATTTTGTTCTCAAATTGGTATCAATAAAATACCTATGCTTTCTTTTAAAGCAATGTCTGATTTTTTTAGCGTGTAATAGTAATAAAATATAATTGTATGCCTTTTCGACAAAAAACCCAAAATATTTTTGTTGATTTTAAGCAGTCTAATCAAGGAATACACCGAGGAAATTATTTGAGATTACCAATGCTGTTTAGATGGTATAGTTTAGAAATTATTTGAGATTACCAATGCTCAACCATAAATCAAATATTTTTCTTACATAAAATACTGAAGAAAACAATTAAAATACTACAGGATAGTAAATAAGCTTTATACAACTTGAAAAAGGCTTACGAATGCAATATGGTCTAAAGCCTTAGTTCCCAAAGTGGTCCAGATGGACCCCTAGAGGTCTAGGGGAGACTCGAGGGGAGTCTACGTTAGTTGACAAAAAAAATGAGGGTTTACAATTTGTAAGCGGGGGCCCACGAAAATTTGTCTGCTTTCGATAGTGAAGAACTAAAATGTTGGCTTGACTTATCAATATAGTCAGATAATATTTTTAGTAGCTCAGCGACTGTTACTTGAAATTTTTGCTCAAAATGTTTTGCGGCATCTTGGCTCTGGCTTTTATAATATAACATATTTCTTCACACAGCCACTATTGAGTATAACTGAGTACTTGATTAGGTATATTGGCATTGTATCAGATAATTAAAGTTCAGTTCGAACCGAGAGATCTATCGCAATGAAAATAGTATTCACCTATGGTGTAAAATATGTTTTAAAAAATTTTGGTATTTGAAATTGGCTTTATATTCGGTTTTGTTGTTTGTTCATTCAACGTCACAGTACAGACCTTCTCATGTACTGAATCCATGTCCATCCCTTAATGGGTTTTGGTGGTACAGGCTTTAATTTAATATAAAATGTTTTATAGGTTAAATTTCATTTTCTTATGTTTATTTCCATTATATTTTTATTTTTTGCAGGTCCCTTTAATTAAGGAAAACCATTTAGACATCCCTGCTTTGTTTAAAATTGTCCATTTAAGTATTCCTAAAGCTATTAAGAATAAAGAAATGCTGAGGGAGCTTCTTTCATTAAAACTCCCAGTAATAAATCCTGGATTGCTGTCGAAATTAGAAAATCAAAAGAAAAAATTAGAAGAAAGATGTGAATCCTATCACAAACATTTTGGTAAACTTCTTTTTTTCTGTTATATTGTAAATTGCTGTTTGATTGGTTATCAATTTTAGGACTATTTCCTTAAGTTGTATCTGAATTATCAGTCACATTAGTTCCTTATACTATTAATCTGGCTAACTAATTAATCATCTGTTAAAATAAGTCTTAGTTGATAATTATCATTGTAAAATTTATTCTAATTTCATAATTTCATAGAAAATTCACAAAATGAAGAAAGAGGTTTCTAAATAAAATTGACTAGCCTGTGATTTTAATTTGTACCAGCTATAATGTTGCTTAGTGGGAATTTCATATTTGTTCGGAAAATATAGGGTTGAAATTGGAAAAACCCAATTTTTTCTTTGAATAAAATGAACTGTAAACAGTCAAATATCTTCTATTCTGTTTGATGATCTTCATCCTTCTTACTGGTAACTTCATGGTTCCATGCTCATAGAATTGATAAGGGCTAGTATTAGAAAAAAATCGAACAAATGTGATTTGAGGTCATCTTTATTAATGAAATATTTACCATTTCAAGAAGTATAGTAAACTTCAAAATAAATGATAATCTGGACGTGCAATGCCAGGTTTGTATGAAGGATGCAACATCATTCCAAACTGAACCCTAATAGTATCTTACATGCTGCTAAAGGTCCGTGAGGCCTTACATTGTTGTGGTGGAACACGATTCCTTTGCAATTTTCGTATTCTGGCCTTTTCTCTCTCATCTCTTCCTCCAATTTCATAAGTTGGTGGCCGTAAACATCATACATACTTGATTGTTCGGTGTTTTGGAAGCAGTTCAAAACATACATCTTTGTAATCCAACCAGTTAAGTTTTAATCTCTGTTGTCTCTACTTTTTAATTGAGTCACTGAAATATTAATTAAATAAATCTATCAACCAATTTTTAACCACGTAATTAAGTAACTTTATTTTGTTGTGGAATTTTAGTCAAAAACTCTCATTAGATCTCCCAAGAGAACTCACAATACTTTTGAATTGCTAATAAATAAGACTGTAACAGGTTTTCTCAGAGGGTTGTTTGCTAAATGTTTTCTAGGTTAACTACTTATTAAAAAATACTTAACAATTTAGTACAGTCACATGAATACTCAATCTACTTTACATCTCTTGGCTGCGAGAGAATTTGTCAGTTAAGAGTTTTTTACAAAAAGCTTTTATTTATTTATTTTATTTTATTATTATTATTTTATTATTTATTTATTTTATTTTAAGCTTTTATTTATTTTCACCTATCTTATTTATGATTGCTTAACCCTAATTTTGCCATTTATCATGTATTTAAATAAATAATTATATTTTTTTAAGAATTATAATAATTTAATTTTGTTTTTATTTTTAATTAATTCAGAATAGAAGAAATTGTATTTTTTTTTTTCAATTAAAATTTCATTTTAATAAGTGTAATCATAGAAGCCGACTTATGTTAAATTATGAGTGAAAAGCAAAACATGGTGAGAAACCGCTGACTAGTGTATATTATTGTTTTAATTTATTATTTCACATATTTTCACCTTTTAAGCATTGTCTCGCCTACTTAACCAGACAAGCAGATCAAAGGTTTGACTGTTCAAATTTGATGTATGGGCTATGGGAAAACTATAGACTAGTAGAAAGCATGTTATTTCCCCTCTTACCAATCATTCAGAATTATCAGTGCATAAGTCCTCCTAATCTTTCAATTGACTATTACTCTATTGTTACATTATGTTATTAGGTGAAGATAATGTGACTGAAGCATCCGCATGGCTCAAGGATTTCTTATTCTGTATTCCTAAAGTTGAATTCAATGTACTGAATACGACAAGTTCCGCAAGAGATCCTGTATTTGGTAACTATATATATATATATATATATATATATATATATATATATATATATATATATATATATATATATATATATATTACTTGAAAGAAAGTTAATCATGACTATTTAGAGTACAAAATCCTATTTTTCAATTATAGTCTGTTCTAATAATGAGTTTATTTTGGTACATATGAAATAGGATTACAACCTTACTTAACAATATTTATACTCAAGGTCAGTTAAATTACTGAATTAATTGTTAAATTTTTCTACTGGGATCAACATCTAATAATAGTCATGCTTTTTTTTTAACCTATTTAATATTTGATGATTAATTAAATATATCTTGTTTAAAATAGTCTACTAAATATCTAAAATACTAAATTGGCTGTCTTCTGTAGTATTTCTATTAAAATTCATTACTTGCTAGAGCCAGTAGATTACTTATGTGTTAAGTTTGTTGTAGTATTTTATACTTTACAAAAGAAATAGAAATTAGAACCTAACATAAATATATATTCTAATTCTGGATCACAGAAAATAGACAATGACAGACAACACTGTACAAATCGAATGAATTGAGAAAAAAATAGATTTTTTTAAAAGATATCCATGCATTTTCTTCTTTTCTGTTTATATTGATTAGTTAAATGGAGTGAAGTTATTTTTCTACCTTCAAAAGCTTTAATTTTTTTTTGTTTTTCATAATTAAAAATTAATTATTTTAATAATATTATGTAAGTTTGTATGATAATTATTTTATTAACATTTTTAGATGAAGAAAAGCTGTTAAGTTTTATAGAACCAAGTGAGAAAAGCTCTCAATGTAAGGTAAATTAATAAATTCCTTTTTTTTTCTGATTATTTCTGCTTAGTGGTTAGCATGTAATGGTTAGCATAATAACCTTTTATGCCCAAGATTGTGGGTTCACAGCCTGGTAGTTGATCCTAGGATTTTTTAAGACTTTCACCGCGGTACTTACTGTGAGTTATCGGTCCCTGGGGACCGATAGTAGAACTCCCTTCTGATGCGGTATTGCTCCTCAGTGACCAATAAATTATTTCTATTCAATTTTGCCAGTTATTTTCCAGTCACACTATAACCTGATTTATATTATTTTTATTTGTTTCGAGTCGTAGTAAGACAAGCATCGGTCCCTAGCGACCGATGTCACATTGAAGGTGTTAAAGGGAGTAAAAAATCCTTGGTTATCCTTTGGAAGGGATGTAAAATGTGGGTCTTAAGCCTGTGCATTGTCAGGTATTCGTTATAAATCTCTATCCTAAATCCTATTAAATCTGGACAGGCGAAATTTAGGATTCCGACTATAGCCTCATCCAATTAGCCATAGCAGCATAAAGTGAAATTTGACATTTAGCAGCATAAAGTGACATTAATATACTGAATGCATAGAAGTATAAAACTGTTTTTAAAATATTTACAAAAAACTTATCAGAATTTTATTTTGCATTAAAAGTTAATAAATCAGTTTGTTTTCATTTTATTATAAATTCAATATATTAGGTATTATAACCTTCCTTAATCAATGACATATCTCAATCACATGAGTAGAGAGCATGATACTGTTGGTATGTTTTATATTTATTTCAATTGTCCTTTTTATTTCATATTAACTTTTATTTATTATTTTTTTTTTCAGGGAAGTGCCATTGAATTGGGAGTCAGAGAAGGTATTGATTGACATTAGTACATTATTTTTGTACAGTTTGATTAAAATTTTATCATTTATTTTAACAATATTTGTTTATTTAATTTAAAATGATCAATTGCTTTTGATTCTTGATGTTAAAATAATTAGTACCACTCCTGACCTCTCCAATATTGTCCTAAATGACCTTCTTGACTCCATCCTACCCCAGTTCCGTGACAATGTCATTTTCATTAAAAAATATGTGGACGACCTCCTCCTTATCCTAAATCCTAACATTATTCCAGGTTTATTATCATCCTTCAATGCATACCATTCCCGCCTACATTTCACCGTTGAACTAGAACATAATAAATCACTACCTTTCCTTGACCTCCGTATCATTAGAAATCCCGACCACACCTTATCCACAGATTGGTATACGAAACCCACCTATTCTGGCAGACTCCTCAATTATTACTCCCAACATCCGCACCACCAAATAATCAATGTCGCCAAAAATATCATCCACCGTGGCCTATCCCTCTCCGACTCCTGCTTCCATAACACCAACACCCACCGCATGAAAGAAATCCTATTAAGAAACAATTTTCCTCCCCACGTTATCAATAAACTCATCCATGACCATTATAACCCACCCACCCACACCCGGTCTCCACATCCGCCATCTATCCTTATAGACAGATCCTTGCCATATATACCCTCCCTCTCTAATAACATTCAAAAATCCTTACGTTCCTCGATCCCCAATTTACGTATCGCCTTCAAATCCCATAACAAACTCTCCAATATTTATACCCGAGTAAAAGATCCCATTCCCCTAAAACAACGCTCTCAGGTCGTCTATCATATCCCTTGCTCTTCTCCTAACTGCAACTCTTCCTACATCGGCAAAACCAAAAACCTTCTTAAAGACCGCATTACCCAACACAAATACTCCATTTCCTTGAAAACTCTCCGAACACGCCCTATCTTTTAACCACATTTTTTACTTCGAAAATACGTCTATCCTAGCTTCTGTTCCTAATTATAATAAACGCATCCTCTCGGAAACCATCCACATCAATTTAGATTCCTCCACTGTTAATGCCAAGACCAACTCCCATCATCTATCCTTAACCTACTCCCAAATTTTTAATTTACTAAAATAACCTTAAATTATTCTAGAATTCTTACATGTCTATATATCATCTTCTATATACACATTTATCACCTATTTTCCATTATCATATTATCTATATTCATATTGTATTTTCCATTATCTATTACCATATTGTTCTCCTATCATCTCACCTATATATACACATTTTGACCATTGACTTTTATTTTATTTTTTATCTTTCCACCATTTCCCATTAATTTAGTCCATATTTCTCTTGGTTTTCTTTCTTCACCTTGTTTTTAATTTTTTTACGCTTTTTACATTATTTAAGTGTCACTTATATTCACTGCATCTGCATTTCCCCTTCCCCCTTCTTAGTTATTATTTTTTTGGCCGTCAGAGATCGCGGTTAGTGCTTCCGACAGTCCTAACGTATTTTCATTTGGGCCGCTGATTGTCTTCGTCGCCGCTTGGTATATTTGGTTAGTACACATCTTAATCTTTATCTTATCTCCATCCTTTCCACCTTCACCTTTCTTCACACCTGTTTCTCCCACCAATTTTTGGCATCCATCATATGTTAAAAGCATAGAGTTCATTATTATTTAGCCTCATATTTTTACATCTACTGAATTTCTATACCTGTTTTCTATATGATTATGTTATATTTACATCATATTTTATATTACTACTACTTTCTAACTGTATACAGTTATAATATTAACTTCCCTTACTTATATTTTCTATTTTCTTTTCATACTTCAGAGTTCATATTTATAAACATTATTTTCAATTTTTAATTTTTGAAATTTATCAATATTTTCTTTCTACATATGCTAGTATTATTACATTTTACTTATGTAACCTCTAGAAGTCTGGTAGCATACCATTTATATCTATAATTAAACTAGTTTTTTCTAAATCCTTCATATTCCACCCCCTTTTTCTATATTTTAATCTTCTCATTTTGTATCTTTCCGTTTACCTCCTCATTTTTCTTTCCCTTTATATTATGTTTACATTTTATCCTTTCTGGACATTTATTTTCTGTATTTTATATTTGTATTCTTTAATTATTATATTTGTCACTATTTTAATTTCTGTTCATCATCTATAATTTTATTATTATCTATCACTATTTTAATTTTATTATATTCTGTAACCAATTTTAAATTCATTATCTTTAATTATCATATCTATTCACTATTTCATCATATCTAGTCACTATTTTAATTTCCACACTTGTACCACATTACTACATTACTTGTTACCATATTCTTGTTACTGCAACGTTTTTTATATGTTTTTCTGTTTGTTTCTCTCTCTTAGCCCTGAAGATGGCCTACATTGTAGGCCGAAACGTCGGCACACAATAAATAAGTTACACTTATTAAGGTGTTTTTATTGACTGCACCCCCAACTATTTCTTCCTTATATTAGAAGTTACAGTCAACCAATTCTTCTCTAAAATAGTTAGTACCAATGATTTTTTAAGCCTGAAGAATTCTGAGCATTGCTTGTCATTTGCTATCTATTAAATTATATTAAAGTTTTATATTACACCTAATTCATTTTTCTCTTTTCTCTTTTTGGCTCATTTTTTTACCTGTTCATTTTCACGATTGGAAGATATGTTTAGGTTTCTTTCAACTACTATGAATCAAAACCTATACTTCTAAAAATACGTGGTTCTTAAAAAAAAAAAAAAGTGGTCTGGCAGCACACCATAGTCATTAAATAAAATAATAAATATTCTCTAATATTTTATCTTATTATTATTGTTTTTGATAAAT
Organism: Arma custos; assembly: GCA_037127475.1. Lineage (NCBI taxonomy): Eukaryota > Metazoa > Arthropoda > Insecta > Hemiptera > Pentatomidae > Arma > Arma custos. The sequence continues at coordinate 78,301,690 of CM073764.1, forward strand.
GAAATAACCATACTCCTGCTGTTGAGTAAATAAAATTGACAAATAAAAAAAAAGTTTTTTATAATGGTTATAATCATTTATTTGATTCAATATTTTAATTATTTAAACATTTCCCAGCACCGAATGGCTTAGTTGTAGCACTCATTGTAGGAAATAAGATACAAGTTATTGTCACTCTTGTAGTTTTGCTATTTTGTGATGTTGAAAAGAAAAAAACTAATTTTGATGGGGTCACATGTAGTCAAGTGGTTAGGAGAACAAGGAGGAAACCCTACTTTTGTAACTAGTTTCCTCCAATATCATTTTTTTTATTAAATCCATTTTTATTCTTCACAATTTAATTCTATCAAATTTCTATCTGTCATTTTAAGTTTGTTTGTATCTTGTATATCTAGTCCTGAAGAAAACCTGCAATGTTAGTCGAGATGTTGGCTTTCAAATAAATAGTTTATATATAAAAACTATTTCTCTGACCTCCACTTGGACCAATTTCTTCCTTATAAACTTAAATGTAGGCTAAAAGTAATCATAACTTACAAACAAGAAGTTAAATATTTATCAAAAATACCCAGAATTCTCTATCCGCAATCAGTATTACTTTTTCCTGATAAGCTTTAAATTCTTTATTTTTTAAACTTTAATTGTTTGAAGTAAGCCAATCAATGGATAGTTGTATATTGACAAGATTCCATGTGTTTTACGAATTCTTTTCTTTATTTATAAACTAAAGTTTCTGTGGTTTGTGTTCAACATTTAAAAATGATGTAATGCATACCGGTTTATTTTTTACAATGTTTTTAATTTTTTTTTACTATTTTATTGATTAATATGATATGATATTTGGTTATAGGTAAGGACATGCTGCACAGGTTCAGAGATTTCAATACAAAATATTGCAAAAGAAAGGTAACTTATTGTTTATTATTAAGAAATATTCTAAATTTAAATGTCTTTCCTGTATCCAAATTATGGCTGTTTTTCTTTTTGATCTTTCTTGAAAGCCCTGATCATTCTGAAGATCCTTCCTATGTGAAAAACGTCCATCTTTAGATACGATAAATACTGGAGGGACCTTCAGCTTTTCAATGCCCTTCCTTTTCAGCCTCCTTAATTCAAATGTTGCCCATTTTCAGTAAGTACGTGAATATCCAATGTGTTTGTGTTTATTTATACATGTTGACTTCTTTTCTTCTGGTATAGTGCTCCTAGTGAGTGTAGTACATTTTTCACTAGATGCTGTAGCTTTTACTTGGTTGCTCTGCCACTTATTCTTTATGTTTTAGGTGGAGATTAGTTAGGAAACACGACTCTCCAAAAAATAGCTTGCTTCAGTTTTGCCCATGCATTGTGCATCTTCTAACTATCTTCCTTATGGTTAGCTGCAAATTTCCCACCAATCCGCATTCTCACATTTCTTTTCTGAAAATTTTAGCTTTCCCATCTTTTTTATCTCCTGGGCCATTCCTTTTTAGGTTGAAGTGTTTGGGTGATTCCAATTTTAAAAAGATGGCATGAATAAAATTAATTGTCTCTTATTACTTTTTCTGTTATTGCTGAAGTATCTCCTTATTGACCTGTTGTAAAGTAATCTATAATGATATTGAGATGTTTTTCTCCAGCAAACAAAAAAATATGAACCCTTAATATAAATTATTATGATCATTATTAAATTATACTATCATTATTAAGTAATTAAAAATGTATAAAATAGTAACTCTTGCTATTGTATTAGTAATTTTTATTTTCATTAAACCTTAATCTATATATTAATCCTAGACACAATGTTTCATTATTGTTTGAATTAAGTTTAATATAAAGGATAACTTAAATCAATCAAATGCTTTAAATTATTCAATTAGTAAATTTAATATTATAAAAATAAATTAATATGAAGTTAGGAATAATTTTGGTTCATCTGTTTAATTGATAATAATGATACTGAAAGATGTACACATTAATGAACAAAAACAAATTTTTGTTCAGAATTCTGGGAGTTCATTGGAAATTGCAGATCAATAATTTGATCCGATTACATACAGTTCATCCACCCTGCAGCAGTTGTGAAATAAAAAACATGGCTGCAATGTTAAATTTGCTGAATTTTAACTAATAATAATCTGATTTTGATGTTTTTATTTAATTAAATTTTATGTTATAGATTTAATTAAATTTTAAATAATCATTTGTATAAACTATAAAAAATTTATACTTTTTCAGTTGCATACAAGTATAATATTATTTATTGTTTTCTTGGGGCTAAAATACTATACAAATTTAAGGCACAAAAAATGCTAATCATAAATACTTTTTTATGATTTTTATTTATGATGAATACATTTTTAAATAAACATATTTATTTTTGTAGTCAACTTCCTTTAAAGGATAGGGAATAGCCATGTCACCGATTGCATAGATATTTTCAAGATGCAATGGTGTTTATATGTATATATATATATGTGTGTTAATTATCTATTTAATTAGTCACTAATTGTTTTAATCTCATTTCAGGATAATCATACAGTAATTATAAAAAGAGGTAATTATACTTTATTTTTAATATTATGATGACAAACTCTAGAAATAATTTAATTAGAAAAAAGGTTTAAAAAACAACTTTTGATGTAAGTATTAAATTTAATATGATGGTTATGTAATATTCATGGCATTCCTAAAAAAAATATATCTACATTCTTTATAATTTATTAATTAGCAAGTCTTAATTTTTAATTAATTGATTTCTAAATGTTATTTAAGTAAAATATTTTTTACTTTCTTAGATTCTAAAAAACAAATGGGGAGGATTGGCAGAAGGAAGAGTATTTCATTGATTGAACTATCTACTCTGTCTGCAATATCAATTAAATCAGGACATTCTGAAAAAGTAGACTCACCTTGTAAGTATATTTTCTTTGAATATTTTATTTGAAAAGAAAAGATATGACCAGGACCGGGACTCGAACCCGGGTCTCCCACCTATCCGTGGTGGTGCTTTAACCATCTCAGCCATCCTGGTTCGCTTATAACAATAATCAGAGCTAAATTATTTAAACTAAAAAGTTACTAACATACTACAAAATGTAGAGATCCTGCTGCTGACTAACTTTAGTGTAATGGGTCAAAATAAAAAATTATCCATATTATGGCTAATTGATATGAAAGTTAATAAAGTTCTCCTAACAATAAACAAAAATTATCTAAATTCAACTAGGATTTGCAAAGATTGAGTCATGATAGGTTAAAGATTTGGAACTAAAAAGTTCAAAAAAGAGGCATTAATTGTTAATTTGAATATGACTAGGCATGAAGATTACCATTAATTTTATCTAAGATGAATTTTAAAAGAAATTTGTGTAGAAATTGTATTAATAAAAATATATATTGTATATTGAATTATAAGAGAAAACCTCTCTTAATTTTTTCTAGGTTATTTCCTAAAGTACTGTACGTTGTGCTAATGTACAACAAGGTATTCTTATACGTGATTAGACACTCCACGGTTTCAAGTGTAGTCTATTTTTAACCAGAATCAATTGTTCATTAGATTTAATTTGTTGTTTGATTAGATTAATATGTTTTTGACGTTTTTGAAGTTATAATTTTTTTAGCATAAAAAATATTTGTATTAGTTGCGTTAAAATTAAGAACTTTTTTCAGGTGGAAGTGAACCATCAGAGAAGTCATCAAGAAAATTGTGCTCGACTCCAAAAGAAAGTCACAATAGATCATTATTTATATATGACAGAAATATTTCTCCAATTTCCGTTATTTCTACTAAAGGTAACTAATTACAGAAAAATTATCTGAAAATCTTTTTATTTATAGAAATTTTACATATTTTAGTGATACATCCTTCATTACATGCAGTGAAAAACGGAAAACTAACAATATGAAGTAACAAACTTGTGAATGTAGTAAAAACTCTAAAAGATCAAAATTGTGCGTGTAACACCTAAAAATAATATAACAGAAAACTGAAATTATAGGGTTGGCAACTAAGTCATTGCCGATTTCAAATAAGAAGGCAAATTCAGAATTTTTGTTTAAAAATATAACTTTATTCAATTAGATATTGCCCGTTCTTGTCGATGACCTTTTTCCATCGTTCTGGCAGCGTAAAAATTCCCCGTTCGTAAAATGTCTGGTCTTTGCTATTAAAAAACTGAATTAGGTGTGATCTGACATCATCCGCGTTGTTAAAAATTTTACCATTTAAAGAGTTTTGCATGGAACGAAACAAATGGTAATCCGAAAGCGCAAGGTCAGGGCTATATGGTGGGTGTGACAAAACATCCCAACCCAGTTCCAATAATTTTTGCCGAGTAACCAAAGATGTGTGGGGCCTTGCGTTATCATGATGGAAAACAACACCCTTCCGATTTGATAATACCGGCCGCTTTTCTTCAATTGCATCCTTCAGTTTGTCGAGTTGTTCAACATACACATATGAATTTATCGTTTGGTTCTGCGGCATGAGTTCAAAATACAAAATTCCTTTGTGATCCCACCAGACTGACAGCATAATCTTTTTTTGGTGAATATCTGCTTTTGATGCTGTTTGGGCTGGTTGATCTTGCTTCACCCACGATCTCTTGCGAGTAGCATTGTTATAAATTATCCACTTTTCGTCGCCAGTAACTAGGTTCTTCAGAAATGGATCATTTTCATTGCGTTTCAGTAGCGAATCACAGATGCTAATCCGTTGCGTCAAATGAATTTCCTTTAGCTGGTGAGGGATCCATAAATCAAGTTTCTTGACATAACCAAGGGTTTTTAATTTTTTTTCAATGCATGTATGCGACACATTGAGCTTCTCTGCAATGTCTCGTGTTGTGCTGTGGCGATCTGAATCGATAATGGCCTTGATATGGGTTTCATCCACTTCGACTGGGCGGCCAGATCGTCGTGCATTTTTCAGTGAAAAATCACCGGAACGAAATCTTTCAAACCAATTTTGACACTGCCTTTCTTTTAAGGCTTTATCTCCATATACGGCACATAACTTCTTTTGTGCTTGCGATGCGTTCTTGCCTTTTCGGAAGTAATACAATAAAATGTGTCGGAAATGCACGTCCTGTTCTTCCATTTTTAAATTGGGATAAAAACAAAACTAAAGAACTAATCAAAAAAAATTTTTTACTAATTAAACGTAGAAGTCCATACAGTAAGAAAAAAATATAGGTTAGATGCTCTGGCCACGTTAACAAAACAAAAAAAAGTGTAGAGTGAATCTATCGACAAAAACGGCAATGACTTAGTTGCCAACCCTATATATAGTTGTATATAAAAATTAAGCGTATTTTCCCGTTAGCTGGGCGCAAACCTTTGGGGCCATGTATTCTATTCTCTGAATTAATTCAAAACAAAAACCTTTTCCTTTTTTTTTCACTCTTAATTTTTGTAAAAAAAAAAAAAGGATGAAAATTTGGGATTTAGCTAGAACTGAAAAAGATGCCGTATCTTATTTTCAATAGAAAGGTATATTGTCAAAGAATGCAACATGTGATCAGAATCATGAAATGTAGGCTCTCGTCTACCTCAACAATTTTTTCAGGACCACCGATTATTTTTTTGCTTACGTTCTAATACTTCTACATAAACTTCTCTTAAGTATTAGTTCGATACAATATGATTCTTTCAGTTTTCCTACCCATTGCAGTGGCCTATGATCAGTCTGGACCCTAAACCTCCTACCAAATAAGTATGGCCAGAAATGATCAACCGCCCAGACGATGCCTAACGATTCCCTCTCCAGTGCGCTGTATCTTGCTTCGTCATCTGATAATCTCCAACTGGCATACGCTATGGGCCGTTCTCCGCATTCACTCTCTTGGGACAACACCGCGCCTAAGGCATATTCGCTGGCATCTGTGGTCACCGTTCGCAACAATCGCAACTGTTTCGCGAAGTCTGGAAATGCTAAAATAGGTTCCTCCTTGAGATGCTCCATACATCGCCTTATATTGTTTTTCCATAATCGGTGTGACAATCAACCGCGCCCCCTTTTTTAGGAGGTTGTTAATAGGCACCAAGTAACGCGCCATATCCGGTACGAACCTCCGGTAGTAATTCAGAGCTCCCAGCATCCCTCCTTATACCTTTAACATCCCGAGGTACTGCCATCTTGGTGATTGCTTCCACTTTAGACTTGTCCGGCTTAACCCCATCCTTTGACACTGCGTGACCTAAAAAATTGATTTCAGCCATACCCAAAATGGATTTCTCCAGAGACAATTTCAACCCAAATTCTCTAACCCTCTCGAATACCTGTCTAAGGTGTTCTTTATGTTCCTCTTCTGATTTACTGAATACCAGGAGATTGTCCATGTAGACCTGGCAGATCCCTTCCTCAAAACCCCTAAGAAACTCATCCATTAAATGTTGAAACATGAGGGGGGCATTCTTCAACCCAAACGGCATTCTAGTGAATTCATGGTGTCCCCGTTCAAACTTGAAGGCCGTTTTTGCTTGATCTCTAGGATGAATTCGGATTTGGTGGTATCCGGCCTTCTAATCCAGTGTGCTGAAGATGGCCCCGCTGAGTCTATCCATTATTTCATCGAAACAGGGAATCGGGTATACTTCATCTTTGGTGTTCTCGTTTAATTGACGAAAGTCAATAACCACCCTATGTTTCTCTTTTCCCGTCGTACTCTTCTTCTTGACAGGGGGGTATTATATGGGGACAAACTATTAATTAAGATTCCCAGCCTACATAACTCCTCCCGGATGTGCTGTCGCAACGCTTGGGGATAACGCTTCTCTTTCACATACGTAATTTTCTCTTGTTTCAAGGGTATTTCATGTACCGTTTTACCTGTGACTCCCAATACTTCCCCTTCCTGATAAAAAATGTCCCTGAACTCTTTCAACAAAAGTTTTCTCCACTCTAGCATTTGATTTACGGCCCCTACTCGCGAGCCTCTAACCGCGCTATGACATGCGAATGACCTGCTGCCTAATTTCACGTGCCATCTACCCCTCGTATTTTTTACTTCTACTCCCACTCTCTTTGATAGATCACACCCGACTATGGCCTGATATTCCCTGGGCATGCTCTCTACCACATCCACCCGCAAACTTGCCTCCGTTTTTCCCCACTTGCTCAAAACAATGTCTCACCCAACACTTTACACAGTCCATCCAAAGTGAGAAACCAACAATCGCATTCTCTGATCTGAAGTGCCTTCCCCCTATCACATAAATTCTCTATTGCTATTTTCGAATAGCTCGAGCTCCCTGTGTCCACAAGGCACTTAACTCCACGTTTTGTCTTGATAATAGGAAACCAATTTTTAAGCTTACCTTCTATGCTGTTGATGGTCCAAACTCGGTCACCACTCCGCACGCACCCTCCTCATACCGACGTCTGCTTCCGTCTCTCCGTCAGCACCTGGTGCGGTCCTCGGTCCTGAGCTGCTTTCCTTGCCGGTCCCAGTCCCTACTCCAGCTGCCCTCGCCGCCACTGCTCCCCAGCTCCTCCTCCGTCTCCGAAGATCCAGATGCAGTAGTCAAGTCCTTAGAAGCTTCACCTCGCCTGGCCGAGTATCTTCTTTTGCGCATTCACTTCCATCGGCTCTCCGTGGTATGCATCTTTCCTGCGGAAAATGTATGGGCATTGCCTGGCTAAGTGCCCTTCCGTAACATCTGGTGCGTGAGCATTGTGCTACCAGATGTCCCGCCTTGCCACATTCATGGCACTTCCTTTCCTCCTTTCTACCATTCTTCCTATCTACGAACGGCCTCCTGGCCTTCTCTTGGTATCGTTTCTTTTCTACCAAATTCTTCATCTCTCCTTTTCCTTATGTCTTGTCTTGCTCTAAACTTCCTTGCTTCATTCCTGCGGTAGGATACTCTACTCCACCCTGGTTCAAATACTTCCCGTTCCTCCTCATCACGAGCACTTGCATCCACCATCTCCTGGGCACATTTTACAAACGCCTTGTCCCTAGGTAGACCATCCTTCTTACCAGTATCCCTGGCCAGCTGTACTTTGAGGACCGTGGTCATAACGATCATCCAGGCTTCAACAGCACTCGTGTCCATTACTTCTCGCAGTTTCTCGTTGATCTTATTCAACTTTGTGAGAAGTCCTGCGGCGTACTGACCGTTTGACTGATTGGTCCTCTTAGTCTCACGAAATAACTGGAGAATGTCTTCTTCTGGGGCCCATCACCCCCCTCCGTAAGCCTTTTTCAGCCTTTCTTTGATGACTTGCCAAGTAGTATCTTCGTCGGCTTGAATCAAGTTCAGAACACTCCTCCTGACCCGACGCGCTAGGGCAACCCATAATCTCTTCGCATCTGCTTCTTCCAACTGATCCGCTGCCACCTGGGACTGGATACTGGCCATGATACCAACTCCACCCTTAATAAAGTAGTTAAGTTCGCCCACGTCACCATTGAACTTTTCCAGGTCTCCCTCCTAATATCTTGCGCATTGGCCTTTTTTAATTTCATCCTCTCTAGCTCATTCGTCTCTTGCACGATCCTATTTGCTTCTTGAGCGGCTATGTCTGCCGTCCCCATTGCTAGCGTGGTCGGTGGATATGGAGGAAACTCAGGATTCACCTGTTCTGGCTGCGGTGGCTCTAAGGTTAACGTTGCCGGCCTGAGGATGCTTTGTCCCTGTTCATTCATAATGAAACTTGTTTTCCCGGTTTCTTGAGAAGAAAGAGACAAAACAAAAAAAAAATTAAATAATTTTAAATATTCTTGTGACTTCTAACGAGGTCCCGGATTTCGGCACCACTTAAGTACTTCGGCTCACGAAAAGTAAAAAAAAAAAAGAGTAATTTGGGGAAGAAACAACACACTAGCTAGCTGGTTAAATACTGACTTTATTTATCAAATAATCCTTCTTATATAGGATCTGGGAGTTGTTTACACTCTTAGTAGGATTAAGCTCTATCATTACCAGGCCTTGGCACTTAACTAATCTATATATAAGTGTGTGTGTATGTAAGATCTTTTAAAATGTGATTTATTTCAGTAACAGTAAAGAATTAAATTACACGTAAATTCAACAGTAAGTTAAGCTAACATTTGACATTTCTCTATAATAATAATAACACAGATGATATAAAAATAAAATAGCACAAGGTTGCTCAAGTGACCTTACACCTCCCCCTCTGAGGTCGCTGTTTGAGGCGGCGGCGGCAAGTAGGGAGTGAGCTTGCAGGAGTGGAACAAGTTTGAAATGTTCTTCCCCTTACCGCTGGCTACTTCGTAGAACGACGAGGAAATCTGCCTGACGACTGGGAATGGTCCTATCCGAATTGGATCAAACTTGTTGCGATTCAACTTCCATTCAATTCCCATTTTCGATGTAGACCAAATCACAAATGTTGAAAATATGTACTTTTCTATTTTTATCAACGCGTTTCTTAAATTTAATGCCTGTATATTGGTCAGCCAGTAGAATTGAGACATTATTTTGTTTAACTATAGGATCGAGTAAGTTAATGAAATCTTTAGCATTTTGACCCTTTGTTGTTGAGATCCATGCATATCTTGTAAAGTGGTCAACGAGGATGTGCATGTACCATTTGGAAGAGTGGTTCTCTCCGAAACCTGCAACACTGTCGAGCGACATGATCTGGAAAGGCTCTGTGGCTGGGCCGAGACGGGAGAGGAGGCCGATGGCATGGCTAGGACAAACTTTGTTCTCTATACAAATCTTGCAGCTCCTCCAGAAGTCGTGAATTTCTTTATCTAGACCCTTGAAACAGTAATAGGGTCTGATAGTTGCTTTCATGTGAGATGGGCCGATATGGCCATAGTGTTGATGAATAATTTTAATAATTTCTTTCCCAAACGCTCGGGATACAAAAATTCTTTGCTTATTTTTTTTTTTTTAAATTATACCCTGGTTTGATTTAATCTTATCAGCTGCTCTCAGCTCCGAAAGATTTTCAGCCTGATCTTTTTTATGGCTGACAAGTTTATTAAGTTGGTGATCTGGATTTGATCTTCATTCTCGAAGTACTTGAGGACTGGATTTCTGGAGAGTAGATCAGCCAGAACTTTTCTTTTCCTTGTTTATAGATAATATTAAAGTTGAACTGGGATAAATAAAAAATCAAATCTCCTAGAATTTCATCAGATCTCACTTTCGTCCTTAGGTTTTCTAAGGGCTTGTGATCACATCAAACCGCGAAGTGATGTCCAATTAAGTAGTATTGTCAAAATTTAATCACATCTTTAATGGCTTTGCATTCTAAATGAATAATATCAAAACATTTTTCATGTTCTGAAAGCTTGCGTGAGTAGTAAGCGACAGGATGAAGTAGGCCTTCTTCTTGTGGCTGCTTGAGGGTTGCTCCGATACTTTTGAAGCTTGCACCGGTCTCTATAAAGACAGGCTTCTCAATGTCATATATATCCAGGATCGGGGAACTACACAAAAAGTTTTTTATCATATTGAAAACTTGTTCACATTCATTTGACCACTCGAATTTAACATTTTTCTTCAATAAACGATGCAGTGGTTCCAGTTTGACAGCACTGTGTTCTATGTACTTCAAATAGAAGTTTATGGAGCCTAAAATACTCCAAACATCTGACTTGTTTGAGGGCCTTTGGAATTTCTGAATCAAATTATCTTGGGCAGGTGATACTTTATTCTTCGAAAACTTGTGTCCTAGATACTTTACTGACTTCGCACCAAACAAACATTTTTCTAGTTTCAGTTTGAAACCTTCAGTGTTCATAAATTCTATAAACATGTTAATATGCTGAAGATGATCTTCCCAGTCCCAGGAAAAAATTTAAATATCATCAATGTAATTGATGCAGAAATCGTCCAGGTTATTTCTTCTAATAATGTTCGACAATATTCTCTGTAATATAGCCGGAATATAAACGGAAGAACTTTAAACATAAATTTCCCATATTTTGTAACGAAAGAGGTCTTTTCTTGCTGTTGCTCACGAAGTAATACGCACCAAAATGCAGAATTTATGTCCAAAACGGTGAAAAACTCACAATTAGCTACTTTATCAATTACATCTCGATTAGTAGGAAATGGGAAACATTCAAGAACTACTAATTTGTTGAGCTATCGGAAATCTATACAGAGTCGAGATTTCCTCTTCTCTTCTTTTTTGTAGGCCAGTGTGATGGGCGAAGCATATGGGGAGTCTGACTCTTCGATGATCCCAGCTTGTAAGAGTTCTTTTATTTGGCTTCGTATTTCTTCGTCATCCGGGATAGAACATTTGTAGGGGCGAGAAATGACTAATTCATTTCTGAGTAGTTTTATTTCCGCTTCTCTTGAGTGAACCTTACCTATGTCTTTGGCAAATATGTGTTTGTATTTTTTTAACAGACGTAAAATCTCTTGTCTGTGCTCCTCTTGTTCAATATGTTGTAATTTAACATCAAAATTAAGAAAGTTAAAATTTTCGTTGGAGCCACTTTCGAGGTTCTTACAAGTAGTTGTAGAGTGGTTCTGATGTTGACTAGATTTCTCAATCTGAATAAGTTTTGACCGTGTTAAATTTATACATATATATATATATATATATATATATATATATATATATATATATATATATATATATATATATATATATATATATATATTTATATATATATATATATAAATTTATAAGTATATATATATATACTTTATATATATATTTATTATATATATATAATATATATTATAATAATAATAATAATATATATAATCTCTATATATATAAAAGAGAGTGGCGTTAGTTACTGACCTAATAACTCGAGAACGCCTGGACCAATTTCGATGATTCGAACCACTTAGGGGACTGGTCTTCGGCCAAAAAAGAAGAATAACTAAGAAAAATCGAAATCGGTCCAGGCGTTCTTGAGTTATATTTGTATATGCATAATATATAAATATAACTCAAGAATAATATATTTTTGTAACCTTCACAGCTTCTCTATTAATTTTGTATCAACATAAGATCTATGACTTCCTGATCACAACTTTACAATATTATTTATATAACAAAACCCATTTTTGAAAAATTTGCACTTAACACATTTGTGAACTAAGGCATCAACTTTTGACAGCTGATTCATCGCATTCATTCTGTTTGATAATTGTGTGTGGTAATAATTTATTTATTATTTACAATAATTGTAGTTTCAAATATTGCACGTAATACATTGTTTTAAACGATTTATCAGTTTGATGAAGTGCACCTTGTGAATGGTTATGTTCTTTGGTGATTAGACTGAATAGAAAAAATAAATAAATATTCTAAATATGAGTTGAATAGATTCGTGGCGTTGAAATAAATTAGGGCAGATAGTGAAACATGTGGTTTTATTAAATCTAAATATATTAAAAAAGGTTAGGCAATTTTTACATATAAAGAAAATACAGAAATTGTCAATTTTACAAAGAAAGAGAAAAAAAAAGAATGGTTAATAATAATGTTATACAAAGAAATTAGTAAATATTAATTTCTAACTCGAAATGATGATTCATATGAACAAAATGTTAACACTGGACGATAGAGCCACATGGTGTTTGAGTCTATTATAATGGTGATTTAATATTATCTTAGGAGTGATGAACGGTGAAGAGCTCCCTCTTCTAATTAAATGAAAAGGTGAATACCTAATGTTGAAGCGAAGGATTCGTTTCTTTGGCTCCTAGTTATCTGGTTAACAGGCGGTCTAGTAGTAACAAGGGCAGACTTCTCGTGGTGCTAGGTGATTTAGGCTTTGGGCGAATATCATCAATGTTCTTGCTCCATGTGGTGAACGGCGAGGTTAGCTTCTGTCGAGGAGAGCGGAGAGATCATGTGAGCTAGCGGTCTGAAAGTGGAAGTCCAGAGAAGTGAAGTACTAGACGGTCGAGTGGGGGAAAACAAAAGTCTTCTCTATCTGTTGCCAAGGCAACAACTGTGAAGCAGCTCGCGGAAATTAAATTGGGTTGACTCGCGACTGAACACATTGTTTTGAAACGATTTATCAGTTCGATGAAGTACACATTGTAAATGGTTATGTTATTTGTTATTGCATAAGATTAATTAAACTTTTCAATATAACTGCCCAGTAATAATAATTATTTATTTATTATTTACAATAATTGTAGTTTCAAATATTGCATTTAATACATTGTTTTGAAACAATTTATCAGTTTAATGAGGTACACATTGTGAACGGTTATGTTCTTTGTTATTGCATAAGATTAATTAAACTTTTCAATATAACTGCCCAGTTAACAGTAATAATAATTATTTATTTATTATTTACAATAATTGTAGTTTCAAATATTGCATAGAATACATTGTTTTGAAACTTTATCAGTTTGATGAAGTGCACATTGTGGATGGTTATGTTCTTTGTTATTGAATAAGATTAATTAAAATTTTCAATATAATTGCCTGGTTAACAGTAATAATAGTTATTTATTTATCATTTACAATAATTGTAGTTTCAAATATTGCAAAAACTAATGAAGGACCATTACGAATAAAAAATTAAAATATGAATAAACCTATATGAAAAACGGATCCTCTATTTAAAACTATTAATAGATCTTTAATTGATTTACCATCTCCATCTTAAATTTCATTATGATGAAATTTTGGATCCTTAATAGGTATATGTTCAATAATTCTAATCTTACTTCTTACTAATATTATAAATGTGAAAGTTTGTATGTTTGTCTCTCTTTCATGCAAAAACTACTGAACAGATTTGGATGAAACTTTACAGTAATATAGGTTATACATCAGAATAACACATAGGCTATAGCAAGCACGGATTTATGGGGGTGGCGCACGGGTACACATGCTCCCCCAACAGTTTTTTAGGTACTATGGAGAATCCATTATAGTACATAATTAAAGGAAAATCACATGATAATAGTAGTTACAGAAAGAACATGGGTGAAACTATTGTTTTGATATCCTACTAATATTATAAATGCCAATGTTTGTTACTCATTCACGCAAAAACTACTGAACGGATTTGGATAAAACTTACTGATTAAAATAGGTTAAACATCATAGGCTACAGCAAGGGCAGATTTATGTGGGGGCATGTGCCTCCCCTTTATAGTACATAATTAAAAGCAAATCAGGAACTTAGCATCTTGAAATTTTTAGATAGGTTCATTGTATAGTTTAAGAAAGAAATTTGGATAATTCCACTCCAAGGATTTCCTCTTTAATATAATAGACCCTACCTCTTCTCTCCAAAAACCTCAAAAAAAAATCAACCTCCACCTTAAAAGCCTTATCAATTCTAAATTAATTACATATCCTATTTACAGAAACCTCATTTCCTACAATTCCGTAGCCCCTCGTTTTTATGGCCTTCCCAAAATTCACAAACCCAACAACTCCCTCCGTCCTATTACATCTAACATTAATTCACCAGCATCAAAACTTAGCGAATTCTTACTTCCATCCTTACAAGTCCTAAGCCGTAATAACTCATATGACATCCAAAACTCATTTCACCTATGTGATCTATTAGCATCCCTCACCATACCTGATCATTACGTTCTCACCTCCTTCGATGTAGAAAGCCTATTTACCAACATACCTTTAGATACAGCCCTCCTCATATTAGATAACAACTGGACTCTCATAGAACCCCATAACTCTCTCAACCGGTCCTCATATCTCCAATCCCTTAAACTCTGCTGCGAATCTGGCTATCTCACTTTCCATGGACAGTTCTTTAACCAAATTTCTGGACTGGCCATGGGAAATCCCCTCGCTCCTGACCTCTCCAATATTGTCCTAAATGACCTTCTAGACTCCATCCTACCCCAGTTCCGTGACGATGTCATTTTCATTAAAAAATATGTGGACGACCTCCTCCTTATCCTAAATCCTAACATTATTCCAGGTTTATTATTATCCTTCAACGCATACCATCCCCGCCTACATTTCACCGTTGAACTAGAACATAATAAATCACTACCTTTCTTTGACCTCCGTATCATTAGAAATCCCGACCAAACCTTATCCACAGATTGCTACACGAAACCCACCTATTCTGGCAGACTCCTCAATTATTACTCCCAACATCCGCACCACCAAATAATCAATGTCGCCAAAAATATCATCCACCGTGGCCTATCCCTCTCCGACTCCTGCTTCCATAACACCAACACCCACCTCATGAAAGAAATCCTATTAAGAAACAATTTTCCTCCCCACGTTATCAATAAACTCATCCATGACCATTATAATCCACCCACCCACACCCGGTCTCCACATCCGCCATCTACCCCTATATACAGATCCTTACCATATATACCCTCTCTCTCTAATAACATTCAAAAATCCTTACGTTCCTCGATCCCCAATTTACGTATCGCCTTCAAATCTCATAACCAACTCTCCAATATTTATACCCGAGTAAAAGATCCCATTCCCCTAAAACAACGCTCTCAGGTCGTCTATCGTATCCCTTGCTCTTCTCCTAACTGCAACTCTTCCTACATCGGCGAAACCAAAAACCTCCTTAAAGACCGCATTACCCAACACAAATACTCCATTTACTCCCATAACCCAACCACTTCAAAACTCTCCGAACACGCCCTATCTTTTAACCACATTTTTTACTTCGAAAATACTTCTATCCTAGGTTCTGTTCCCAATTATAATATACGCATCCTCTCGGAAACCATCCACATCAATTTAGATTCCTCCACTGTTAATGCCTAGACCGACTCCCATCACCTATCCTTAACCTACTCCCAAATTTTTAATTTACTAAAATAACCTTAAATTATTCTAGAATTCTTACATGTCTATATATCATCTCCTATATACACATTTATCACCTATTTTCCATTATCATATTATCTATATTCATATTTTATTTTCCATTATCTATTACCATATTGTTCTCCTATCATCTCACCTATATATACACATTTTGACCATTGACTTTTATTTTATTTTTTATGTTTCCACCATTTTCCATTCATTTAGTCCTTATTTCTCTTGGTTTTCTTTCTTCACCTTGTTTTTAATTTTTTTACGCTTTTTACATTATTTACGTGTCACTTATATTCACTGCATCTGCATTTCCCCTTCCCCCTTCTTAGTTATTATTTTTTTGGCCGTCAAAGATCGCGGTTAGCGCTTCCGACAGTCCTAACCGTATTTTCATTTGGGCTGCTGATTGTCTTCGTCGCCGCTTGGTATATTTGGTTAGTACACATCTTAATCTTTATCTTATCTCCGTCCTTTCCACCTTCACCTTTCTTCGCACCTGTTTCTCACACCAATTTTTGGCATCCATCATATGTTAATAGCATAGAGTTCATTATTATTTAGCCTTATATTTTTACATCTACTGAATTTCTATATGTTTATGTTATATTCATATCATATTTTATATTAATACAACTTCTTTCTAACTGTATACAATATATTAATTTCCCTTACTTATATTTTCTATTTTCTTTTCATACTTTAGAGTTCATATTTATAAACATTATTTTTAATTTTTCATATTTATCAATCTTTTCTTTCTACATATTCTTGTATTATTACATTTTACTTATGTGACCTCTAGAAGTCTGGTATCATACCATTTATATCTATAATTAAACTAGTTTTTTCTAAATCCTTCATATTCCACTATATTTTAATCTTCTCATTTTGTATCTTTCCGTTTACCTCCTCATTTTTCTTTCCCTTTATATTATGTTTACATTTTATCCTTTCTGTACATTTATTTTCTGTATTTTATATTCGTATTCTTTAATTATTATATCTGTCACTATTTTAATTTCTGTTCATCATATAATTTTATTATTATCTGTCACTATTTTAATTTTATTATATTTTGTAACCACTTTTATATTCGTTATCTTTAATTATCATATCTATTCACTATTTCATCATATCTAGTCACTAGTTTAATTTCCACATTACTTGTCACCATATTCTTGTTACTGCAACGTTTTTTTATGTTTTTCTGTTTGTTTCTCTCTCTTAGCCCTGAAGATGGCCTACATTGTAGGCCGAAACGTCGGCACACAATAAATAAGTTGCGCTTATTAAGGTGTTTTTATTGACTGCACCCTCAACTATTTCTTCCTTACACTACACATGATAATAGTTGTTAAAATAACAGAAAAAACATGGGTGAAACTATTGTTTTGATATTCTACTAATATTATAAATGCCAATGTTTGTTACTCATTCACGCAAAAACTACTGAACGGATTTGGATGAAACTTATTGAGTAAAATAGGTTATACATCATTGGCTACAGCAAGGGCAGAATTATATGGGGGCATGAGCACATGTGCTCCCCCTGTTATAGTACATAATTTAAGGCAAATCAGGAACTTAGCATCTTGAAATTTGTAGATAGGTTCTTTGTATAGTTTAAGCAAGAAATTTGGATAATTCCATTCCAAGGGTTTCCCCTTTAATATAATAGGGGTTCAAAGGTTGTATAGGATCCGTCAGTTTTGAAGTTAGACATCTGAAATTTTGAATGTGGGAGTGACTTATATTTTAAAAAATAATTAAATTATTTATTTAAAATTATCTGTCACGAAACTTTATGTGCAGACCAAATTCCACACGAGCGAAGCCGTGGTCATAAGCTAGTATATATATATATATATATATATATATATATATATATATATATATATATATTGCTTTTTTATTATTAATTATTTTATTATATTATGCATATTGTCCTATACAATTTTTGTTGCAGATAAACCTTTTATTAGTCAAGCTAGGATTACTGAGATTGGTATTGCTAGTGATGATTCTACTTTGAACGAAAGTGATGTACATCCAACATTATTGAATTCATATTTGAGTAAGTATTACTATTAGCAATTTATTTTTGTGTAATAATAGTTGGTACAGGGTGTAGTTAAATTAAAAACAAGATTAATAATTTTGCTGCCTAATACATTGGTTACTATGTTTCAACTTACATTGAATATGGGGGACTTCTTCAGAGCAAAAAACAAAGTTACTACGGTAGATACAAATAAATATAAAAATGTACAAAAACAAGTAAGGAAATCTAAATAAATAATTAATAATGATTAGTAAGATATAGACGAAAATGTTGACAATATTAAATGGCATAATAGTTATTACAGCCCCAAAAATCAAAAAAGGCATAAAGTCTATTTGAAAATAATATTTTGTAGAGTAAAAGTGTTTAAGTAATGGCAGATACTAACTGATAAACTAATCATACTAAATAAGTTTATAGAGTAATTACACTTAATTAAGGTAATCTCATAGTGAACAGAGAAGAATAGCCATGTACATTCCTTCAAAATATGAATTCAACTCTGTATCTAATGATGAAAAGGATAGGACTGACCATAATGAACAAAAGAAAAAAAAATATATCCATTTTAATGGTCGGAACAATTTATGAGGAAATTTTTAAAGGAATTGAGGGGAATATTTCTAAAATGTTGCAAAACAATTAAAAAGAAGAGACTATTAGATAAATACAGTAACTAAATTTCAGTACACAACAATAAAAATTTGATTAAAGTGTATAACTATTTTAAGTTACATACTCGAATCTGGCATTGAGGATTGTTTTACAAACCTCATAAATTCCTACCACCTACATATTTCCTCATTTTCATGTCTTCACCAGTGAGTAGTTCCACTACCCATCTTTACCTCATGTCATTATGTTTCTTTCATTCTATTTACTTGTAATTTACTATAATACAGTTGTAAATGTCAATAATTTTTTTTTTAAAGTTACATACTTATTAACCCTCAAAGTGCGATGGATACATATATGTATCTGGCGAAATCAATCAGTGGATACTTAGGGCTACTCCTTTTTTTTTTTTATATTCAAATTTGAAATGTGTACTGCAATCCAAAATCCCGCCAGTTGTGGTCTGTGATTCGTTTTTTGGCATGACAATGCCTAACTTCACATGGCAAACCGTACGCAAGAACGCAAGTGATTTTCACTTGTTCCCGAAAATTAAGACCTGGCTCGCAACACAGCATTTTGGCGACGATGAGGAGCTCCAGGTACGCATCACTAAGTGGCTGAAATCACATGCGGCAGAATTCTATGACAGGAATTTCAAAGCTTGTTCACCGCTATGATAAGTGCCTGAATTTGAATGGTGATTATGTTGAAAAGAAGTATTTTATTCCCTCTTTCACGTGTATATAATAAAATATTTTTCTTGTACTTGTTTTTTTTAAAATTTCATAACGTTCCTTACTTTCTGAATTTGCCTCGTTTAAGTGAGAAAAGGTATAAAATAGTCTGTTGTTTTTTTGCTCATTATTAATTAATAGTTGAGGCTTTTCTAGAAATAAAAACAATAAATTAAATTTTACATTTTTAATTTTCAGGTGTAGATTTAGATTATAAAAGTGAAAATAAGCAGGACACTTTTGACTTCGCTAACAGTGCAAGTGTAATAGACTCATTGTCATCAGGGCTTTCTATCGATTTATCAAAAGTATCGAATTGTACAAGCTAGTAATTGTTATTGAAGTATTATTTATGTGTAATATATATAATATAATATAATATTTTATTCTATGAATTTGATTTTAATAAAAAATTTACTGATTGTTATGTACATATTATATAATTAATCATTTTAACCAATTATTGTATGCTCATTATTGTTTTATTTCCTCAGCTTGCCCTTGTAATCCTGATTACATTAGTCTTTATTATATATTTGACAATTGACTAGAGCAAGAAATCAGGCACTAAATGCTGATGAAGAAATTTAAATAATATTAATCAAATTTGTAACTATTGATGTTGAAATAAAGCTTTTACTAATAAGTATGACAACTATGGTAAGAAAAAAAATTCCAATCTTCAACAACAGTAGAAACAGGTTTAATGAAGAAAGAAGGAACATAAAAATGATAAATGTATTAATTTATTTCTGATAAAGTTGGGGAGTGCTCCATGGGTGGCATATGTTGGGATGGTCAGTGAAAATTCCTACCAACTAAGTCCAATGGAACTACTGGCCAATAATGAGACTCGCTTCCAGGCTTGCTATCTTCTTGCTCAAGTACTAAAGAAATATTAGCAAGAGAGCTCGAAGGTTAGTGTTAAAATGAGGGTAATCAACAGCATTGCATAACACAATTTAAACTGTAAAAACGAGGATTTACAACAATTAAATATTTTTAATAAATTATATTTTCTATAATTGGTCTTGGGTCAATTTTGGATACATTAATCCAGTGAAAGTAGGCAAGAACTGGAAACTGAGGAGTAACTTTAAGCTTTACACAATGACAGGAGAACCGATCATCATGAGAGTCATGCTTATAGGGAGAGGGAGGCTTAGATGAATGTGTTCCAAAAAAGATGAAGACTAAACAACTATATGGATTGAGAAGCGCCGGAAGAACAAAGCTGCAATGGAAAGATGAACCTCCAAAGAATTCTAGCAATGTGATTGGCGTGCGGAAGTGAATCGTGCTGCACAAGTTAGAGGGATGTCAAATCTGCTTGAGGAAGCCCTGACTCAATACCTGGGTTGTTGTGCCACTGACGAGTAAATATAAGAGTGCTAATGGGACCAAAGGTGAAGAGACAGAATAGCCCCAGAACCATCTTTCTAATATTGCAATAATAATCTTATAAATGGACCTAATGTTTTGTTACATTTGTATCATTTTAAAAAAAATTTATTTATTGATATTTACAACTGAATAACAATTATACAACAAGTAAATAGAATGTGTGTTACATAATGACATGAGAATGACAAGTAGAGAAACTACCCACTGGTAGTACTCAAGTCAAGTTCAAATAAGAAGGTCACGTGGCCATCTTCTTTTCAGATGTCTCGGAGGATTATCGGGAATTGAAGAGGAAGCTAGGTTTGAAACTAGAGGGTTTGAGTGGGAATGAAGTTTGCTATGAAGGGATAGATACCGGGTTCGGGACAAATCAGCAACAAAAGGGACATCAAGGTCATTATGGATGACTTTATTCTTAACAAAATAAGGAGCATTGAGGATTTTACACGAGGATTGGATACGAGAGGAATTTGATGGCTTAGTGGAGCCCCAAAGCTCTACTCCGTAAGTCCTAATAGGTCGTATGATGGTCATGTAGATGAGTCTTTTGTAGTTAATTGGGAGCTTAGAGCGTTTATCTAGTAAGTATTGAATTAGCCTGAAACGTCGAGCGGTTTCTTGTCTTTTCAGTCTTGTATGAGGATTCCAGGTTAATTGTTTGTCGAGGTGCAACCCTAAGTATCGGATCTGTTCTACAGGCACCAGTGGGATATCATTAAAGGATACTGAAGGGCAGAAAGTCATTGGTTTACGACGTAAGGTAGAAGTGATTTGATGCGATTTTTGAGAATTTATTTTAATTCTCCAGTTTTGACCCCATTCTTCTAGATCAGTGATATGGGATTGGAGGCTTTGGGATGCAATAACTGGATTGGTGTTGACTGATAATACACATGTATCATCAGCATACGTGGTAAGGATAGTATTGAGATGAGTTGGGATGTCAGCTGTATAAACTGTATAAAGGATTGGGCCAAGGATACTACCTTGAGGAACACCAGCAGATTGGGAAAAGAGGAAAATCTGTTTGTGAGATAGGATTGAAGGATGAGAAAGTATGTAAGGGGTAGGAATTTACGGAGTTTGTAGAGTAAGCCCGGATGCCAGACTCGGTCAAAAGCCTGTTCCACGTCAAAAAAGACGCCCGAACAATATGATCCACGTTCTAATGCAGAGGAGACCACATCCACCACACGATGACATTGCTGAATGGTTAAGTGGGATGCTCGGAATCCAAACTGGTGATCTGGTATTATGTGATTTGCATCAAGGATAGGGTACAATCGTTTAAGGATGAGTTTTTCTAGGATTTTACCCATGCAAGGTAAAAGAGAGATAGGAAGGTACGAGGATGGGTATCCTGGTTTGGGTATCATTTTTACAATGGAAAATTTCCAGAGGTCAGAAAAATATGTGGAGCAGAGTACAGCATTATATATATAGGTAAGGAATAGAATGGCTTTTCTAGGTAGGTGTTTTAAGATATGAATTGTGATGAGGTCATGCCCAGGAGTTTTGCGGGAAGGTAATCTGTGAATAATGTTGGATATTTCTGAAGGATGGAATGCTTTGGGTGGAAGGGACATTTGGAGGGGAACATCTAACGCTTCTTTTATATATTCAATTTGAGTTGGGTTAATGATATCAGGATGTGGATGAAAGATTTTGGAAAGGTATTGGCCAAATAATTGTGATTTTTCTCCGTCAGATCTTGTCCAGTTATTTGATTCAGTAAGGAGTGGATGATTGAATTCTTTGAACTTAAGGAATTTTTTTGGTAGTCATCCATAATGTTTTGTCGGTGGTTGTAAGGTTTTCAGTCCAGGTAATTAAATTTTGAACTTCTTGATTTCTGCTTTTAGTTTGTTAGTTAATTTTGTATAGATAGTTTTATCTGCTGGATATCGATGCCACTTCAATCTTGCTCTGCGTTTTTCTCTTAATAAGATTGTATCCATATCAATTGCTATATGTGAAGCTATTTAGAACCCCAGGAGTATCTAAATAAATAGGGTAAGATTACTGAGCAGGTAACTTAAGTGTCCCTTAGGGTCATTACCTGACGATAAAGGATACCTTGAGATAGGGCATTGGCAGCTGAAGCGGGGTAGTCACATATAGAGAAAGGGTCCCCCTTTTTTTTTTTTTAAGTAGATAAATAAGTTAACTTGTTACTATGATCAGCACACAATAAATATAATGTTATTAAATTAGATGAAAAAGGATCTTTATTTAGTAAACAACTCCTAGTTAGTCGACCTTTGGAAAAGAGAGGGATAATATGTGTTATATAAGTCTTTAATGTTACAGTAACGATCTCAGGATGGCATCCCATATAATTATTAAGATCCAAGGATCTTACTTTTCTCTGAGGCCATTGTTTGGTAGTGAAGCCAATATAGAATAATAAATCACATTAAATTATTATATATATATTTGACAGTCGAAATCCAATTACTTCTATGCAGCGCTTTCTGTTGTACCTAGCCCTAAATTTAAATGGTAACTATCCCTTTGCAAATCACCTTTCCTGGTAGTCTTCCCAGTTTCAGAAGATGAATTTTTGTCTACCTTCTCTAATAATTCACACATAGCTTCTCTCGAGGCCTTACAATAATACCATCATTCAACTTTAATAACTTCTAGTTCCCTGACATTTCACCCACCGACCTTATTTCCTCCCTAATGAAATTCCATTCCAACTCCACAGGTGTTGATGGGATTTCCATCAAATTTCTAAAATTATAAATCTCCGAAATTCATAATAAGTTTTCCCTATAAAACACAGTCTTCCCTACATATCTTAAAAACAAAAAAGCAATAGCTCACTTCAACAGAACTTATCTTTTTATCTTTGATTGCACCCACTGACCAATTCAATCCATCATTAAATCTTCATCCTTTTCCAACTGTTCCATTCTTTTCTCTGACAGGACTCGAGCTGTTTTCATTCCAAATCAACCCTGGTCTTCTTTCCTTATGTCGTCCACAGGACTAGCACACAGTTTTAGTATTTCACAACCTCTATTCTACTGTTATATCAATAATCTTCCTAAATCAGTCCACCACTGTTCCCATCATCTATATGAGGGCGACATCTAAACCTATTTATCCTTTCCTCCCTCTGAGTTAGATAGGATCAGTAACTGGGCTAACGAGGATTAACTGAAGTTAATTGCTACGAAATCTCAGGGCATTATAATTGGTTCCAATACTCTTCTTGAATTCAACACTTTCCCCGTAATTATCTTTAATGATAACCCCATCACTTTAAGTTTCTCTGTTAAAAGTCTAGGTGTCAGTTTTGACTAAACCCTTTCCTGGAAACCCCTCATTGCCCTAGTATCCCAGTGATCAATAAGCTCCCTAAAGTTATTCTATCGTTCTAATCTTCCAATAATACCCACCTCTTTCCTTCCATCTGTGGAAATATTTTCATAGGTTCATTAATATACCAATCCAGCACCTATTAACACCCCTCATTGATAGGAAACAACACCCCACTTTTCCTTTGCTTAGAATTGTGCATTCGATCATTCCTTTCATACCGGCTCAACCACCGCATGGAACCTATTCCTCATATTCATCAGAATAGCTTTTTTTTTAATGACAAGAACTTACTTTTTGTTTTTTATTTAAGTACTTATGTAAATACCATGTTATTTTTATTAAGTGGCCTCTTGGTCAAATATTTATTATTTTTCAACTGTGCCCATAGGGACTTGGTCGCAAAATAATATTATTTAAAATGGATGTTTTGAAATTACCTTACCCGATTGTTGTCCTGTAGCCTAAGTGATCAAGCATTTGGGGGATACTATCTCTATTTGGTATATGCTATATTTATTTTCATGAATCTTTCTGTCCTGGTCGATCCCTGACATGACAATGTATCGGCAATTTTATTTTTGTGTCTTCTAGTTTTAAATGTTTCTACTAATATATTTTAGCTCTTTTGTTTATCTAAATATAGTTGTAAATAGTTACCTAGCCTAACCTACAAATATCGGCTCATCATAATTATATTCTAAAATGATATCTGGAGTAAGCCTGAAAAATACACTGTAACTTGACATTCAAAAGCACTAAACCTAATTCTTTGGATACAATGATTCAAAGCTTTCTAATAGGTGTAATATTAAGATCAATTCAAGTGCTTCATAAAAATGTTGTCATTAGCACTAAGACTAAAAGCTTAAAATAAACCCTAAATTGCCTCAATGGTCTGACATGTGTAACTCTGAAATAGCATAACATTCCGCTAATCTAAAATTTGATTAATAGGTCAATAAATCAGCCACTGTGAGCCAGGGGCACGAGTTTAGCGATGTGTCAGTCAATTACTGAAACAACTTCTAGTCAGAGCAACTTCGCTACAAATTTTAGGAAAGTAGAGAAGTACTAAAATTACTGAAGCTATTTTTTAGTAGCTTTGAAGCTCAATGCTATCTAGGATTAATTAATTATACTAAAACTTTCACTACTACAAATTACCATATATATAAACAAGAAAAGTATAAATCACGATTGCAGAAGTGATAGCAATTTTCGCCTTCATCCTATTCAGGCCTAGAGTATAAGTAGAAACTTGAAGTGTTATGAAAACTACTGAGTATTCAACTAATTTTATTCTGGCGAATAATAAAACAAGTGTAAAAAAGCTTTGCTAGAATAAAATGGTGAACTTTAATCCCTTGCACATATCAAATATAACTTAAGGACCAGTAGTGTCAGGATATTGGTTTGTAGAGTTTACATGATACTGGTTTCCTTTTCTATTTCTTCTTGTTTAAGCTCTTAACCTTTAATTAAGTACTTTCAATATGAAGAAACAGTAACAAAACTATTTTTTTTCCTAAGTGTTACTGTTACCAAGAATTATTTTAATTTCCACACTTGTGTTCCAAAATAAACTTAAACACATACTCTTCTGTATTACAGTAGTAATTTAAGTAATTGACCAATTCAAAGTATAAATTATAATATAAAATTAATTTGAATAAGGTAAGTGAAATCCATACAATTTTTGAGGCCCCAACACCATTAATAATTAAAAATAAGGCCGCCAATAACATTAATTATTAGGAGAATGACAAAAACCTAAGACTAAATTAAATATACAAGATAAAAATAATACCCAACTTAACTCTTAAGTTTTTACATAGGAACTGCTTCTCAACAATAAAATTTCATAATTTTTATCATTTGAGGTTAGGTTTTATTGCTTACAGACACACAACATCTATGGTCATTAGTGTCTTTCTTCTTTTTGTTCAAATGTTTATTTCATTATTTATCAGCCTCTTTCTTCTTTTGGTTTAATATTTAGTTCTTTATTATTTTTTGGTTTAACTTTTATTTCCATTTAACCTATAATTATTATATTTTACTGAAAATATTATTTTCTTTAAGAAAGGTTATCACTTTGTCTATATTTGCCGAGTTATTTCCCAGGATAGTCGAGGTTTTCCTATCAATCCCCAAGCCATGAAAATATGTTTCATACAGGGGGCAGTTCTCCAAGATGTGGGTGATAGTTAATTGCACCCTGCAACTTCCGCACTTTGGTGGTGCATCTTTCTCAATCAAATATCCGTGTGTCATCCGCGTGTGGCCGATTCTTAGTCTCATGATGACTACTTCCTCTCTTCTGTTGCTGCGGCAAGAACTTTTCCACGGTTTTATTTCCGCTTTAATACTTTTCAGTTTATTGTTTCTATCATTTGATTGTTCTATACTGAGTTGGGAAATCAATTGACAATGCATGATAAGATAGTATTACAATAGTAAAAAGTTTATTTTTGAAGTGTATATTCTAATATTTTTAGGTAAATGGGAAAGTTTATCTTTAATTTCTGACATTCTCATAATTTAAACATAAAATATTATTTAAAATTAAAATTATTTTTTCAATGAATACTCAAAAATGCATTAGCGAGCAATACTCCAAAAAATAATATAGATACTTAAGGAAATGATTGAATTCAAATTATTATATAAACAAGATCTGAACTTTATTCATTCGTATATTTCAGTTATACATCGCTTCATGTTCAGATTATACGTTAACATTTCAGCCTTTTTCGATACACATGTATGCTTTCTTTCATTTTATAATTATCCTATTCACACAGGGTATTTAAGAATACACAATCAACCAATGCTGCTAAAAGGTTAACACTATGCAAATGAATAAAAAAATAAAATAAAATAAAAAAGAAACTTAGAACAAAACTTTGCTCTTTTATTTTTATGTTGTTTAATATAACTTAAAGACACTACAGCATGTCATCAAACAACAAGAGAAAAAAAGAGAATTATATTAATAATAATTACATAATAATAGCTAAAAATGTACAAAGCTCGATAGAAAACGAATGAATGTGGTTTTGGGTAGGGATGTTTTTTGTGGCACTCTCTCTGGTGACGAATATTTACTCTAGGTCTGGAATATCTTCATCGTCTGAATCTTCCAAAGGATCAAGATCATCAAATGAAGGTTTTGTGTGCCCACAGCCAAGGCCTCCCATTGATCTCATCATCTAAGAAACAAAAATAAAATGCAAATTTGTTTGGGTTTTAATGATGTACTATTTTAAAACTTGATATATAGTAACCAAACAAAACAATTAACGTATCAGTTAAGTGTTTATACCAAAATTTTGCAGTAATGTATCAGTGTTGCAGACAAATTTTATTTATTAATATATATCAGTACATAATGCATGTATGTACACATTTTTTAAAATACAAACAAATGTCTGGTGTGGGCAATATGTGACTTTCTTATACACCTAATAAACTTTAAACTATAAACACCTCCTTATCATTTGGACAGTAAAAGACAATGTTAATAGTTTTAAGTAGAGTATTACTTCTGATTTAATACTTTTAAAGATTAATTTTTTTGAGAAAAGAAACTTATTTTGTAGCATACAACTTCACTGGCTTGGATTCTGTTCATAGCCCTTTATCCTTGTAAAAGGTTGCAAACATAAGTAATACAAACCTGTTTTGTTCAATTCCAATTCCCTTAGATCATATCACATATAAACAGAGTGACCGTCTCATAAAATAAACATGAAATTTAAGAAATTACATACCTCTTCAAGGTCACCACCTCCTCCAACCTCATCATCACTGTCCTCTTCGTCCTGCCATCTGGAACATGGCATTTCAGCTACATTCAGTAAAACTTTTAGAATAAATAAAATTTATGAGAAGTGTATTAACTATTTGGTTATAAATCTTTATCCCATATTCAATACATTTCAGCCTTATTACTGAACTAATAAAGTGAACTATTAATAAATGGCAAATCAGAATATATCAAAATCGAGCCATGTAAGCTTCTCTCGCAAAGCTTCGTGACTAGCAGTCAAAGTTGACGATGAAGTACCTTCCGAAAATGATATACGTTATCTCGGACTATACTTGGACAAAAGACTTACATTGAATGTACATACAAAAATAAAAGACAAGAAGTGACTAGACGATACAAACAACTATCACATCTTCTGGACTACAGATCTTCACTTGACTTGAGGAACAAACGACTTATCTATAATAGTATACTAAAACCTATCTGGAAATATGGAGCAGAACTTTGGGGTTCAGCAAAAAAAGTTCACATACACAGGATACAAACAACACAGTCCAAAATTCTCAGAAAAATTTTTAATGCACCATGGTATATTTAGAATCACACTATACACAACGACATGAACATTCCCAATATAGCAAATACATAACATTCCACTCATCGACACAATATCAACCAAACCCACTCGTTCTTCCGGTTTCCAATTTCCTGTTACTTGGACTTGATAAGAAAAGATTAAAAAGACATTGGCCAAAAGACCTACTCAACAACTAATATTTTTTTTTTCAAAATAACTCAATGATCATGTAGAAAAGCGAAGAGAAAGACACTTCAATCAAATTTGCTGGATGCCCAGGTGCAAATGAAAATTTAATAATAATAATTATATAAATGAATAACTGTTAGCACTTGACTTTTTAATATAGAGAATTGGTGCATTGGCACGATCCTGATCATTGAATTGGGGTAGTAGAACCGAAGTTGACAGATGAGTATAACATTAAAACATAATGCAGTTGTTGTTCAGATCAGATACAAGTGCTGTGAAATCACTCTACAATGGGCATCCATAGGCAGATTTGTTTTAATAAGGTGCCCATTGAAGACAATAAAATGGATACAAATATCCATTAAAACATTAATACCTTGCAATTAATAATTCTGGTTTTTTGTGTATGACCATATATGTAGGTCAAATTTTTTTTCTTTGATATATTATTACTTTAAATCAATTACAACAAACTTTCTCCAAGTTTCTCTGTTTGCCCTACTCTGAAGTTTAACTGTACTTCATTGTATTAAGATTTCTGTTACCCTCCCCCCCCATTTCTCCAAGTACAAAATGTAAACTAACGTGGAAAAGAACTTAATCCCTTTTGAGATAAATCCTGTGTTAGACAAAAACAAAACAAACAGTATTGTGGATATAAGTTATAACTAATAAAAAATTCAATTAAAAAAAAAAAATGATTACCTGTTAAAATCTACTTTCAACCAATGGTACTTCTTCTTTTCTTTAGTCAACTGAGGCCAGTAACCCACTGTATCCTCTTTCTTCTTCAACATAATTTCTATAATCCTATCTCTCACCGACTTAAGGGATTTCTAAATAAAAAAAAATTAAATCATAGACGTATATCAAGTGATGTTAAATTTAATTAATACATATATAAATAAATAAATATTCAATTACCTCAGGGTCAATTTCTTTGTATAATTCAATCGTTACTTCATGCTCTTTTTTGTCTGTACCACCTGTACCTTTAAAATATACCTGATTAGGCTCTATACGTATTTCCGGGGATTTACAATCCTCCAGACACACTGTCAGAAAAATAATACCATGGCGCTGCGCCCACATAACAGGTGGAGGGTTCATGCTGTAACAAATTTTTAATTAATTCACATCAAAAACATTTTCTAAACAAATGCTAGAAACAATTCATTACACCTTTATTACACACTAATTAAAATTTAAATAAAAGTTGATTACTCCGCAGGTTGTCCCTTCAAGTTGAGAAAACTAATTTTAACTTTTTATTTGTTTCTTTTGATATTTTCCAAAAATACAAGTTATCAAAAGCTTCAGTATGGAAAAGAGAATGTAATTATACATTTCTAAATAAAATGAACTTTTCAACAAACATAAATCTATGCTTACCCATAAATATATTCTCTTTGGAATTTACACTGTATTTTTTTAATATAACAAATCAAATGAATGATCAGTTAAAACTTGTTGTAACTCAACTCGAAGCGACAACCTGCCGAACAGATACAATAAAAAAATTATTATTCTTCAAACTGTTCTTAACGAATGTTAAACTTGGCTCCTAATTTTGAGGGAATGAGTTCCTTGGAGAATTTAATACATTATAAAATGTTGCAATGTGGAAAGCATACGCACTATTAATATAATTGAAATATAGATGGGCTTATCAAGGAACAAGTCCTTAAAAGTTAATAAGACTGAGTTAACTGGTTAATGTCCTAAACTAAAGGTATTTACAACTATCATTAACAAATCACAATATTAACACATGTACATAAATTATTTTTATTTTATAAAGTTATAATGAAAAACGTCTTTATAGAAGAATTTGGCATTCATGGAAGTTCAAAGACTTGAACCCAACAAGAGATTAAAAAGGAAGCTTAAGTTGGTTGACAAATCATACAACTAAAACTAATGCATATTTATACACAAAACTTCAGTGGTTTCTGGTTTAGACCATGTTGTTGAATTTTTCTTCGCCAACGTTTCGCCAGACATACTGCTAACTTCTTCAAGGCTGGATCGAGAATTAATTTATTCATTCTCGATCCAGCCTTGAAGAAGCTAGCAGTATGTTTGACGAAACGTTGGCGAAGAAAAATTCATCAACATGGTCTAAACCAGAAATCACTGAAGTTTTGTGTATAAATAATGGCCGTGGAAACCTGAAAGAGTATTTAATGCATATTTGTTCAAAATGGTGGAAACTAAAAACAAACAAGCCAATAAATGGACTTAAGGTTACATTCTGCGATAAATAATTAATATCTATACTTTTGGAAAATAAAAACAAAAAGTGTTAAATTAGGAAGAGTAAATACATTTTAATGATAATATTTAAAAATAAAATAATAACAATAACTAGTCCCTAGAGTATTATTTAATTTAATTTCTGAACTATTGAAACAATAATTTATAATAAATCATTAATAAAGTAAAAAACCAATGGCACATGGCATGACTCAAAGCAGAAGGTGCACAATGGAAGTAATAGCATAACACAATAGATAAAAAGCTTCTAAGGACGCTATAAATGGACCCTGTAGTAATTTTCACCAATCCGTAATAGCTACCTAACCCTTGTAGGAGTGTATTTATTTCTAAAGAACACCCCAAAATAAATATTAACAGACCACAGTGGGAATTTAACCCATAACATTACAGACCATGCACTTAGTAATCCTCAACCCAATGTACTAGACCATCAAATCCTTACCTATTCATCAAAATTGTAGCTGACCAATAAATAATGTGTAGATCTAAAATGTATGTGTGAGTGAATGTTTATATAAAATTACATATCATGCTAAATTATAAGGCCTACTCAAATCTTAATAAGCTTTTACTTTTAATTCAGCTCTGATATATTAAATGTGAACATAAAAGTTTTAAAAGCATGGGAAATAAAATAGAATGCAAATCGGTAAACATAAATCCACTTCATGGCTACAAAAAATTGCAAACAATTTGAGAATTTTATTTAATAATACAATCATAATTTTGTAATAAAAATTTCACCACAATTAAACTTAATGATTGTTGATATTTACACTTAAGTAAACCAAGGAAAATAAATTAATAGAAGTTATAATGAATCCTCAAAATCTATAACCCCATCCTTCATGGTTGAATTATCTTAAAAACATTTAAATAAGAATTGAAAACAAGCATTAGTTATTTTAAAAAATGCATTACTCAACTTAACGTTGCTTAATATAAAAGAGCAAAAAGAACTAACATGAACCCTAATAGTTATTACTTCAAGGTTAAGGTTAGGTTCATTCACGTGAACCAAAAAATATTACTAACGATAAATATAAATTTATGCTTACCTAGAATCTACTTGAACCATTCTCTCAATATAGAAAAAACAATGCTAATATACTAAAGGTGAGTAACAAAAGATAAATTTAAGCACGTTCAACACAGAGACGCCGGTAACAATGAAACAAAACGTTATTGAAACAAATCAAAATAACCCAGGCAGGGAAATGGATTTCAATGCGTTGTGAATTATACTTTAGGTGGAACAATGCGGAATAAACACAAGGAGTTTAATCAATAAAAAGCGGGATACTGTAGTAACAACTATGGCGGAAAAACAGAATTGCACTGTTAATATTATAAAGTCGAAAAATGAATTAAACACAAATAGCTACTAATGTATAAGAATAATATTTATACTATTTGAAACATAGATGTTTATTAGAAATTAAAACATACTTACGCGGTCATCTTTAACTTAAACAAAATTACAACAACAAACTAAAGAGACTAGTGCTTAGCAATGCTACCACCATATTACTACGGGCATGAGTATTTAAAATTTAGTAATCACAACTATTTTCCAAAACCTTGTAAATCTTTAAAAACAAATTTAATAAAAGAAAAAAAAGAAAATAAGAAAGATGATTAGCCAATGAAAATAATTAAAATAAATTATTTAAAATTAAAATAAATTAATTAAACAGTAATTATTTTCAATAGTGCATTATATTTTTATTATATATGTGCGAAATCAAATAGGATTTTCAACAAACAAAGGTATTCTCATATGTAATATAAATTTTAACTTTAAAAGCAATTAGTTAAAACGATTTTTAAAAAAACTGACCGATTCAGAAATATACAATGCTCTTTTTTTTTAAATAAATCCTTGAAATAGCCTTAATATAGAATTATTTTAATACTTAATATTTTAATAATACCTACTCGAGGTTTAATAATAATAATTTAATTAGCTCAATAGTAATCTACATATCGCTGCTCCAGAAGTATAATGACGCAACAGAAAAATTTTGTGAAATTGACTTTATTGTCTTGGCGTGGTCATAAATGCATTTACTAGATGTTTGTAAATAGACATAACCTATATATGTTTATAAACTGCTCTAATAGAAGAATTAAACCGTATCTATTGGTCATTCTATTAGGACAAATTGGAATTATTTTTCTTTTGCTTTTCCTGTAAAATGTCAGGTTTTTTTTTGGAGTTTGTCATTATACTTCCGGAGCAGCGATATGTTCAATCATAGTGTCTGGCATTAATTGTTAATTTAATTGTATTAGGTATCAAATGAGATTCGGATGAGAGAGGGGGTCAATGGATAATTGTCGCTACCGATAAAAGAACTTAGTGTTCAAACATTCATTTCTGTTGCTCACTATCACAATAATATTGACGAGGAACTGGTAAAATGGTTCCCTGCTTTGCAAGTTATTGGTTCTCAATAACTACAGATCCGGCTGTCTTCTCCGATAGGCTTAATGCTATGATAACAAAACAGGTATTTATTAACAGACAAATACTGCACACTTTAAACGTTTGAAACTAAAACACGCCAGAAAGGTCGAGCTATTTTGAACCAACAAACAACCTAGTCTGAAAACTTCTTTCAAGGTATGGGTGTACCCAAAACCTAAACTTCTATTCGTCTTCTCCTCCTGAGGTAATAATACAACACTACGGTCTCGTCAGCACTCGACTCTTCCGACCTTGCACGATTGATATCCATTACGACACTGAACGAACTAGACATTTCGATTGCTGATAAGTTGCCTCATGTGTGGAGTCAAGTCACCATTCAGTCTGTAACCGGTCAGAAACTCAAGTTACCAACTGGTTTAGTTCATTTCCACTATCCCCCGTGTGCATACGGCCTAAGTATGGCATGGTCTTTTGTCAGACAAGCGCTAGAGCTAGGATGATAAGGTTTTGATGAGTGACAGTGAGAGATATCCATTCCATTCTTAACTCTACACACCTATTTTTGATTTGTTTCACTTTAGAAATATTAGCGCGACATGCATATAGATTTTACATAACAGGCAAATCCATAACCAATTAATCCCCTTTTATTAGAAAAACATGTTAACTAATAATATAGTGCAAGAAATAATAAAATTAAGAATATAAACCATCATAGTAAACAGAAAATTATTTTGAAAATATTTTATAAGGGTAGTCTTTTAACTCTTCGAGGTCTTACATTTAGAGTATAAAGACAGGGTCGGAACAACAAAAATGCTGATTTCTGGAGTATTTTCTTCTTCGAGTGTTTTGATACCAGGTTTAGGTTCTTTGAATCCAAATAAAAGATTTCAGGAATACTAAAGATTACAGGTATTGGAGACCCTCTAGATTTCTTTTGTACAATAGGCTGTTGTAAAACAATGTGTTCTGATTCATTCCTTCCACGGATAGGCCTCCGATGATCCGAGGATTGGCATGCATGGTTTCCATGACTTTCAACTTTTTCAATAGGAATCCTATATTTTCTGTCCCCTCGTGATTGGCTTGGCTAGTATAGGGTCAGGAGTCAACAACAATTGAGGAGTAACCCGAATCGCAGTTTGTTTTTTTAATGAAAGGAAAATCTTTCAAGAGGTGAGTAGTTTGTTGCTGAACACAGGAGGATTCATTTAAACAGTCTGGATTCTTTGAGAACTTTCCGTTTTCTTATTGCTCCAAACACCTTCACATAGTGCTTAATGTAACTTTTACTTGTCAACAATAACACAGGAGGCTGTAATTTGATGACTGGATTATGCGTGACCAATTTATATTAAATACCATCTGAGGATCATCCTGAGTAATATTTGATCGATTCTCTCCCTTTTGAAGCTGAAATGTTTTTCCAAGTATCTTTTCTGCAAGCAAATGATCATATTAAATAGAATAGTCATAAAAAAACAAAACAATTTTAATAGTAATGCTAATTGTTTTCGTGAATTAGACATAATATTTATATTTTCCACCATAAAAAACATTTTCTTTATTTTAAGGAGTTCCGCTTAGAAATAGGAGTGGGACAACTAAATGTATACATTGCTGAGTTGCAATGTTGGATGATCCGGGTTCGAATTCGGCTGTGCCTGATGAAATATTAAATCTGCAAACTGCCACGACCCTGGATGGATCCTGTGGGATCTGCAGATCCTTCTGGGGCTCACCCAGTCTCTATAATATGGGTTTCCTTAATTGACAGAAAACCTGGAGGATTTTCTGTAAATCTCATTTCTGTAGACTGTATTCTGGGTTTTCGCTTCTTTGCCAGCGTTCATGATACTGAAAAGTACGCGAAGAGTAGTCTACTTCTCTTCGGTTTAGAAATCCACTTTGACGCTTCAAACATCCTGCCCCCATATCCGATTCGCTCGGTTACTTCCAAATTGATGTTCCGTTTTCGTCTAAGTGCGCTCCCAGGCATTTAAAGTTATCCACTTGTTCCAGGACACTATCTTCGACTCTAATGACCCTCATTATTCTCCTTGGTTTCTTTCTCACCCTCATCACTTTTGTTTTGGTAGGGTTTATCGTCATATTTATAGCAAGAAATTCTTCTTTAAACCTGCAAACATACTGCAGAATTAAAATAAATTCTCAAAAATCGCATCAAATAACTTTTGCCTTACGTCGTAAACCAATGACTTCCTGCCCTTCAGTATCCTTTGATAACATCCCACTGGTGCCTGTAGAACAGATACGATACTTAGGGTTGCATCTCGTGAAACGGTTAACCTGGAATCCTCATACAAGACTGAAAAGACAAGAAACCGCTCGACGTTTCAGGCTAATTCAATACTTACTAGATAACCGCTCTAAGCTCCCAATTAACTACAAAAGATTCATCTATATGACCATCATACGACCTATTAGGACTTACGGAGTAGAGCTTTCGGGCTCCACTAAGCCATCGAATTCTTCTCGTATCCAATCCCTACAATCCAAAATTCTTCGTAAAATCCTCAATGCTCCTTATTTTGTTAAGAATAAAGTCATCCATAATGACCTCAATGTCCCATTGTTGCTGATTTGGTCCTCTAGATTCAAACCTAGCTTCCTCTTCAATTCCCGATAATCCTCCGAGGCATCTGAAGAGAAGATAAGCTTCTTAGTTGAACTTGCGATTTGAGTACTACCAGTGGGTATTTTCTCTACTTGTTATCATTTCATTACTTACCCTATTTACTTGTTGTATTACAGTAATACGGTTGTAAATATCAATAAATAAAAAAAACCCTGCAAATATTGTGCTGAAATGTTAACCATGAAGGTTTGTGTCATTCTCTGAGAAAACAACAATGCCAGCAATAAGAGGCTTATTGGGCTCAGATTGGCATAACCTAGTCTTGGCCTTCTGAAGAGCTGAATACATGATCAAAATAAACAGTATGGGCTCAGACTACATACTGCCAGATTCCAATGGTGGTCTCAATTTCTTGAGTAGTGCAGTTGGCAAATCCGTGGACCATTATATTAATTTATTTAAACTTGATATTGTAAATGCCTTTGTTACAACTCAAAAAATTTCTAAAAGAATAATGTAGAAGTAACAGTAACAGAACATCACTGTAACTACAAGTAACACTGTAAACAAAAATTCATGAACATCTTCAAAACCAATCTGCATTTACTATATCCAGAAAGTTGCACCTGCAACAATGGGTCTCATAATCAAGGTTATATGAAAAAATAAAATTCATAATAATGGAAACTAATAATCTAATATTGGACATTAGGGGAGATGGTAAAGGGAAAGGCTAAATAAACGGCAGAGATCTTAAAATTACCATAGTTGCTTAAGGATAACATGAAGAATATTTAAACTATACAATTACAAAATGATATTATTTGCCAAGCATTGCAAAAACATTAATAGCAGAATGAAGACAGGTAATGGAGCTTTCGACAGAAACCTGCAACTTCTCAAGTCATAACTGAAGTCTAATTCTTCAGTAGCACACCTAAGTTTCTTCAAGAATGCTTTAATTAACAAGTAAAATCTTACAAATCATTGAATTGCACTAAAATATATTTTTAGTAAATAAAACAAAAAATAACAATGGGGCCAAGCTGTATTAGCTAGTTAAAGCAATCATATGTAATGAAAGATAAGAAACAGAGTTTGGTTATAACTTAAAACAGTAAAATACTATATGAAAAAATCCAAAAAAAGATTCTTATAAGGATTATCCCCCTTATTAGGCTTGTCCATATTCCATAACAACAAGACATCCGTATCGGCAGTTACAGAGGTAATATCTAATACAATATCTGAATATCTTCCTCTTAATTACATCTAATTCATTTTTATGTAATGATGCTGCTACATAACCACTTTTATAGTCTTTTCATAATTACCAACCTTTCATGCATTAGAGTGAGATGAATATAATTATTATAATTTTATTCACAAAATGATTAAGGTGTTGCTATAATAAAAAATGCTTATTAATTAGTAATATATGTTCTGAAAATTTAAGTACAGTAAAAATGTAGGTAGGCAGGAGGAAGCAGAAAATAATTTGTCGAGGTTTTGTGTGAGTGGGTTGGAATATCATTGGGTTTCACTGAAGACACTGCTTGCCTAATCCCGTGCAATTATCTAACATGCAAGATAATAAATTTGTATATAAAGAAATATTTGGTTTTGTTTTTATTTTTATAATTTCTGTATAATAAAGTACATTAGCTGAGATGGGAAGAAAGAAAATCAAGACTCCCAAAGAAGCCTAACCAATGATATTCACGTGGTCCTTAGTGGCCGGTAACTGATAAAAAAAAACAAAAAACATTACACAGACAAATTATGTAGGCATAATATGCCTTATTACCCGAGTAAAGCTGGGGTGGGTCCCTAGTATATATATAAAATAAATATTTTTACAATATAAAGTGGGACTATTTAATAAATAAGAAACAAACTTCTGTTTTTAAGTAGACTTATTATTAAAGCTTACTTACAATAAAAAAAAAGTATATGAATTGACTTCTATACAATAACGCTTAATAATACATTTCATTTAATGCCAACACTAATACCATAATTGCCACGTATTCATTCTTATTTTCTCTCATTCACAACCTAAATAGTGATGAATTTGAACAGATAAATATATTGGATATTCATATACACATAAATAAAAAGTATATGAAGACTAAAAAATTACAAAAAGCTCTACAAGCAAAAACCTGGAAAAATTAAACACAACAAATACAGAATATTATGAAATTAAAATTAGCATTACATATTTATTTAATACTGGAAGGCAAAGTTTACATGCATAAAATAAACAAGAAAAAAAAGTTTCAAACTTTTTGTATAAAAGAATCTGATTTCATTCAAGGACCTTTATACATCATAAAATAAATATACTCAAGAATTTCCAGTGAAAATGCCTGTACAGCATTCTGAAAATTATTAGTTGGGGTAACCAAAATTTATAATACAAAAGATAAAGGCCAACTACTTAAACGATATACAGATTTATACAATGCTTTACAAAATCAAAATTTGTGCTTAGGCAGTTGAACTCGTTATTCACATGATAAATTTATGGCATACTGACAGTAAATGACAGTTATTATTACAGTTGTACTTAGTACAAAATACATAAATAAAATAAAATTTTATTTAAAAAATAAACATTCCTCAAAGTCCAAATTATCGATTACATAAAGTAATTAGCCTTTATTCAATTTCTAACAAGTAAAACAATAACCTAATTATTTATGTACAGTTATAAATATTTTATATACTATAAATACATTTTTATATTCCAATTATTTACTTTTATGATCAACCTATATTAAATAGATGGCTGTTATGACATATTTACATCATCAATGATTGGAAATAATCGAGAAGTTAGTTGATCACGAATTTCAGTAACCAATCGCTGAAGTTTCAAATTACTTGCTGCTTCCTGAAGGATTTCTTCCAATAGGGAATGCTTTTTCAGACCCTGTAAAAGAATTGTAAATTAAATAATCAAAGTATCAGTTAATGCATTACAAAATATTAGTTAATGCTAATTATTGTAAATTAAAATTGTTTATAAATATTTTTGTTTTGAAGAGAATTTACCCTTGCCGTGATTCAGACCCAGTCTCCGTCGCAGTGCTTTAAACCACTGAGCTACCAGAGGTCGTGGTTTAGAGCACTGCGACGGAGACGCAGACGACCCGGACAAAACCCAGCCAGGGCAAATCTTTTCTCTTTATACCTGACTGGGATACGGGTTTTGTCCGGGTCGTCTGCGTCTCCTTCGCAGTGCTCTAAACCACGACCTCTGGTAGCTCAGTGGTTTAAAGCATGGCGACGGAGACGCAGACGACCTCGGCCAGGGCAAATCTTTTCTCTTCAAAACAAAAATATTTAAAAATTACAACAATAAAAAAATAAAATTGTTTATATTTTTAACTTCAAAATAATTTAAGCTTGAATCATTTTATAAACTTTAAGAACGGGCGACTCTTGGCCGATGTAGTCCAGAGGGACTAAGTGCGCCCAACGCTTACCATCGCTGTGGGCGGAATAATTTTCAATTGCGCTAGCTCTATTGGTTGATTAAAAGTTCAAGGCACAACTATTATAATATTTCTTTTACACTAGATTGTGTAATAACAGAACATTTTTTACAATTACTTTTAACTTTAAGTTACATTAAAAGTATATTTACTTTACATTTACAATTTTTTTTCTTACTACCAGTGGGTAGTTTCTCTACTTATACATATATATATATATATATATATATATATATATATATATATATATATATATATATATATATATCCATAGCACATTATCTCATGTCATTATGTATCACTTAGCCTATTTACTTGTTGTATTATTGTAATAAAGTTGTAAATATCAATAAATAAATAAAAAAAAATTTGATTCCTATAAAAGTGATTGTTTATTAATCTGCCTCTTTATGCTGAGGCTAAAGTTGTATGTATATACCTGCCTCACATTTGGTTATATGCGCATATAAATATACACATATATGCATCCATAGCACTTTAAGGGTTAAAGAAATATTTCAATTATACAACCTTTTCTAATCAAGCATTACTATTAATTTGTATTCTTCAGAATAACTTTGATGGCACTTACAAGAATTTCTTCTTGCCAGTTACTACTCATATGACTCCAACTTGTATGTGTAGGTCCTAGGAGTTCTTCACATAAACGTTTTAGACGTTTTTCAAGACCTTTAAATAATCAAACATTAACATGAAAAGCTCTTAATATATATACATACACACATAACATCATCTTTATCTACTAAATATAATAATAAAAATATTTATTTAGGAAATCATACAAATGCCAATTGGTACATATTGTAATAATAAATATAAATGTATAAATAATTGTAAAAATTGTTTTCAGGAACATGGACATATTTTTCATTATAAAACTAAAGATGATTTGTATGTTGTCACTGAGATTATTGGAACAACATAATGAAATAGGACTAACCTTAGACCCTAGTTGGCATAAACACTTTTTCATTCAATGGCAACATTAATCCATAATTTTCACAAATTCATTCTTATTTTCTTTTTTTTACAAGTTACTAGTGATGACAAAAATAGACAAATATATTGGATCTATGTATTATTAATCTGATCTGATCACTAAATCCATAAATCTCTCTGAGTTGAAAACCTCAGTACTCCAGAGATAAATTAGTTCCAAATTTGGGTTTTAGGGTACGAATTGCTTCAGAGAATTCATTTTGCAAGTAGAACACTCAAGTAAATGAATGTGGAACCTTCATATATTCCTGTATTGGAAGTTCTAATAAATCATAAAAAGGTGTGCCGCATATAACCTGTTGAAAATAACCTTTAGGTGATACAATTTAGGTATTGTGATTGCAACAGAAGTGTATAAATAGCGACAGAGGAAGCGATAATTATTGTGAGTACTGGGTTTCTGATTAGGAATATATTTATTTCCATGTGTTCATTAAAAACGATATTGTTAAATATACATTTCCCCAATAATGAAGTTAAATGTGGTTTTACCATATATTACTTTCAGTGAAATTGTGTGAAACTAATAGAAGATGCCAACGTAAACATGAGAAGGGAAGGATAATATCCAATGAATACTAAAAATAATTTGTATAAACATAGTAATGATAATGAGATCTGAATAATTAATATAGCTATCTCAAAAAATCAAACAATCAAATGTACCACCTTTAAACATCAGGATATTCATTATTAAGTATAAAGGAATATCATCAGTTTCACAAAAACGCAATGACATTTGTTTTGCTTTAATACAACACGTGTGGCATAAAATTATTATATACTATATAAAAAACATTCACTATTGAGATTCGAAAGGAGGGTCCTCAGGAGAATATATGGTCCAGTTTTGGTGGATAGAGAGTGGAGGCGTCGGTCCAACAATGAACTGAGACTGCTTTATAAGGACCTGGATGTAGTACAGTTTAAAAGTTAGCGAGACTGAGGGCCGGACATGTGATTATGATGGGGCAGGATGAAATCCCAGCCAAAGTCCTCAAGGAGCTAATGTATGGTGTAAAAAGAGCAGGCCGACCACGACTTCGGAGGGAGGACTGCGTAGCTTCGGACACCCGGAACATATTGGATGTTCGCAATTGGAGGGTAGCAGCACTTGTCAGAGAGAACTGGCAGTCGATGCTGGAGCAGGCCAAGACTCGACAAGGGTCGTAGCGCCAAATAATAATAATATAAAAAACATGTTATCTTTTCATTGGGCAGAATGTGGGTCAGATTGTGAAATAAAATCCTAAAACTATGACTAAAACAAAATAAAAAAGAAAATTATCTTTCAAAGAAGCATCGGTAATGTTATGGAAGATGTAAAGAAAAAACAAATCTATCAAGTCAGAAAAGGAAATAACAATAGAACAATGGTGGATAGCTGAAAGCCAGTTATACATACATACTGATTCTAAAATAGTTTGCAGTCTTCCATTATTTTTATAAATGGTGAAGTTATAGATTTTAAGTAAAAATGGTTAAATATCCATATATGGGTATGCTGGTGACTTATTGATGTTGGAAGCTGACAAGAAAACTACAACCATAACAACATTGATGATATTTATATTTTAAATATAAGAGGAAAAGTGTTTGAAGTTAAATTTAAGTAGTTAGGGTCTATGGTGAGAAGAAGTAAATAAAATTGAAACATAGACAAAGTTGTATTAAAAATGAAAAAGGCTTGTTTTTAGGCCCCGACATTACTTAGTTTACACTTTCCTTCAGAAACATAATTGTTAAGAATTTACAAATTGTTATTCATTCTAATATTTCGAAAGAGTGTGAAACATAACTCCTAACTTTGAAGAAAGAAAAATACCTCAAGATCTTCAAGAATATGGTGTTTTTTTAGCATATTTAGGAGGGAAATAAAAGCCTGTACCACTACAAGTTGGTCTGGGGTTCAGTACACGGTAGAGACTACTGTTTTTTTGGACAACAGTTGTACAGGGATGTAATTTGTCCTAGATCTCGCTCAACCACCAGATTTCCCCCCTTATTTTGGGTAACCATTTTATAGAGGCTGGGTGAGCGCCAGGAGGGTCCTAGATCCTATAAGATCCATCTCCGGCTGCAAACAGATACATGAAAAAAAAAAAAGTATTTCAGACTTTAACATATGTTTTTTTAATCACAAAAAACAAATTACCATGAGTTATGGCATAAAGAATGGAAGTACGCTAATAATCCTAAAACTATGACTAAAACAAAATAAAAAAGAGAAAAGAAAATTATTTTTCAAAGAAGCATCGGTAATGTTATGGAAGATGTAAAGAATACTGAAAGAAAAAACAAATCTATCAAGTCAGAAAAGGAAATAACAATAGAACAATGGTGGATAGCTGAAAGCCAGTTATACATATATACTGATTCTAAAATAGTTTGCAGTCTTCCAGATTCCATGAAAGTCTTGCCAGCAGCAGGATTTGAACCCAGGACCTTCAGCATAACAACTCGGTGCTCTACCACTGAGCGACTCCACTCCCGTAGCATATGTGGCTTTAAATAAAATGACTACTCTGGAGAAATTACAAGATTATAAAATGCAGAATTGTGGAACATACCCTTGTTAGTATCCACGAGAAGAGAGGATTACAAAGGTTGAAATAGGCTAATAAACTTCCTCATTTATATAATGAACAAATTATTTAAAAATTAACAAGCATTGTGCCTATTGGTAAATGCTCGAACATAGATGAGATGTAGTGTATCAACAGAACCTTCATGTTCGCTAAAACTTTTATTTGTCTATTTATTTTTTATGATATTTACCTCTCTGTACAAGAAACCTAGCTTGTGCAAGAAGCCAGAATTTGTACTCCTGCTGGGAACCAAGAGCAAGAGACGCTGAGAGCTGGGAGTCAAGGTAAGTCAGCGTACACAGAGGAGCTAGTTCAGATGTTGGACCCACACCTCTATTTGCACCAACCCCCGTCCTGGAAAATTATTACAAATATTAAATAAAAAATAGTGAGAACGTAATATATAAAATATAATTTAGAAGTTTTCAATTTATCAAGAATTTTTACAGGCTTATAAATAAATAAATATATAAATGCGGGAGCAAAGGTTTCTCCTAATAAGATTATTATTGTTACTTATGCATTTTATTATGTTATCATTTTTCTAGATCCACCAAATAAATTAATTAAATTATCTTATTAGATGCAATAATTGTAATTGAAGTAAAAATCAATTAACTCTTAACTTACCCATTCAGAGCAGCAGCTTGTATTGATTTCAGGGGCAAACTTTCTCCAGTAGGAGATAAACTCCTTTGAGTGTTTCTATATCCTGAATGAGCATTTCTTTGAACAGGATCATTATGGTTTCCTATCAAAAGCCTACAACAAACAAAAAAGAAATGTCTTACAATTAATATAAGTGTCTTATTACTATTTTAAGTGTCCTTACTACTACAACTGAATTCGTAATTAAAACAAGATTCTCTTGGTCATTAAAAAAAAACATTAAATCTAATCCCTATTTTCATAGTTCGAATTTCAGCAATAGAAATTTAGTAGTGAGATAAATTATATTCTTTATTTTGGTCTAAAGAAGAAAAGAG
Source organism: Arma custos (assembly GCA_037127475.1). NCBI lineage: Eukaryota > Metazoa > Arthropoda > Insecta > Hemiptera > Pentatomidae > Arma > Arma custos. Next base: position 78,345,525 of record CM073764.1, read on the forward strand.
AGAGAGAGAGAGAGAGAGAGAGAGAGAGAGAGAGAGAGAGAGAGAGAGAGAGAGATAGAGAGAGAGAGAGAGAGAGTGGGAGAGAGAGAGAGAGAGAGAGAGAGAGAGAGAGAGAGAGAGAGAGAGAGAGAGGGGAGAAGATTTCTATTATTGGTACGTTACTTACAATATTTCATGAAGTATAGGCCAATCCTAAAAACCTGAACCACAGAAAAATGGAAGGAGACAAAGGAATAAATTACCATATATTTTCTCCATTAAATGTGACAACAAATCTTTGTATGTAAAATGAAGATATCACTTATCAGCTTTAGTGGCATTGATATGAAAAAACTTATTTTCTATTGTGCACCGTCAGAGATCATGTGGAAGTTTGATATTACAAATATTATTAAAGAAATCAGTTAATTGCCCAAAGCATTTAAGGTTTGATCTTCAAATTTTATTCCAAGAAGTGTAAACAAAATTTAGGTTTAGATGGTTTCATTGGGTCATTTCATATAAATGCTTGTTTTATTATTTCTAAAATTCAAAGTGGAATTAGTGGACTTCTGTTGTTTACTATGTTTATTTTTACAGATTGTAATGAGCTGTAAGTAGACCTCTCTTTTTTGATAATGTTTGTTATTACTACTATGGAAAAACATTGTTTAGTACGCCATCAAATGTGACCAAATATGATTTTCAAATAATTTTTTTTAATGAGTTTAAACTTGGACACTGGGCAGTCCAAAAGAAGCAAGAAACAATATCACATTATTATTATATAGCAGAACGGACTATTCACCCATGCCAAAACCAAATTCGCACCTGTTTTCTGTGTGGAAGTCAATAGCAGGAATAATTTATTCCTCTCTATACGGAGGTGAAACCATCACATCCACACTGTACTTCAGGGATATTGGCATAATGCAACAAAAACCTATCAAAAAAACAACCTGTTTGGTTAATCGGAAGGGACCATACTCTTACACGACAATGCCAGATCTCATGTTTTATGACAGACAGTGAAGAAACTAAACAAGCTTGTTTAAAAAGTCCTCTCACACTCATCTTATTCCCCAGACTTATCTCAAATAGATTTCTATATTTTCAGAACTTTCGACAACTTCCTCAAGGGTAAAATTTTTGAAAACAAAAACAACATAAACGCAATTTCATAACAAAATCCGGAATTTATCAGTTCTGGGATGGAAAATTTGATAGCATTTTTTTTTTTTTTTTAAAGTTTTATTACAATGAATTTTAACAATTTACATTTTGTAACATATTACTTAATACATGTTACGATAAAATAATTTACACTGCAAGTTGAATTAACATAATAAATAGAAAGCAGTATACATTTATAACAGTAGGAAAAAGGAAAAGAAATACCTACACAAAATAGAAAAAATAAAATAAAATAAAAGTAAGATAAAAAAAATTAAAATAAGCATAATATTTGGTAGTAAAATAAACGAATTTAGTACATTAAATTGTTTACATTTGAGGAATAAATTAACTTATAATTAATAAATTATTATAATGTAATAAATCAATTATATTTATTCTAATAGTATATGTCTAGTTTGTCTTTGTATGTATCATCTTAAGGTTTGTTTGTTATAACTGCCTATTGATTGCATTAGGGGATTTCCTGAGTTTTTTGTTGAGTTGAAAAAGTTTTAAGTCTGGATCTGATAGCATTGTTTCATATGAAACAATTACCAATTCTTGGTAACATGTATGTATGTGTGAAATCTTCAAAATCCTTTCTTGCTCTGTTTTAATGTATATAGAAAACACACCTCTCAGCTGAACTTTAACCCAAGAGCATAATAGGGCATTACATCAAGTAAAATAAGACTGAAAATAGAATCTAAAACGTTTTGAGCAAAAAACAATTGTCACAGGAGAGATTTTTACAAGAAAAAAAAGAAAGAATTTCAGGCTTTAACATATGTTCTTTTAATTAGAACAAACAAATTACCATGAGTTATGGCGCAAAGAATGGAAGTACGCCTTCCCTGAAGAAAGAGCTAGCAGCGGTTCACCAGATTTGGATACAGAACAATCCTTTATCCTCATTTCACCTGGAAATAATGAATGTAGAAGTAAATAGTATGAAAGAATTTTCTGTTGTAATGATTGAAACAATGTTAGGTTCTGATCTAAAACATGATGAAGTGTGTATAATGTTTACTAACCTTGCTGTGGGGCAAGGGGGGAAACACTTTCATTAGAAAGCAAGGCTCGGGGTTCACAAGAACCTGACAAGCACCAAACAGACAGCCTACCAGTTGTTGTAACAACTAGTAAGTAACCGGAAGACAGTTTCAGTACTGAGGTTGGAGCACCGAGGGCGATAGGAGGAATCATAAGTTCACCACCTACACAGCTCACTAATCGTAGGCAGTGGTCAGAGGTAGCAACAGCGATAACTGTTGATGTTCCCACGCATGAAACCACTTCACTACCTTAAAAATAAAATAAGACAAAAAATTTACCTTCAATTAGTTAATAACAATTTTACAGATAGAAATTAAAATTTTATACAAGCATACAACTTATAAATGTAATAATGAAATCATGCAGTGCTATTCCATTAAATTAAATATAGACACATCTGACAAACAAATTCATTAAAACACTAGTGAGAGCACACACAAATGGGTGTAGTTGGAAAAATCCTAGGTTATGCTGTCCTTCAGAAGGGATGTTAAATGGGGGTCCTGTAATTAATTAATTAAACCTGGATAGGTAAAATATAGAGCTCCCACTGTGGCAGGGTTCGAATAGCTATAGCAGCATAAAGAGACATTAAATAAACAAACTAATGAAGCAAAATAGATTTTTACATTACAATAGTTGATTTAAACATTTTTAAAATTTAAGTCTCAAAGAGTAAATATTTATTTTTTGGAATTTTTCATTTTACCACAAGTCAGAAATATACAAGTGTTTGTCAAACCAAAAACAAACAACATAATCAAAAATAAAAAAACTCGCCTTTATTCTAAATATTCCCCATCTCCATTTCCTGGATAAAAATGTTTGATGATTTAATTAGTCGACATACACATTATAAATATTAGATATAGCCTATACATATAAATACTTAAAATATAAATACTTACCCAATGCCATCTCCCAAAGTGGTTTTGGTTCATCAGGGGAAATAAATTTGATAACTGATATATACCCATGAGGACCTTTTTGCACTCCATTTTCTATCCTTATGTAATTATTACTCCTCCAAAGCTAAAATAAAAAAAATATCCTGGATTATAGATCTGCAAATATAACAATTAACAACTAGTACAGTTTAATAAAAAAAAAACCTGTACTACTTCAATCCTTGAACGGGTGTGGGGTTCAGTTCATGGTAGAGACTGTACTGTTTCATGGAAAACGGTTCTGCAAGGAGATGACGTCCTAGATCACGCTCAACAGCCAGATTTTTACCCCCTAATTTGGGTACCCTATTTTAATAATACTTTATAGAGACTGAGTAAGCCCCAGGAGGGTCCTAGATCCCGTAAGATCCATCTCCGGCTGCAAACAGACTAAATAAAAGTCTAGGCCTGCAGCGGGATTTGAACCAGGATTTCCGGAGAGCTCTACCACTGAGCAACTCCGTTCCCTAATACATTCTAATAGTTGACAAAATTATATATTTGTGGTGTTCATGTTACGAGAATATAAACACTCAATGTTTTTCAAGTATTTATTGATTGGAATTTAATAGAATAGAAAAATAATTTTAATCTGGGCTTAGGTCCTTTTATAATGACAAACAAACTCCTAAGGGTAATATAAAGACAGTGGATAGGAGTTGATTAGATATGAAAACAGCTTGAGTCCTATCAGAGAAGGATTTAAAAATAGAATTATTCAAAAAGGATTACGATTTTAATTTAGTGAAAAGGATAGAATGGTATAAAGATTAAAAAGCTTTGGAAAAGTCAAGTAGGATTGGTCCGACTGTTTTTTTTTTTTTTTATCATTCATAACCTTATATATGTCAAGGAATTTTATTGACTGTTTCAACAAATACATATTACTATAAAGAAACATTTATTTTCATGGTATGTAATACTGGTATTAAAAACCTGCCCAAAGAACACATAAGGTTTGATTTGTTTTTTGTATTAATATTTTTAGGGAAAATTGCAAAATTGTTCTCCTGGCAAAGAATAAATATTTTATAAGATTCATAAAATATATCACACTCAACAGATGTTTTTCAGTATTAATAATGACACATTATACTCAACAGATGGTTTTTAGTATTAATAATGACACATTATAACGTTAAATACACTGAAAGCAAGAAAACAGTGAATAATTGGAAATTGTGATTTTTTTTTAAAGTTTTTTAAGATGGCACACAACACACTAGAAGGAGATAAAGTCTAGGATTTTTGAGAGTGAATATATATATATATATATATATATATATATTTTATTTATGGTTCTTTTTAATTATTTAAATATTTTTAATTTTGAAGAGAAAAGATTATTCCTTGGCCGGGATTCGAACCCGGGTCGCCTGTGTCTCTAGCGCAGTGCTCTAACCACTGAGCTACCAATGCACGCATTCTAGCCAGACAAATCCTTTCTCTTCACTGATCCTATATTCCTGTGTTCTTGCAATTTTACGAGGTATACACAGGGAAGTATGTTCATTGAACATTACTTTAATCGGGATCTCGATGACTTACGTCAAATTTATATTCATAATTTATTTTTTATTTATGGTTCTTTTTAATTATTTAAATTTTTTTTTTTTTTAATTTTGAAGAGAAATGATTATGTCTTGGCCGGAATTGGAACCCGGGTTGCCCACGTCTCTAGCGCAGTGCTCTAACCACTGAGCTACCAAGGCACGCATTCCAGTCAGACAAATCCTTTCTCTTCACTGATCCTATAGGGATAAGGATCTCGTTGAATGTTCTCACAATTTTACGAGGTATACACGGGGAAGTATGTTCATTGAACATTACTTTAATCGGTATCGTGTTGACTTACATCAAATTTATATTAATAATATAAACCACACATGGTCAGTATTACCGTTACTTAAGTCCAACTGAGATATTTGAGCTTTTATGGTAAAAACATGACCTAGTGCCTTTTAGAACACACTTCCGAAATTATTCAATCATTTTTTTGTAGTGGACAAACCGATCTTAATGATTGAAAGCTCATTTCTCTGCAAATTATCCTTATTCTATTGAGCTCAAATGACTCTACCTATAATACCTACAAAAAAAAACCTCAGTCAACCAATAATTGGAATAATGGACTTAGTCAAATAATAATGTTTCTTGTAATTTATTCTTGGAATTCTATTCATGCTATCATCAAGTCTGATTTAATGTAGATCTAGGTCGACCTTTTTATTTATTTGTTGTCTTTTTTTAAAAGAGGGTTGTTTGGTTATTATAAGACAAGTGAGTTCCTTGGTTCATCACAACAAGAGGGCACGTTATGTAATGTCGATTTCCAGTTCCTTTCTGATATTCCAAGGGTCGAGGGTCTGTGGGATAAAGGGTTTAAATAAATCGGTTCATCCGATTGATGAAAGCTGAAAGAATTTGTATTCTTTCTTAATTTTAGTTAGTTGCAAAGTATCCTTTGAACACCTAAGATCTGAGTAGTGTCGTGAGGTTTTGCTTTTTGTCGTAATATTGTTTTTATTTTATTTTACCCAAGTATATATATTTTTTAAATTTATGATCAATTGTAAAACTATTTTTATGAAGCTGTGCTTGTGTGTTTTTGCTGTAGTTCACTCCCTTAACAATATGGCCTCCACATCTCGTGAATCTGCCATAAGAAGCAGAAGTAAAGATTGAGTTTTACTTGTCGGTTACCCACCTCACCAAATCACCAGTTGTAAGCTACCCTCCAACCACCAAGTTTTGGCAACTTTATTCTATCACGTGCGTGTAGTGAAATTAAATCTCAGAGAGTCCGCCACAATGACTGTTCGAGAAGCATTTTCAGTCAAAACTCTCACAATCTCAACCCAGAGATGATTATAAAGAACTGCTACAATTGTTACTGATATTTTTAGGACCACTGGATGGACAAGTTGTTGGATTCAGATCTTCAGGGCCTATTCACCACGCAAGATGGATGGCAAAGGCTATCTATTGTTTAAAAATATACATGTTTCAGGGGCAGTTTGTAAAATCAGAAATGGCAAGAAAACTTCTAGCTGAGAGCGAGGACGAGGTGGAGAATTTGCCAAGAGTTATAACCCCGAAAGTCAAAAAAGAGCACCTAGAACAAGTCTTGAATGAAGGATTGCCAGACCTAGTCACATAAAACACTATGTGCTTTTTCACACGCTTTGGAATCAAGATTGAGTTCCTCAAAGAAGACCCCGGAGTGTGGCCTAACAACACACAGTACACAGAGGGGCTCAAAATCATCAATTTACTAAAGGTAGTGAATGATCTAGCGGAGAGAGGAATAAAACTAATTACCGACTTCAACACGCATTTAACAAAAGATGAAGAGCAAAAACAATTTGTTCTCCAGGTGGTAAGCGAATGTAGGAAATTGTATCCTGATGTTACAAGGACTACTATGGGCAGACACTTAGTTAGACCATCCATAACTACTTATTTGATTGTAAGTATTATTATTTACTTGTAGATGTAATAATTACTTATGACAATGTACGCATAATTTCTAAAATAAAAATAAAATAGTATGATAATTGGCATTTTTTAAGTAAATCTATTAAATTATTTATCTAACACAATCAGATCTGTTCTTCATGGCTAAGGCAAGGCCTCTGTTCAGGTCAATGGACTCCGGCAAGCACCTGCACCGCCTCATTTCTTGGCTAAGAAAAATGAGCTTTCAATAATTAATAATCGGACCAGTAGTTTGTCCACTTCAACAAAATGATTGAATAATTTCGGAAGTGTGTTCTAAAAGGCACTAATAGAGGAGTAAAACTAATTACATGGTAACGTTTTTTACTAAAAAAAATCAAATATCTCAGTTGGACTTAAAGTAACGGTAATATTGATCATACATAAAATTAAAGAGAGGAACATTACCATTAATTTGATGCATAGATTGTATGATAGGTATTGATCCTTCAGGTGTTACGGCCAAAATACGCCGCCAAACAGGCAAAAAATCGTACTTTTTGAAACTTTGTCTGCCCAGTGGCACGTGTTAACATACTCCGATCTTGTTAAAACTTCGGCTATTTAATTTTCTGCATAGATTGAACAATTTGGAGGGTTCAGAACGACAAAATTCCGACACAGACTTTTATGGCCACCCTAATATACATAAAGATATCTGAAAATCAAAATTATTTGACCATGCATGATTCAAATTGAAATTAAATCCTAACTCCACAAAATTGTTTTACAGGTTATTGGGAGATTTATTATTTTTAGAGATGTACAAAACAGAATTTGAATTTTGAATGAATGAATATTGGGCTGAGAATTTTTTTTTATATAGATAGTTAATGTGCATTAATTACAGCTTTTGTTCAATGCTAAAAATGTTAGCGAGTTTATATGTATATAAGGAAAGTAATCTGTGTTAACAAATTTCGAACTCTCATCTTTGCGATCAAAAAGTGTTATCATTTGAAGTCAACAGTTTATTTTTAGTTTTACGTATTATAGAAAATGACTAGCATTTATTTGTTTCTTCTCACTAATAGGTTTTAAAAAGACTTTAGGTTGTAAGGATTTTGTACATTAATATGTAGGTATATGTTATCCTATGCCAAATAACATTTGCTAAGTTTATTTCTTTTTGTGACTAATTACATACATTTTCTTTGTATATAGTTTTGGTTAAAGGCATTGCAGGTCCTTAACATTTAGGTTTAATAATATTTTATTAAAAAATAATTCTTAATAGAAGGTGACGTCTGTTTGTGGAGACGCTGAGCCAAGCGGTTCATAGCTCCGATGTCAACCTAGGCAGGAAATTCCTCAGCGGTTCTCACCGAAAAAATTCATGAATCTGTTGGAATCTTGGGAACTTTGAATATAATTATTAGATTCTCGGGATAATGATGACCACCAGGGGCAGCACCTGTCAGACGAAGAAGTAAGAATGCTGATGACAGCTCGGAGAAGCTTAAGTACCCGACGGTTTTCCTCTCGTGGCCCGGAGAAGAAGAGTACCTCTGCTGATGGCAGGTGGGGAATTCCCAAGATGGGGGCGGGAAACGAGTGAACGCAAGTACTAGCGAGAAGCCTTGGTTCCGGAGCAAGAAGCCAGAGAAAGGTATTATATTCTCTATTTACTGTAGTCTGAATAGACTTGGAGTGAGGCCAGCGTAATTATTTCGTTGACAATCGTCGAGTTTGGCCATAAGACAGATAGGAATCTTTCTTAAAGTATTAGTGCACATAGAGTTGTGGTGGGAAAAGAGGGAACTGGTTTTAAAGGGGAGTTATTATGTTATTAGCGGTTATAAGGTAATGAGTACGTTATAAATATTGTTAGTGCGTAGGATTATTGTTATAATTGATAGATCTAATTTTGTTTGGAAAATTATTAATAGTTATGAGATAATGAGTACTGAGGCGAATGTTTAAGTTGTAATTAGTGTCTATGATTATTGTTATAAATGATAGATCTAGTTTTATTTGGAAATTGTCAAATTAGCGGTTATGAGATAAGGATTAGTGATGGTGAAGAATTGAGTTGTAATCATCATCGTTGTATATGGACTTATGGGAAATGTTTTGTATAAAATTATGGTGTTTATTAGCGGTTATGAGGTAATGAATACGTTATAAATATTGTTAATGCGTAGGATTATTGATATAATTGATAGATCTAGTTTTGTTTGGAAAATTATTAATGGTTATGAGATATTGAATACTGAGGCGAATATTTAAGTTTTAATTAGTGCCTATGATTATTGTTATAAATGATAGATCTAGTTTTATTTGGAAATTGTCAAATTAGCGGTTATGAGATAAGGATTAGTGATGGTGAAGAATTGAGTTGTTAAGTTGTGGACTTATGGGAAATGTTTTGTATAAAATTATGGTGTTTATTAGCGGTTATGAGGTAATGAGTATGTTATAAATATTGTTAATGCGTAGGATTATTGATATAAAGGATACTGTTATGGAGGAAGGATGGAGGTATAATTGTAAATTATTAATGTTATTAATGGTTATAAGATAGTGAGTGCTGATGGGAAATGATGACGTTGTAATTATTAGTGCATAGAATTATTAAGGGTTTATATGATTGTTATATATGATGGAACTTGTTTTATTATTATTTTAGTGGATTTAGGGACTATGAGTATTGATGGAGAATCAGGTATATGAGTCTCGTTTATATGTCATTATTAAGTACTATTATTGAGGGTGATTCTTATGTTAAATTAGAGTTTTATTTTCATTATGCTAAATGTAACTTTTATTTCAATATACTAGCGTTTTTTGTTGATAGATAAATGTGTGGGGTTTATTTCTTCACCCAGTTTCCCCGTGTGTCCTCCCTCACCCCTCCCTCTCACAAAGTAACATTATATTTAGTAAAAGCAAACTTAAATGATATATAATTTTTATCGTATAAATTTTTCTCCTTGAGTACCTATTTCAAGCCTAATATATTGATTGTGTAAAGCCTCAGTGTCTCAGTTATTGAAAAAGTTGGAAAAATCAATGATATTTGATCATGGTTTCATTTACACCCAATGATTATGCAATGGTAATCATTCAATGGAGAATTTAATGTTATTTATGTGATTATACCATAGATGTTGTTAATAGAGGTTAGAAAAATGTAGAACAAAAAAAATTTCAATTTTTGGTGACATTTTTACTTCCACTGGCCATTACGTGTTTTAATAGAAATATTTATAAAATGTTGATTAATGCCGAACAATTATCATAACAAAATATGAATAATTAACACTGTTATAATAACATAATTAACACTGTAATAAGAATAATAATATAATGAAGTGTAATGAAATATTAACATGATAAATAAATTACCCTTGCAATGGAAGCTGTACTGGCAGAAATTGGAGGTAACAACAACCTTGGAGTATTCACTTCAGGCTCAGTTGGTTCGGGACAAACAGATAATTTCCGCCGTTTGGCCTTATGACTAAGTTTTGGAGTTTTATTGGAGTCATTTTTCTCTTTTTCTTTCCTAGTTTCCATTTTTTCAACCATACTGACAAGTCCAGTGAAACCTCCGCTTTCCGGAACAGCTGGACTGATAACAAAACATTAGTTATGATTTGTGTTTAAAAAAATAATTTTTTAAATAATTAAACAAAAACACACATTAAAAATAAAACAAAAGTTATAGAAGTTATTGGCTTCTCAAGTTTAGCAAATGATTGAAAAGATAATTAATTTATTTTATAATAACCCGATACAATTTTTCTCAAAAGTTACATAAAAAAAATATAGAAGAAGAGGCCATGTACTTCGATGAAACATGTCAGTGACTTTAAGGTATCTGGGGACCTAACTGAACAAGAACGGCTGGGTAGAGGGAAAATCACAGAGAGAATAAGACTTGAAAGCAAGTGCTTCCACTCACCTAAAATAGGCTTTCTGGGAAAGAGAGAAGTGTCCGCAAAAGTAAAAAAAAAAGTGTTATTATCACATTCATTTCTATACTGAGTTACACCAGTGAATCATGGAAAATTACCTCCAAGCATCAAAGCCAACTCCAATCCATTGAGATGAGAGAGAAAAATGAAAAGTTATTTAAAAAAAAATATATTATTGGGCTAATAAGTATATTTATATAAAGCAATAGAAAAGGGTTTTGTGAAAGACTTATCTGGATCCCAACAACCAGGTTCTTCATAAAGTTTATTAATAATAAAAATAATGAGTTAATGATAAATGATTATTAAAAAAAAATTGAGAAAAAACAATAATAAAAATAGGCAGAGTATTATAACTATAACTCACCTATGAAGATTGGTATTGGGGGTGGTGTTTGATTTATTTGAAGTAATACTTGAGATCTGACTGCTCGTAGTAGGAGTTGATTTCGCAGGGGTTACATTAGGAGGAACAACCACATCGTCTCTCCGTTCAACAATGATACGTGACTTTTGGCTCGATGAAAATGATGGCATTGTATCTGAACCAAAGGGAGCTATTTCTTCACTAAAAATATATAAAGGCTACTGAAAAAAATACTTACTTAACCCAGGAGATAGTGTAACTCTACTAAATATACAGTTTACTTAAACAAAAAAAATTGATACACAGAAAAGTTAATCATTGAGTTACTAATGTATACAATACATACATAAAAAATATTTATATATGTATTTTTTTATATCAAATCAAAAACATAATAAAATCAAATGTAGGTTATCTGAGAGGTAAAGAGTCCTAATAAAATTCAGAAATTAAGAAATATGTAATAATATACAAACTTGTTTTCATGAGAAAGAGGGATAAAAATGGGAGTAATCCTTCTTCGCCCATCTGAAGTACGGGTTTCTATTTGTTTAGTTGTTTGGGGCCTACTGGTAATAGTAGGTGTTAAACCATTAGAAACTGTGTTTGTTGGTAATGGACTCTTTTCCTTTGTTGCTGGGACAACAGATAGAAAGGATGGATTCTCAACAACATTTAAGGTATTGCCTCCATCAAGAATATCACTTTTTCCATAAAGCCTTTCTAATACAGATTCCTAAAAATAACAATAAATTAATACTGATCATAAATACAAATATTCTTCTCTAAATCATTTTTGGAACAATCGACTCTATTTTTCCATCAAACATAGAATAAAAAATACCTAGGATCAATCGAGCACCAGAAAATAGAAGTGTTGATACAAAGGATCAATATTTAATGAGTAAAAATTATAAAAACCTACTTTGGAGAATTTGGAACCTCTGGAGCCAAAATGGCCAGAAATACAAAAAAAGTCTGAGGTGAAAGAAGTATAAGTGGGTGGACTGTTCAACGGTGGTTCCTGAGATTTCGAGGATACTTAAGCCTTGAAGAGAAAGAAGGCCGTAGAAGAAGTTACGCTCTTGAAGATGATGTTTTCCGAGCTTTGGTGGAAGAAAATCCCAGAACAACTGTTCGAGAACTGGCAGGGAAACTCGTAGTCAGCAAGGTGACTTTCAAAAGCTTGAAAGTTGGCCGAACTTCTTCCACGACCTTCTTTGCCTTCAAGACTTAAGCTTCCCTCTCGAAATCTCTAGAAGCACCATTTAACAGTGCACTCACTTATACTGCCTTCGCCCCAGTCTTGTTGATATTTCTGGACATCTGAACTAAATTATTTCTAAGTAGCAAAGTATTACAGCGATGAACAAACATTATTGTTTGAAAGAGGATTAATAACTGTTTACCTTGATAAAAGACAACATTGCAACAAAAATAAATAGTTTATACTAGTTGGAGGTATATTTTAAAGAAAACAAAATTCTGCATTATTTTCCGGGCATTCCAATATTTCTTAAAAACGCTAATAGAAGTGCTGTAAGCTGCCATCAACTATCAAGTCCTAACCCCAACACTTTAAATACCAAGTGGGAAAACCATTTTAAACCATAAATTGTCCAGTTAACATTAAACATTTTTTTTTGTTTCTTAATGGCCAAGGATTTTGAGATTTTAGAACTTACTAAAATAAAAACACTTATTTAAATAATCCACCTCATAGAATATACTAAGACTATTATAAATAAGAAATCCATACATAAAATAGCGTTTTATAAAAATTATTCATTAACTTCATAATTGTGGTCTGTCACACTCCTGTCCTGTGCTCTTCAATTGAATATTTATTTTTTTTAAATGCACGTGTAATTTATTATTTATTATGTGAGAGATGGCAACACGCTGATATATTATACTGGACTACTGAAAAAAGCATAATTATATCATTGAGATATGAACTTCCTATGATAGCATAATCAGTAACATCCTTAATAGCATACAGAAAGATTTACCATAATCACATATGTTTGATAATTTAATAATAAAGTACTAATTTGATGTACAGACTGTCTCGAAATAAATAAAACATTTCCAATTGCCATGCCTTAATTACTTAAATAAAAGCTATTCAGTGGATAAAAGTAAAGAGACATTTAGTGGGAAAATAGGACTTTAAAATATATTCGATTCTTATAAAGCTATATTTATCATAAAACTAGGCTATTTTTTTTCACAAATATTAAAAAAATTGTTTCTACAAGTTCTCAATGCTTTTGATGACCTAACAAAAGCATAATGACCTAAACTGCTTAAGCCAGGTATAATACTGGTTTCAAACTCTTGGGCTTACAAAGGTCTAATGTGGTAAATTCATATACGCTTTTGGTGCTTCCTTTAAATTTTTTGAACATACTATATATTGAGCCTGTTTTGAAATCAATGAAAGTCATTAGAGCTCTAACGAGGCCAATAAAAAGAGATTAATCAATCTATCATACAATTCAACTTAGAAAATAAAATTTATGCATTCTACAAATTTTCATAATTTTTTTTTTACAAATAAACTATACATGATAATAAGGTAGAACTATTGAGAGTATATTAATTATTAAAATACCAATCCACATTAACATTGATTGTATTGAATTAAAGTAAACAGTAAAGGTTAAAATAAATACCTTCTCAGACTTAGACAATGGCCTTCCAATTTCAGCAGTTGTGAACTCAATATAGGCGGTAGTACCATCACCAGAACATGCCATTAACCTTGTTCCTGAAGGACCCCATGCCAAATCAAGAACAGGAGATGTGAAGAGATCTTCAAGAACAACTAATGGGCGTGATAACGAACACATCCACACTGAAACACCTCGATCTCGAGATCCTAGTGCACATGTACTTGACTGAGCCAGTTTACCCTTTCTGCTTTCTTTTTCAGTAAGCTTTCGGCTATACCTCTGAAAGTAGAAACAAAACGAATTATTAAAATAAAGCAATATTTATGGTTTTTTATTAGGTTTAAACACCACAAATAAAGATCGATAATAAGGGTGACATCAGGCGATGGTATTATTAAGTTTTTTAAATAAAACCAGTTAGAAAAAATCTACCAAAATGATGAAGTAAAATAATTAATTTCTTAATAATAGTTTAAAATTAAGAAGTCCTTCATTAAATGCAGAGAGAAGAAAAAGCATGGATTTTCATTAACATCAATTTTAATAATTGACTTGTTATATACTTGACCAAGATTGCTTAGGTTTAATCAAATCACAACTTACAACACAAGTAACAGCTTTCCTGTGGCCAACAATATCACGGTTACAAGACCAACCATCTCGATCAATGATGTTCGCTGTAGGGCCATTTCCATTCATAGCATGTGCCGTAACAAGATATTGCCCATCAGGTGACCAACTTAACCTTAGCACCATAGTTGTGCCAGAACACTAGAACAGATAGAATACTCTTCAAAATAAAATTATTTAAAATCATCACCAACAAAATAACAATTAATAAAAATATTAACTGTTTTATTTAAATATGTTTCAACTCTTTATAAATGGGTGCCCCTGATACAAATTCATCAGGATTTAGATCATTCGACTTTCTCAAGTTGGATAATCTTGAGAGGGACAACTTATATGGCTATCAGTCAGATGATGGATGGATTTTATAGAATGAGGATCATTTGCAATATTTTGTACAAAATGAATATTCTAGTTTTTTTTTAAATACTTAAATAATGTAAAAAACTGAACCTAATAGAATGAACACAGAATATATTTTTTCAAACTGTGTTATAGTAATAACGATTATTCAAGAATACAAGCATCTGAATAGTAAAAGAATTCATCTTTTATAAATTATAAAACAATGAAATGTACTACCTGTTCAAAAGGTTTTGAAATCACAGCTTCTTCAGACCAGTCCACTGTCCTCCATATCCTGACAGTCTTATCATCAGACTGAGATCCAAGATATTTACCTACTGGATCCCAGCTAACCCCCTTTACAAGTCCTGTATGGCCTTTGAGAACAGCAACAATTTCTGTAATAAAAGAAATGCAATAAGTAGATTGATTATAATATAGAAAGGAATTTGGAGTTGATTATATACAAAAAAATTTGTGTCACTTAATTTGACAAGACAGGTTTCATTTAATCTTAAAGAAAATGAAAAAAAACATAGAGTTGAGAATTGTTTAACCATTTTGATAGTAATAGTTTTAGATTATGTGAATCACATTAAATCCCTCCCAGCAGATAATGCAAGTCAATGGAAGCATACCAAGAAACTTGTAAAACATCTTGATGATAGCATTTCTTACTCTTAAGGCTCTTACGACACTTACAACACTGACATCACAAATACAGAACACAAAATTTCTGTAAATCACATTCTTGTCATTCCCTTATAGCTAACATTGCCAACAATTTCATTTACGCCTACAGAAGTAGCAGAACTAATTAGACACCTTATTACACCATGGCCTCACTTTCATGCATGCTTAGGTGTGACACTAAATGCCTAGGAGGGAACTAGTGTTCCTTAGGGTGTGTTTACATGGACCATATTTAACGGCAATAGTATTGCCGGGAGATTAGCTCGTCAGAGGATGTTGCCGATGTTGTCCAGAGGGGTTGGAGAATATTTCATATTGCCTGGCCATATGTGTTTCTATCTCTGTCTACAATTGCTTCCTTCTCCTTTTCCCTTGACATGCACACCTGTCTTTCATTCAGTTCCTTGCCGGAAGTTGATCTCTTGTCTTGTTTATTTACTGTTTGTTTTTCATTATTGTTTATCTCTATTTTATAGTGGAAATGGATAAATGGACAAATGACAAAACAATTAATTTTATAAATTCTATTCATTTACAACCGGAGTTATGGGATGTAGAATCCGTTATATGCAAAGACAGTAGTAGAAAAAGATCCGGTTGGGAAGCTTTAATAATTTAAATTTAAATAATTTAACTATTGCGAATGGACCCCATAAAATGCAATAAAACTTTTGTTAAAGATAAGTCTTAAAGCAGGTATAAGGGCGGCACCCGCCTCTTTGCACTTCAAAAGAACCCGCTGTACATGTTGTAAAATATTTTCGTGAAGGCAAATGGACCTTCCAGGTAATACACACCCTGCTTTTGAAACTGTCATATTGTGGTGACCATATTTAGGTAATGTTCTAACTTTTTGTACAATTAATATTTTTTTTGTATTATAGCTATTTATTTGTATAGGATCCATATTAATCTTGACCATCTTTACAAATTTTAGTAAAGGTAAAAAACATATTTAAGTAAAAAATAATATTGAGATGTATTAATATGCAGGACACTAGGTTTAGCCTGCATTACGCAATTAATTTAATAAAACCAGTGGTATTATTGTTTATGTAAGGTTTATTAGATGTTCCCCGCATAAGCCATTTTTAATTATTATAGTTAGTATTAGAACTATTAATTATAATTCAACATTACAATAACAAGTCTGTATACTCTATAACTATTGAATAATGATATTGAAATATGTTAGTAAGAATACATATAAACGCTAGGTTCAAGTAGTCCATACTAATGATTTAAACAAAACTAGTGGTATTATTGTTCATGTAAGGGTTATTATGTATTCCTCTCGTTATCCAATTTAATGATCAACTTAGTAATTTAAACTATTTAAATTAAAATAGACCGTTTAAATAATAAGCTTTTATACTCAGTTATGGTAAGATTTAATATTGAAATATGTAACTGTACACTCTTGTAAAAAATAAGGGTGAGACTTAATATTATTTTAGAATATTTTACTCATTTTATTTTGGAAAAGGTCAAGCATCAGTTCACTAGTTAAATTTTTGGAAGCATTTCGCTTACTTAAAAAGGAACACATCCAAAAAGATCGATTTCTCTTTTTCTCTAGCTTTTTCATCGCAGATCGAATAAGTAGGAAAGCTGCACTAACTTTGACTAGTCCCGTCTCGTCCATTTTCACAACTGGCCGAGTGTGGCTCGTTTCAACACTTCTACCCGACAATATATTGCTCGGCAATAATATCCAGATATATTGACCAATGTGTTCAGCAATCTGCAATTTTGATTGCCCATGCAAACGCACCTTTATAATCTACAATTCAACACTTAAGACTAAGAAATTCCCAATGCAGTGGAATATTCTAATGTAACGACCATTAAAAAAACAAAACAACAGAAAATGATATCAGTGACCTTTCCTCATAAATACCAATTAGTTTAATCTTTATTTGATTAAAAATTGTTGAAAAATTACTGTATCGCTAATTATTAAACTTACTGACAGAACAAAATATAATTCCTCTCCATCAATTCGATTCTAAAATATTGCATTGAGTAACTGACCATATATCGAAAGCCCCAGAGCAGAAGTTATATGTAGCTGGAGTGCTTCTGGATGTCACACAAACATTTGATAAGGTCTGGTATCAGAGGCTTCACTTAGGGCTCAAGACTATCCTGCCACACATCTAAAATTTAATTCTTCACTCTTTTCCATCAAACAGATTTTTCTCTTTCAGACAGGGCTCTGAGCTATCTTCAATAGGAATGACCTTAGCCTCAGGCATCAATACTTGTATATAACAAACGTATACAATATTCCTCCAAGTGCCAACATACTGAAAGCAACCTACACTGATGGCACTGCCATAATTACCGAATATCAAAATGCAATAGTGGCCTCACAAAACTTACAATAGCTAACTGAAGTTAGTAGCCGTGCCAACTATGAAGAGGATTAGTCTAAACCACGAAAAGTCACAATGCACCACTTTTACTCTTAGACGTGAAACTTGTCTTCCCATTTTCCTCAATAATTCATCCATTCTACAGACATTCTAAGAACAATATCTTGGATTAAAGTTTGATATGATATAGTGTCCTCAGGTTAAGAAAAAACGCCAGTCATTAAATCTAAAACTCAATTTAATGTATTCACTAATCAGAAAAAACTTAAAGGAACAAGACAAAAATTAAACATTTACATTTACGTACTAATACCAGTTTGGATCTATGCATTACAAATTTACGGTATCGTTAAACAGATTCACTGAAAACGACTACAAACCTTTCAAAGATACTGCTATGTATTGTACCAGGCGTTATTATAAAAGCTAATATGAATTTGAATAATGAGCAAATGACCGTTTGTAAGAAATAAGTTACTCATGTACCTATGATGTACCCCTGTTTTATAAGATAAGTTGTATTTTAAGATCTGTATGTATTTTATGGCAATCCTCCACTTGCACATAATTTGTTTAATACATATATAATATAATAAATTATTTATATATTGTATAATTTAAGAAAGAAATTTTGATAATTTCACCCCCAAGGGTTTCCTCCTTAATATAATAGGGGTTAAAAGATTGTATGGAATCCGCCAGTTTTGAAGTTAGACATCTGAAATTTCGGATGTACGAGTAACTTATAGTTAAAAAAATTAAATTTTTTATTTATAATGATCTGTCATGAAACTTTATGTGGCAGACCAAATTCCACGCGAGCAAAATCGCGGGCAAAAGCTAGTTCATTAAAACTCTGTTGATGCTTACTTAACCCACATGCACTATATATTTGTGAATAATAAATTGATGTTTTAATTAATTAGTAAATTGTTAAACACACAGCCAACCTCTGGGAAATAATCCAATTAGTGAGTTAGGACGTTTGAAGAAATAATAATTTGAGTAATCATCTTAAATAATAACTCTGGCAACCCAAAATCAAATAGAATATTTAAAATATATTTATGACTATAAAACATAGCCATGCTTATAAAAAAACAACACCACGGTATGTTAGTAACAAAACTTGGCACTAAATTCACAAGTTTAGTAATCAAATAAATAAATAAAAAGTACCTGGAAAATTTTCTGGATGCCATATTATAATCGTATTATCTACAGAACAGGTTGCAAGGTGCCGATCGTGGGGTGACCAAGCCATATCCAGAATATCACCCTGATGAGCTCTAAGTGTATGTGCGCATCGCCAACCTTCTACATTAACTTTCCCTTTAGATCCAAACACAGCATTAGAACCTGTGATATAAAAGAAAAATTGTTTTATTTAAAAATGAATATTTAAAGAAATATCAAAAATAAAATAAAAAATATCCTAATGTTATAAATAACAAAAGATGGAAAAGCTACAGTACACTTCTGAACTGTTTAGATGATATTTAAGTAAAATTAAATTTGATGGGACTAAATTGTCAATCATAATAGACTATATAGCTATGGCAATTTTATATGAATAGGACATATAAAAAAATTGGCAACAGCATGAGAAAAATGAAATTAGATAAGTTATATTGGCCAGTCAGTAGAAGAGCATAACAGGGGTTACAAACAAGAGGTGTGTCACAGATAAAACCAATTTCTTTGGAAACAAAAATATAAGTTTAAATCACCCACTGAAACTGAAGCAAGCAAGACAATAACCATGCTAATTTCCTTTATTATCAACCGGACTATGTCATAACCACAAGGAAGTAATCAGTTTAGCCTGTCTTTTAACTAACTATAGATTTTTTCACTTAATAGCCCAACTGATTTTCAAGTTTGAATGCAATGCTAATACTTCAAAAACTAAAATAAAGCATTTTTAGATTTCAAATAATAGCAGGTTAATTAAAAACAAAACCCAAACTTCAAAAATAATATCTCTATTTATTATTTACCTAAGAATAAACTTCTTTGAACTTTATTTGTAACCACTTCTAAACTTGAAGTCAACTTATTTCCATTTTATAAAAATAATTATGAGTAGTTAGTTGATGGATAAATAACATACCTAATGATTTTGACATACACCATACCATAACAAGTTTGTCATCTCCCCCAGAGGCTAAAAATTTTCCTGATCCACTCCAACGTACACAATTAACACAAGCTGCAAAAAGGAAAATACATAATTATACAAATAAAAATGGTTTACAAAGACATACACTAATGTATTGTACTGCTTTTCTTTGTGCAGGTGTATGATTTAAAAATTATATCTACTAGCAATGGTTTTCTACATTAATTTTTTAAAAATCTTTTGATAATGAAATTGTATCGTAAAATTATAGAATAAATCTGAATATATAAAAATAACATTTTATTTTATAATGATCGAAGTGTCATTTTTACGTATTAACAGAAAATATCAGTTACTTGTTTCTTAATATTTTAAAACATCAAAACTGTTTGTTATTATAAACAAGCATAAAATGTGAGGAAATAATTTTAGAGGATAGGGTCTCAAAGAATATAATTTTCTATTATAAAAATAAACATTAAATAATGAAGAAATTAAATACACCTCAAATATTGAAGAAAAACATATAGAAATAAAGACATTAATTTTACTATCAGTAAACGTATAAATGGTGTCTTAGATGGTAAAAATATGTATGGAAATAATAGAAAATAGTAACAATAATTTATATGCAATGCAGGAATTTGGTTAAAGTTTGGTTACGGTTTTCGTCAATTTATATTTATGTTTACATAAATAAATAAAAATAATAGTGGAAATAATTGGAGCACTCCATAACAACAGAGCACCTGGAATAGACGGTATCCCGAATGAAGTCCTGAAATATGGGGGTGAGGCGATGGTGGAGGAAATATATAACCTTGTATTTGATGTATGGATGGAGATGAGGATGCTGAAGGACTGGAATATGGCAATGTTGTGCCCAATACATAAGAAGGGAGACAGATTAAACTGTCAAAACTATAGAGGTATCGCTCTATTGCCCACTGTCTACAAGATACTTTCAGTCGCAATAAATAGGAGAATTATGGCATGGCTGAAAGAAATATTGGCGAATACTAAAGTGGCTTCCAGCCAACTAGAAGCACAACTGATTATATCTTCTCCATACAGCAGATGCTAGAGAAAGCATATGAGTACAATATTGACCTCCACCACCTCTTCATAGATTTCTGCCAGGCCTACAATAGTCTTGACAGGAATGAACTGTTTAAAGTAATGAAAACTCTAGGGGTCCCAGAAAAGCTAGTCTGATTAAGTGCGATGACCTTGGAAAACAGCATATGTAGGGTAAAAATCCAAAATATGCTATCAGCAGAGTTTGAGGCGGAGAATGGTCTGCGCCAAGGAGATCCCCTCTCACCTGTATTATTTAACATAGCACTCAAACAAGCTGCGAGATCAATCAGGACCAACCCAGAAGGAACGATATGTAACAGGATGACCCAGCACCTAGCGTATGCTAATGACGTAGTGATATCAGCAAGGTCAAAAGTGGCGCTTTCAGGAGCTTTGCAGGAATTTGAAGAAGCAGGGAAAAAATTGGGTCTGGTAATAAATAAGGAAAAAAAAAACAATACATGATTTCCACAAAAAATGATGGGCAGGAAGAGCAGATCATGTGCAACTGCTCCACCACACATTTAAGAAAGTGGACAGCTTCAAGTATCTGAGGGCTTTAGTGACACGAAAGAATGACATCACTGCAGAAATTAAAGCAAGAATTTCAGCAGGCAACAGACGGCTCTTTGCATTGCGAAAAGCATTAAGATTTTGGAACTTGTCACGGAAAGCAAAATTATTGATTTACAAAACAATCTTAAGACCGATTGTCACGTACGCTGGTGAAACGTGGGCCCTGACCCAGGAATGCGAGAAGATACTGCAGATCTGGGAGAGGAAGGTACTTCGGCAGATATTTGGGTCAGTGTGTAATGAAGGCCAATGGAGGTCAAGAAATAATAGAGAGCTTCAGGAACTGTAAAATGAACCAGACCTAGTCACCTATGTCAAATCAACCCGCATAAGATGGCTTGGGCACGTAGAAAAAATGGGAGAAGATAGGTACCCGAAGAAACTATTATATGGCAAACCAGGAGGCAAAAGAAGAAGAGGAAGGCTCAGGCTGCGATGGCTGGGTGATGTGGAGAACGATCTGCAGAGGATGGGAATCAGACAGTGAAGAGATCGAGCTGCTGACAGGGAAGACTGGAGAGGCATTGTTGTGGGGCCCTACAAGGGCTGTTGAGCCATGGGAAAAAAATGAATAAAAAAGTTATGACACAGCAATTAAATTTATCTTTATAAATTAAATACCTCTAAAACTGATTTCAGAACTAACTAAAGAAGTAACTGTAATGGCCCTGAAAAAGTCCACATATTTATATAGGTATGCCAGTCAAGATATCGCCGATACAAATGCAAAGTATTGAAAGTGGAAAAACACAAATTTTCAGGAGGATGAAAAAACTGTTTCTAGGTTCATTCATAATCAATATTTATCTTGAAACGCATTGTACCTTATTGATGACTTTATAATATTTTATCGAATAAAGTATTTTGATTAGTCAAAAACTCTTTCGTGAATTTGATTATCTTTAATTTAAGATTATTCTTCTATAAAGCACAATGCAAACTAGTCATAATCGATAGTCTGCTTTAAAACAACTCGTTGGCTTAAAAAAAAATTGCAGCTGCAAACACACAAACATAGCATATTAAATATTTTGTGATGCAAGGAATTTGATTTTGTTGAAGCAGTTCAAAGAAGCGAATGTGGTACATTGGAGAATTTAAAACCCTCAGTTAAAAAAAAATGTTCTCTATAACGAATGCACTTTTTTATTTGTTACTTTGCTTTTGAACATCATCAAGATAGTTGCAATTTTTGCCCTCTACAAAATGACTTTAGAATCAAGAATTTACTATAAAATTTATCCATCTTAAAGCAATACTTTTTTTTCACATTCAATACTTTTCGACAATATGAATAAAGCCACTAAGTGTATAAAACAGTTTGTTACAAACTAATCTTGCATGTATTAATAATCTTTAAGGGAATCCATAATTTCTTATTTTGAGAAATAAATAAACAAAATTTACAGATTTCGAGAATTGGTCTAATGTAAAGAAAAAATATGGTTCAGAAATAAGTAAAACCTTGGCTTTATTTACCTAGGTGATTGTCCAGTTGGCATAGCATTCTAGGAACACTTTCATCATTTTCTTCTTCTTCCAGAACAACTGGTGCCATGTTCCAAATGACCACACGCCCCGAGTCATCTCCTAAAAAAATAATAAAGAAAGTTAATGTATTAAATTCAACACAATATGAGACATATTTAAGATTCATTTATGAGATATTTTTTGAACCACAACTTTTTACTGTTTTGTTTACCTTTATGATGTGTTCAAGGAAATCATTTGGTGTTCAGACCAGATACTTTAATTCATTAAATTTATATTCATGGACCATTCAATTTTCATTCAAATGAACAACTAGCATTAATAAATCATGTAGTTTTTCTGACCAATTCAAACAAATAATTTTAATTGCCTTTCGAATAATTAGAAAATGTTCATATCTGAGCTATGAAATTTTCTTTTTACCATAATTTAATGAATTATGTGCCATTACCGTACATAATAAAACTTTTCAAAGTCCAATTTCAACTTTTAATGTCCCTTCCAATGTATATGTATGTGTATATATATATATATATATACATTAATATGACAAAATTTAAAAACATACACAAATAAATTAATATTTACATGAAAATATGAGCTATTAAGACATAAAAATAAATAAAAAATGGAACACACTTGTTTTGAAATAAACAGGGGGCAGTCAAGGTGTTAGAGAACTAGTGCTTTAAAGCTACTCAATAGTCATTCTAGATTTCTTCTTTTGGTTTCTGGACTATTGATCTTAAATGATACATTAAAACTATTTTTTAATACTATAATTCACTATAGTTAGTTATTGACAATAACTTGACTGAGAAATATGATTGAAATCAATGTTCATTTCATCTCTAAACATTTACTATCTCCCTCTGCTCCCTATTAACTAATTAGCTCAGTGAGATATCAGATAGATGAGATTTCAAGTATGTTTTTTCTTTTATAAAAAAAATCTGTTTACGACCAACTCTTTTTCCATAATATTGAATATCTGCTAAGAAAAGTACTTTTTCCATCTATTTCTAAATTAATAAATGAACATTCATTTAACATCACCGTCAATCAAATGGCTAATTTGAAGATGCTACAGTGGGAGCCCCAAATTTTGCCTATGCAGGAATAATTAGGATTCCTTGTTGTAGTATACTTGTTATAGTTCAGAGTTGTATTACTCTGATAAACACATTCAATGGTTTGAACAGATATTTATTAAACACTGAAATTACAATGTGGCTTGGTTTACAATATTCTCAAAACGCATAAGGTTAAGTTGCCTTAGCAACCTGAGAGAGAGAACCTTGCTATCACAAGAGTGGCAGTGTTGCCACCGTACAACATCCTTTCCTGTCTATATAAAAAAAAACTGACTTCACTACATTCACAACAACAATCACATGAAACTCTGAACTTTATAATATATTACACTTCCGAAAATTTTACAGTTTTACATTTTACAATACAAAAAAACAATCAAACGAAAACTCCGAACTTTATAACAATTTACAGATCAAGCTTTTTTGGCTTGTTAATCCTTCTTCCAAACCTACTAACGTGGACATCTTCATTCACCGTACGTCTTTCCAGGGACGTTTGCTGACTTTGTTCTGCTGTATTTTCCTGTTGTCGCTTTTCTAGTTGAATGTTCTGCTTTTTCTCTGGCTCCACCTCTTCAACAATACACCTCTTCTCCGTCTGGTCTTGTTTATTTTCATCTAGCACCCAATCTTCATATGATTCTTCCTCCTTAGCACTGCCTATCTCTGTCTTTCTCTGTTTCAGGTGGATTCTATTTCGGCGATATCTTCTCCCATCTACTTCCAGCAAGTAAGAGCGTGAATCTAAACGCTTCAAAACCACTCCTTGTTTCCATACTGGATAATTTATCCCATTGGGATTTAATAACACTCTAACAGATTCACCCACTCTAAGTGATGGCAAATCTTTTGCTGATCTGTCGTAAGTCTTTTTATATCTTTGCATTTTTTTATTTAGCTGTTCATGAATTGTATCAAAGCTAACTTTCTGCTTCAATCCTTCCTTTGTGCTGCATAATGTTGTTCGTAAACTCCTACCAAAAAGCCTTTGTGCTGGACTTGTTGTCATACCTGCTGTAGGTGTGTTTCTCCATACCATTAATGCTGCTTCCACATCTTCCCCTTTTTCTTTCAGCTTCAACAGCCTCTTTACTAGTTTGACTGCAGACTCGGCCTTTCCATTGGATTGATGATGGTGTGGAGAAGATGTTTTCAATGTAAAATTCCACTCCCTGGCAAATAATTTAAATTCTTTAGAGCTGTAATTAGTACCTTCATCTGAATAAACCACCTGTGGTACACCATATCTCGCAAAAATATGTTTTAGTGCTGATATTGTGCTCTGAGCTGAGACATCACGTAATCTTTTAAATTCAAAGAATGATGAAAAATAGTCTACCACCACCAAGTATTTATGTTTATCATACTCAAGAATGTCTGTGGCTACTTCCATCCATGGTCCTTCTGGAGCTTTCCTTAATTGCAATGGCTCCTTTTGATTCCTTTTAACATCCAGATCTTCACAAATTTCACATTTTTGTACTCTATCTTTTAAGTCTCTTGCCATATGTATCCAAAAAACTCTTGACCTCGCATACCTTAGACTGGCCTCCAACCCTTGGTGTCCTTTGTGAATTTTTTCTAAAATATCACCTCTCATTTTTTCCGGAATATACACCTGTTGGTTCTTTAAAATAATCCCATCACATATAGTTAATTGCTCTCTAACTTTCCACCAATCTTTCATCACTGCTGGCAGCATCTTCTCTTGATCAGGCCAGCCATTCTCTATAAATAATTTTAATCTCATAGCAACTTCTTCTTCATTTAAATGCTCCCTAATTTCATGTAACGTTGTTGCACTAATTCCCGTTTCGGTTAGGCCATCACTTTCTTCTATAATTTTAGCCACTATCATATCCTTTTCTTCCATATCCGTAGCTGGTAGTCTTGACATAGCATCAGCAATATTTACATTAACCCCTTTTATAAAATTGACAACAATATCATAGCCAACCAGCTGAAGCAACATTCTCTGTATTCGCTTAGGTGCATCACATAAACTCTTTTTAAATATTATTTCTAACGGTTTGTGATCGGATTGAATATGGATTGTTTTTCCAAACACATATTTTTCAAATCTTTTAACACCAAACAAAATCGCTAGTGTTTCCTTCTCTATCTGAGCATATTTCTTTTCACAAGTAGTCAGAGTCCTTGACGCGTATGCTACTGGATGTCCATCCTGTATCAATGCTGCACCCAAACCATATCCACTTGCATCCACTTGAATTTCAACTTTTTTTGTCTCGTCAAAGTATTGTAAAATTGGGGCCTCTTTTAACTTACATTTGATCGTTTTCCATGCTCTCTCTTGCCTAACACCCCACGAGCTAAAAGATTCTCGCAGCGGAGCTGCAATAGTTGATAAATCCGGTACAAATTTTGCCATGTAATTGACTAGACCTAAGAAAGAGCGTATCTGGGATTCGCTCTCTGGTCTACCCATGTCTTCTACTGCTTTAACCTTCCTTTGATCTGGCTTGATACCTTTATTTGTAAATAAGTGTCCCATATATTCTATTTCTGTTTTCCTTATTTTGCATTTTTTCTTGTTCAGTTTCAAATTTCTCTGTTCTGCCCTCTGTAACACTTTCTCCAATTTTATATCATGGTCTCTTAAGGCTTCCTCCGTGGTATCTCCTTCTCCAAACACCATGATGTCATCAGCAATGGCAATAACACCTTCAATATCCTCCATAATTTGAAACATTCTTCTTTGGAATTCTTCAGGTGCTACAGACAGGCCAAATGGGCAACGCTTAAAGCAATATCGCCCATACGGTGTCCAAAAAGTAGTCAGTTCTTGAGAATCAGGATGTAACTTCATTTGATGGAATCCATTTTTCGCATCAAGCACACTAAAAATTTTTGCCCTTGATAACATAGGAGTAATTTCTTCTACTGTCGGTGTGATGAAACGGTTTCGTATCAGATTTTCATTTAACTTCTTAGGTGCAATGCATACTCTGTTTCTTTTGGGTGTTACAACAAATACCATGTTTGTGGTCCATTCAGTTGGATGCTCCACTTTACGTATCACATTTAATTTTTCTAGTCTCTGTAGCTCTTGTTTAATTTGTTTTCTCACTCCGACAGGAAACCTTCTGGGTGATTCACATACTGGGACCGCACCTTTACGGACCTCCAACTTCAAAGTACCTATGTCTCCGATCTCAGTTTCCTCAAATATTTGCGGAAAGTCCTCAATATATATCTTATTAATCATAACCTCCTTTGCTGGGTTGATCAATCCCATTTTTAGAGAAGCGCTTAATCCTAACATAATTCCGGTTTGTCGAGTTACATAAAACTTTACCATGTATATCTTCCGGTTCACTTCCACTTCTAAGATGCACTCACCATCAACCATCTCCTTCTCACCATTGTAGCATGTTAGTACTTGACTAGAAGTACTAACTTTTGACTCACAATCCCATTTATTTATGTCTTTCCAACCAATTACATTACAAGTTGCACCCGTATCTATCTGAGCTTTAAGAGTCTTACCGTTAACCTTCACATCTGCTAACAATTTTTGTGCTTTCCTTGAAGAAGCAATACCAAGCACACTGTCAGTTTCACTGGAACTGTCGGGCTCTTTTCCTAATTGCTTTACATACATTTTACACATATTTTTAAAATGATTGAATTTTGAACATTTTAAACACTTTTTACCATACGCTGGACACTTTTCTTTTTCAAATGGGTGTTTTCCCCCACAATATCTACAAGTTCTCGTGTTGCCTCCACTTCTGGTTTTAGTCATTTTTGTCGATTTAAATTTCTCAAATTTATTAACAATCTCATCTTCGGATTTAAAATCCGATTTGTAATCCGGTTTCATTTTTAGCAATTGTTTCTCTGTTTCTTGAACTGTCATTGCTTCATCAATCACTTTTTGAAGGGTCAAATCTCTCTGCCTTAAAAGTCGTTTTCTAAAATCATTGTCTTTCATACCTACTACAAATCGATCTCTTATCATTTCATCTTTCAAATCTTTGAACTCGCAACTAATAGATCTTTCTTTTAATATTCTAATAAAATTAATATAATCCATTTGTTCATCTTGTATAGTAGAGAAAAAAACATACCTTTCATATATGATGTTTTTCTGGGGTATAATCTCAGCATCTAATCGTTTTATTATGTCATCTACTGAGGTTAGTTCATCTGCTCCTATTTGCCTTAACAATCTCACCCCTTCAGCTCCAATGACTGTTTTGAAAATTGCTGCTTTTTGCTTGTCTTCCTTCTTGTCAAGATCAGTCGCCACTTCATAATTCTTCCAAATTTGTTTCCACAAAACCCAGTTTTCCACGATATCTCCTTTGGACACGAACGGAACCGGGGCCGGCAAATTCATTTTGTATCTCGTCACCATCTATTTTTCTTCTGACACCATGTTGTATTACTCTGATAAACACATTCAATGGTTTGAACAGATATTTATTAAACACTGAAATTACAATGTGGCTTGGTTTACAATATTCTCAAAACGCATAAGGTTAAGTTGCCTTAGCAACCTGAGAGAGAGAACCTTGCTATCACAAGAGTGGCAGTGTTGCCACCGTACAACAGGGATCTTTAATGTGTACCTGAAATAGTACTGGTTTATTTTTCGTCCCTTTCAAAGGATATCATAACCAAGGTTTATTTACTTTCTTTTAAAAAAATCCAAGGGCCAACTGCCTTGGAACCCACGACCTTGGGCATAGTAGGTTGTTATGCTAAGCACCACAACACAGGCCATCCCATATTTATATGTATCTTATGTAAGTATATCTCCAGCTCACTGCATTAAATTATTTAAATTATCTTATCATATATTATCAATTATTATATTATCTTTAAATTAAATTATTATATTATCTCGATATCTGTCTAGAGTAATATTTCTTAATAACATTATAGGAAATTTAATTATACTACAATTAAAGATCGGTTAGTGAGGTAAAACATGTTCTACTGGAACCCATGAAGTGTCTTGGGTTCAGTACTAAGTAATCACAGCCTGAAAATAAAAGAAAATTCAGACTGGATAATGAAGAATTATCCTATTTTTTTTCTGATTTAATACTTAAGAACATAAAATAGCTATTAACCTCTTCTTCAAATAAAGTATACAATTTTATTTACAACAATTAATTGATAAGTAATTAAATTAATAATTGATATTATATCAATTACTATTTAATCATTCAATTAAAAATACTGCACATTGCTACATCAGATCTCAAACTTCACAATTTTTCAGATGAAGCATTTGGAGTTTTAAATATTGTATTCATTAACATGACATTTATCAGACCTATTTGGACATACAGAGTTGAGCTAAACCATCCGATTCATCTTGTATGCAATCTTTACAATCAAAAATCCTTCGTAAAATCCTCAATGCTCCTTATTATGTCACAAACAAACTCATCCATCATGATCTTAATATCCCATACGTTACTGATTTGGCCCTAACTAGATACCTAACCTTCCATGACAAGCTCCATACACACTTGAATCCGCTAGTCTCTCAACTTGCTTCCCATACTATTCCTGATAACCGTTCTAGGCGTCTGGAAAGAAGATGGCCTCGAGATCATCTACTATAGAACTTTATTGGAGTGCTACCAACGGGTAGTTTCTCCACAAGTGTTTTTCATGTCATATTGTACATATTAGCAGATTTACATGTTGTAATATTATAATAGTTGTAAATATCAATAAATTAATTTTTTTTAAAAAATATTGTATTAATTTCAGAGAAACTACAATACGAAATAAATAAAAATGGGATGACTGGCCTTGAATGTTCATACATTTTAGAGGTTGAAACCTCAGGAATTATTTCTGTTGTATTAACTAATAAAAAATACAATTTTTTGTTCTAACAAACCTGTCGATTAATATTCTAGATAACTAAAAAGGGCAAAACCTTAATGTCAAATAGATTTTTTTTAGAAAGATTTTATTTGTATTATTTCAAAATTAGTTAATTATACTGAGGGAAGCGGAAGGGTTCCATTCTCATAGTGCATAAGTGGCTAAGCCAGGCCTTGGACTTGAAATGGAGTTATGCTTTTATTGTAACTCCATTTAAGCTAAGAGTACGAGAATGACTCGATTCCACTTCCCTTGCTGAATTAACTCATTCTGAATGAAATTCGACTTAAATACTTTATTCGCAAGGGCTCTAGATATAAACCCCGATACAAACTCAAAAAAGGCTTATAACAATACTAGCTTATGCCTGCGGCTTCGCTCGTGTGGAATTTGGTCTGCCACATAAAGTTTAAAGTTTTGTGAAAGATCATTTTAAATAAATAATTTAATATTTTTTTTAAAATATAAGTTACTCTTACAACCAAAATTTCAGATGTCTAACTTCAAAACTGACGGATTCTATACAACCTTTGAATCCCTATTATATTAAAGGGGAAACCCTTGGGGTGTAATTATCCAAATTTCTTTCTTAAACTATACAACGAACTTATCTACAAATTTCAAGATGCTAAGTTTCTGATTTGCCTTTAATTAATTTGCTATAACGGGGTGGACACATGCCCCCACATAAATTTGCCCTAGCTGTAGCCTATGATGTATAACCTCTTTTACTCAATAAGTTTCATCCAAATCCGTTCAGTAGTTTTTGCGTGAATGAGTAATAAACATAAATACGAATATTCGCATTTATAATATTAGTAGGATATCAAAACAATAGTTTCACTAATGTTCTTTCTGTTATTTTAACAATTATGATCATGTGATTTGCCTTTAATTATGTATAATAATGGATTCTCCACAGTACCTAAAAAAAAGTCGGAGGGGGGAGGGACACTTGCCCGCATGTGTTATACCGATGTATAGAAAATTACCTATTATTTCTTTTTAGTTTTGAACAGGAGAAAGATGAAAGCAGTTTGATTACTATCCTGTACTAAGAGTAAAGATTCATTTAAAATTTTAGATCAAAAATGTAGTTATGGGCAACATTTATATTTTGGTAATCATTTCATCAAGAAATGAACGTCTCAACTAACATTTCAAAGAATAGATGAAGTGTGTTTGTTGATCATTCATTTCTTGATGAAATGAAAACCCATATATACTTTTCCATGGTTACACTGTTTTTCCATACCAAAGCTCACAATTATTTGTATTTTTGGAGAATATTAAAAAAGGAAAGAAATGAAAAGTTAAAACCTGTTGTGACTTAATTCGAAAGTGACAACTTGCCAAAATGATACCTTAATTTTTTAATACAATTATCTTCAACCCAGTATTTGAAAATAAGTATTGATTAGAATCACACACATAAAAACCTAAATAGACTAAATTTGGCTGTTGGTAATTATGATTATTTGCAGTGTTAGCTTTCTCAATAAGAGAACCCTTGTGCGATGGAACATTCAAGAAAACTTTCCCTATTATTCCGATCTACAATGATTTTCTTCAAACTCTGTCTTATACCACTTTGATCAGCCTACTTTGTCTTGATCTCCTTGATGTAAATTTAACTTATTTTTACTGGTAATTGAGTATCATAGATATTTATGCTACTCTCCGTAGGATTTCAAGAGTTGGTCTGGGTGTATATCAAAGAGTGTGCATTATACTGTGTCACTAAATTGTTGGTTCTGAGTCCAAAATAGCTGTAGCAGGTAACCTAATTATTTTGTTATCATCCATGAATCAATCCTGTGGGATTTCGAGACCCTCCTGGGCTTTATCAAACTTAATTAAGAGTAAAACGCTTTGAAATTAAGTTTGATCTCACATCACCTCCCTACGAAAACATTACCTTAAAAAAGTTCATACAATGAACCACATCTAAGAACTTTATGGGTTACAGTAGTATTTTTTTTGGATGAATTATGATTAAATAAAAATAGGACACCTTTACAAATTATCTGGATATTTGAATGCAAGCTACATGATAATAAGGAGAAAATATTATTTATTTGCATTCAATTGATGGATAAAATATTTTAAATAAGACTTGAGAATAAATACTAGAATATAGGGCATTTTCACTTTCCTTGATAAGTTGAACTGATTTCTAATGTTTTGTTACTACCTTACTGAGTAGGAAAAAATCATTCGAAAAGATATAAATCAGAAATGCAGCATGATTTAAATAATAAAATAAATAATTATTTTTTCTAATAATACAAAGAAGCTATTTATTTTTATTAACCAACTTTTTCAAGATGGTAAACATAAGTCAATTATGGTATCATACCACAAAAAGTACAACAAAAACAAAATACTGATGATGAGAGATAAACATTATTCATAATCAAGAATACCCTAACAACTGTCAGGTTATCAACAACATTTATCATCAACTCCCAACATATATGAAATAAAATTGTATTTTCTG
Source organism: Arma custos (assembly GCA_037127475.1). Classification (NCBI taxonomy): domain Eukaryota; kingdom Metazoa; phylum Arthropoda; class Insecta; order Hemiptera; family Pentatomidae; genus Arma; species Arma custos. Next base: position 78,377,932 of record CM073764.1, read on the forward strand.
ATGAAAAACGAAATATTTACCTTGTCCACCGGTAGCCACGCGAGAACCATCAGGGTGTATGTCAATGGAGTAAATGGGGAGTCCTGAAAAATCAAAGGTAACCTTTCACTGACTAATAAACACTTTTCTGAACTGAACAATGAATTAAATTTGAAGACTGATGAACTAGCAATCGGGGATTGATAACAGCAAGAAGAAAACCGAAGATGGGAAAAGAGTTACTTACCATTATGGTTGATCCAATCTGGTTTCAAAACCTTCATGACGTGTAAATAAATCCCACTCCTACATCAAATATCAGTTATTTTAACTACGGTAACGTCCTGCATGAAACAATTATTAATTTTATACACAAACAGAGGTCGAGAAGAAGTTTGTCTGGTATCATATTAGCTTATCCTAATGCATTCAAACGGGACCCATAACCTCATCATGGTTATAAAAATTAGAGCGTCTACAGGGTTGAACTTGTAACCGGCTTGGCCAATTTATTTTCCCACCAGTGCCGTAAATATATATGTTTATTTGTCAATAATAAAAAAATAATTAAAAGGTCATAGACAAAACCAAACAATATACTGCCAATCCTGATTGTTAAATATAATTTATGAAAATTATACTTTCATTTAGAAAAGAAGAATAATAGAAGGGGGGGGGGCAGAATCATGAAAATCTAGTAAAAGATTCTAGCACGAGTCAAAAAAGAGTTAGCTTCACTGGAGTCCCAAGGTCATCAGTCCAAAATCAAGCGATTGGGGCTACCTTTTGGTTGTGATTGTCACAGTGGCAAAGCCAGATGAAGGAATTAGGCCCTGTGTTGATTTCAAATACGAATGAATTCTAAATTATTTGGAGCTAACCACCCAATGTGACACATAGACGAAGTCCTTCATAGTCTCAGAGGATCCTTCTTTCTTTTTTTTTTTTTTTTTTTTTTTTTTGCGAACTCGGTCTTCATAAGGCTGTCATGCATCTCAGAGTGGACGAAGAAAGAAGAAACAATCGGATGATATTTACTCATAAGGGTACTTTTGCCGTGAATTGTCTCAGTTTTGGGATTAAAAAAGCATTATCCGACTTTAATTTTATCACAAGCAAAAACCTTACCTCGGGCTTTAGAGCTACGCTTAACGTATGTAAAGTATAATTTGCTTGGTGCCATAAGGGAAGAGTGTAGCAGAAATCTTGTTGAGACCGACTGAAGGTGATGATCTTCAGCTGAACAAAAGCAAATGCTCCTCCTGTATTAATTACCTGAGTCATGCTATTTCTTAAAAAAAAATTCAAAAATGCTCGCAAAAAGTTCGGACACTTTCTTTGATACCTCGCCCGAAAAATGTACAAGAAGTTATGCGTTTTTTGGGATTAGTCATATTTTCTAAATTTATACACGGTATCTTCCCAAAGATATATCCATTACGCCGCTTATTGAGTGCAGGAGAAAAATGTTGTTCTTTAGCTGCTTGTGAGGTGCATTTCTCAATCTTAAGTCTGAGTTGTTTAGGAAATAATGATCTAATCCTTTTGATCCAGTGAAAGCAGTAATACTCACAACAGCTGCTAGCCCTACTGCAGTAGCGGCAATCCTCATCCACCAAACCTGACAAAGTAAACGTAAAGTAATGCAAAGCTTCTAGAGTCCTTAAAGAATCCGAAACAAATTATAGACAGTTAGATCTGGAAGCACTATCAATTATTTTCGAAGCAACACAATTTTTTAACTATTTTGTTGTCACGTTTTTTCCATTCGAGTTGTCCTCTAACTCGAATGACGTCACCTCGGTTATTGTGCCTCTTTTATTATTGGATTTGACTAAGTTATAAGATGTAAGAAAGGGACGAATAATGAAAATATAGATTGACTTTCACGAATTCTAGTCTCTCCATGAAAGCCTCATGGAATATCCGTTGATGAGAAAAAAAACCACACTATACGCAGAAACACTGCTAAATATCTCCATCTCATCTGTAACAACTGAAACTATTCCATAGCAGACTTCAAGAGACCCTGAACTCCAAGCCATGAAGCAAGAACTTAAGAATAAACCAAAAGATAGACCATTTATCATATCTTACAACGTGTTATTCAGAATGGAAAGACTCGTCATTCCAAAGTCTCTTCGTCAATCAATTCTGAATGAGCTCCCTTGAACTCATCTTGCAAATACAAAAATGAAACAGCTAGAAGGTTTTTTTACTCTACGGGCTGGAGCTATGTGGAGCTCTACTTCTCGCCAGATTATATACTTCTCTCCAAGAATTTCTTCATCGACTACCAATAAAAGAACATTACTGGTTCACAGATTCAATGATTGTCTTGGGGTGGTTAAAAACGTCACCATATAACTTGAAGACCTTTGTAGCTCATCGAATTGTAGCAATTGTAGAAAAAACTCGAACAGAGAATTGGTATCATATATCAAGCGAAACAAACGCAGCTGATTGCGCTTCCAGAGGGATATTACCACTAGATTTATTGCAACATCCTATTTGGTGGAAGGGACCTTCATGGTTAAATAATGATAAAAACAACTGGCCAATCCAGGATATGGAAACGGACTCATTTACGGACCTTCCGGAAATGAAACCAGCTTTGTTAACAACTCTACTGGTGGAAGGAAAAAACCATATCTGATTGAGTGGTCCGAACGTTTTTCTTGCTATGGACGGCTGCTGAGAGTAATGTGCTACGTTCTCCGTTTCGTCAATAGGTTGTTGGATAGGAAACCAAAAAAAAAGCGGAACCATCCAGGCCAAAGAACTAGAAATAGCTGATCGAATATTTGTCAAGCTTATTCAGAAATTTTACTTGAGACAAGAATTTCCGGATTCGGAATTGTTGCCAATATCTATTGCACTAAGGCGTCTTAATGCAGTTCGTGATGAACAAAACATTATTAGAGTTGGAGGTCGATTACAAAACTCCAATCTTCCTGAAAAGAGTATACATCCAATGTTAATTCCAAAATGTCACTACGCCAAACTCTTAATAGATTATTACCATCGAGCCTACCTTCACTTAGGACCATCCGCCTTACGAGCTATGCTCCAAAGAACATATTGGATTTTATCAGCCAGAACTCTGATCAAGCAGAGGATATATCGATGTCTGAAGTGTTTCAAGGAATCACAGCGACCAAAGGAGCCCTTCATGGGAGTGCTGCCTGCATCCAGATTCGTAGAAGGAAGGCCCTTTCAACATACAGGAGTAGACTTCGGGGGGCCTTTTGTCATTCGGGAATCTCCTCGAAGAAAAAGCTTACAGAGCAAGGCATACCTGTCTCTCTTCATTTGCATGACAATGAAAAGTGTCCACTTGGAACTTGTGTCTAATTGTACGATTGATGCATTTTTGGCTGCTTTCGACAGATTTTTACAAGGCGGGGAGCACCTTACCGAATGTACTCTGATTGTGGATCCAATTTCATCGGACCTGCCAACAAACTAAGGGAGCTTCTAAAATGGCAACGTTTGAAGGAGACACAAAACGACATAATGAATCATGCTTCTTCAAAGGGAATCGAGTGGTCATTCAACCCTCCCCATGCCCCTCACTTTGGAGGGCTGTGGGAAGCAGGAATAAAATCTGTTAAGACAATCTTACGCAAGGTAATGGCAGATACTCCTTTCACGTTTGAGGAACTTTGTACGATTTTTGCTTGCATCGAAGCCATTTTAAATTCTCGACCTCTCTTAACACTCGAATCTGGTCCGGAGAGTTATGAAAGCTTAACACCAGGGCATTTTTTAATAGGTTGCCCAATTACCGGCAGACCTGAAGAAACCCTGTGGGACACCAAAGAGAACAGACTCGATGACTCGTTGGCAACTGGTACAACAGAGAACAGAACACTATTGGCGCAGATGGCGTACCGAATATTTGCATCAATTGCAGCAACGGAACAAGTGGATCAAAAATGAGCTCAACCTTAAGGTAGATGACCTAGTTATAGTGAACGAAGCCAACTCCCCGCCACTTTATTGACCACAGTACACGGGATTCATCCCGGAGAAGATGGAGTAGCTCGCGTGGTAACCCTTCGTTTTGCTTCGGGTGCTACTTTAAAGCGACCCGTAACCAAATTTATATCTCTTGCTCCCGTAACTTCACCAGAAAACATAGAGACTTAAAAATTCCATGTGGAATTTCGGTGGACTGTATGTTTCAGAAACAATATTGTTAAATAAAACATATGGTTCATTGTCAAGGTAATTCATTAGTTCCTTTATTTGTAAATATAATCATATTCAGATGGAAGGTTTATTTTAATTGCATTTAAACGTCCGTTATTATTATTAGCTTGACTTGCAACCTGCAAAGTGTAATGGATAGTGAATTGTTTATTGCAAGTGGATTAAGGTTGGACAATTGTTTACGGCCGACGATGCTCTTCACGATAAGCCAGTACCGTCTCGACTGCTGGACCAGTGGGACCGTCCTCACACGAGACCTCCATGACGAACACTTTCGTCGCCTACTCTCTTTGCCTTCCTTCTAGATGCGGCTATTCTCCCCAGGTGTACATTCTATGGTAGAAGAAAGGAAGAGTGGAAGAAGCAGCACTTCCCGAATAGCCACCAGTACTCAAGGTGGACTTTATTTTAAGGAAAGTTTTTTTTATTTTATTTTCACGAAAATAGTGATACAAACTTTAAAGTTAAAATTTGTTATCTACTGTTCAAATTGATTGATAACGCTTGCAATGAGGGACATATATTATTATAAATCTTATTCATTTTTTCTTTATATACATGCTACATGCAAATAAATATTATTTTGTTTTTGTTTAATCTTCCAGAAAATGGTTCCTTCTTTTCTTTAAAGCCACATGGGTAAAGTTTATTTTGTTGTTATGATTAAATCTAAAGTCATAATCGTTTTATTTTATTTGACCTACGTCTACAATAGTTTTATTAACAATAAATAACTGGCGCATATAATCAGGACAGATTCAAATTTTTAATGCTAAAATTTATCATGCCTGAACACTAGCTGACCCGGCCACGCGTTGCTGTGGCTGTTATAATAGTATTAAAAAATATTAGTTAAAATTTGAATTTAAAAGAAATAATGAATTAATGAAAACACGAATTAAATAGATTTTTGATTTAACATTTTATTCATCTCATATCTAACTATATTATATAATAAATATATAATATACAACACTCATAACTGATAAAATATAAACATGAGTTTAATGAATTGTGTATATAATGTTTGATTTTTAATTATGGATAGTAATATTATATTAAATTATAAATATTTATTTGAATTTAATTGATGGATAATCGATGAACAATATTTTTTGTTAATCTGTCCGTTGCTAATACAAATATATTAGATGATTTACTAATACGTGAGCATGCAACATATAATTGCCATGGGAGAAACATGGATATTGTTACGGGCTACTGGGTATTAAAATGAATTAAACAATTCCTTAATTAAAGATACTAATATTTATTAACAATATGATAAAAAGTATACAATTAAACTATTAACAATTAAATTATTAAACTAATATAAATTTATAATGACAATATTCTAAAGATTATAATCTAGGCCTAACTCCTATTTAATTATTACAATAATATAAGATATTACTAATTCTAGATATCTTAACTAGTTACAATAGTTTCTATGAATATTATAAAATTACACTACAATTTATAACTAATAGTTAACACTTACAGTTCACTAGTCCACCGACCGTAAGATTCTCGAAGTATGACAAACTGACACACAGTAACAAACAGAAACAGTTTATTACACTCGCGAGACTGTCACAGTTCACTGATACACTTATTACACGGGGCGGTTCAACACTGACTAGTTTATCACACTGACACTCACTTATCACAGGTCTTCTCTGGTCTACTCTCAGGCTAAGACTGACTGGCTCGAGGTGAGGGAAGTATTTAAATAGGCAAGGCCGAACATTCTAGAATACGGAGGGGCAGACAATTCCGGAATCTTCTTAATCCTTTTCCGACAAAAGGAGACGATCTAGAACGGTCCTAACTCTATTTTAACTTCTCCCGCCGACGGATTTAAGCCGCTAATCCCCTTGCTTCCGTCCTCCTGCCTGCGACCGTAACACTGCCCCCTCCTTAAAAGTGCTCTGCCCCACAGCAAGTTCGGAGAAATCGGGCATTTATGAGCTTCTACTGATGGAGACGTACTTTCTTTCCAGGGGTTGAACGTGCACACCAATATGGCGACTCCAGAGTTGGCGAATGTCTGTTCGATCATGTCCCTGATAACCTACCACTCCAAGCCGTCGTATCCACAGCCCAACTTCGGAATAGCGAGCTTAGTGACACTCAGTCTCAGAAGCTTACTCCGAAGGTCGTCGAGGCTTCGCCGCAGTGCGTCATATGTTGGCTTCTGATCAGTGGCACGCTTGGTAACTAAGTAAAATAGGTGTCGTCATTCGTGCGACTGATGGAGTGCCTTCCCGGCAATTGGTCCTTGGCGTTCCAGCTCCTCAGTTCCGCCGAACTTCTTCCTGAAGACCGTAGCAATCCCTCGAGAAGTCCTCAGATCTTGGGCAACGCAATGGGCCAGGGAATATTCCACTGGTAACGAGAAGATATCCCTGTAGATTACCTGAGTTACTCCATGGGTCCCTGGTACTTTAGTATGAGCAACTGAGTTATTTGTCTTGACGTTGTTTAGGTACCTGACCTGCTGGCCTTCTTTTGGGCCGTGGTCTCCTTTGTATGGGGCCAGTCTATTGAAATGGACTACCTTGGGTTTTCCTTTAGGATGCTTCCTGATCCTATATATGACGTCGTTGATCCTCTTGACGATCTCAAACGGGCCGTCCCAGGAGTTCTGAAGTTTAGGTGAGTAGCCTCGCCTTCTTCGAGGATCATGTAGCCAGACCAAGTCTCCAGGTTGGTAGCCACGTTTCTCAGCCCTGATGTCGTAGCGCTCCTTCATTCTGTCACTTGCTCCCTGGATGCTTGTGCGAACCTTCTCGTGGATATTATCCATTCGCTTCCGTAGATCCGTGACGTACTCCTCTCCGGCAATTTCCTCGTCAGGATTGAAACCGAATTTCAGATCACAAGGCAACCGAAGTTCTCTGCCGAACACCACATTTGCGGGAGTCTGCCCCGTTGCCTCACTGACTGAACTGCGGTAGGCCAGCAGGAACAGGTGAAGATACTGGTCCCAGTCTCGCTGATGGTCGGAGACCACTTTGGACAAATATCGACCCATAATCCTGTTCATGCGCTCCGCCATGCCATCGGATTGAGGGTGTAGAGGTGTCGTCCTGGTCTTCCGTATTCCCAGTGCTTCGCACATTCCGGAGAAGACTGCAGACTCGAAGTTCCGACCCTGGTCAGCGTGAAGTTCCATGGGTACTCCAAACCTACTGACGAGCTGCTTCACCAGTACGTCCGCAACCATGACTGCCTCCTGATTCGGAAGGGCGTAAGCTTCTACCCACTTGGAAAAGTAGTCCATGGCCACGAGAATATACCGGTTGCCTTCATCCGTCACAGGGAAAGGGCCAGCGATGTCCATTGCTATTCTCTCAAACGGTGCTCCCACGTTGTACGTCTTCATTGGGGCCTTCTTTCTTCTTATGGGTCCGTTAGAAGCCGCACAAGTCGCACAACGCCTGCACCAGTCCAACACATCGTCCTTCAGGTTTGCCCAGTAAAAGCGTTCACGTACCTTTTCCAATGTACGGTGAACTCCAAGGTGGCCGCCAGATATCCCGTCGTGAAGTTCCCTGAGTACTTCGGGCACTTTACTCTTTGGAACTATGAGCTGTAGTCTGCGCTGATCTCCTTCCGTGTTCTCCAATGCCCGTTTCAGCAGCCCGTTGTCCACTAGAATGGAGTCTCATTGGGCCCAGTAAGTCTTTACATTCTTCGACATTAGAGCAACATCCTGCCAGGTTGGTCTTCCTTGCCCTGATAGTTTCCACTGCTTCATTTGTTTCAAGTCTGGGTCCTTGTCCTGCTCCTTTGACACCTCTGCATCCTGCCAACTGTCCATGACCACCGTTGTCCTCAACACTGTTGCCTGCTTTTCCTCTTGTCGAGAACAATGCCTGCAGTCTTCGCCACAAGGCCTCCTTGAGAGCGCATCCGCATTTCTGTGACTCGTTCCAGCACGATGAGCAGATTCAAGGTCATATTCTTGAAGGAGCTCTATCCACCTCGCCACTTGTCCTTCTGGTGACTTGAATCGTAGCTGCCACATTAGAGCCGCGTGGTCCGTTCTCAGGAGGAATCTTCTGCCGTATAGATATTTGTGAAAATGCTCTATAGATTTCACCACTGCCTGAAGCTCCTTCCTTGTGACACAGTAGTTGCGTTCCGGAGCTGAGAGCGCTTTACTGAAATATACAATAACCCTTTCTTCTCCATCTTGGAGCTGAGAGAGGACGCTTCCAATAGCGGTGTTGCTGGCGTCTGTGTCACGTATGAACTTGCCCTCGGGACGTGGATAGCTCAGAATAGGAGCACTACTCAATTTCTTCTTTAACTCCTCAAAGGATGCCTGACACTCGTGATCCTAAAGGAAAGTTCGTTTTTCCTCGGTAAGCCTGGTAAGAGGTTTTGCAATGTTAGCAAATCCTTTCACGTACCTCCTGTAGTAGGTTCAGAGGCCGAGAAAACTTCTTACTTGGTGCTTATCTCGAGGTACTGGCCAGTCGGTGATAGCTGCAATCTTCTCTGGGTCAACGGCCACTCCGTTGTCTGACACAACATGCCCCAGGTAGTTGACTTGCCTCCGGAAGAGATGACACTTCTTCGGGTTCAGTTTAAGGTTCGCTGCACGTGTCGTTCGAAGACCTCCAGATTCTTCAGATGGTGAGCGAAGGACTTTCCCAGCACAATGATGTCATCTAAGTATATCAGGGAAATTTCCCAAGAGAGACCTCTTAACACGCTTTCCATCAGCCTCTCAAATGTGGCAGGAGCTTTGCAAAGCCCGAATGGCATTACCGTAAATTGCCAGAGTCCAGTCCCAATCGAGAACGCTGTATTCTCTTTATCTTCAAGTTTCAATCCAACCTGCCAATATCCACTGCGGAGATCCAAGGTAGAGAAAAGTTCACACCCCTCCAGGGTGTCCAGCGTACCATCAATCCTGGGGAGCGGATAACTGTCTTTCTTGGTGACGTTGTTCAGAAGGCGGTAGTCTACGAAGAATCTCGTTGTGCCGTCCTTCTTCTTCACCAATACAACAGGAGACATCCAGGGGCTACTCGAAGGCTCAATGACACCATCAGTCGCCATCTCCTTGATGATCTTCTCGGCGTTCCCCCGTTTGGCTAACGGCAGCCTCCGCGGGACCTGTCGGATGGGCTTAGCATCCCCGGTGTCAATCCTGTGCTGGACGATATCCGTTCTACCCCGTGACCCTGGGCTGATCTCGAAAACGTCCTGCCATCGGATAATCATCTTCTTCACTTCCTCGCTCTGTTCAGGCGAGAGTTCCCGGCATGATTCGTCCACAAATCCTGTTAGTTCTTCCGGCAGTCCTCGCAGCTCGGTGGGATGACGTTGCAGCTGACGAACCACTGAGGTAGCGGTTGTACATTCCCCTACCGGTGTTCCTTTGTTCAGTGTTACTGGGAAGCTGTTCAGGTTCATTAGCCGAATCGGAGTGGTACGTCCGACCTTGATGAGAGACCTTGCAACCATTACGCCGCCTCCGATCTCCTGTTCTTCTTGCCTTCCAGGTTCAAGTAGCATACATTGACCCTCAGGTAGATGTCCTTCGACCGTCCCATGCGTTATGATTTGACTCCGTGCAGGTAAAGTGGTGTCCTCTAGTAAGCGCACTCGTGCGTAGATGTCCTTTCCCTGCCGAATGATGACTTCTTCGTCTCCCGTCGTCGTCACACCTCTCGCCATATCCAGCTTGATTCCGTATGCGATCATCAAGTCCGTGCCCAATATGACATTTTCATCAATATCTGCCACGAGAGCGCGGTGCTTCAGATGTTGATCCCCAATGACGAACGTGGCAACTGTCTCCCCGTAGACCTAGGCTGGCTCTCCTGTGGCAGTCCGTAATGCCCAAGTCGTTGGTAAGATCTTCTCAGCGGGGACTGTCTTCAAGTTCAAGATAGTCATGGTTGCGCCGGTAACCAGTAGCAGACTTCGCAGCTGCCCGTTCACCATCCCATCAACATAGAAACTGTTCGTTCTGCTCCGTATTGACGCAACTCTGATAGTCTTCCCGGGGCCTTTGATGTTACGGGTTGACAGTTGCCCCTTCCCATCAACCCTACTTAGTTTTCCTGTAGCTTTTCTTGTTTCTTGGATGGACACTTGCTTCTAGGGTGTCCAAGTTGGCCGCAGCTCCAACAGCGTATCTCCTTCTCACGGGTCCTGGGGGCCTCCAAAACGTTTGTCACGATGTCCTCGACGCTAGGGACCAAATAAGGCTCCGCTTCTGCTGCTCGAACTCGTGCTTGGCCCCGAACTGACTGTCTGACAGCCTCGAACTCCATGGCCTGAGATAATGCGTCTCCCAAAGTCTTTGGCCGGGCGAGCTTCACTGCCTGTTGCGTCTCGGGGTCCCGAAGTCCATCCAGGAATTTGTTGACAGCCAGGCTCTCGTAGACATCGTCGGTGACCGAGGGGTAAGCATTCCTCACCAGCCGGGCAATATCCGCTTCAAATTCCTGCAACGTCTCGTTGGTCTTCTGGATCCTGCTTCTCAGCTGCAAGCGATAAAGCTGGTCCATGTGGCGGTGGCCGAAACGCATCTCGTCTTCTAATCAGCTCCCCGTAATTAGACCTCTCCGACAGTGGCATCCCCTGCAGTACTCCCAAGGCGTCTCCACGCAAAGCCAGGCACAACGCTGAAGCTTGGATCTCTTTTGACCACCCGTGGATCGAAGCCGCTGTCTCGAAGAGAGTCATGTAGTCTTCCCACGGCGTCTTTCCGTCGAATACTGGAATGGTGTTGCGATTTGGTGGGGTCCCAGCAGTGGCGGGCATAATGGTGCTATGAAGGCTGTCCTCGGAGGAACGGTCGGTGTCGTTAGTCGGTGGGTTGCTCATACGTCCCTCGAGAGCTTCTACTCTTAGCTTAAGTTCGTTTTCAATTGAAGCTCATTTTATATACTGCTTAATTCATTACCTAGCTTATTTTCTACATTACTTAACTTATTTTTAACAGTACCTAATTCATTTTTATAAGTTGCGGACAACTTGCTTAAATCAGTTTCAAATAGAACGTCATCTGGATTTTCCCCTGACTCTACCAAGAATTGACGCAACCTCTGTTGCAGTACACTTTTAGTTCCGGATGACTCAAGATCACGTTCTTCTAACTCCCTTTTCAAATCCGCAACTTTTAAATAAATTAATTTAACACTTTTAGAGGCCATTCTACATACAGTAGCCCAATAATTACAAAGTGCAAACTAATAGCAATTACACAATAAATCCCACTTCTGACACCAATTTGTACGGGCTACTGGGTATTAAAATGAATTAAACAATTCCTTAATTAAAGATACTAATATTTATTAACAATATGATAAAAAGGTTACAATTAAACTATTAACAATTAAATTATTAAACTAATATAAATTTATAATGACAATATTCTAAAGATTATAATCTAGGCCTAACTCCTATTTAATTATTACAATAATATAAGATATTACTAATTCTAGATATCTTAACTAGTTACAATAGTTTCTATGAATATTATAAAATTACACTACAATTGATAACTAATAGTTAACACTTACAGTTCACTAGTCCACCGACCGTAAGATTCTCCAAGTATGACAGACTGACACACAGTAACAAACAGAAACAGTTTATTACACTCGCGAGACTGTCACAGTTCACTGATACACTTATTACACGGAGCGGTTCAACACTGACTAGTTTATCACACTGACACTCACTTATCACAGGTCTTCTCTGGTCTACTCTCAGGCTAAGACTGACTGGCTCGAGGTGAGGGAAGTATTTAAATAGGCAAGGCCGAACATTCTAGAATACGGAGGGGCAGACAATTCCGGAATCTTCTTAATCCTTTTCCGACAAAAGGAGACGATCTAGAACGGTCCTAACTCTATTTTAACTTCTCCCGCCGACGGATTTAAGCCGCTAATCCCCTTGCTTCCGTCCTCCTGCCTGCGACCGTAACAATATTTTAAGTCCAAACCGCAAATGGACATTGTCTGGCCTTGAGACCTGTTGATGGGTAAAGCAAAACCCAAGCATATATCAAATTGAAGTCTTTTGAACGGTATTATGGGTTCTGATGGTATTATTGAAATAAGTTCCAACTTGACGACTTTTTCTTTAAAGATTCCAGTCAACATGGCTGCTTCAATAACAATTCCAGTAATATTTTGTATGACCAAATGTGTACCATTGCATAATCTAGGTGGATTCAAATTACGCAGAAGAATAATAGGTGAACCATTATTCAACCGAAGATTGTGTGGTATATCGAGAGAATTTAAAAATTCAGTTGAATAATTTACAGCTTGGTTTTCATCAACAATATTATTGATGGATTTAAAGGGCATTAGATCACCTGGTAACAACAGTAGTATTAAAAAGTTAATTTCGTCAGCATCAGCATTTCTCGCTGTCAAAATAACACAATTACTGAGCCAATTATGGTTCATGTAATTATTTAGTACATCCAGGAAATCACTCCTAATTAATTCATCTTTTAAATAAAAAATACAATAAAATTAGAAAAAAAAGTTGGTAGAAACCTTCCTTAGAGTGTACTGAACTACTTCCCAAAGTTTTATGACCATCTGTGCCGAATTTAATTAAAATCGGTCCAGTATTTTCGGAGATTAGCCCGGAAAACATCGTGACAGAAGATTTTTATATATAGAACAGAATAGAATAGAAAATAAACTTTACCAAGTCCCTTTAGAATAACAATAATGAACAAATAAAAAAACGTAAAATTCATCTGGCCTGAAGGCTACATAATAACACAAATCATGAAATAATCAAGTGTGACAAAATATAGTAAAAATAGAAGTAGATAAGAAAATAAATAAATAAAGTACGAAGAATTTGACAGGTTTTTAACTAATTATGGAAAATAAATATATTGATATTAACAAAATAATAATTAATAATATTAATACAGTAGTTAATGACGAAATTTCTAACTAAATTAATTGATTAGCATAGCATGCGATAATGTATTTACAAAGTCGGTATCATCTATGTTGTTGGAAAAATAAACAAAACACAAGGGTAGCAAGAGCGAGTTTACAATACTAATATATTCAAGCGGACGTTTGACCTGCTTGGAGAGCGACTTTTTGAGATGCCAAGAGATGATGGAAAAGCAGGGATTTAAATGAATGAGTGAAGAGGAATGGCGAATGAAAGGAGGGATTGAATTCCACACAGTGGTGGAGCGGGCGAGGAAGGATCGCTCGAATGCCTTAGTTCTGTGGGAAGGAATGTAGAAATCGGAAAGGCGAGATCTTGTTTTGTGGTGCTGGACAGAGGATTTGAATGGGAGGAGACTATAGATACATGAAGGGTGTTGCGAGTTGATGGATTGGTATAGAAAAACGCTAAAGAAATATTGTCTACGGATGGGAGGGAAGAGCCACTCTAACTCATCATAGTGATGTGACATCCGGGATCGCCTCGGAGTACCAAGGACAGATCTTAAAGCGCAGTTCATTATTCTTTTTAAGCGGCTCTCAAGCATTTTCGAGTAGCCCCCGTATACCACACTACAGTAGTCGAAGTGTAGTGTGGGGAAGATGAGGGATAATACGAGCAGCTTCCGAGTAGGCTGTGTAAGGAGATGCCAAGAACGATGCAATAATTTTAGGGAACTAATTATACGTTGGGATATTTGGGTGACATGTGGTTTCCAGGAAAGGGTTTGGTCAATGGTAATGCCCAGGTTTTTAACGGAGGAGTTGAAACTGATGGGGTGGTCGTTTAGGATTAATGTTGGAAGGGTGGGGATAGTTGCAAGGAGGGAGTTGGAACCTAGAACAATGGCCTGTGTTTTCATTGCGTTCCATTCCAGTTTGTTCAGCTTAGCCCAGGCACTGATCCTATCTAGATCTTGCTGAATACTGGCGAACGCATATGATAGCTCAGATGGAGGAAAGGATAAATAAATTTGGAAGTCGTCAGCATATAGATGGTAGGAAGAGTGGTGAACAGATTTAGGAAGATCATTGATGTAACAGTTAAAAAGGAGAGGAGAGATGCTTGAGCCCTGTGCCACACCTGAGGATAGAGTAAGGAAAGAGGAAAGGGGTTGGTTAGGCATAGAAACCACTTGGGACCTATCAGAGAGGAAGGATTAGAACCATAGAATAGAGCTGTAGGAAAAGGACAATGACTTTAGTTTATATATATATATATATATATATATATATATATATATATATATATATATATATATATATATTGCTATGTTTCTACTCTTAAATATATCTTGAATATATATATTGATATTTGGGATGCCAGAGTCTCATTTAGGATGAGTACTCAAATTATTAATTATATTCCTTAATCTTAATTGGGTTCCTTTCCAAAGGTCTATTCTTGTGTTTACCAATTTATTCTATTATACCTTAAATATATTATTTATAAATAAATAGTGTATCTGGGGTATGTAAGCACCAAAAGAATTATAGTAAGGGTCGTTTATTTATTTAATTTCAACAAGGTTAATGATTCAGATTTTAATAATAGATATAAATAGGATTGCCATAAAATACATTACAGGAACTATACTAAACTTATCTGTGGACTGGGGTAGATTGGGTTACTGGTCGTTCTTCTTCCTTGACATCTCCGCCCGCTTCGTTCGGCCGCTCTTCTCTCTCGGGTTATCCGTCTTCTTCTTTCCGGCCTCGTCTTCCGAGTACCTTCCTGCCGTGCGTCTCTCTCTCGAGTCCTTTCTTCAGCCTCCTATTTCAAGAGTTTTCTTCTCTCCCCCTCTCCTTCCTTCTCCACTTATCTTGGACCATAAAACCATAAGGGGACCAAGGGTCTGTTTATTGTCCCAAACATATTCCCTTTCATGTGTCCCGACATGACACATTTCCCCCCCTCAGCATCCCTTTCATGGTGCCGCCTGCATCAGTACATAGCATTATATATATATAAGATTCCGGTCATTTGATACATGATAGGACTCAGGTTCTATTAGACCTACAGAGCAGCGGTTGGGCTCAAATTGTAGAAAATTAAATCTTCTTTAAAAAAGGTCGATTACGTTTTTTAGACAAATAACTATTTTTTCTAGAAATTTTTCAAAAATTTTTCAAATCTAAAAAAATAAAATAAAATAAGTTAGTAGAAACCTTCCCTAGAGTGTACTGAACAACTTCCCAAAGTTTCATGACAATCGGATGATTGGGGTAGTAATGCATAAAGGACAAACAAACATACATTCATTTATATATATATATATATATATAGATGAATAAGTTAAAAGGATTAATAATTAATAAAATAGAGTTAAACTGCAATGTGAAAATACTTCTTTATCATAAATTCATTGTTATCAGAAGCTGAGAAGAAAAAAACTATCACTCTCACGTTTAGTTAAGGATGAATTAACTTATAAAATTTTTAAGTTAATATTATTCTGCCAATAGACTGCGGGCAATACCATTACGACTGTTACAATAATTCGCGTTGAACTAGGAAGTAAGTATAGGACAGATTTGAGTAAGGGCTGTGTGAAACCTCATCTAAGAGATACGGATTTAAATTAGAATAAAATAGAAAAATAATTTTATTCAGGGGTCAGGTCCCTTAAGAATACTATATGTATGCAATAATATGTACAATATATATATATATATATATATATATATATATATATATATATATATATATATATATAATTTATTACATATACAATATGTATATGTAAAATAATAATAGAATTCAAGAAATCAATGTATGTAATTAGGCTTTATGATAAGAATCATATATTATTTACATAAGTTCTTGAAAATATATTTAAAAGGTATGTTCTGGTACAATGAAAACCCAAAACATAAATAATAATTAGGGAATGGAGTTTGTTTTTTCTGTAGATCTGAAGATGACCTACAAAGTAGGTCGAAACGTCGGTACAAATAAAAATAAGTCTTGACTTATTTGGTGTTTTTTTAGTGCACCCCCCAACTATCTCCATTCTCCACTATATCATCCAGTCAACTATTTTCCTCTCTAACATAAATAATAATTGAAATTTTAATCAAAAATTGGTTAATAATACTTAAATAATAATTTAAAATTAAAATTAAATTAAATTTAGTGTAAAAAATAAGTATAAACCACTATGTAAAGGTGTAATTTACATTTGTAATTACATATGCTGTAATGTAAAAAAATAAGCCACTTTTATTCGTATTTAATTTCATCTGCTACTACGTTTTCAACTATTCCTTTTATTTTGTTTTATTTTTGTATTATTATTTATTTACAGGGCTATTATTCCAACTATGTTAACAACTTCTGACGTATTATAATAGAATTTGAGAGCCTATAGATATTATAAAATGTGAGTTTATCTTACCAAAAATAATGTTTGATATAAACTTCCAATTTAAATATTCTAATTTTTTTATT
The DNA here is from genome assembly GCA_037127475.1 of Arma custos. Lineage (NCBI taxonomy): Eukaryota > Metazoa > Arthropoda > Insecta > Hemiptera > Pentatomidae > Arma > Arma custos. The sequence goes on from CM073764.1 coordinate 78,394,543, forward strand.
TGACACTTTTACGTCACTCCTTCCATTTTGCCGTAGGTGAACCGCTTCCCGTGATGGCTATTTTGCTTTACAACTTCTGAATAAACATCACTACATATAAGTTACCCATTTGCAAATTAAATGAAAAATGGCCGTATGTTAAGAGAACTGGCCCAGGATTAGAATTTTACGTAAACTTTAAAAGAGTGATATACAAGGAACCCTTTTGCCAAACTATTAAGAAAACTTACTAGAAATGAATTAGAGCATGAGTCTATATGTTCAGAAGACCAATGTGGATTTACAGTTGGGAGATCATACATTGACCATTTATTCATCCTTCGGCAAATGTTGGAGAAACATCAAGCCGTTTCCAGAGACATTGAACTAATATTCATAGACCTGGAGAAAGCGTATGATAGTGTCCCTCGAAGACTATTATGGCAACCTCTCCAAAATGCAAACTTTAAGATAGTTCTGATAGACATCATAAAGGGAATGTACAAAGGAAATACCTGGCAGGTCAAAATTGGACTATATCTATCTGAGCCTTTCCCAACCAGCAAAGATATCCTTCAGGAATGTTGTGTCTCTCCTTCTCTGTTCAAGATTTATCTTGATACTTGTCTAAAAGCATGGAGGATGAAATGGGAACCCATGGGGATTCAGTTGAAAGAAAATGTGTTCCTATATAACCTATCCTTCGCGGATGACCAGGTCATCATTGCACAAGACACAGATGATGCTGGATATATGTTAAGAAAATTAAATGAGGAATACCAGCAATGGGGGCTAGTTATTAATACTGAGAAAACGGAACACGTGACAATCGATAGTGAGGATCTAGAACTGAACCCAGGAGGGGTTCTAAAAAGAGTTAGACATTTCAAATATCTTGGCTTCATAATTGAGATAGATGGTGCATGTGATATGGAAATAAAATGAAGAATTTCAGATGGTAAAAAGACCATATCAATGCTCAAGTCAGTATTATGGAATAAAAACATTATCCCTTCCCGCCAAAAAAATATATATACAATAGTATATAAGTATCATGACATACGGATCAGAAACTTGGAGGTTAAAGGGCAACCTCAGGAAAAAAACTCCTAACTACAGAAATGGACTACTGGAGAGGAGCGGCGGGAATGTCCATTCTGGATACATAAGAAATGCGACCATATGAGAAAAGATGGAGGCTGAAAAAAACATTCTGGAAGATATAGTGAAAACGCCTGAAATGGTTTGGACATTTAACAAGAATGCCTGAAGAAAGACTACCAAAAGTGGCCCACCAATGGAAAAGTTAGGGGATTGAGAAGACGAGGAAGACCAAGGAGGACCTGGGATGACGAAGTGAAGGAATCCATGATGGCTCATGGTCTACGGGAAGAATGGATCTTGGATAGGACATTATGGAAGGAAGCCATTGAATCAATAGGTTAAGGAAACCCACTATTAGTGGAAACTCCTTGGAAAAAAATATAGGAGGATGTAATAAAGGCGATGTTAAAAATAATGTGTACTAAAGTAATTTGTAATTTCAAATGTTTTTGAACAATGCATTAATTGTTTCAATATTTGTACAACTAAGTAGGATTTCAAAATGGGAAGAAAAATAGTGTTGTTTAGCCGCGGACCTATACTACCCGCCAGATGGAACGAACCGATCCTTGCCTCTAAGATACTAGGCTTTATTAATATACTTTACCGCCAAAACGAAGGAGAGGGGAGAGCGACGCTATGAGTCCGTCACTCGCCGCCTGGCTGGCCTGGATCAACGACCATCGCACACTGCCGTTTATCACTCCGCTTTCAAGCCGCTAGTCCTATGAGAACGTCCAGAGGTCTTAAAGCTTGTCACTCACCAGAAGCTATGCTGAGATGATAATTGGGTATACATCACACAAATTGTAAGTCCCATTTCATTATGATAAGGCTCAAATCGTCAACTTATTCTTCTCCTGATGATCAACGTATTACATGGTACCAACCGGACAGTTCAAGTGAATTAATGATATCATACTCATTGCTCCTTCATGCTGTGATCACTGGCGAAGATAATAATAATTCGCACATCTTCGCGCCTTATTGAAATCTTTATTATAACGTTCAAGTCCAATGTGTTGTTATTATATCTTTGGCCATTATGCTAACATGGAGCATTTCTGTTATTGTTAATTATCGCTCCCATTCATGTTAATCATTTGTTTTTTTCTTTTTTTTGTCTTAAATTACTTTTGTTCATTAGATCGCTAAGTTGCATGTTTAGTCTTAAGTTATTCTTGTAGAAGCTATTATTAATTTTTATCTTTTCTTACATGCATATTTAATAGTATTTAAGAAAAGATAGCTCGCATGTTATTCAAGTTAATAAATCAAACGTTAATATCAGAGATTTCTTTGCAAATTCCCGCTATTCTTCAATTTAATTCAGTCTAATACATCAAAGAAACAAGTGTTTTACAGAACTTCAAAAAGTAAAATCTGGGTTCGATACGAAATCATAATTCACAGAACACAATGCTGTTGGGTATAAACTTAATATACAATTTAAAAAAAAAAAAAATTTTGTACACTTTCATTATATCATCTTAAACAAAGAGCGCAACAATGCTTACTCGTCCACGAAACTTATCCACTAACTGAATAGGTTGAACGACTTAAGGCAGTCGCAAATATGGTATTGTGTAGAATATAAAAGGCAACATAACGCGCAATTGTAGAGCGTGCACCCGGTTAGAATTATTAAAGTTATAGCACCGCGCAGATTAAAGTCGTTTAGTTTAGTAATGAACGGTAGTACTAATTCCTAAAAAGATAATTAGCGGTATTAGTAATTCCTAAAAAGATAATTAGCGCTGAGCCGACTGATATATGTCCGAGGGATAGACCGTGGCGTTGGTGGGTGGATTGCATTTAGTGTGATTTTACGGATTTGGGTGCAATTAGTAATCCTTGGACGTGAAGGCTGGAACAATTACTTATCGGTTCAATGAAAATTAGTATTCTTAACAATTTTATATACTATTTTAAATTACGTAATGGTATTGCTTCAATTCTATAGTCTGAATTATATTAACTCAACAATTACGTTTAGTATACAAAAGACTATATGATCCAGTGGGCAAGAAAAAATCCAAAACATAATTACAACATTAACATTCATTCTGATAACAGAGACACCGTAATAATAATGTAATGCAACAAGGTCTGGTTTTAAATGCTGCCTGATTACAACGCAATGCTAAGCTGAGTTAGCTCAGAGCTGTAAGTAAATACTGATAACAGAACTGTATGTTTGAAAGTTAGTAGTGGTAACCAGGCATGAGATATGACGCACAAAGTAACAAAAACAATAGAATCAACTTACAGAAGGAGAAAGGGATTAGAAATACAAGTAGCACTACAAAACGAGTTCCGCTATCCACCTCGATGCACACATTATGCCATTGTTGGAAGGACTTTTTTTTTTTTAAATATCCAGTCATACACACAAAAAATAACTCTTCTGGTTTGATATTTTGGAAAAATGTGAGCTTTTAAACAACTGGCGGATTCAATATTAAGTTACATAGGTCACCTCTTTGTGATCAGTCAGGATCCAGAAACAGTGATCAATGTTGAAAGTAGTTAAAATTGGAAATTAAAAAAAAAATTTTTTTAAACAAATATGTCACTTATCAATATTTATAAAGGAGCGCAATGGCTCAGTGGTAGAGCTCTGAGATGCCATGCCGATGGTTCCGTGTCCAAATCTGACCGCAGATTTTATGTAATGTGTTAGCAGCCGGGGATGGATCCTTTGGGATATGGGACCCTCCTGGGGCTCACCCAGCCTCTATAAAGTGGGTACCCAAAACGGAAAAATCTGACGGTTGAGCTTGGTCTAGGACTTATCACCTCCCAGCACAATCGTTGTCCTGGACAGCCTCTACCACTTACTGAACCCTTCAGGAGTTGCAGTGGTACATTTTTTTCCATCAACATATATGTGTCTCTGGATTATTATTGACAGCAACGGTGAACTATTTCATTTTAGGAAAAAATCAAAATGTTACACAAACTATTTTTTTTTTTAGATTTCTACTTCAAAAATCAAACATTTAGTTTGGAAACAAATGCTGCTAATGCTAAAAATAGTTTCAAGAATATGTATATTTTTTAATACCAACTTTAACAAACAAATGAATATTAATAATAATATTCAAAATAATATTAAAAAACTCGTCGAATTTGAGTCTGCACTATTAAATTGATTCCGTATTGTTTGCTTATCGTATATTAAAAATTTCTTTGTTGTCCATTAAATTTCATTTGATGTTTTTGTCTTGTTAATTTTGTTATGGTCTTTTTAAAATGAACAGGATAACTCTTTGGAAATTTCCGTCTTCGAAAGAAGAAGCTGTGAAATACTTTAGTAATTTACGGATCAAATTATGTGAAAAAGGTCAACAAATGAATTCAAATAGAACGTGACATGGAGATGCTTTGGTGGAAAGTGTACGATAAACAATTCTATAAAAAAAGGAAGAACCACTCTGGCTAGAAGGGTCTAAAATTAGTATTTAACTATTATATTTTATGTTAGAGAAGAATTGGTTGACTGTAACTTCTAATATGAGGAAGAAATAGTTGGGGGTGCAGTCAATAAAAACACCTTAATAAGTGTAACTTATTTATTGTGTGCCGACGTTTCGGCCTACAATGTAGGCCATCTCCAGGGCTAAGAGAGAGAAACAAACAGAAAAACATATAAAAACGTTGCAGTAACAAGAATATGGTGACAAGTAATGTAGTAATGTGGTACAAGTGTGGAAATTAAAATAGTGACTAGATATGATGAAATAGTGAATAGAAGCCCTATATATAGTGAATATTAGCCCTGAAGATGGCCAACATTGTAGGCCGAAACGTGGGCACACAATAAATAAGTTACACTTATTAAGGTGTTTTTATTGACTGCCCCCCCCAACTATTTCTTCCTTATATTATATTTTATATTTACCAATTTCCATTAACATGAATAATTAGGTAAGTATTATCTGTATCAGAATTATCTGTGGTCTGGTTTTAAATAATGACGGATACCGACCATGACGAACACCTGCTAAATCACAAGTTCCGTATCACTAATCAAAGATAGAATTGTAATAGAAGAACATGCATTAAATACATTTTGTTTTTTAATATAATAATGTTTAAAAATAATTTTCAAACTTTATTAGAGTTTTAAATAAAACAAATACGATAAGAGACAATAAATTAGCGAGACCTTGTTTTCAACCATCGATTTAGAACATCTTTAAGGAATGAGTTTATAAAGCGACATGCTCAATCCACGCAAAATTTATTTACTCTTTTTTTGCCATGGAACATCCGTTTTAGTGTTATGAATAAAAAACTTGGCAGATAAGCGAGGCAAAACTTCAACTAAATTAATTAGATTTGATGTTTAATCAATGGAATGTCATTATAATCTATACATATAATGGTTGAGGAATAAAACATTTTGGAATAATAAATCAATTACAGAAAACCGTTTAAAAATCGCATATATTGTTTCAAGTTGACATAAGTTGGAGTAAGCAACTGTGCACACTCACATACTTCTGTTTTAGATGAGATAAAACGAACTATACGATCTGCTCTCCAACATTCATTTTGGCATTTTACGACGTCCATTTAAACTGCAACTGTTAAAGTGCACCATCATTCAAGGTGGACTATTTTTTAAAGGCATAAACTAGGGTTTTTTTTTCATACGGAATTTCTAAAATGCAAAGTGGAATTAGTGGACTTCTCTTGTTTACCATGTTTATGTTTACAATTAATTAATAATAATTACAAGCAATTGCAAAGATTTTATTAATTATCTCTTTTTTGATAACATTGGCTATCACTACAATTGAACGAACATTCTATGCCATAAAATATGATGGAAACACGTGTAATTTAATTGTTTTATGAGTTTAAACTGGGACACTCGGCAGCCCAAGCTGCAAGAAACATTACCACCGGATTCGGGAAAGGGTGTTGTAACGAACGGACATTTGTTTAAAAAATTTCAGCTGGTGACGCAGGTTAATTCATAACTAAATAATTAATTCATAAATAATTGTTTTGTTTTTTTACCCATTTAACCATTTTACCCATACCGCACTACAGGGATATTCAAATAATGCAGCAAAAACTTGAAGAACTCATGTTTCACGGCAGACAGTGAAGGAACTAAACTGTCATAAACACCATTAACCAGATTTATCTGCGACAGATTTTTATCTGTTCAGAAATTGGGACAACTTCCTTATTCCAGGGTAAATAATGCTTTTTTACTTTTTAAAATGTTTAGAAATGAGTAGTTTTTTTTTTTAAATGCTTTGATTCCGTATAAAGTTGTTTCCTTAAATAACCTTTCCTTTGAATAAGAACATTTCATATTAAACGATATTCAGTGTCCATATATCAGCGGGTAGTTCACTCGTTTAGTTTGCGGTTTCGGTTAAAAACTTTAATTAGTAGTTTAAAAGTCGAAGAAGAAGAAGAAGAAGTGGATTGTCGTTTCTGGTGCGTTGTTATATTACAAATTTAACACACTTGTAATAGAAAAAAGGAATTAAAATTATTATCACTGATTGTAAATCTTATCAAGGAAAATAAAAGTATTTTTATTGAATGATAATTGTTGACCTTGATAATATATGTGGAAGAAAGTGGTCCGGGTAGAGGTTAGAGAGAGATAGAGAGGTCAGAGAGGAGACCTCTACCCGGACCACTTTCTTCCACATAAAAGTATTATTGTTTATTGTTCTTTTGATGGTGATCATTTTTAAAAATTTTTATTTTGAAGAGCAAAGATTTGTACTGGCCGGGATTCAAACCCGGGTCGTCTGCATCTCTAGTGCAGTGCTCTAACCACTGAACTACCAAGGGCTGTATCCAAGCCAGACAAATCCATTTTTTTCACCGATACCATATCCCCGTGTTCTCGCAAATTTTTGCGATGTATACACGGGAAAGAATGTTCATTGAATATTACTTTAATTGCGATTTTGTTGACTATTGGGATATAGGATCGATGAAGAGAATGGCTTTGTCTGGCTTGGATACGACCTCTGGTAGTTCAGTGGTTGGAGCACTGAACTGGAGATGCAGACGACCCGGGTTCGAATCCCGGCCCGGACAAACCTTTTCTCTTCAAAATAAAAATATTTAGAAAATAAAAGCAGTGCATACAAAGCTTATTCATACATGTTATAAAAATAATAAAGTTACATTACAATATCTGAAGTAGGCAACACATAATACTTGTATAAAATAGTATAAAGTAGTATAAAATCTGGGCCCCAAAAATTTACTATATCATAACTTAATAATCACCACTTACAGATTACAGTAAAATATAAAAACGATTACGTAAGAAATAATTAAATAAATTATCTGCCACAGCCAGATTCGAACTGAAATTGATTTGTTATTTTCGTTGTTGAGACTTAACTGAAAGTGACAATCTTCGGAACTGTTACTTTACTTTTATATTTCCAATGTCAGCGTTGAAAACATGATGCAATCAGCATGAGTTCAAATCTAGATTGAGAATTTATGTAAAATAGGATATTATTTAATAGAATATTAAATAAAATTGCACAATGAATGCTCTGGAAAAAAGACAAAACATAAAAACTTAACTATAATGGAGTACATTGAGCATTAAGGAAGGGGAGTTGGCAGGATCGACTAAGTGAGGCGCTCCTAGCGACCTTCTACCGCTCAGCATCCGAGGCTCAGTAGCACTTGGGCTATGGGATGCTCTACTTCGTTGTAAGTACTACAGATAATTTACGTAACCACATCGTAAAAAAAATAATAGTAAGCATTAACTCTCGCATTGTTTCGTTCATGGATAATAATAATTTATTAAAGGATTCCTAGGTATAAAATTTTATTTATAAAAATTAAAATTTTCCAGGAAATAAGAAAGAATTCATATTTCGTAAGACTTGTGTTATTTATGTATCTAAATGGTTAAACTCTTATTTAAAATATACAACTTATTTTCTCTACCTTAGATAAATGAGAATTAAAACATAGGAAGCTAAATGAAAATAATGAATATAGTGCTGTTTATTCTTCATATTAAATCATTCGTAGGCACTTGTATAAAACGTAAGCATCGTTTTAAAATAGTTGAGGAAGAATTCTGTTTTTTTTATACGTAAAAAAAATATTAATTTCGTAAGAGTATATATTATTGACGAACAATAATGTTCTACTTTAAATAGCATATTTCGAATGTAAAATATAAAATATATTTTCTATGGCGTAAGAGAACAAAAATCATTAGCAGCTAAGCACACTTATCAATGAATAATGGTAGTGCAATAATATATTAAAATTTTATGGCACGCATATAATAACTTTGCCAAAGAGAGTTGTGAACATTTAAAGATAATCCACAATTAAAATTTGTTGATATATATGATAAGAGAGTTGTGAACATTTAAAGATAATCCACAATTAAAATTTGTTGATATACTAACTGCAGCTCACACAAATCAATAGATTAATTATCGATTCAGCAGGTCATCGAGACCGGCTAAGTAGGTAAAAAAAAAAAATATAAAATTCAAAAAAGAAAAAGAAAAAAGTTTCATAGGGAATTATTTGGCATATTTTTTGTTTTTCAGAAACATTTAATTTTTTTTTGTTTAAAAGTATATAAATTTTATATATTTATTTGTATTCATATATTTAAATAGATATTAAAGCTAGTTTTTACGACTTAAATGATATTTTGCTGGATAATTTTATAGATAGGCTTTGTGTGTTCACCAACTATCAATTACTAATGATAATAATAACGCTTATCGAAAATGAATTATCTGAAAATATATGATAACAAATAAAATAAATTATTGTGTCATATGCAGAATCTACGATAAAAATAAGGAAGTTATTTATGTTTTCAATAAATGATCTTTCGTTTGGATTTTCCCCCTTTAATTTAATTTAATTATAATTCAGAGGGTTTTTTAAAAATAAATTTATTGCAATACTGTGATGAATTTTCAGAAAATTAATTAATGTATTGAGTAATGAGGTGCCTCAACATTCGTTTAGGTGCGGAAGGCTTGTGAATACAAGTTTCTATATTCATCGAAATTTACTTCACACTCTCCACCCATATGTTTAAATATGTATGCAAATATATACAGTCATCTAAAGGAGGGTAAGGTTAAAGTTATTATAGCCCTAATAATTATTTGTCTTATAATCAACTTTATAAAAGGTAATTTCCGTTGTCAATTTATTACTATTTTCTATTAATTTATTTTTTATTAAAGTTCCTTGTAACTATATATTTTTTAGGAACTAGAGACTAGGAACTTTGTGATCTACAAAATTTTTTTGAGTAAGATATAACGGATTGTCGACTTTTATCTATTGCCTGGAACAAATAGTGAGAGTGGAGTAAATACAAATTTATGATTCTGAAAGCCTGTGCTTTCAGAATAACAAATGCACATTTATTTCCCCCTTAATATTGATTTCAGACCTCCCCTCTAATTTTCAAATTGAAATTAAAAATGTACCAAAAATCATGTTTCGACACAGGCATCACAAAACATAAAAAAGCTGAATGAGCGATGCGAACTATGGCAGTTTAGACTAAACCACAAAAAATCACACCATATACTATAATACCTTGGAATAATATTAATTAATTAATAATAGCAATGCATGGGTTCAGTCACTAAATCTTAAACTGAATGAATTTAATGTATTCTACATTCAGAAAAATTTGAAATTAGAAACAAGACAAAAATTAAACACGTACACTTACAATTTGGATATATCCATTACAAATTTACGGCATTGTTAAGCTGACTCACAGAAAACGACTACGAAATTTCCAATCAAAAATACCTAAACTTGCCACAAAAGCACCTTGATATGTCAATAACAAGACTCTCCATAGTGACTTACGAACACCGACGGTTTTACGAACACATACAGACATACTACAAACACTTTCAAGAAAAACTACATGGACACTCTACCCATTGATAGAACATATGGCCACGACTATCATCCCTGAGGACACTAAGTGGAGTCTAAAAAGAATATGGACGAGGAATCTATTATCATAGGTAATTAAATCAAGTCACGGGAGAAGTACCGCTGGGTACTGTTCTTCTTCATGCTTCTCATGTCATTTTGTTTTATTTTACTATCAGCCAGCCTGCTTATTATCAACAGTATGTACTTGAAAAGTTGAAAAAAAAAGAGAAAAAAAAATTAAGAATAACTTTTTTAAATCAATAAAATAGAGCCAAAAGCTCAAAAAGAAACACTAATATTTATTATAGTGCAATTGGAAAAACCCCAATGCAGAGCCTTCTGTTTCAAAATTCTCCTGCAAAACACACACATAATGGTCAACGTTTCGCCTATTCAGGCATTATCAAGACACAAAAAAGGTTATATAAATCACATCTCGAAGAAGGTGCACTACATCCCACAATCAACAGCCCAAACAGAACCTGCAAACTCCTCCTATATTCACAAACCTTCAGTGGTTTCTGGTTTAGACCATGTTGTTGAATTTTTCTTCGCCAACGTTTCGCCAGACATACTGCTAGCTTCTTCAAGACTGGATCGAGAACGCCTTTAGGACTCGATCCAGTCATGAAGAAGCTAGCAGTATGTCTGGCGAAACGTTGGTGAAGAAAAATTCAACAACATGGTCTGAACCAGAAACCACTGAAGTTTTGTGTATAAATAATGGCCGTGGAAACCTGAAAGAGTATCCTCCTATATTGTTCAACATAGGTTGTATGTTGAACGTCTTGATGGTGGGTTGCTGCCTCAGGTTTGGAGCCTGTTTGGGCTGTTGATTGTGGGATATAGTGCACCTTCTTCGAGATGTGATTTATATAACCTTTTTTTTTGTCTTGATAATGCCTGAATAGGCGAAACGTCGACCGGTAAGTGTGTGTTTTACTGGAGAATTTTGAAACAGAAGGCTTTGCATTGGGGTTTTTCCATTTGCACTTTTTTAAAGCTAATCTTTACTTTTTTAAATTACAAAGTCAATTAAAGCAATCAACCCACGAATGATATCCCCATGTTCACTTATTGTCAGACGGACTTCTTCAACGAATGACCGAATTGGAGATTATACATATTTCATGAACGCATAAATATAGTTTTACCTACGGAATCATATCCCAAACTTTTTATAAAACTGGCCACACTTCTTCTTTCGTGGCTCTAGAGCCCATCGATGATGTTTGGCCTCCCTGACGTGCTTCCCAGGTATACCCTGACATAACAGGTCACAGAAGAACAGCTATGGCTTTCAAATTTGATCTATAACATTCTACACTTTATCTTGACACATATACAAAACACTGGAATATAAACAGACGAAATATAAGAAGGTAACTAACTATATACGAAATTACCTCCTCCCCCTAACCGCATGCAGTTATTCTTTAAGATTGGTGAGAATTGTATTTGCATGTGAATAGCTTTTGGGAGTTATTTCTAGCATTAAGGGACATAAATGTAACCCAGAACCAATAGGTTTCGCGACGGGGTACTCTGCGAGAGTCAATAAACGCGTTTGTCTCTAACAAACCAACTGACCTAATTCAAGAAGCAAAAACTTACCATATTGCATGTAAAGATACCTGTACCATTACAAACATTGAAAGGTTCTGAATTACAGTACATGATAGAGACTGTACTGTTTCTTGGACAACGGCTGTGTAGGGAGGTGATTAGTCGTAGATCAAGCTCAACCGCAATATTTCTCCCTTATTTTGGGTTCCCATTTTATAGAGGGTGGGTGAGCCTCACGAGGGTCCTAGAACCCATAGAATCCATCTTCGGCTGCTAACAGATTAAAGAAATGTCATACCAGCAGCGGGATTTGAACCCAGGACCTTCGGCATTGTAACTCAGTGCTCTACAACTGAATTACTCCCTCCCCTCGTATTCTATATATATTGTCTCAAAAAGAAAGGGTAATAACTGAACTAGAGCTTGGCTTTGATCACACCAGACAGGCGGAATTGCGGATGTTGGGAAATTTCTAAACAGAAATAAACCAAAATTTATTGATGGTGCTATGAATAGGGAAATATTCTGCAAACAACTAGATTGTTAACTATCAGTACCAACCGCACTGAATAATACAACAGTAACGCAGAGACATTGATTGTATATCGGCTGCAATAGAATTGAAACTGTTTTTGGAACCTTATTGGTAGTATCTGAGATAGATTGGATGTGAAAACAGGTCGTGACTACCGAATACATTGTACTTAATCATTGGATCTTTCTTCTCCGATCAATTTTTCTAGAGAAAATAGTACCCGAGGGCATCCCTTATATGCCTTACTTTACTAACAATAGCATTATGTATTATAAGTTGTAATTAAATATTCTTCATGATTTGTTTTCATTGCTTTAAGAATTAAGTTGCGGTGTCCGCGAAATATCCTTTATTTTATCTGCATTTCAGATAAAAACAAAACAACTTTTTGTTTAAAATTTTATTTATGATAAATAAATAGCTTTGATTCGATTGTGACGGTATGCTAGACGATTCATTGCATCCCTAAATTGCGATACAATAGAAAAATGTTTAACTAACAGACGTTATGGAGCTGGTGAATCAGGTGGAAGCAAACCACAACCACTTTTGGTCGCTAGAATATAAATATACAGAAAGAAAAGTAGTCGGTTCTTGCTAAAGGTAAAAAATTCATGGTATAAGGAACCAATACTCCTTCTTGCTTTTAATTAAATATGATATAAGTACATAAAGGCACAGTGAGCATGAAAACATGTCAAGGTGGGCTCAGCATAAAAGTTACTACTTTAAAACATATTATCTGTGGGAGGTTTATTAAGAAGGGATTAAACTTGACGCTATTGGAGTTGATCGAATTCAAGTAATTGGGTATGGTGCTGTTCACAGATATTATAGAAAGGCTTGCGAACCATTGGCGAGTAAAAATATAATTGGCCAAGGAAGGGACAGGCTTTTGAATTGCCAAATCAATTTAGCTGTTATAATATCCAAGTACTTTTTAATAATATTTATCGTTATATTATGGCTAAAATACACAAATCAAAACAATTTTATTCAAAATTTATACCCTTATTTTTATATATTTTTGCCAACGGATTATCAAATTTTCAATACCAGAACTGATAAATTCGGGATTTTGTAATGAAATAAAGTCTAAAAATGCTTTTTTGAATTGAGAATCATTTTTTAAAATTATACTCGTAAGGAAGTATTTCCGAATTTCTGAACAGATAGAAATCTGTTGGAGATAAGCCGAGCGAGTAAGGTGGTGTGGAAGGACTTCATTACCCAGTTCGTTTAGTTTCTTCACTGATTGCCGTGAAACGTTAGATATGGAGTTGTGTTAGAGTATAGGACCCTTCCGATTATCCAATGTAGGTTGTTTTTTTGATAAGTTTCTGTTGCATCATGTTCATATCTCTGCAAAACGATGTGGACATGATTACTATCTGTGAGTAGAAAGGAGAAATGATTTTATTTATTTATGAATTAATCTCTGTCACCAGGTGAAAAATTTTCAAACCAACTGCGAATGGTTTGTTCGTTACAATACCCTCATCCGAACGTGGTGGTAATATTTGTGAAGGTTGGACCACCAAATATCCAAGTTTATACTCATAACAAAATTTACACTCGTGTGTTTCCATGGTTGGTTATATTTGATAGCATACTATGTTCGTTCATTTATAGTGATAGTAAATATTATCAAAAAGATAGGACCAATAACAGCTCATTACAATCTTTAAATGTAAACATAGTGAATAACAGAAGTCCAATAATTCCACTTTGAATTTTAGAAATAATAAAAACGGATATTTCATATGAAATGGCCCAATGTTAGTGGTTATTGTTATAAGTGTGTGAGAACCTGCTACCAAAAATGAAATAAATTTAAAAAAAATTTTGTAATATATATTTCATCTGAATTTGTTTTGCGATTAATATTTATATAACCCGTTAATAATTGTATCAACATGAAAAATCACTGAACTGTTGGGAACGCTGTTTTATTGGAAATTCATTTAAAATCAACTGACGATTCATAAAAACAACCCCATTCCTTAAAATTATTTAAGAATTGAGAAACTTTTAACTGAGGTTTTAATAAAGAGGCATTTATTCAGGTAACGTTTAGCAAACAGTCTTCAAAAGGAGCTGTTTGATGTCCATCCAGTGTAAAGCCACATTCAGAGGTAGGAGTCTCGTCATGTAGACACAACTTGGTATCCTATATGTATAATTAATGGCCATTTCTTCTGTATGAGGGAGTGAGGTGGGTCAATGGTAGAGCGTTGAGTTGCCTTGCAAAAGGTCCCGGGTTCAAATCTGTGGCAGATAATTTATTTAATCAGTTAACAGCTGGGGATGGATCCTCTGGAAGTATAATAAGTATAATTTTATGTATCTTGTAATTTTTATATATATATTATGATTATTATTTGTTGCCTAGTTAACGGACCATTTTATAACTCACTTGTTAATTTTTAAATTAATTATAATTATATGCATATTAGTTTAGTATATCTCCCACTCAATAATATACGTTAAATTCGTTTATTATGGGCATTATCACTGTCTTGCTTTACTTAGAGACGTAGCGAAATATCAACAACATGTATTCTGTTAAAAAAAAAAAATATCAATAGTTGGACGGCTAATTAAACGAATGTATAGTTCTAAAGCCCCGGTGAATACGTTATTAAGTCAAGTTTTGTCTAAAGTGAGTTTTTTGTACATAAGGAACTAGAATCTTGTTATTTTATAATGATTAGGCCCTAAGTCTCCCATTGGCTTGAAAAGGAGTTATTGCTTAAATTACAACTTCATTTCTATCCCAAAACTACGAAAATGACAGGATTCTGCTTCCTCCAATACAGTTGCATACAGTTACTATCCTCAGAATTCAGTATGCTCTTGTTTCGTTTGAAAACACAACGAAGAGGATATACAGTGACAATCAGCAAATGATAGTGAAATATTGGTTAAAAAACAATTATTATTTGAAGATAAATACTTCTTAAATAAGATAAATACTTATTTGAAGATATAACACCACTTAAGTGCCAAAATATTTGCTGGCCGAATTTTGAGAGGTGTGTGAGTCATTAATTTTTCAAAACTGAACTTTTTGAGGATGATTTGTTTTAAGTTAGTCTAATCGAATCGGAATCGAATCCTGCTCTGGCATATAATGTAGTCGGGAATGGACCCTGTGTCATCTGGAGATCCTCCGGAGTATCAACCAACCTCTATAAACTTGGCAAAAACGCAGTCAACTTGCTGTATTCGTTTCTTTGTTTTTTATTCCCGATAGGTATTTTTTCTTGATGATATATGCTCAGGAATCATAGCTCTGGAATAATTTTATTAAAGATCCAAGATAGAGGGAGAAAAGGGGAAAACATTTTCTATCTAGGAACATTGCGTCTACAGGAAATTAAATTTCTCCTCTCTAAATTTACTTTTAAGTATTATAAATATTATAATAATTTATTATAAATACCCAAAATAAATATGTAGTGTATTGAATATTATTTACTCCGATTTTCTAGCCGATAATGATATGTATTATAAGTTATGCTAATGAAGAAATTCAGCATTGCCACATATGTAATTTATTCGCTAGTATTTCATTAATTAAAATTAGTATCTGTGATCTATGAGTGGGAGCGGGCTAGTTCAGTGGTAGAGCGCTCGAAGGTCGCGTGTCCAAATCTGGCTGTGGCAGATGATTGATTTAATCTATTAACCCCCGATGATGGGATCTTGAGACACTCCTGGGGCTCACCCAGCTTCTATAAAGTGTGCCTCTATGAAAACTCTAAATTTTATGCGACTTCTTGTTGAATGACAAAATAAATTATCATTTACCGTATAACATTCAACTTGGGCATGGTGTTTTATGTATTTATTTTTTTACTAGAGTTCGAAGTAGCCGTATAAAGGCAATATGCTCAGATTTTTCACTCGTAGGCATTTCACGATTTTTCGATCAAACGGATTGATGACTAGAATTACTTTTCGAGATCCAGTGAACGCTTGGAAACGATCTGGGCTCAAAATGAATGAGCTAGAGTATTGCAAATTTCTGTTAGAAACGATTTGGTGAATTGCCTCTAGGTAGTTACAGCATTATCATCCCTGTCTCCAATTTTGGTACCTGTTAAATCCCTAGGAATAGTGATGGAGAATAGATCATTTGTATTGTTGAAAAATTATGCCCCACAGTTTCGAATTTTGAAATTCGGAATTTTGTATTTTAGAGGAAATATGATCTTAGTAATAGAACTGTTTACACTCTTCAATTATTTTTTTTAAGAACTTTCCTAATTAATAACCTTACGGAATCTAAATCAGCACGAATTTCTCTATTACGAATATCAGATAGAATGGAATATTTATAATATAAAAAAAAAAGAGTTGTTTTTATGACAGTTAAAATGAATACACAATTACACGCAGTGATTACATTATGATGTACATTGTTCCATTGTATTCATCTTGAATAATAAATTGGATTCGAGTGCCATATTACGTAACATAATAAATGTGACGCAACATGAAAGTGTCATAAACAGAGGGGTTCCTTCAAGTTGATAAAAAGAAAATCCGACATGTCACATATAGGATGAAATCGCTGTAACTGAAGTATGTTTAATTTCTCCGGGGAAGTTTCAAAAGATTATTCAAGCATGGCTAGTAAGTAAGTAATCTTACTACCGTAAATATCGGTTTCATTATTAATATAAAAAAAGTTAAAACTTCGGGATATTGGCCTATCTTTAGGAACACAACATACAGTGTGCTTTTGTCATTATTTTTTTTTAATATGGACATTGTGACATTAACATCTTTGACGATCTTATTATTTTTATTTTATTTATAAATTGTTTTTCTGATCTTGCCAATATATTTTATCTTTAGTACCTTTATATAAGGTCACCTATGGTCTAGTAGTTAGCGTAACAAACTACTAAACCCAAGATCGCGGGTTCGTAGCCCGGCAGGTGGCCCTAGGATTTTTTAAGGGAGTAAAAAATCCTTAGTTACGCCGTCCTTCGGAAGGGACGTTAAACGGGGGTCCCGAGCCAGTACGATGTCAGGTACTCATTTACAATCCCTATACTAATTAAACCTGGATATGCAAAATTTAGAGCTCCCACTGTATCATCGTCCGATTAGCAATAGCAGCATAAAGTGACGTTAAATGAACAAACAACATACCTTTGTATGAAATATACCTACACTAAGAGAATGAATTAAATTCTAAAAAAAATTGATTCATAAATAGAAATACAAATTTCAAGGCCTATGGTGTAGTGGTTAGCATAACCATCTACTAAGCTCAAGATCGCGCGTTCGTGGTCTTAGGATTTTTTAAAGTGAGTGGAAAATCCTTGGTTGTGCCGTCCTTCGGAAGGGACGTTAAACGGGGGTCCCTAGCCTGTACGATGTCAGGTACTCGTTAAAAATCCTTTATTATACTACTATATTATATTTATTATTAATCTTTATTCCACCTCGATTGGAGAAATTTAGAGCTCCCACTGTAGCATCGTCCGATTAGCCATAGTAGCATAAAAGTGACGTTAAATGAACCAACAAAATAACAAAGCCTAGCAAAATTATTTGTATGTGAATTAATATCGCATATTTTTTTTAAACATTTTTTTCAAATACAACTGAACGATTTTTCCCGAAGCAGTTGGATCTTGGTTGGATTATCTTTAGGCAGTTGGATGGCCACATAAATCTTTTTAACGGATCATTTATGTATTAGATATGTGACCAAGTAATAAATATAGAAAGGAAAATATCATAGCGAAGATGAAAGAAGATAATTTGCATTCGAAAAAATGAACAGCGATGACATTAACTCAATGAAATTAATTCAAAAATTGCCGACCTCTGACTGAAATTAGCAGAGCTACAACGAGCTAGTGGAAGTAAGTGAATGAACTTCCTTCCACAACTAATGCTGTAGTAATGAATGCACTTATAAATAATGTAAAAACCTGTGGCTTAGAGGTTAGCATAACAACATAATATGCCCAAGATCGCGAGTTCATACATGGTGATTTCTTGTTAGAGAAGAATTGGTTGACTGTAACTTCTAATATAAGAAAGAAATAGTCAATAAAAACACCTTAATAAGAGTAACTTATTTATTGTGTGCAGACGTTTCATCCTACAATGTAGGCCATCATCAGGGCTAAGAGAGAGAAACAAACAGAAAAACATATAAAAAACGTTGCAGTAGGTAACAAGAATATGGTGACAAGTAATGTAGTAATGTGATACAAGTGTGGAAATTAAAATAGTGACTAGATATGATGAAATAGTGAATAGATATGATAATTAAAGATAATGAATATAAAAGTGGTTACAGAATATAATAAAATTAAAATAGTGACAGATAATAATAAAATTATAGGTGATGAACAGAAATTAAAATAGTGACAGATATAATAATTAAAGAATACGAATATAAAATACAGAAAATAAATCTACAGAAAAGATAAAATGTAAACATAATATACAGGGAAATAAAATGAGGAGGTAAACGGAAAGATACAAAATGAGAAGATTAAAATATAGAAAAAGGAGTGGAATATGAAGGATTTAGAAAAAACTAATTTAATTATAGATATAAATGGTATAATACCAGACTTCTAGAGGTTCCATAAGTAAAATGTAATAATACAAGCATATGTAGAAAGAAAAGGTTGATAAATTTCAAAAATTAAAAATTGAAAATAATGTTTATAAATATGAACTCTAAAGTATGAAAAGAAAATAGAAAATATAAGTAAGGGAAGTTAATATTATAACTATATACAGTTAGAAAGAAGTTGTATAAATATAAAATATAATGTGAATATAACATAAACATATAGAAAATAGGTATAGAAATTCAGTAAATGTAAAAATATGAGGCTAAATAATAATGAACTCTATGCTATTAACATATGATGGATGCCAAAAAAGAGTGTGAGAGACAGGTGCGAAGAAAGGTGAAGGTGGAAAGGGTGGAGATAAGATAAAGATTAAGATGTGTACTAACCAAATATACCAAGCGGCGACGAGGACGATCAGCTGCCCAAATGAAAATACGTTAGGACTGTCGGAAGCGCTAACCGCGATCTCTGACGGCCAAAAAAATAACTATGAAGGGGGAAGGGGAAATGCAGATGCAGTGAATATAAGTGACACGTAAATAATGTAAAAAGCGTAAAAAAAATTAAAAACAAGGTGAAGAAAGAAAACAAAGAGAAATAAGGACTAAATGAATGGGAAATGGTGGAAAGATAAAAAATAAAATAAAAGTCAATGGTCAAAATGTGGTTAAAAGATAGGGCGTGTTCGAGAGTTTTGAAGCGGTTGGGTTATGGGAAGAAATGGAGTATTTGTGTAGGGTAATGCGGTCTTCTAGGAGGTTTTTGGTTTCGCCGATGTAGGAAGAGTTGAAGTTAGGAGTAGAGCAAGGGATACTGTTGAGGCGTGATTAGACTGAATAA
Organism: Arma custos; assembly: GCA_037127475.1. NCBI lineage: Eukaryota > Metazoa > Arthropoda > Insecta > Hemiptera > Pentatomidae > Arma > Arma custos. The sequence continues at coordinate 78,414,145 of CM073764.1, forward strand.
AATTTAATAGGAAGCAAATGGAAGTACCACGGGAATTTGAATGAAATCTCAGATATTAACAAAGCGTTTGATTTATTAATTTGAATAACATGCGAGATATCTTTTCTTAAATACTATTAAATATACATGTAAGAGAAAATACAAATTAATAATAGCTTCTACAAGAATAACTTAAGACTAAACATGCAACTTAGCGATCTAATGAACAAAAGTAATTTAAGACAAACAAAAGAAGAAAAAAATGATTAATATGAATGGGAGCGATAATTAACAATAACAGAAATGCTCCATGCTAGCATAATGGCCAAAGATATAATAACTAAAAAATGAACTTGAACGTTATACTGAAGATTTCAATAATGCGCGAAGATGTGCGAATTATTATTATCTTCGCCAGTGATCACGGCATGAAGGAGCAATGAGAATGGTATCATTAATTAACTTGAATTGCCCAGTTGGTACCATGTAATACGTTGATGATCAGGAGAATAATTAGTTGACGATTTGAGGCCTAATGATAATGAAATGGGACTTACAATTTGTGTGATGTATACAAATTATCATCATCTCAGCATAGCTTCTGACGAGTAACAAACTTTAAGACCTCTGGACGTTCTCATAGGAATAACGGCTTGAGAGCAGATATAGAAAATATATATAGAAATAATAAGCGGCAGTGTGCGATGGTCGTAGCTGCGAAGGTCTGGTAGAACAGTTCCGCTCGGCGATCTAACAGCAAGTGCCGGGCGCTCTGAGCGTCATTCCCCCTCTCCTTGATTTTGGCGGTACAGTAAATTTCCGAGAGGCAAGGATCGGTTTGTTATCTGGAGGTTAGTATAGGTCCGCGGCTAAACAGATACGATAGACGACCTGAGAGCGTTGTTTTAGGGGAATGGTATCTTTTGCTCGGGTATAAATATTGGAGAGTTTGTTATTTGTTATTGTTGAAGGCGATACGTAATGGTAATTTCTTGTACGTTATATGGTAATTTCTCGTTTTTTTAAATTTCTTAAAAAAATATCTTGTGTACTATTAAACTTAAAAATCACCATTAGGGATCAAGTTCTAAGATTATAAGTTATAAACTTATTAAAACTTTCGGGTATCTAGTTGTTATTCAAGGCGTGTGTTCACTGAAGTATTATTTAAAATGCTAGGTTTTTTTTCGAATAAGTGAACTTCCGTTTATTGGAATAGTTCAAGATCTATTTACCGAACCTGTTCTCGGAGAATACTGAATTATGTTTTAAGTATGAAAAAGTAAAACATTAAATTTTAAATAAAAAAAAAAAGATAGAAAGACGAAACTCTTAATGGATAAACTTCTTACTTTTAGATCCAAGAAACTGGATATAAAAAAAATTGGAATCCATTAATTGGGTTTCTTCAAATAGCAATCTTTTTGCCTTAAAGGTATAGTTAAGGAGTTTTGTTAAATATTTAGGCTCCTACGACAATCAGCTTGCATTGTTGTAATGTCGACGTGTTAACAAAGGCTAAGATGATTCATGGCTTCTAATAAAATCACAAAGTAAATTCTTTTGGAAAAGTATATGCCTTGGTAACAGACTGAAAATATGGTGTATGGACTTATAAAATAATTAATATTCTAATAAAATTAATGAAAAGGCTCAGTGCTAGAGCGCTGAGTTGCCATGCTGAAGATCCTGGGTACGAATCACGTTCGTTGACAGACTTTTGTTTAGTCTGTAAGCCGCTGGAGATGGATCCTTTGGAGCTGGAGACCTTCCTGGGGCTCACCCAGCCTCTTTAAGTGTGTACCCTTAGTTAGGAGAAAAACCTGGCGCTTGAGTGTGATCTAGGACAAATCACCTGCCTCCACAAATGTCCAAGAAAAAGTACAGTGGTGGTACAATTTTTTTTTAATATATATTTAGTTCATCAAGTTACAAATGTTAAAAGATGAGTAACATATATTTTATACTTTTCATTTTTAATTATCATTTTCATCTTATTATACCCCAAGGGATAATCTAAGCCACGTCCATTTTAGGGCATTAGGGACGAAGAGGAAAACCGAGATTTGATTCTGTGATGTTTACCTCACTGATCCTGGCTAGCGTTGCTAGGACATAAAATCTGGATGAATAATAATAAAGTATGCAAGAATAAAATTCTTCAGAGTACTGAGATTTTTTTTTCTGTTATATCTTTCAACTCAAATATAAGTTTAAGATGCTGTTTAAGAGAGTAATCTGTTTCAATGATTTATGAGGATAAAATTTCTCAAATATATAACTGGTCAGAGAAAAGAAATTGGAAAAGTATACAGCTTGGTACTATTGTTTATTTACTGATTTCTGTTAAGAAATATTAGCTAGATTGTTTTACAACAGCATCAGTTATCGACTGAGCTTGGCCAACTGCTAAGTTACAAGAGGTCTTTTTAGATAGCAATCTACCTAGTGCTCAACTTGTCAAGTCTCTGTAGGCCTTCAAGGTTTTGCAATGAATCAATAAACTACTTGGGATCAACAGCGATATCATTTTATGCACGAACCACATGAGTTACCACTTCCATAATACTCATATAACTTTATGGATTATTATTATAATAAATTAGAATATTATAATAATCATAAAGCAGAATCAAAAGCATAGTTTTCTAAATGAATTTATTTTATGATTTTGTTAGAGGGCATGTATCATTTTAGCCTTAATACAACTCCTTAATTATACATTAGCCTTTTCATTAATGATGCCGCTATAAGAATGAAAATAATATTTTTGAAACCTTCATTTCATTGCCGACAGTAAATATATATATATGCATGTAAATATATATATATATATATATATATATATATATATATATATATCACACTGCTTTAATTAAACTTTTATAGGTCGAATGTTTCTAGTTAATAATAACTTAGAATCATATTCTGCCTGAAATTTATTCATGCAATTTTTAAATTAATATTGAACGAAAAATTTGACACTCTTGGTCGACAAAACCAGTGCTAATAAGATTGACTTGCTATCATTTCATCACCCATCAGTATAACTTAGGATTAGGTACTAATTATTAAGCTGAAAACATACTGAGAATATTTTGAGATCATTCTAACATAACACATAACTCAAAGAAATAATAATAGGTGAAGCGAAACATCGGCGATATGTTTTTAAACTGTAAAAATTCGTTGGTGTTGTGGAATTATTAATTATATGGTATATGCCCATAAAAGTAAATCGTGTGGATAAAAATTTAAAAAAACGAATAAAAAAATAAAACTGTAATTACTACTGGAGTGTAATAATCAATAAACTTACAATCAATGTTGTAAAAGTAATAATATTAATTTATCGTGAATAATAATAGTTGCCCTTATATTTATACGTGTAAGAAAATGGCCCGGCCCGGGTGGAGTACAAACAATTTCTCTTAAGTAGAAAGAACTGTTTATTAAATAGCCAACGTTTCGAACCCGCTCAGTCGCCCGTTTCCCCCCGATTTAGGGTATCCACTTAATAGTTGCTAGGTACCTACAGGAGAATTTCCTATATGTCTGTTAACCATTTATCTATAAAATAACATCATTTAAACTTTTCAAGCGTTGTTATTTCTTAACATAATCGCCCCGTTAAAATAGACATTATTCTCCCAAACAGTCTTCAACTCTTTCATTTTTAAAATCATATTGAGACGTAAGTCGCTCTTTAATTATCAAGTAACGCAACTAGTGGTTTGAAGCCGTCTATTTTAAGAATCGATTTCAAATCGTTATCGGCTGAATGTTTTGCATATTGAGAGTTTGTTGAAATAAGATTTAGGAAGAAGCGTGCGTTTAGTTCCTAGATATATTTAAAAATATCAAACTTTGTCGCTTATCAATGTGTGAAGATTATTAATAATTATTCAAAGTTATATGCATATTCTAACTTATTTTTTTCCTTATTATATTTTTTTTCCCAAATATCTACCATTTCTTTGAACTGTTGAAATACTTTTACTGCCTGTTCTTGACAATAAGATTTTTTTGTTGAGAATATAACCAAAATTTGATTCAGTATTCATTCATAAGAATTAGTTCATCAATCTATGGATCTCGAATGTTCCTAAAGAGTTAATAAAAACATATTTGAAGAATTTAGTAAAAATTTCAAACTGAAATTGAATAAATTGAAGTTGAAATAGTGAGTAGTTTTCTAAATCGATGGCATTAATTTAATGATAAGTACTTAAGAGTAAATGCTAGGCTATAATCTTTGTACTTCACATTATAGACACTACTACTCAAAATGAGTGGCCATTCTATAAGTACACCTGCTTTATATTCATTAGAACGTTTAATAGGAAGGATTTGATAATTGAAGGACGTTCGTAATACAAGGACTCAATTATTAGGTTGATTTTTGGTAATTAATTACTTGATTTATTAAAAAATTATCATGATATAGTATTTTTAAATTATTATTAGTCTTGCCCAGTATCATTTTCAAAAAACTTCAGTTACCTCGTCTCATACTGCCATATTTTAGAAGGTAGCCAGTTAGTATTAAATTGGACTTTCACAAAAATTTCACTTAAGACTAAACAAGACATTGATAATGCCATAGAAAAACTTACTACATCAATAAAAACCACTTTAGATGATAATACCTCAAATCATAAAATTAATTGTCTCAGAAAAATGATCTGCTAAAGCATATTCGCGTCTTATTAACAGAAAAACACAGAGCAAGATCGAAGTGGAATAGAACTCGATACCCTACGGATAAAACTATTTATACTAAAATGACAAACCAACTAAAAGCAGAAATTAAAAATATCAATTAACTTAAAATCTTATAAGTACCAACAAAACATTATGGTTGACCACAAAAAAGATTCTGGAATTGAAAGAATTTAATCACTCACTCCTTAATAAATCTAATGCCTAGTCAAGATCTGACGAAGAAAAAGGTCAGTTGTTTGGCCAACATCTCTCTAAAACTTTTCATCTACATCCGGATATTACAAACCCAATCCACCTTCAATATTTAAAAGCAGAGTTAAATTTTCCCCTCATAATGACCCTTCCTCCCGAAGCATTCCTTCCTTCAGAAATATCTAATATTATTCACAAATTACCTTCTCACAAAGCTCCTGGACACGACCTCATCACGATCCAAATCTGAAAACATCTTCCTAGAAAAGCCATCCTATTCCTCACCTATATATATATATATATAATGCTGTACTCAGTACTACATATTTTCCATACATCTGGAAATTATCCTTCCTAAAAATGATACTTTAACCTAAAAAATAAACGGAATACCCTTCCTCTTACCGTCCTCCACTTTACAGATTTATGGGTAAAATCCTGGAAAAGCTCATCCTATTACGATTGTACACCATCCTGGATGCAAACCACATTATCCCAGAACACCAGTTTGGAACATCCCACTCCACTATCCAGCAATGTCATCGTGTGGTGGATATTGTTTCCTCTGCATTGGAACGTAGATCATATTGTTTGGCGGTATTTCTTGGCTTGGAACAGGCTTTTGACCGAGTATGGCACCTAGGCTTGCTTTACATACACCGCCAATTCCTACCTCATACATGTTTTCTCATTATTAAATCCTCTAGTATCTCACTAACAGGTCATTCAAAGTAAATCACAATTATGTATAGTCATCACTCTTTTCTCAATCCGCTAGTGTTGCTCAAGGCAGTATCCTTGGCCCAATTCTCTACATAGTTTATACAGCTGACATCCCAACCCATCCTAATACTATCCTTACCACGTATGCAGATGACACATGTCTATTATCAGTCAACACCGATCCAGTTATAACATCCTACACTCTTCAATCCCATACCACTGACCTTGAAAAAAGGTGTCAAAACTGGAGGATTAAAATCAATTCCCATAATTCCCATTAAAAATCACTTTTACCGTCCGCCGTAAAGCAATGACCTCCTGTCCTCCTGTATTAATTTGGAAACCTCATACTTGACTGAAACGACAAGAAACAGCACGCCACTTCAGGCTACTTCAACATTTACTAGACAAACGCTCTAAGCTCTCAATTAATTACGAAAGACTCATATACATGACAATCATTAGACCCATTTGGACTTACGAAATAGAGCTTTGGGGCTCCAGTTAGCCATCGAATTCCTCTCGTATTCAATCCTTACAACCCAAAATTCTTCGTAAATCCTCAATGATCCTTACTTTGTTACGAACAAAGTAATCCATAATGACCTTAATGTCCCATTTGTTGCTGGCTTGACCCGAATCCGATATCAATTTTTTCATGACAAACTACATCCCCATTGAAACCCATTAGTTTCAAACCTAGAAACCTCTTCAATTCCTGACAATCCTCCGAGGCGTCTGAAAAGAAGATTGGCTCGTGATCTTCTAATTTGAACATGCTATTTGATTACTAGCAATATTAGCTAGGATAGTTTCTGTACTTGTCTTTTCATGCCAATGTATACATTCATGATATTTACTTGATGTATTCAGTTGAACAGTTGTGAATTTCATTAAATAACTGTAAAAAAATAATAATTTCTAGGACAGCCGTTTAAAGTTATTTGTTTGTTCTATTTCAAGTTTATTAAATAGAAGAGAGAGAAACAAGACAGCATTGTTGTTTATTGCCCAAGCACAAATGAATGAATAAAAAATAAGGGAAAGATCATGAATTTTTCAAACTAAGAATTACTTATTTAATTGCTTGTTACGGCTCCAACCTGGCAAGGGTCTGAGTTTAATTTTGTTTAATTGTTTCTAATTTAGAGCAATGCCGGACTTAATGTGAACTGTACCATTTTTATTATCAAGAGAAAAGATTTAAAAATTAAAACAATAAAAAAAATGTACCATATTAATTGACCAACTGAATATACTAATAAAAAATTACATTTAACTAATATGGAATGCTGATGATACATGTGTATTAGTGTATACAGTAATTAGTGAATTCCAAAACTATATTGTAAACACTGTAAATACTATATATAGAGGATTAACATAGAAATAAAGTCCGTGTTAAAACAGCTTTCATGTTTTTTATTTCTTTTCCAATTTACTCTTCTTATATTCTCTTTGCTCTTTTTATGTTTGGCGTGGTGAAGTCCTAATTGGTGCCGAAAACCAGTTTTAGATTTTCCTTTAACGCGTGTGTATATAAATAAAAAAAAAAAAATATATATATATATATATAAATATTTATAACTTATATATATGTATATACTAGCTTTTTTTAATTTTTATTGTCTCAAACACGGCGAGCGTTCGGGAATTTGGTCTAAAACTGTCCCCGGAAAAGTTTATATTGGGTAGGGCCGACATAAGTTTGTTAGATCACACGGTGTCAGGAGAAGGGGTTAAGCCGGATAGGTCTAAAGTGGAAGCGATCGCCAAGATGGCAATACCCCGGGATGTGAAAGGCGTAACGAGTCTTCTGGGGGCCCGTAACTACTACCGGCGGTTTGTACCAGACATTACTTGTTGCGCGTTACTTGGTGCCTATTAATAACTTGCTGAAGAAGAGAGCGCGATTAGTCGTCACACTTAGTATGGAGGTCAATCTGAGGAAATGAATGGAGCACCTGAAGGAGGAACCTGTGCTAGCATTCCCAGATTTCGCTTAGCAATTATAGTGACTACAGACGATAGCATACGCGAGCAGAAGATTGTCTGATGCCGAAGCAAGGTATAGCGCGTTGGAGAGGGAACTATTAGACATAGTCTGGGCGGTTTACCATTTCCGGCCATATTTATTCGGAAGGAGGTTCAGGGTCCAGACTGATCACAGGCCGCTACAGTGGGTTGGACAGTTAAAGGAGTCGTCGGCTCGAGTTGCACGATGGAAAGAGGAACTCAGTCAATACTCGATGGACGTCCTCTACAAATCTGGCAAGGAGAATGTAGTCGCCGAAAGGTTATCGCGGGCACTAATGGTGAATGCCATTGAAGAGGACGTCGCAGCGCCATCGAGAGACATCCGACAATTTCTTCAGGATTGGTCGCCGGAAGGCGAAGGAGAACAGACTAAAACGGAGGTGGGAAGGGAAAAGAGGTAGTCAGACAGAGAGAGCTCTAAAGATGAGAGACCATGGGAACTGGAAGAAATTGACGAGATTGTCAACGACAAACCGAGGCAGGTGATCTGGAAAACGAAAATGTCGGGCATGCTGTCAATAGAGTATTTGCGCTACGGGCGGTCGCGCATTAACGTCGTTTTGTCACAACCAGGGATTAGATTAGACCTCGAAATATTGTGAAAGAAAAAAGAACAAGGGTGACTAGGGAAAACGCGAGGGTACGAGATTGCACGGAGGAGTTAAAAATTGAGGCCATCGTATACCGACGGATTGGGTCCAACAGGGGTAAGGAACCGAGGAGATACGAGGGGCCATTTCGTGTTTTGTCATAAGAGAACAACGTAGTCACTATTGAAAGCGTAGGGGTGCCCATGAGGCGGCGAACGGTCGATATCGAGCAGTTAAAGTTTCCTTTGGGGTCTGGAGTGCCTGTGCAAGCGGAGGAAATTTGATATACAAGGAGGTGTTATTATTTATATAAATGTACCATTTTTTTTTTTGGAAGACGATGATTGTGTTTTTGTTTTTGGTTTCGTTCTTTTGTGCGCTATAGTTTTCTTTTCTTTATTATTCTATTGTATATAATGTAATTGTGTGTGTTTGGGAGCTGTAGTATTGTACTACAGCGAGCTCTGCTACTTTTAGTTTCCAAAAAAGGTCTGAAACTGGAGGGGGGGGGGGAATTAAGTCCAGAGCCTGATGATAGTAGAGCTGAATCCTACTGAGAGTGTAAACAACTCCCAGATACTATAAAGATGATCAGATGTAAAGAGGATCAGTTGAAAAATAAAGTTCGTTATAATCACAGAATATGGAACCATAGTTAGTTCTATGTTCTGTGGTTATAATCGATCTCTCAGTGTGTGCTTTTCTTGAAACCTTTTCTTTTTTTTTAAATTTTAGTGTCTCAAGCACGTTAATTTATATATATATATATATATATATATATTATTATTATTAATTTATTTATACCAGCTTTATATATATAATTTATTTAATTTTTAGTGAATTTCGATTATCCGAATTTTAAATTATCCGAACCACCTCTGACAACATTAGATGGGATAATCGAAACTCCATTGTATATACGTATATAATCTAACAACCTGAGTTATAAGCTTCGAAAGCAATATTAAAGTTCAATGAAAATGAAATTCTGAGAAGTTATGAATGCTTGAGTGTAAACTGGATTTCGATGAAAAATATAAATTCTCCCGAAAATTTTTATTTATTTTCATAATTTCTATTAAAAGAGGCTCAAAACCACGTTAACACCAATTTGTGGCTTGCTTTTTCTAAAATAGTTTGTACAGAAAGCGTATTTTGGTTTGCGCTTTTTTTGCTTTGTCTAATTTTAAAGCCATTTAATATAAATTTAAGACAAAAACTATATGTTGGTACAGATATCGGACCTTGAAATAAACTGTCCAAAAATGAATAGGGATACCACTAATTTTGTTGTATTTATTTTGCCTAACATTTTAATTTTATTTTTATTATAGAAAGCATTAATATTTACTTTAAATTATACTAAATTAAATATTAATGTAGTTTTTGAATACATAGTAATATAAATCCTAGGTAAAGTATATTCTACAAAATCAGCAATATCCTCCCTATTAATTTTTGCGTAGTATAATTCAGAAAAATAAAATTTATTTTTCTCGGCCATGCCGACATTTTTGAACAAGTACCGCCATTAAAAGATTCATTAAAGTTAGTATAATATAGTCCATAGGTCCTATTCTAAGTTATAACTGAAATCATAATTATTGTAATTATAATAGATAACATAAATAAATAAAAAAAACAATTAGAAAGTTGTTTTAAGTACTGTATTATAAATTATATACCACATTTTAAATACAAATAATAATTTTGATCATAATTATAATTTTTATTTTAAGACAATATATTTTTGATTGATTTTTCCTTGTTACAGGTAGAAAAACAGAATCAAATTTTAGCTGATCCTTGACCAGGTAAGGAATTTCCATAAATCAAAAAATAATGCGCATATCCCAAATTATGGTCTCAATGTACTGATTACTGATTAGGATGAGGCACTTATAAAAAAAATAAATAAATAAAAAAACAAAAATAAAAATTTGTTATATTTTAAAATATTCAAACTTTTTATTTTCAATTATTTCTTCTACTTACCGTTCCATTTAATAGATTTTTATCGATGATCCACCTTTTCAACCGTTTTTCCTTCTACGGATTGAGAATATGGCATCACTCCCGCAGGTTGTCGCTTCCAGTTGAGTTAGAACAAGTTTCAACTTTTATTTGTTTCATTTTTAATGTTTTCCAAAAACTGCAAGTCATCGTGAGCTTTAGTGTGGAAAAGAGAATGTAATTATGGATAACAAGTATATTTCGGTAATAGTTTCATAAAGAAATAAAAGTTTCAACTAACATTTCGAAGTATAGATGATGTATTTAAGTAAAAACTTTCATTTCTTGATGAAATGATTACCGAACAATTTTCCGTAATTAAATTCTCTTTTCCATACTAAAGCTCCTGTTAACCTGTGTTTTTGGAAAATATTAAAATGGAAACGAATGAAAAGTTAAAACATGCTTAAACCAAAATTTTGCAATGCTGCGGTATGATGGTAATTAGAAGAGATAGAAGAGGCCATATAGAAACCAGAATTTTTTCATGTGATAATTGATAAATTTTGAATTTGTATGTTGGCATCCTCTTGACAATATGGCATTTAATCTAGTGACCTTACATTTTCCTTTGATATAAGGAGCCAAGCCTATTTTTAGTCACGTGATAACTAATCCCCAACCCTTTTTTACTCTTACTGGCCAACCATTCTATTCCGTCTCTACCTCACTCTTTGAAAATATAAAATGATGGAGTTTTAATTACACTATTTTGTAATTTCTGCAGCATGAGTGACCTTTAGTCAGCTTTATTTCGGAATAACCTTCATAATTGTATTTACATTTTTTTAAATGCAGAATAACAGGCTACATCTGATCGCATATATCGCACCAGTATTTCTAAAGTGCTGCAACTCAATAATCTAATCAGACTTTTTCGGTAGTCTGTTATGACCATAAAAGTAATGGAAAATACATCTTCATCACTTATCAAAATTGTATCAATATATGTGGAAGAAAGTGGTCCGGGTAGAGGTCACTTTATTAACGCTTTTCTTCAATTCTAGGAGAAATTCATTGTGACCTCTACCCGGACCACTTTCTTCCACATATATTATCAAAGTCAACAATTATCATTCAATTTGTATCAATATAGTTTCAATGCTTATCTGCCAGAAGGGACTTGTACCACTCTTAGTGCCCTTATGCTATATCAAGCTCACTAATAGTTTTTCCTACTTTTTTTTCTTCCGAAAATGGAGGAAGTTTGAAATTTTGACTTAAATCACTTTAGAAATGCTAGTGCGATATAATTGTTCTTTTAAACAGCCTTATAAAATCCCTTAATAATAATAATAATTGCTGACTCTTCTTCTACCATGCATCTCGGCCTAAAGAGACCCATAGTGCTCGAGTCTTAAAATTCTTATCGCAGGTCTAGGCTTCTGAGATATTTTAGGTAATCTTTAAATCTCAGTTCTTGAAGTTCCTCTTGTCCTCCAGGGCCAAGATCAACTGTAGTCTTCCGACATAGTGCATTACATTCGTCCTCCTCCCTGCTCTGTCTGCACCGGGGTTCTTCTTCGAGGCCCGGATGGTGCATATTCTTCCTTTTGAGTTTGCAATGAGTGCCCAATTGCTTCTACCATACCCTTGAGGTCGGTTCTCGACATACGAGCGGCTTCTTTCTTGATTTCCTCAGAAAGTTTATTATTGGGATCCTTTATAAAAAGCTTGGGGTGGTTTATCTTGGCTCTATCCCAACGCGTTTTAACCTTCCTCTTGGCTAGTTTGTTAATTGTATCCTTAGGCAGGGAGAGGTTTAAATACCTTACTTTTGTTGGATAATTGATTTGTGTGCCCGTGGTAGCCATCCCTTCAAGTGTTGTTGTGTGTGAAAACTTCCATGTGAGGTTATCCTTTCTCTCGTTTGGTACTTAAAGTTTAATATAGCTAAGTTTCACAATATGTCTCTTGTTTCTATTCCTAATATATCAACAATTATAAACTAACAACTTTTGAGTCCAATATGTGTTATTCGCGCAACAATCTATTATATTTTACTCATCTTTAAACTAGTCTATGCACTAGTGGAACCTCACGCATCTATTTATTACTAGTGGATAGAGCTTACCATTGCTTTACATCTACAAGTTTCTCTTGGTTAGCTCCATTCCAATTATAGGCTAATACTGAATTTTTAAGTTTTGTTTAAAATTCCTAACAGTAGCGTAATCTTCGCATAATTTTTATATGTTTATTTAAGCTAATATTTACATTTCATTCAAATATTCAATACTGTTTACAGTTTTTGTAAAATTCACAATTTCAAACTTTATAAACCTTTTTACACTTTAGATCCAGTACTGTAGATAATAGTACCTTCCTTTGGCTCCAGTGGATAAATGGTCAAGGCGAATTTTACCCAGAGAGAGTTAATTGTATTGAGGGAAGCGGAATCGTGCCATTCTTCTAGTTTATGACTTAAAATGGAGTTGTAATATAAGCCATAACTCAATTTCAAGCCAATCTGACTTAGCCCTTATTCAATTCTAATAGAACGGTCCCGCTTTGTTTAAGCACAAGAAACTCATTTTGGGAAAAATTCTACTTAAGAAGATGCTTATAAAATATGTTAACAAATAGGTAGAGGTAAAGGTTCATATCTAGAGTATTAGTATTCATGAGGTAAATTTCAAAAGAAGGAAGGGAAATTTGCAAGTAGCTAAGCCGCCGTTATTTTACGAAGTAAATGCAGATCGGTAAATTTACGGACATTCTAGGCTGTGGAAAATGAAAAAAAAAATTGTCGGTTAAGGTAAAAACAGGTTAGATTTATAAATGTAGATATTGAAGAGATTATATGTACGAGACAAGCAAATTCTTGTGGGGTAAACCTGCCACTTAGAAGACGTTTTGGAAGTGAAATCATATATTTAGGTTAAGTTCAACGTTGGGAAAGTTTCATACAATCTAAGCATTCAAAACTAAAACAGGCTTTTAACTGGACGTCACCTATGTTGATATTATGAAAGGATTCAAAGGTTTATACAGCGGTTTGTAAATGAGATTTGGCATTTAACGGTTATTAGTTAATATTTTCATGAGTATAAAGAAAATTAGTCAACATAGTCAAAAATTTCGTTAAATGAAAGGATTAATAGACAGGAGATGTTTTCTCCAAAAGGATTAAAAAGTTCTTTATCATTGCTTATAATATATAACGGAGCGGTAGAGCTCTGAGTTAACATGCCGCAGAACTTTCGATTTTTCTTTAGTCTGTTAGTATCTAGAGATGAATTCTATGGGATAAAGGACCCTTCTGGGGTTCACCCAACCTCTATAAAGTGGGTATCCAAAGGGGAGTGGGAATCTGGCGGTTGATATGATCTAGGACAAACCACCTCCCTGTACACCGTTGTCAAAGGAACAGTAATGTAAGACGTTTTATGTTATTGTTTGTAAATGATGTAGGAGCTATAAGTGATAAAAGTTAACTATTACATATATAATATGGTATGAAATATTTCTTTTTCAATCTTTTTGAAAAAGATCCTCATCATCTCAGAATTCAAGAAATTTCATGAAAAAAACTGGATCCCATGGAAAAGTGAAGAATTTCATATTCGATTCTTAATTTTTTTTTTTAATTTAAAAAAAAATATTTTTTCAGGTTCCTTAAGCACTTACCTGGGAAATAATCGACATAGCTTCATAAGAAAAACCAAATGGTGACTATACACTCAATTTTCGTGAAGTGTGAATAAACCAAATATGTGGTCTTAATTAAAAAAACAAAACAAATGTAGGTTGGGAATAATCAATCAATACAGTGGTTTTAGTCATTCATTTTGCTGGAGGAAAAATGGCGCTGTAAAGAAGTAGCCTCAAATGGTTATAGTGTCATTATATTAAATATCGGAAAAAGTTTTTAAAAAAATGTAAACGTTTGGTAAAAAAAAGTACTGCATTTGAAATTGTGAAGATTATTCATCCGTTAGGAAGTATATAAAAATGTAAACATTGAGTAGGTACTCTATTGGTTTGTTCATAGGAGTATTGCCGTTAATAAAATTATACATAATATAAACATTTGAAGTTAGCCTGGAACTTAGCCAGGAGAATTCTCAGTCTTAAAGACAAAGAAAACAAGAAGGATTCGTCAGCATTATCATCAGACCTTATCCGGGATAAATTTTCAGGTGCGTTTTGCATTCTACGCACCTTAATGTTTCTCTTGAGTTCGCAAATAGTGAATCCTCGACATATTTTAAATCCTAAAATAAGTCATTGTTCACATCATGTATTACCAACATGTTTATTGACGTACATTACTGAAAAATCTAAAATAAAAATACTAGGAAAAAAGTAGATTGTCTTAAAAATTAATTGTAGTCAAATGGCTGACCATTCAAAAGGTTAGGAGGACATCGAGAAGTTATTCTTCAACTTCATCATCTCAAGCGTGTACCAATTGTATTTCGAAAAGTTCTTTGTCCGGAAGTCAGGATATTTTATGCTAAAATGAAATCACAGTGTGTATTCTTATTTTTTTTTATCGTAACTCCATCATGATCAAAGTTTTTTTAAATTATTGTTGTCTCATTCAAAGTATACCATAATAATGTCTACTCATTACACTTTTCTCATTGTGATGATGTTATTCAAGACAGTATCCTGGGGCCTAATCTTCTGAACAGTTTCTACAGCTGGCATACCAATCCAGGCTGATACTATTCTTACTACGTATGCTGATGATACATGTGTAGTATCAGTCAACAATAATACAGTTATTGCAACCCATATCTTCAATAATCACTGATTTTGAAAAATTGTATCAAAACTGGAGGATAAAAATAAATGACCTTTCTGTCCTCCAGTATCCTTCATTATTACCCCACTGATTCCTGTAGAACAAATCTAATACTTATGATTGCATCTCGACAAACGTTCACACCTTTAATCAAAAAATATATATATACTTATTTAAAATCGCCTTTAATCTTCGTCGTAAACCAATGACTTGCTTTCCTCCTCCATCCTCTACTAATATCCTAATAATTATTATCTCTCTCTAACTCTCTGAAACAGATCCAATACTTAGGACTACATCTTGACAAACGATTAGCTTGGAATCCTAATATTTACTATACTTTGATTTACTAAGCTATACTATACTATACTATCATCCTCTTATATACTACACTTAACGACACGAAAAAACTTGCTGTTTTAGGCTACTTCAACAATTACTTATGAAACGCTCTAAGCTATCTATTAATTACAAAGGACTCATATACATGACTATTATAAGACCTATTTGGACTTAGGGTAGAGCCTTGGGACACCACTAAGCCATTGAATTCCTTTCCTGTTCAAGCCTTACAACCCCAAATCCTTCGTGAAATCCTCAATGCTTCAATCCATAATGAGTTTATGTCTCATTTGTACCTGATATCAACTCTTTTATGAATAATTTAAATCCCACTGAAACCCTTTAGTTTCAATTCCTGATATCCTCTGAGGCGCCTGAAAAGACGAAGAAGGTGATCTAAGTTGATTTTTTTATTTGAGAACCACCCGATATTAGTTTCTCTACTTGCGTTTATCTTATGACATTATGCTTCACTCCTTCTGTTTACTTGTTGTATTATATTTTAATTGTTGTATTATATCTAGATTTCATTAATTGAAAAAGATTATTTCACAAATATTTCAGAGGGGTCTAACTAATTTAAACTAAATCTTCAAAACTAAGAGTATAGGGGTGCAAAGAAAATTACACTAATATGGATGGACTAAAATAAAAAATGATTTCTTTAGAAATATTAAGAACTTCGTTAGCCCATTCAGTATTCATTCTCATACTTTGTCTGTCGACTATTCAGTAACTAAACAGTTATGCAACATATTATCATAAAACATCTAGAAATAATTCTGTCCCAATTTAAGATATTTTTATAAAATGGTACAGAGTCCACAATAAAAAATGGATGTTTATACGCAGTCGTTCATTTTTATTCCTAAGAGCTCTTCGGCTCAAGTGGTAAAAATGAAAACAAAACTTAGCAGCCAACTTTCTGGGTCTATTTTTTTTTCTTCTTTTCCCTTTATTTCTTATCCTTTATATTCCCAAGAGTTATTTTTTCTTGATGGAGTATACTCAGGAATCATCGCTCTGGAAAAAATTATCCAAAATACAAGATAGAGAGGGAGAAAAAGAGAAATCATTTGCTAACAAGGAACATTGCTTCGACAGAAAATTATATTTCACATATCTAAATTTACTTATCAAAATAAATTATTATTATGTAGTGTAATGAATATTATTTACTGCGATTTTCTGAATGATATTAGTTATTATTAAAAGTTACTTATGGCAGTGGGGTATTGTTTGTTTATTAAACTTCAATTTTATGCTTCAATGGCCAATCGGACGATATTGCAGTTGGAGCTCTAAGTATTGCCTGTCCAGGTTTAATCAGGTTATTTATTTTTAACATGTACCAGACATCCTACAAGGGGGTCCCGTTTAACGTCCCTTCCGAAGGAGGGCATAACTAAGGATTTTTTACTATCTTTAAAAAATCCTAGGACCACTTGCCGGGCTAAGAACCCACGATCTTGGGCTCAGTTAGTTGTTATGCTAACCACTAGACCACAGGTCGCCCAAGCGAAGTAGATTAGTGTTAGAATGCACCGGTAGAAAATTTAATCTGATAACAGCCGAGGATGGACCCTGTGGGATCTGGAGACCTCCTGAGATTCGCCCAGCCTCTTTAAAGTGGATACCCTAAAAAGGGGGGGGTAAAAACCTGGAGGTTTTTCATGTTCTAGAGTTAACAAATGGTGTACGATTTGTAAAAAATATATAGGTTTATTGAATTGTTGAACAGGTATAAGTTGAATATACAAGAGATATAAAAGAGACATTCTTATGAACTAACTAAGTAACTTATTGCTACTGCCTATCATTATAATTTATTGACTATGGACTACATGTAGCTTAGACATTATTCTCTTCCATATTATAAATTATATACTACCTCTCTGCTCTATACTTTCTCTAGTATATATATATATATATATATATATATATATATATATATATATATATATATATATATATATAAAAGAAGAGGGGAGGGCAAGGAAGTTGCTGACAACACGGAAGAATTGGTTAAACTTCTTGGTAAAAATCCAATTTATAAATCATTTACTTTAGGTCGTTGCATCAACTACCCGCCATAACATAACTCTGGGACAAATCACCCCCAGTATGTAGTCATAGAAACAGTATAGTCTCTACCACGTACTGAACCCAAGGCCCTTCATGGGTTGTAGTGGTACCTTTTTTTTTAATGAAACAACATATAAATTCCTACGTACCAAAGAGAAGTGATTAATTTCAATTTATATTCTTAATTTTTTGATATTTTAGTTTGAAAAAAATCAGGAAAAATAGCCTCCTCAAAACGGTCACTGGACCCTACAACATTGGTGTAGTGGTGTAGTGTTTTTTATTTTCTAGATACTGTAATGTTTTAATAAATAAACCTTAGATACATATTAATACATAGAGTATCGGATGTATAATAATTTATTATTGATATAAAATATAATTATAATAATCTTCGCTCTAAATTTGATATATTATTATGAAACCTGTATAGAAGTGAACTGGCTTAGTGTATCGAACTCTAACTTACCTACTTTAGCATGAACTAGATATTAAAGGCTATTCTTTTTTGCTTCTGTTTCTTCTCCCACAAGAATGTCTACTGAAGAGTAAAGGAGAAACGGCTCCTGATATTTGCATACCTCAGGGGGCTCTGTGTAGCTTTAACAGGCCCTAGATCCTTTTTAAGATCGTTGCGAGTTTTTGAGTCTTCTCTTCTTGAAGCCTTGAAGAAGACTGACAATGTTGGTCGAAACGTTCGCTTTAAAATAAGTAATTTTTCTTACTAAAGAGATATTTTTTCTGACCTTAAACTGATAAATATTAAATTGTTCTAATTGTACTGTGGAAAGAAAGATAGAGATAGAGAGAAAGAAGGAGGAAAGAAAATTATAATAGCAGAATAGAACATACCAGAGAATTATATATTCCAACTGTAACTGACAATTAGTAACTGAATTATTCATAGGTCTAACAAAACCGTTATTTAGTGTTGCCAACCCACAAACAGTTCATAATAATATTTTTTAAAACATAATTAGATTTTTGTGGTTGTGTATGATTAAATATTGTAAGAGAACGCCACAAAACAAATAAAATATACTCGAAGTAATAAATAACTGAATAAACAAATTAATAGATATATATTTAAAATTAGGCCGAAACGTTGGCACTATTAAAATAAGTTAAACTTATTTTGTGTAACATTTACTAACTGCGCCCCCTGGCCATTTCTCACTCTTTTAAGATATATACAGTTAATTCTTTCCATATCAATGTAAATATTCTAGGTTTTTAAAAAAATATCTTTATAAGAAAAGTAGACAGATGTTCGTATTATACATTGTTTACACAATATAAAATATGATTTATGATCTAACTACAACGAATAATACAGTTATTATGTTATTTTGAAATTTGTTATAACCACAATAAGTAATAATTGAAGTAAATAAACGATAAAAATGTATTTTGTTTTCTTAATAAAACGTCAAACACACAGTATTCCCAACTAACTTCAATTTATTATATATTTACAAAAAGCCATTATAATTTTTTGTTGAATGGATGTATTCCAGTCATTGGAAGAAGAAAACTTGTGGATACGAAAGTGAAGATGGTGAGAGAGCTCATTCACAATGCATAGACGATAATGCTACATCGAAATCAGATCTACCAACTTCTTTAATCCTATAAAATATTAGGCTCCCGAATACCCGTGCACGGTTGGCAAAGACGTGATATGAAATATATTTGATCTTGCTTATATATATATATATATATATATATATATATATATATATATATATATATATATATATATATATATATAAGTTAAGTGAATATTTGAGGGACCTTTAAGTTATGTTAATACTTAGGATTATCTTTTATTTATGTTTAGTTATAAACAAGCTGTAGCTATAAATACTGATGTAAAACGAAAATAAAGTCAGTTGTTACATGAATCTCTGTCTGTGTCGTTACTCTGCCCAAACCCATATATTTTTTTAGTGTTTATATTCAGTCTAATCGTAACTTATATATATATATATATATATATATATATATATATATTGGTTTAAATCCGGAAATCAATAAGTTCTTCTTAAAAAAAAAAAAAAGTGTATCAGAAGCCTCACTTATTAGAAACTAGTTATATCCGTCAATCGTAAAAAATAAAAATTACTAGCAAGGCTTTTAAACCTTTACCTAAAATATATCAGAGCATATAATTCAGTCTCAAGTGCAGAATATAGTCGGGTGTGTGGTTAATAATACACCGATAAGCAAAACGTATTATACATCGATGTCCTTGACTTTTCAGACTTTATGTTATATTTTCCTACATAATAATATTATAAAGTAATAAAAATCAAAACCATAGCTCAATGCAGTAGATTGCAATTTGATTAAAAATTTATTTCGGCTTATTTTATATCACTAATTTCCCAATAGTTCTAAAAAATAAAAATAAAATTTGAGGTTTCCAGGGAGTTTGGCAGACACCCGAATGGATGATAAATATTATAGTTAAACAAAAAAAAATGAGTTTATTTAACTTTTTTTTTAGCTAAATAGACCCATGAGTCCTAATTTTTGGCCAAACTTAAAACTGACAATCATTCTGCTCGATCTTCCGCGTTGCTTCCTTCTCCTATCATCCCTATTGCTCTAAGATTGGATCAAATTCGAGTGTTCCTTCAGTGACTGAAAACCTTTCTGAGGTTTTTCCCCCCAAACCTTCAGGATGGTCTCTATCTTTGTATTAAAAGTTCGAAGCTCGCTCCCTTACTTAATTTCTGATCTTATTAAGGTCACATAAATAGTAGATTTTGTGGATCTCGGAAATCCTCGGAATTGTAGTATTTTATTTAATGAAAAAGCTGGTATCCGACCTTTGATCTTTGAACTTTCTGTGATTTTCTTCTGTAACCGTAGATCCCAGATATTTTATATTCTAGCAGGATCTAAACTTTTGCTCATTAATTTGCACTTCCTGTTCTTTACCCTATCTCATATATTTCGTCTTAGTTATAAACTGAACTTATAAGATTATATCCATGCTCCTAAAAGGGTATGGTTTTTGGTTTTAATGTCCATTCCAATTGTTTTTTTAGAATAAAGTATTTTGACGATGAAACAATTTTTTTTAATTTTAAAATATTTGAAGACTTATACATATCAAAAAAAGCTGGACGACAGTGTCTTTTAAGATAGAATACACTTTAATAAAGTTTATTTTAAACCTTATAATACTGTTACATTATGTTAGAACACCGATAACTTTTATGTGGCTACTGAAATGTCTGATGAGAGAAAGAGCCTCTTACTCTTCCAGTTCGTGCTAAAGCAATCTTCACCCCATCCGAGTTAGCGCGACCACTAAAACAGAACTCATTATAAGATGCCAGGCACTGTGATACATCCTCCAAATAAACTAAAAACTGATGTTAGAGCATGGAGCAGCTCCTGTCGCAACAGTCGCAGAGAGGAGGTGGATCTTTACACGACGTAGGATAGGACACATAAGGCTTACCCACGCTTACTAATCACTAAATCACTAAAGAAAATCCGCCAATATGTAGTCCAAAAAGAGCCTGACAATAGTCTGTATCTTTGAGGGTTAAAGAACAATATATAAAATAGGACTACATGCTAATATATCATAGTTTTGTGAAATGAGGAAAATTGCGTTAGGATAAATTAGGAATATCTAATATAGTTATCTCCTAGTTTTTATTTTTTCTCCTATTTTTCTTTATATACATTTTTCTTTATACTTATATATTTCTATTAATATTTATTATTTTATTCTATTTTTATCTTAAATTCACATACTAGTTTCTTTTCTTAATTCGATTAAAATCTATTGTAAATTATATATATATATATATATATATATATATATATATATATATATATATATATACTAGCTGACCCGGCCACGTGTTGCTGGGGCTGTTGTAATAGTTTTAAAAATATATTTCGTTAAAATTTGAATTTTAAAAAACCAATGAATGAATGGAAAAAATGAATTAAACAGATTTTTGATTTTACATTTTATTCATCTTAAATCTAAGTACAGTATATAATAAACAAATAATATAAAAAATTCCTGATAAAATATAAACATTAGATTAATGAATGAGGTATATCATGGTTGATTTTTAATTATGGCTAATAACATTTTTTTAAATTATAACTATTTATTTCAATTTAATTGAA
This sequence comes from Arma custos, assembly GCA_037127475.1. Lineage (NCBI taxonomy): Eukaryota > Metazoa > Arthropoda > Insecta > Hemiptera > Pentatomidae > Arma > Arma custos. The sequence goes on from CM073764.1 coordinate 78,435,748, forward strand.
CGCTAATCGATGCACAATATTTTTTTTTAATCTGTCTTTTGCTAATACAGATAGATTACATGGTTTACTAACACTTGAGCATGCAACATATAATCCAATTGTCCATGGGAGAAACATAGATGTTCTAGATCCAAACCACAAATGGACATTGTTTGGCCTAGACATTTGTTGGTCATAGCAAAAGCCAAGCTTATACCAAATTGAAGTCTTTTGAACGATGTTTTGGGTTGTGATGGTATCATTGGAGTACATGGCTACAGGACGACTTCTCCTTTAAAGGTTCATGTAAAAATTGCTGCTTCAATAACATTCCCGGTGATATTTTTGGATGACCAAACGTGTAAGATTCCATAATTGGTGGATTCAAATTACACATAATCAATAATAATGGCCGACACGTATCACTTAGGGGTATGAAAAATAGTTTACATCCTATTCTCAGACCTACTGAACATAGACACAAAATTTCATAAGAATCGGTCAAGTCGTTTCGGAGGAGTTCTGTTACAAACACTGTGACACGATAATTTTATAAATTAGATATGGAGCGGATTAACCCAGTGGCACAGCGCTGAGTTGCTGTGCCAAAGGTCCTGGGTTCGAATTCCTATTATTTAGTCTGTTAGCGGCCGGATCTAGGACCCTCCTGGGAATCACCCAGCCACTATAACGTGGGCATCCAAAATAAGGGGGAAAGATCCGACTGTTGAGTATGACCTAGGACAAATCATCTTCCTGTACAACCGTTGTCCAAGAAACAGTACAGTCTCTACCATGTACTGAAACGTTGCGAGGTGTTAATCAGAACAAAAGAGATGGAACAAGTTAAAAAAAGATGCTCGGACCATGTTAATTTCTACATCAACTAGACTGTTTTGTCTCTTGAGGCCTAAAGTAGACAGGACATATATTTACTGTTAAGGGACTCATTAACCGACTACGCGGTCGAAAGGCCCTTCTCGTGCGAACCCTCCCCAACAGAGACTCTTCTTGCCCTTTATTAGTGTAGAGAAGAACATCGTGGATTGAGTGTTGATACTGAGTACATAAGGGCATTTTCGGTCGTGGTAGTAAAAATATTTATTATAAATTTTGCTTTTTTAATTAAACTTACAAAGTTTCATAAGATAGTTAAGAAAGTTAATAACCGGTTTATGGTCCAATGAAAAGGTTTAATATTTAAAAAAAATTAAAACTGAAAGGGGTTGGAAATTACAACTCCGTTTGTTGAGGCAGCTAAATGAAGGCTCTGAATTAATCAGAAGTAAATTTCTACCTTCTCGCCTAATTTGTTCTTATTATAGGAGCAGCTTAGACGGAAAATCAGCTCCGGTTAGGTTTCCTCGAAGGATTCTAACATTTATCGTAATAATATTAGCGATGGCGTAGGCAAGGGGGGAGGCAGTTACCCCTTCTCCCTCCCGTCGGATCATGCCGTGCAGCGAATGAATATTAGTATCTAAATGAGCACGAGGCCCTTATGAGTATTCATATCCTATTTCTCTACATCTACCGTAATAAATAATAGTCTACAAACTAAAAAAAAAAACACTTTTTAGGAATAGGAAACAAATCTTTTTTTATTTCTTTTTTAAAAAAAAATTTATTCTATGTTTGTAAAAAAAATTTGTTCTATGTTTTAAAAAAAAAAATTATTCAATGAATTAATATGAATACATCAAGTAAATAGAATGAATTTATAATATGAAATGAAATGACAAGTAGAGAAACTACCCACTGGTTAAGGATGAGCTTTTCCAGGATTTTATGTTAGGAAAACATGTAGAATTTTTTTTCTTTCTTAGCCCTTTGGCTTTTATTAATTTTTGACAATAACATATTAATTTGGCACATGGTATCTCTTTTACTCCACCACGTGCATTTTAAGAGAGGAATATGTATAGGATATTTTGGATTACAATGGTACGAACCGGGGTCTAGTGATAGGGCTCACTAGTTCTTTCTGATTGGAGTTAGTTTGTAGTTTACTCAGTCCATGGTGAGCGTCTGTACATACGTTTGCCAGCGCTGAGGTCGGCCTGCCGGTGTGTGTCGAATAGTGGGTTCGTGCAATGTTGGAGGCTATCAAAGAACTTGATATGCCTCCGTGTGATGAAGTCCGTTACCGTCGGGAGTCCGAGGGTCTCGTGTTTTATGTCTGATTTCGTCCTTTGTAAAGAGGTGTGCCTTACTATACGCCTCTTTATACGGTTTTGAAATTGTTTGAGCCGTTTTGCAGTTGTTGGTGAAATGTTATTAAAAATAGGCTCAGAAATAGATTTCACCTCATGACCCCTAGTCCTGTACCATTTATTCTTCCATTTATTGCGCAAGTGGAAAAATGTGATCTGTAGTGGACGCAGAGCTGGCGGAAATGGCTTAAATTTTGGTATGGTCGTGTCTGCGGCATCAGTGATAGTATCTTTGAAAAACCGTATATCTATTTCATTCGGCGTACGGATAGTGGGAACTGTTGACAGATTATGGTAAACCTGTGCTCTATAGGCCTCCCAGTCTGCCTCTTGATTTTTATATTTGGTTGGTAGAAGGCGGGGTAGCGCTTCTCCGTCTACTAGATAAAGCACAGGCGTATGGTCGGTACTTACGGTGTCAGCGTAACGCAGTCAATAAAACAGTGTGGCTGGCGCATGAGGAGGAGATCAACCCTGGATGTGAATGTCGCAGTCGCCCTATGTATCAAAGTGTGGGTGTTTGGGTGCACCACGATGTAGGAAGTTTTCAAGATAATTTTACCAGGTACGCTATAAGAGTTATTATATGTATAACGGAGAACAGCATCATATATGTAGGTGAGGAACAGAATAGCTTTTCTGGGAAGAGGCTTTAAGGTGTAGATCGTGATGAGTTCTTGTCCAGGAGCTTTGCGAGAAAATAGTCTGTGAATAATATTAGATATTTCTGTAGGATGGAATACTTTGGGAGGAATGGTCATTGGAGGGGGGTATTTAACTCATCTTTTATGTATTGAAGGTGGGTTGGGCTTATAATGTCAGATCGGATGTGGATGATTTTTGAGAGATATTGGCCGAATAACTGAGCTTTTTCTTCATCACATCTTGACGAAGCATCGGATTCGTTACAGAGTGGGTGATTAAAATCTTTGAATTTTAGATTCTGTTTTATGGTCAACCATAATGCTTTGTCAGTACTTGTAATATGTTAAGTTAATTAAATTTTGAGTTTTAATTTCTGCTTTTAGTTGGTTTGTCAATTTAGTAAAAGTAGTTTTATCCGTAGGGTATCGAGTTCTATGCCACTTCGATCTTGCTCTGCGTTTTTCTCTTAATAAGATGCGAATATACTATGGCAGGTCAGTTTTCTGAGAATTATTAATTTTATGATTTGAGGTATTATCATGTAAAGAAACCTATTATTTTAGGGAAAAAAACATTAATAAACTGACTCCACTGGGCACAATAATTGAAGGCAGTTAGCTATAGGCAGAAAATAATTGAAGAAATCTCTAAATATTACCAACAGCTGTATGACCGTAATGAAATATTAATACAGAACATGAAACCTGCTTCTCCGATTTAAGCATTTTGAAGTAGATAAATTAAAAAGGAAGAAGCCCCCTGGATGTGATGAACTCATCATTGAAGTCAAAGAAGTAATCACGAAACCACTATGTAAAATTTTCAATATGGTATTAGAAGAAACGAAAGTGCCAGAGGAATGGAAGGAAAGCAAAATCATAATTTTACATAAAAACGAGGGAAGGATAAAATAGAAAACTGCCGACCAATCTGACTGACACAAACTACATACAAAATATGTTGTAGCATCATAAACAATAGGATCATTAATACGATTTATGAATATCATGACATAGACCAAGCCGGTTTCCGTCCATCATTCAGCACAATAGACAACCTACAATGCATCAATCAAATTATTGAAAAATCCACTGAGTACAACATACCGCTGTATATTTACTTTATCGATTTCATGAAAACATTTGACTCAATCAATCAGCAGTATATATGGGAAGCTTTAGCAGAAGCAGGAATATATATCCAATATATAGGAATAATTAAAGAAAAATACAGAAAGGAGGCGGCTTTTGTAGCTGTTGATAGAGATGACAAAAAGTTCAGGATTAATAGAGGAGTGAAACAAGGATGCCCTCAATCGCCGATTCTCTTCAACTGCCTCATTAATAAACTCTTTAAGGAATTTCAATGGGAAGGAAGAGGCATTCAAATAAATGGCATGTCCTTGAATAATTTAAGGTTTGCAGAGGACACATGTTTATTAGCTTCTAGCAAAACTGATTTGCTTAAAATGGTTATTGATCTAATTGATAAAAGTAAAAAATATGGCTTACAAATAAATTATCAAAAGTCGAAAATAATTACAAATACAAAAGAACAGCATATCACAATACGAGAACATACAACAGAAAAATACAGCAAAGAACTGGACGGAAGGATAAAAATAGGATGGCATAAATATTGGTCCTTAAAAAACATCTTTAAGGGTAATTTCACAACAGAACTAAAAACATAAGTCCTACAGTCTTGTATCTATCCATCAATCCTGTATGGCGCTCGGACTTGGACTATGACAAAAAAGGAACAGGTGAAACTGGACACCATGGTAATGAAACTTATATGGAGTATGGTGGGAATTCGAAGAGGTGAGAAAATTAAGAACCGATATATCCTAACCTGTGTAAAAGTTAAAAGTCTGAGCAAGGAGGCCCGAAAACTGAAATGGAGGTGAGCTCGATTTCTTGCCAGGGTAAGGACGAGAGATGGTAGGAAAGCAGCACCGAGTGGACTCCGAAGCAGGGGAGGCAGTACACGAGGTGGAAAGATGAAATTACCCCAAAAGTGGGAACCAACTGGATGAAAGTGGCCAGGGACGGAGATTGTTGGTTCAAAATTGAAAAAAAAATCTTTAAAAAGGAAAAAGTTTTGTTTTATTTTTGTAGTTTATAATAAATGTTGTTTATTTTATTTCATATTGAAAGTGGTAAAAATATAGTTTTGATACTTATTTATATTTATTATAAAAGAATCATTGTTGTTAGGTTTTTGTAGTTTATGATGAATGTTGTTTATTTTATTTTATATTGCTACTATTCTATTTATATTTTGTAAAATTATATTTTGGAGTTGATCTCCATTTTACATCCTAAGGGAGAGGCTTTTGTCATAAATATATGATGTCAATAAAGCTTTATTATTATTAAAGAACTTGTTTAGTTTTCCGACTATTATTTATTTTTTAACTATTAGTTTAGTTTTATATTAAAGCGTATTTTAGTTTTTTAAACTATAGTTTATTTTAGATACCTCAATCGTGATTGCGTGTATTTTAATTTTTAGAACTATAATTCTTTTTTGGTTACAAATATAGGAAACTCCACTGTTGATCCTGCTGCTAATCATTGCCCTGTCTCAAAGATTAAGCCATGTGTGCCTAATACTAGTAAGGTGTATTAGTACTTGGCACTTAGACACTATTGTGCCTTCGGATACGAAAAATTGCTATTCCTGAAGATCCTGGTCAGGATATTGGGACAAATTATTGAATTGTTGTATTGTCATCGGTCGTTGAGAACTGTGCAAAGGTTCGATTTAATTCAATTTTTTGAAGTGACCGGAAATGGAGTTGAAAGATTCCGTTACTTACTTATGTACTTAGATGCGAAGCTAATAAAAAGCGTTTTAAAAAGAAATGTATTCGTTAATAATGAATTCGTCGCTTCAATTCCTTAAAGAAGATGTTAGGTATATCGCCCTTTTTCATTACACGATAGACCGGCAATAAATTAGAGTTCACGTTGATACGAACAAATTACTTCCCCGAAATATAGACTGTTATAACTGTTTTATATATATGCAGTCCCAGTGAATAGATGCTTAGTAGAATTTTATCCAGTATCTTGTACTCAAAGAAGCGGAATCAGATTACGGAACCGATTTCCCTCCAACTTTCTAGCTTTTAACAGGAACCTTCATCTCTTTTTATTTATTTCCATTATATTTAAGGAGATTCAAATGCATTTCCTCTTTCCAGAAGGTTGCATACTATTATTAGTTTATCCTTCAGTCTGAACGAGGGAAACTCGAATGTCCGTTTTTTCTCAGCAGTTTAACCATTATTGCTACTTTAAACAACTGGCCGTGAAGAGAGCAACAGAGGCACAGGGGAAACCTCCCGAGCCCAGCGGGTAATCATGTCATCTATCATCAACCGTAAATGGCGTTGTGAATGGATTTTCTCATACAACTTAATGTTACTTATGTTTGATGTTCATGTCGTAAATAGCCAGTAAGATTCACAAGAGCGACAATAATTTTATTATCACTCTATGATATGAAACAAGTTTACGAGTGTAATAAATTTATAAATATATAAGGAGGGATAAAATAAAATCGAGTCTTAAGAAATTGGATATGACTGAAGAAGAACGCCAAGAACACGTTTTTTCTTTGAGAAAGAAAGAGGAGATGAAAAAATTGAGTACGAAAACACAAATATTGTTAAAAAGAATATTAAGGAAATTAAACTTTGCAAAAATTGGATTTGAACCATTAACCCATTTTATTTGAACAATTATACAATAGGAACAATATTTTACCCCGAAGAAGGTTTCATTAAAGTCTGATTTGTGTTTTCTTTATCAGTCTCTTGTATTTGTAGTCCAAAATACCACATTTCCTGAGATGTAGAAAAAACAGTCGAGAGAAGGATTCATAATTAAATGAAATATAGAAACGACCAGTCTCTTCATAAGAACATTCGAACAAGTAATTTATTCTGGCTAACAGTAACATGGCGCTAGTGTTTTAAATAAATGGCTATTGATGAATTTTCAATTTTTTTGTTATTGTACCACTTGTAAAATATACCACAAAGTAACTCCTATAGAACGATGAATATCAGACTTGAGCATTTAAATAAATGTTAACAAAGCAGGATAAATCCACCTTTATCCTCCCTGGTAATCCAACAAGATCCTATCTACTGCATCCTTTAATAATGTTCTACCTATCCCTACAGACTGAAAAACACAATGAAATAAATGCTGACTTGTTATATAATTTTATACTAAAAGATAACATCAAATCAGTGGGAGTATCGCAGTACATAATGTTGGATATTTTGCTCGTTTCGTATGTAGACAGTCTACAGACATGGTCCACGAAACTGCCAGTAGACCACATTTTATCTCGCCCAGCGTACATACGACTATTTCTTGTCTAGACTCCGTCAGACCAGTTTGGATAATTTTCTTTGAGGAGAATGAGTTCCTTCTTAGTGCTAATTATAAATTGAAGAACGCAAAAACGTAAACGTTGATGGACGCTCGAACTGCTCTTTAATTACTTAATTAAATAAATTAAAACAGAAACAAGCCATGGGTTTCCGAAATTTTACGCCTATTGATTTTGATGATTTTCTTCTGATGGTTAGAGAACTGATAGTGAAGCAAGATACAGCATTTGAGAAAGTAACCAAGCTTCTCTTCAAATGCCAATACCATTGCTTTTCCTATAAATCTATGCTTCTAGGAAATTACAGTATACAATAGTTATAAGTACAGACAGCAATTTAAATTTATACTCGTAATTACAATTACCATTCGATGTCGTCCAATTGCCCATTCCAATTGGGAGATATGCGATTTTTGTCTCGTAACAGATTCATAGAGATCGTTTAATCTATAGACGTGCAGACAAACCTGGACTGATTCAGAGACAACAATTTCGCAGCTAGTGTGTTAGTCCAGTCTTAAAACAAGAAAATAGCAGCTGTCCCAAGTGCAAAAGTGCATCCGCATAACCGAATGCACCATACTCAACTTATGGAATTAATAACTTCACCGAACGAACAGTAAAACAAGAACTGATTACATTGCAAACAAGCAACTCCTTTCATTACAAACTTCATACCCGTCTATTCGTTTTCATTGCTAACATTCTTAACATGGCGATCTAACCTTAAAGAGAACAGGAAGCTGGGAAGATTTAGAAGATTAGATCATGAAAGGAAAATAATTAAGAGCTATCAATATGTGGAATAAATAGCTGTTATAATATTGAAATACTGCCATATATATATATACCACTTGAAATTCATAAATAAAACGTCCAACACCTCAGAATTAAACTATTAATGGCGATTAGCTTGCTTAAATTCACTTCAAATATACCTTTGAATATCATACTTACAGAACTTTACTCCCGTACAAAAATAAAGATAAAGAAAAAATCCCAGCCTAAGCCTGATAAAATGAGGAGTAGAAACAGGTTTCAAAACCCTAGGAAGGCTGAACGGTAATTAAAACTTTCAGGGCTTCCGCAGCTTTGCTTCTTTACCTTTAGAAACCGCTAGTAGTTAGGCTATATATGGCTGGAATTAAATTAAAATGCTGTAACTTGTAGAGATTTTAATTAAAAATTCAAAATTTATTTCATTAATGTACTATGAATTGAACTCGAGGCATATATTACACACACACACATATCATTTATATGAAGATATTCAGTAGTTTTAGAGCTGAATCGTTGGAAATCAACCAATTAACTTTATCGTTGTAACTCAAATCTTTGATATAACATAAAAAGATACCAAGAAAGAAATGGCCCGGGTGTCGCCCAAGAACGAGATTAAATACTTTATTAATAAATTTATTTGGGGACGGGGTAATTAATGGTTAAGGGCTGAGTCGCTGTGCCGAAAGTCCCGCGTTCAAACCCATGTGTGGTAGATAAATTATTTAATCTGTTAGTAGCCGGGGACACCCTCTTGGAGCTCACCCAGCCTGTATAAAGTGTGAACCCAAAATTGAGGACGAACTTTTGCCTTTGGATTGGAGGAAGCTAATAAGAAATAATTTTCGTTTGAGCAGTTTAAAATACACTCAAACGTGAATTATATATCTACAGCCCCGATGAATGAGTGATTATGTCGGATTTTCTCCAGGGATAGTTAACTGCTTTCAGATTTGCGGAATCGTAGTTTTTGGCTTGAAATGAAGTTGTAATATAAACAATAACTCCGTTTCAAGCCAATGCCTAACTTAGTCCCTTATTCACTCGATAAAAATATCTCGATTCCGCTTACTTAAGTACAAGATACTCAGATTGGAGAAAATTAGACTTAACCACTTATTCACCGGGGCTTTTGATATAAGGATTCTTGGTCAAGTTCGTCTCGCTCTATCTCTCCGAAGTCAGTTTCTGTTCCATCCGGGTCTCTTGAGGCCATGTCCTCGACTTTCCAAAGAGTTTCCTACGAGGATAGCTTCTTAAAGGACAAAACAAAGCGTTTATAAAATTGCGAGTATTTAAAAAGAAAGCGAATAGAATGTAATGAACAGTATAATTAAAAAACGCATTTTTATTTTACTAAAATATGACTAACCGGATGAACTACCCCATCCTATCCTATTTATTTTCTTCTAATGTTTGGTGTAAGAGTTTCTATAATCAGCTCCTAATACCATATTGGTAATCTCCGATATTTTTTTGGTGTATAACGTGATTCCACTCGCAACAATTATTTATAATACATTTAACAAAATTTCGGGAGTAGTGAGATTCCGCGATAGCTATTATAGTCACTACTTTTGCAAAGTATAATAGGTATAGATTTTGTTTCCCATTCTTCTGACATATTTATTTTCCCTACATCCTTTTAAACAAAAGGCGAACATGAAAGATAATTTTCCTCACACGCTTAAACCTTCCTTGGATCTTCCCTTGACTGTTCAACATGATATTCAGAAGGAGAACCCTTGACGCATCACACATGGGCCATTATCAATAGGTGACAACTATATCAGACGCGGTATTCTCATGTGCTTTCATAGACTGATACCATTGTGGTGAAGTTATCACACACCCTCTTCACACATATATAGCATTCTCTCTCTCTTACTCTCTCTCGCTCTCTCTCTCTCACTCAGATTATCTTCCTTAACTAAAGCGTGTTTATCATGTTTTCCAGTCAATATTCGATTAATGAACATGCTTTATCAGTACATATGAATACTGAAGTTTTCAAAATCCTGAATCAGGCCACTTGATTCTTCAGTCTGGTTTATAATTTTCATGAGGCCGAAACAAGCTTTATTACCTTATATAATCCTCTTATTAATCTCTTTATCCTTGTTCAGATCCTCATCGATCCGAGAGCAGCGGCTCTGAAAGCTTCCGACAGATTCAAAGATGACCCCCAATCACTTATTGTCGAGCTGCTCGACCTTCTTTACGTCATCTACGCTGATAAAGGCATCTTTAATACATATAAGCATTCGTCCAATTATCATTCATTATCAAGCTCAGAGGATACAAATTTGCAATAATAGCTATAAGTGTATACTAATATACAGTGAATATTATATATATATATATATATATATATATATATATATATATATATATATATATATATATATATATATATATATATATCAGAGAGAGGAAAGATAATAAAAGACGTTCTCCTCAACTGATATACAAATCTAAAAGTATATTTTTATAATTCATAATAATCTATACATATAAAAAAGGCTTTGTCCTGAATGACTGAGGGATCAACGCACAGCCTAAACCGCTGATCGTAGAGACTTGAAACTTGGAGGGTGTGTTCTTTGTATGGTGCAGGCATCCGATAAGAAAGGATTTTTCGAAATTCTATTCCTAAGGGATTGAAAAGGGGGCAAAGTTTGTATGCTTGCTCACGTGTTTCTTACTCGCAAAATCTACTTATTTTGGCTGAACATAACAAATCAAGTAACAATGTTCACTTCTCGCTGCTGCCGTACGACAAGTGAAACCGTTATATTATGTAATCCTTTTCAATTAATTCAATAATATTACATACAAATCCTTTACTGACACGAACAACAGTAAACTTCGGTCCGTCCCGTTTGCTAATCAGTGTTAATGTAGGTTTCACGGCTGAGCTGATCCGCCTGTGTTGAAATTTGATATGGATAATCTCAAGCCTGGAGAAGGTCATAAGCCACTTTTTATCAATATGATATTCGCAGATAGGTTCTTTGTACTGCTTAAATGAGCACTAAGAAAGGAATTTGGACAATTCCACCCCCAAGGGTTTCCTTCTTAATATAATAGGGGTTCAAAGATTGAATTGAATCCGTCAGTTTTGGAGTTAGATATCTGAAATTTCGGATGCACGAGTAACTTATAGTTAAAAAATAAAATAATTGTTTACTTAACATGATCTGTCACGAAACTTAATGTGGCAGACCAAATTCCGCGCTGTAATATAGTAATACTATAAAATATATCACAGAATCTATTTGACAGTATCATTTTTAATCTGTGGGAAATGAGCACTTCTTCTTCTTGCCTCTCAGCGTGGAGGTGCCCCAATCCAAGACAGCCAAGCCCCTCGATCTCCAGCCAGCGCTCTCATCTCATTCATATTCCTTCCCTTCCTTTCACCAATCCTTGAGATGTGGTCCATCCATTGCAGTCTAGGTCTAGCTCGAGGATGGTGTCCGGTAGGCCTGGCTTCAAAAAACTTCTTTAGGTTCCGGTCCTCACCCACTCTGCACAGATGACCCAACCATCCCAACTGTCTCCTCTCCACTGTTTCCCTCAGAGCAAGCACTCCCAGGTCTCCCTTTATATGGACTTAAAGATGTGTAATTTTTTACTATTTTCCAATTCCCTTTTCCCCACCACTGAGTTGCATAGCTGATAGTATATGCTATTAGCTTTCTTAATTCGTTTGAGAGCTCCTGGTCCATTTTCCTATTTCTTCTGAGCACTACTCTTAGGTAGGTATATTCCTGCGCTGTCTCCAAGTTTCTCCTCTGCAGTGAATCATAATCAGATCCTCCTCTTCTTCACGCCGGATGTGCCTTGCTTTTTCCAACATTTAATGTCATGCCCTTCCTTTCCAGCTCAGCATCACATTACGTAACTTGCGCTAGGATTTCCGTCATGTTCCACTTTCCCACGACCATCCGTGCTGTCCTCCGCTGCCAGATTTTCAATATTTCGTCCATGAATGTGATGAAAAGAAGAGTACTGAGGACAATAGCTATTCTTACGGCGAAAGCCTCGTATATTGTCCCATTAATACTGACTACAGCTTTGGAGTCCTGATTTTTTCGGTGTGGACGTTCTTTTTATGGCATTTATTAATGGTGTGGGCACATTTTTAGAATAGAATAGAATAGAAAATAAACTTTATTCTGGGACAAAGTCCCTTTAGAATAACAATAATGAACAAATAAAAAAAAACATAAAATTCATCTGGCCAGAAGGCTACATAATAACACAAATCATGAAATAATCAAGTGTGACAAAGCATTGTAAAAATAGAAATAGATAAGAAAATAAATAAATAAAATACAAAGAACTTGACTGCTTTTTAACTAATTGTCTAAAATAAATATATTTATATTAACAAAATAATGATTAATAATAGTAATACAGTAGTTGATGACGAAATTGCTAACTAAAATAATTGATTAGCATAGTATGCGATAATATATTTAAAAAGTCGGTATCATCATTGTTGTTGGAAAAATAAACAAAACAAAGGGTAGCGGGATCGAGTTTACAATACTGATATATTCAAGCAGACATTTGACTTGCTTGGAGAGCGACTTTTTGAGATGCCAAGAGATGATGGAAAAGCAGGGATTTAAATGAAGCTAGTGAAGAGGAATGGCGAATGAAAGGAGGGATTGAATTCCACACAGTGGTGGAGCGGGCGAGGAAGGAGCGCTCAAATGCCTTAGTTCTGTGGGAAGGAATGTAGAAATCGGAAAGGCGAGATCTTGTTTTGTGGTGCTGGACAGAGGATTTGAATGGGAGGAGACTACAGATATATGAAGGGTGTTGCGAGTTGATGGATTGGTATAGAAAAACGCTAAGGATATATTGTCTACGGATGGGAGGGAAGAGCCAGCTAGAGCTTTTAGCGGCTAGAGCTTTCCATATTTCTTCTCTAGATATCCAATTTTAGAAGAGAAGATATTCTGAAACAGGTCTTGCAAAGCTTTATGTAATTGTGGACTTTCAAATTGTATAAGTTCTGGAGCAATACCATCTCTCCCGCTGCTTGGCCAATCCTCATTTTTTCTATAGCCCATGTAACATCTTCCTCCCATTCACATCATCATATTCTTCTGTTTAATACATAGATACAATAAATGATAGATACAATAAATACATTATAAGACCTGTTTTGATCAAATTATTTTTATTAACCAGAGATTAACACTAACATGTGGTCTGTTTACTATTTGTACAATATTTTTTGGTACTCTGAAGCGACCCAGATTCTAAGTAAATATTATTTTCAATCTATCTACCTAGGAATATCCCTAGCCCCTATGAATACGTGGGTAAGAATTTTCTCCAAGTTTCTCGTACTTGGGGAAGCGGAATCTATCTTGTAATATGTTATATTACGACTCTATTTTTTGTCACATAGTACGATAATGACACTATTTCGCTTCTCTCAATACAGTTATCTCTCTCTGCATAAAATTCCACTAAACCGCTAATTCTCTGGGGCTGCAGATATATACACATCGAATAGATTTTATAGCTGCAGGTATTTTAACAATTTAAAGTTTTTAAATTAAGGCTGACAATAAATCTGGTTACATTATATATGCATTTACATGTGCCCATAATTGTATCCGATGCATGTCCTTTCAAGTGATCTTTATTCATAAGCCACTTGATGAGCCAATAATTGAAAATCGTCTTAATATTTATTTGTACCATTATTGTAGCTTCTAAAACAATGGCTGCTAAAATTTTCCTCTGCAATGTGTTTGACTAATTTATTGAAAAAAAATACTGCGGGATTCTTCCCAAATTAACGGTTTCAATCAAAATACGAATCGCCTTAACTGAACAGAGCCACAAATCAATAACGAATCACGCTAAGGCTACCAGGTTCATTACAATAATCATCTTACTTGACACTTCATTGGCTCAGTGATGGAGTTTTCACAAGCAATACAAATTTGGAATAAAAAACTACCCGATAAAATGTAGCATAACCTCAAAGTAGGAAAAGTAGCAAGATATGATTTCGCCTTTGAGCTTGTCCTCAAAATATGGGAGTGGATTGAGTGCATGGAGTGGATGGAGTGCAGCTCAGTGTGTAGAGTGCTGAGCTGTCATGCTGAAGGTTCCCGATTCAAACAGGCTGAGGCAGGTAATATATTTAATCTGTAAGCATTAGAAGCGAATGGTCCATGTGAGATCTACAGCCCATTCATACGTTTTTTTAAAACATATATTTCGTAGCATGGGTGTTTATCACGTGAAGAGTTCCAGCTTCACCTGTGGTTCTTTCCTTCTTTTCTCGGTCCATGCTATTCCTTTTCTGGCACCTCTCTTTCCCACAAGGGCCTTAATTTCTTTTAGTCTCTTCCTACAGTCATCCCTATCGAAACAGTCTTTCTGTTATTTTCAGTCTCTCAGTTTCTTTTTTCGTCTGTTTGGTGTACCCACCTTGTATCCTCTCATTTTATAGAAGATTTCTCTATTTAATCTCATAGTGTGCATCCTCACCATATGTCCGTAAAACCTTAACCTTCTCATTCTTGTGTGAGTTTCCAAATCATTCACTTCTTTGTATATTTCCTTATTAGGCCTCAACCTATAGCCGTCCTGTGTCTTCTTTGGGCCCTAAATTCTTCTTAGTATTCTTCTTTCTACCCCTAACATTTCCCTAAGGCTGAGGAGGGGACCGGTTTCCTTTATCTCAGTATATTATCAGTATCTCCTTGACTTTATTGGGTGAACTTTTATTATTTTTCCATTATAATCTATGACTTGAATAAACAATTTATTGTCAATCTAATGGTTCTTTTTTGTTACTAATTTTGATTTAAGATGTTGGTGGTTTTCCTTTAGTGTTTAATATCTCGACACCTTTAACTAGAAACTAAATAAGACATTTCTCATATCCGGAAGAAATGGTAATGTATATCTGACGTTAAAACAGTACTTAGATTAAAGCATTGCTTATAAATTGCATTTTATCTGAGAATGTAATGATGTCAAC
Organism: Arma custos; assembly: GCA_037127475.1. Taxonomy (NCBI): domain Eukaryota; kingdom Metazoa; phylum Arthropoda; class Insecta; order Hemiptera; family Pentatomidae; genus Arma; species Arma custos. The sequence continues at coordinate 78,450,802 of CM073764.1, forward strand.
TTTCCTGGGAAGGATTAGTTTCTTCTAACTCTTTAAAGGATTATCTCATATCCATTTTAATTACTTCATAACTATTATTTAAAACTTAAAAAGACTAGGAATGGTTAGTTACAGTATGTTAATGGTAGGACTTACATTCATGTCATCTATAAAATTGCAATATTGTTAATTTTTTTTTAGAACATTAAGTATGTTTAGGTTAAAATTATAATTCTCGATAAGTTAGAAAGTAAAGCGAGGATACGTTTACTAAGGGTCGACAATTGACGTTGGCTTTAATTGACTCTTCCTCGCCATTGTTTGTCCATAACACTCGCCTGACACTCCACCAGCCGCTACACCTAACGTCTAGGATGTATATGGCTAAAACCTATAAAGAAGATATGTTTCTTTAATTGATAGTACAACTTAACTCAAACATCTCACTCCTGTATATTGTATATCTATGCAACGATTATATAATCTCATATACAAATATCATAAATCATTATTAAGTACCAAATAATTTATTTTTAATTAATAAAAGATAATAGAACCTACGGGTAGAATAATGTAAACGATTTATAAAAAAAACTCTATTTTAAAGTATCCGTTAATTAATCTTGTACAGTAATAGCTATTGGGATCATTGTATTTTCTAACCATTGTCTCAGACCTTTAGATTCATTTCTGGTGTGGCTTTTCAATTGTATGATGTACTGTAGCGATGTAATTATTATGTATGATTCAAATGTTATTATCTTGTAGGTTTCATTCCAATACAGTAAATCCAAAAAATATTAGTTATGAAATAAAAAATACTGTACCACCACAAGCAATGTACCAAACCCTACATTGCTTAAGTACTTAGTAGAGAGTGTACTGCTTCTAGGACTTTGGTTGTGGAGTGTGGTGATTTGCCCTAGATCTAAATAACCACCAGGTTTTCCCCCAATGATGGGTACCCATTTTATAATGACTAGGTGAGCTCCAGGACCTCCTAAAGCCCCATAGGGTCCATCCAACTGCTGTTAACAGATTAAATATATTATTTGTCGCAGCCGGATTTGAACTTCGGATATTTTGCACATACCACTAAGGTACCTGCTCCCAATTTTTAAACAAATAAATTAATTTTTAAATAATATAAATTTCAGTTGAATCATTGGTTAAGGGATTTAAAATGATGAATGTTTCTTTAAAGCATAAATAAACAACTACAATACAAGGAAAACCACAAAACCTGTTTTCAGTAAATAAAACACCGATCAAAACCTGCAGCCTTATACTGCAGTGGACAGTTGCTCTGGGTGTGATTGCTTATGAACTTGAGTGTCCAAAGTATTTAATAAGTGTGTGTATATTTCGATCATTCCAGATCCCATAAATAAATTGTGATGTTATTTATGATTGATACAAAGCTTGAAATGGACACTTACAAACCGTGACATTTCAACATTCTTCGTACTACAGATTTTTTTTTCCGAGATAGTCGAATACTTCTTTAAAGCTTTCATTATATTATATAATATATATATATATATATATATATATATATATATATATATATATATATATATAATATAATAATTATATTCATTTTAATTTCTATGCTAACAAATTGCATATGTACCATGCATTTATATTTTCACACACTCATATACGGGGTTGGTCTGAAAAGTTTCGGCCGAACATCGCCAAAGTTCACCAAATGGTGCTAGACGACCGCCGAATTAAAGTGAGATAGATAGCAACAAAATAACGTGTTTGTTACATATTAAATCAACATTTAGATATGAGAAAGCTGTTGGGTGCCGCGTTTGCTCGAATGAACTTTTCCAACTCTCTGTTGGCGCAGTTTAGGCGCAATAAATCCGAGTTTTGGCGCCGATTAATTACTGTGGATGAATCATGGATACACCGTTATACGCCCGAAACAAACAAACAGTCCAAACAGTGGGCTGCACAGGGAGAACCGGCTCCAAAAAAAGCAAAAACTGTTTTCTCGGCTGGGAAGTTATGGCGATTGTTTTCGAGATAGTCATGGAGTTATTTTCATCGATTATCTTCAAAAAGGAAAAACCAGGATCATACTACGCATCATTACTTGACAAGCTGAAGGCAGAACTTGCGGAAAAACGGACACATTTGCAGAAAAAGAAAATCCTGTTTCACCAAGACAACGCACCGTCTCACACTTCAGCGGTTGCCATGGCAAAAAGCCACGAATTACTGGTTGAACTGCTTGACCATCCGTCTTACTCACCAGATCTACCCCCAAGCGACTTCTTTTTGTTCCATCATCTAAAAATTGCGCTCGGAGGACAGAGATTTTCGTCAAATGAAGAGGCAATCACCGTCGTTTTCATTATCTACTATAAAGATATCCATAATTCTTTCTATATTGTAGATTTTAATTTTTAGTGTTACCATACCTTTTGGTTTCTTCTCACTAATAATAGTCTTCAAGTTTACTATTTGTATATCACTATTATATTCTTTTGGCTGTATTTTAAATAATTTCGCATCAATTAATGACACATTTGAACCCGAATCATAAATTCCAGAGACTTTTAAAGTATCATTTAATAGCAACTTGACTTTTGATGGTGGCACCCCTAGTTTTTTGGATTGTTCTCGTTCAGTTCAATTTCCAATTCAGGATTATTAACAGATTTAAAAACTGCCTTTTGACATTTCTCTTTGAACCAGCAGTTTTCCTCGCTGTGGTAACGGTTTCCTTTATTTTTATTTACACAAATCCGGCATGGTATTTTTTTCTCTAATTGTTTGGATATGGTATCAGAATGTATATTTTATTTTTTATGGTACATGTTTTCCCAACAAGATATTCAAATTTCACTATTTCTTCCCCTAAGTTCTCTGTCAATTTTATCAGTCACATAATTTTGTAAGCCAAATGCTATTAGGTTTACAAGTGTCCCAGTATCAATTGTTTGTCTAACGTCGAGTAATAATTTTTCTTTTTTTTAAAGCGTACTCAAGTAACGAACCTGACTGGTATTTAAACGCGAGAGCATATCTAGTGGGTGACCATCCTTTGTTCCCAAACGTACTACAGAAATATCTTTCCCATGTGTCCCATTGTGATTCCACGGTTAATTTCATAAGCATGTAGCTGTACCAATCTATATTTGAACATTCCAAGAAATGTTTAAAATATCAATTTTCTTTTTGTCTTCGTTTATACGTTCACATTCTTTGTTAAAATCTTTAATCCATTGGTTAGCATTTGAGTTTCGGATTTTGATTCTTTAACCTCAAGGAATTTCTCTAACAGTGTTTCTAACGTTTGACTCGAGCCTGGTTTTGATTCTAAAGTGTCTGTTTTTCAATTATTTCCTCCAAGTAAATGTCACTTGGTGCCTCTTAATTAACAATTTTCTTATCTTAGCAAAGTTTGATGTTTTCATAATTTCTTGATGGAAGTTTACAGCTTGTGATTCGGGTGGAATTTCGGAAATCTGTAGCTATAGATGTTATAGATGTTATGCATACAAGGTTAGATTTTCCATCTGCCGGCGATTTCACAACAATGTCAAATCTTAATTTTTCCATTTTTTGACGTGTAATTGCAAAAAAATGCTGTTTTACAATTTTTTTTTTATTTCTTAACCCCTTTGGTTGTTATTAATATGTGAAAAATAACATATTAATATTACTAATGATACATTGTATCTCTTTTACTGCACCAGGTGCATTTTAAGAGAGGATTGTCTGAAGGATTTTCTGAACATTAATTAAATGGAAGGAGTGGGGGATCTAGTGATGGGGCTCACTAGTTCTGTCTGATTGGAGTTCGTTAGTAGTTTAATCAGTCCATGTTGAGTGTCTGTACATGTGTTTGGCAGCGCTGAGATCGGCCTGTCGGTGTAAGTGCGTTGAATAGTGGGTTCGTGCAGTGTTGGAGGCTATCAAAGAATTTGATATGCTTCCGTGTGATGAAGTCCGTTACCGTCGGGAGTCCGAGAGTCTCGTGTATTATGTCTGATTTCGTCCTTTGTAGAGAAGTGTGCCTTACTATACGCCTCAGCATACGGTTTTGAAATTGTTGGAGCCTTTTTGAAGTTGTTGGCGAATTGTTATTCAACATAGGCGCCCCATAAAGGAGTGCTGGTCTAATAACTGCCTTATAGATCATTACTTTGAGGCGGATTGATAAGTTCGGTGAGGTTAAAAGATGATTTAGCCTGTAAGATTTGGTTCTCACCGACCTTATCTTCTTATTGCTATCCTATTCGCAGGTTTGTTAACTTTGCCTGCTACTCTATAAACCTTAGGCAGAGGGCGCTTATTCTTTTGGAAGGAGAGAATAATACAGTCGGTCTTCTTGGGATTAACTGTAATATTCAATCCGTCTAGTCTTTTAGTTATTTCCTCACAGGCCACCTCCGCCTGCCGTAGAGCTCTCTCTGCATTCAATGAGCTACTGTAGATGGCGATGTCATCAGCATACACCACAGTAGCTTTTTTGTATTTGGCACCAACGATTTCCGCCGTATAAACTGAGAATAATACCGGTGATAGCACAGACCTTTGAGGTACACCACACGTGAGTGGAAAGGGGTTGGACAACTCTTCGCTGACTCGTACCTTTATTGAACGTTGTGTCAGAAAGGACCTTATGATAGTATATAGCTGCTCGAGAAAATCGTTGTCCTGCAGTGTCTTACATAGAAGGCTATGGGACTCTGAGTCAAACGCCTCCGTGCAGTCTATGGATATCAAAGCGGTTGCCTCGTTCTTAACTGTGTTCTGCCTTACTTCCGTGTGTAGCTTCGCCAAATGGTGGTCCGGGCACAGTCCGGCCTGGAAGCCGGTCTGCTCCGGTGGGAGCAATTGGCTATTTCCGAGCAATAATACCGGTACAATTATTAAATAAGCAATAATTAAGAATAATTTTCTCACAAACTTTGCCTATGTGTGGAAGTAAGCTAATAGGCTGTTTTACAATGACATTCTTAATGCTTTTATGTCTTTGTATAGTGAATTAAAGAAAAAATTGTTTCTCTGAAAAACAAAGATTTATTTACAATAGATTCATATTTACATGTTTTAAATTATTACAATAACTTTCAACTAAACATTCCCTCACCTAAAAAAACAAAGAAACAACATTTAATGCCTTTACTTCGTCTTTCTTTCAAAATTAAATTTAAATCAATACACTGTAACGGTAACAAAACTATTCCCTCTCGGATCTTTTATTTACATCAGCTGTTGGGTCAAGAAGGTTTTGACGCTCTCGCAGCAAATACAAAATGAAGAAAACTTCCGTATATTAAAGAGACAGTTTTCTTTACACACACTCACACACACACACACACACACAGGCAGTTTTCTTTACACATCTTTACACACATGTATATATACAATAGTGCTGAAATTTTACCTTTCTTTACCTTGTGGTATTTTAAGGCGCCTGTAGTCTTACCGCTGTACTCATTTGTATGTGCAACTTATTCACATTTACGGCTTAGCCGTTGCCTTGTCCTGTACGGAATGGGGAGGGACCATCCAGCTGGTTCTTTATTGAGGAATAAGGAATGAGTTCAGACCGGAGAGTCTAGACCCTTTCCCTCGGTGAATAAATCCACCCATGGGACAGAACCTTGCCACCTCCCAGGTCTGGGTGATGGGGCAATATTTTTAAAGAGTGGGTTGGCACTGGCCTTCAGCCCATCAAAGAATTTAATGAGCCTCCGGCTGATGAACTCTGGTACCTTGGGGAGCCTTAGTTCCAGATGGATCTTCATACACTTGGCTCTTTGGAGTTTGGTTCCTCTAACAATCCGGCTGAGTACGTAGTTCTGGTAGCTCTGCAGTCTTTTCAAGGCGATCTTGTAGAAGTGTCGTGGGAGTGGTGCACCATAAAGCATCGTCAGTCAAATTATGGTCTTATAGACCTGGAGCTTCAGCCTCAGTAATAGCTGCGGCGAGATCGTGCATATATCCCTAGAATCTGACCAGCTTGAGTCTCCCCCGAACATGGCAGGAGATGGTGAGGTTCCTATCAAATCTTACATCCAGGATGGAGTTGGAGGCTCGCTGGTTTTTCCCGTTTCACAGTGAAATGGGTGGGCAGAGCGCTCTTACCTCGCTGGAACATCACAACGGCATCGGTCTTCCTTGGGTACACTCTGATGCCCATATCCTTCAGGTCTGTAAAGATGGTGGCTGAAGCATTCTGTGCCAGTGAGAGGAGTGCCAGTGAGAGGAGTGCCCGTCGAGCCCTCATGCTATATGCGTAGCTGCCAGTGTCGTCGGCATAGGCTGCTACCAATGGCCCATGATGCTTTTTTTACTGGCACCACTGATGCCGTGATAACAACGAACAGTATTGGGCCCAGTACAGGCCCTTGTAGTACACCATAGCTATCACCGTCTCGTACTATGAATGATCTCTCACTGAGGTAATGTTCCACCAATCGGCATAGAGTGACGGGAAACCTAATCTCCTCCATATGTTGCAGAAGTATTTAGTGAGACAAACAGTCAAATGCATGCGTACAGTCCAAAGATATGAACGCAGTGGCTTCAATTTTCTTCATATTCTCTATGGTGTGAGCCTGGAGCTTTGTCAGTTGATGTTCACAGGCGACACTTCTGAGGAATCCAGTTTGTTCTTGCGGGGTGATCTGCTCCTCCTTGCAGTACTTCATCAGATGTTGGTGAATGATTCGTTCAAATAATTTGTTCATAGGGAGACAAGACGTCCGATAATGATCTGGGTTGTTTCCATTCTTCTCCGGCTTCATTAGTGATTGCTTCTTTCCAGATGGTAGGGAAGTATGTATAAGACCTGTTAGGTGAACTGTCCTCATAGGTCTTGAAGAGTCTTCCCAGAACGGTTGATGGTCATCGTGGTTTCCTCCGTAACTGCTCTTCTAGGAGTGGTCTTCTAGTTACTTATGAGGCTGGCTATCTGCCGGGTCATCGCATTGATTGCCGGTTTCAAGTAGCGAATGCGCTGAAAGATGTTCCTCAGATTGTTTCTCTGGCCAATCAGTGCGAGAATGTGCTTCGGGGGTTTCCTGATCGTGTTGCACTGCGGGCTGAACATCGAGATGTTCTTGTTGGTCGAGTCCTGGATAGCAGTGGTGAGGATGGTGGTGATAGCACCGTCTTCCTCATCTTCTGTATTCAATGGTTTGACCAGTTGCTGTATTTCCACAATACTAGTCCTGTACCCCTTCCAGTCGGCCTTGTGGAACCAAAACTAGCCAGTGGAGTGGCGGGCTTGTCCGCAAAGATGTACAGTACATCTTTGACCCGTGATCTGATTGTCCGTACGTGTGTGCAGTGCAGTTCATGATGGTATGCAGATCTGAGGTCGAGAGTTGAGGATCAGTCGGGCCGAGCTGCATGCCGAAAACTGTGTACCACCCTACCGTGCCGGAAGACCAGAAGGCCACCCTAGACTTACTAGGTAATACACGTACCCATGGTGTTTCTGCTGCTACACAGCAAATATAATATATTGTATTCATTATTTTTGTGTCATATTTTATAATCCGAATGTGGAAAATCAAATAAATAATAGTGTATTTTTATTTTGTAGATATCGGCATATTACACATTTGGACACATAGGCATCAAGTCTGTCTTGCGCTGATGAATCCGCTAATCTACTGACTTATTTCATTGGCTAATGCCGGATTTACTTCCTGAAATACTTCCGTTTGGGCATGATAAACAAAAGATTATGTTAATTGAAATAGTATAATAGAAATTTATAAGGATGTCTGAAATACAAAAAATAATTTTATATAGATAGGCACATTCTGTACGTGGTATGAACCATTACTACATTGAAATAACTTATGGTCAAGGTTCAAGATGATTTCTACGATTATAGCATATGTCAAGGTGATAATGTCTATGTAATTTATAATTAGTGTAGGGAGTGGAGTGGCTCAGTGGTAGAGTACTTTTATTTATTCTGTTTGCAGCGGGAGATGGATCATATGGGATCTAGAATCCTCCTGGGGCTCACCCAGCCTCAATAAAATATCATAAAAATAGAGTACCCAGAAGAAGAGGAAAAATCTGGCGGTTGAGCGTGACCTAGGTTAAGTCACGTCCTTGCAGAGCCATTTTCCAGGAAACAGTACAGTCTCTACCATATACTGAACCTCAGACCCGTTCACGGGTTGTAGTGGTGCAGTTTTTTTTTTTAATAATTATTGTATGCTAAAGTATAACCAACTTAAACCCCAATTAATCTAACAACGTATAAATTTCAATTAATTAATGTGATCATTGAAAGGGTTTGATGAAACTTCGTACGCCATTTTCCAAACATTATCTAGAAGTTGGGTTATCACTCTTCAACAGTTAAGGCTATTACAATAATGGGAGGGGTAGTGTACTGTAACCAAATTGGTGAGTCAGGCATTTAGTATAATACAATTATTTAAACAAAAAAAGTGGTTTTTCACAATCCACCATTCTTTTCAAAATAAATATTTACTTAATTTGTATTTGCAATATATATTTTTGGAGATAGAGAAAAAAATGTATAATTATGAAAATGAATATCATTCAGGAGAGCGTAATACCGCTGCCTTCTACATATATCTAAAGCTCAAGAATACCTTTAATCACTTATTTTTTTTTTCTGTTGGTGCATGCAACATCAGCAGAAAAAAAAAACATTATTCATATTGGTCTGGCGCACAGAACACTACATCATTTTACTTTTGCTCTTCTCAAAAGTAGTTGTCTTTGTACTAGTTATTTCGTTATTTTAGCGTGGGAATGATTCATTTTGGCCAATCGAGGTTAATTTTGTTTCAATATTTGTAATATTTATAAAAATATTAGATAATGAAACTATGTAATTCGCATAAGCAAAAATTCAACGCCGATTTCACGTTTTAAGATAAGTTGAATGTAAAAATAAAATAAATAAAAGATTACTTATTCCTCAGGTTGTGGTAGGGGTACAGAACCATCTTAAACCTTTTGTAATAAAACTAAGTGACAGTTGAAAATAACTAACATAGGCAGTAATGAATAAATCAAGATGAATTATTTCAACCGGCACAATTTCTTGTTATATGAGAAGGTTAATGTAACCTTCATTATAAGTTAAAGGGCAAGAAATTATGCCAGATTATAAAATAAAATCTCTTCTACAAGGTCTGGACCGACCGCCGACTATCGTGGCCTTGGTCGAGTTGATGTAAAAATGGACAGCCTAAAAGTCGATTGACCGACCAATATTTGTTCGGCCCCGACCGTCCGTGGTTGGGAGTGCAGCCATGCCGACAGGCTGCGTCAGTGGTCGGCTGACCACAGTATTTTGATTAGAATAGTAGGAGCTAGCTCGACAAAATTCTAAAAAATTTTATTGGAATATTGTAAACAATTCTTTAAAACCTAGAAATCTAATATTTGTTTATGTCTAGCACACTTCATCTCGTCAGTAATAGAATCCATGGATCCATCGAAGTAATGAATCCATAGAAATATAGTAGAATATAGTATTCAAAGCTTCATTTTAACCGCACAAAATTATAATGCTACTAATTTTATATGAATAAATTGTTGAATATCGATAATATATGTTCTCTTAGGTGCCATTTTTGTTCCAATTAAAAAAATCTGCTAATCAAAGTGCATACACTTTTTTTTTTAAATGCCTGAAGGATTTTTCTTCATTTTGAAACTTTGAAGAGATGAAAATTGAAAAATGACGAGTACAAAAATTGGTCGACCCCACCAAGATCACGATGGCCAAGTTAAATACCCTAACATCCTGACGTAGGAATGATGTAACTTGATGGGACATTAATAAATTAATTTTAACTTTTTACCCCCATCACCAGACTTGCACCATGCGGAATAAGTACAGATCAAAGTAAAATAAATACCTATCAATAAAAATCTGACCGTCGTAAGCAGTAAGCCTGGATGAGATATCCGAGATGGACCTAGCGGCTAATTTAAAAAAAAATTTAGTAACAGAATAAAGCATCCGAGAATGATCATTAGAACTTGAACTTAATTGATAAATTACTATATGTAGGTAGTTAAAATGGTTGACAACAATTATCATTTAATTGTTTAATTAATTATCGCAATGATTTACTATTTAATGAGAGTAATATATGTTACAGATGATATGCGGTGACTATGTAATGTATACTCAATTTTTACGTTTAGGTGTTAGTTACCAAATCTCATGCTGAGAATCAAGCACAAATAAAAGAAGAGATAAACAATTATCGTTTATCGTTTGTAAAATTACCTGGGTAGGGATTTTTTATAAATGTAAGACTAATCATTTACGAGATTAATACCTTTTTTAAATGTAATGATACGGAGTAGAGCTTTGGGGATTCACTAAACCATGGAATTCCTCTCGTATCCAATCCTTACAATCCAAAATCCTAAATGCTCCTTACTTTGTTGCGATGAAATCGTCCATAATGATCTCAATGACCCATTTGTTGCTAATTTGCCTCGAATCTAATACCAGTATTATCATGAAAAACCACTAGTTTGAAACCTAGCTACATCTTCAATGCCCGATATTTCTCACAGCCATCTGAAGATGGACTCGTGACCTTTTAAGTTGAATTTATTATTTGAGTACTACTACTAGTTGGTATCTCTACTTGCCTTTATCCGTCTCATTATGTATCATTCCTGATATCATATTTACTTGTTGTATTGTTATAATACAGTAGTAAATTACAATAAATATATTTTTAATAAATAGAAGCTGTTCGAATTGGATCAAACTCACAACCACGAAATCACGGAGATAGTTCATTTTTACAAAAAAAGAAAGGTTTCTCTTATTTTAATCCGTGCCGCCTAGCGATGAATATTCATTGATATGTACAACCAAATCCCCGTAATAAATCCGGCAACGTCGAACTGCGAAGCTTTAGCACGTCGAAAAATACCGACGGGTTTCCTCAAAACCCCCTCAAGCAAAAAACCATGGGATTGGAAAAGATGGAACAGTGTCGATAATTAGCGATAGCGCGCGGAAGCAGCGCCCCCCCCCCCTGAAGATCTCTCTGGGGGAAACCGCTATCAAAGCTAAGTAGGCCTTTGTGCCGAAGGGAACGTCTCAAAGGACACGAGAGCTCTCTCTGCTCTTCAGGGGGAGGAAAAAATAGATCATACCGATGTATTCCGTGCGCAGTCCTTCTTATACCGATTAATATGGAACTAAACCTCTGACCGGGTTCCTGATATGATCTTGTAATCTGAAAGCTCTCCTAGATAGAACACCTCCCTTCAAGGGACACCTCTATCTATGGATAATATTTTAATTCCCAGAAGAGAAGTATAGAATTTTAAACCTACATGTGGGTATAATTAGTTAATGATAGTGATTGTCATATGGGAGCGGGGTACCTGAGTGTAAAGAGTGCTGCGTTGCTATGGTGAAGTTTTTTGGTTCATAAAATATATTAATTCTTGATTAATAAATTATTTTTGTGCCTCATAAATTATTTAATCTGTAATTTAAACAGCCAAGGATGGACCCTGTGAGATATGCTGATCCTCCTATGGTTCATCCAACCTCTCTAATGCGTTTACCGTGTAAAAGGAGTACGGTAAATTAAGGGTGTGATGATACTTGTGTATTAGGCCGTCTGCAGGGGGATTTATCCGACATTGTTTATAACCTGAACACTGATAAGTCAGATACTGATAACACCTATCTTCTTATTCACATTAATGGACATTGAAATCTAAAAAAAATAATTATAAAGCTGATTCTAGACCCCTCTAACCGCGTTCCTCTTCTTAAACAAATGTTTTATCTACACTTTCAACGAAAATATCACTATGTATTTCTATCCTTGCCTAAATCCATTTGATGACCTTTTCCACAGAATTTCATCTTTGGAATTATTCTAAGCCTCTGGATGTATTTCCTAAAGTGTTATTTTGTTCATTTTAAATAAGTAATAGTATAAGGAATAAGACAAAAACACAAAATTAAATTTTATAAAAAAATTAGAAATATAAACAGACAATAAACTATACCAACAAGACAAAAACTCTAAAAAACAATATAGAGAACAATTTAATAAAGCACATACAAATAACTTTAATGAGACGAGTGATAAGAAGAGGCTACAGGAGAAAAGGAGGTAGGTTCCATGCAGATCGGCTATTATACAAGTACGTAGACACCTGCCGATTTACCGCGATCTCAGGCTAATTACCTTCCTGCACAACCGTTGTTCTAGAAACAGAACAGTCTCATCATGAGTAGTAGTGGTACAGGTTTTTTTAATTGTCAGGTTAAACCATTTTAATTTCTGTGTTTGAGTTATTATATTTTCTTTATGATTGATATAAAATTTTAATTTCTATGTCTATTACTATATGTGAGAAACCTATCCTTATAAGGAAATTGGCCGAAAATATCTTTGGAAATCTTGGTGTAAAAATAAACGTGGTTCTTTTTCGTGGACTCACATCCACACGAAATCAACCCTTTTTGTTGTTCAGGATATATAAACCTGTGTTGAAAAAACTTGCTTCTTTTATACACCTAACTGTTTTTTCTTTATTTTATTTAAAATTCATTTATTGCGATTTACAACTGTATTAGAAAAATACAACAAGTGAATATAATACTCAAATAACAAATTTAACTTAAAAGATCAAGAGGCGATCACATAGGCCTCGGAGGATTATCAGAAATTGAAAAAGTAGCTAGGTTTGAAACCAGCATGGGAATAAAGTTTGTTATGGAAGAACTGATATCGGGTTAGTGCCAAATCAGCTATAAATGGGACATGGAGGTCATTATGGATGACGTTATTCGTAATACAACAAGCACCATTAAGGTTTTACGAAGCATTGGATACGAGAGGAATTCAATGGCTTATTGGATTCCCAATGCTCTACTATGTAAATCCAAATAGTTCTCTTAATGGTCATGGATATGTGTTGAAATAGAACAAAAAAAAATTCACCTATACTTTACTTCAGTGAGAAGTTTGCATTAGTTCGTCCAATTCTTGTCAAGCAATGACTTATTTATTTATGTTATTACAACGCCTGTAAATAGGATGATTAATAGTTATCACTAGAAAGATTTCATATCCAGGGAGAATTGACAATTAAGACTTATGAAAATTTAGAACAAAAAATCAATTATGTAATTTTGATTTTATTAGAAAGACTATCTATCTCCTTGTGAATATATATTTTTGCTTAAATAATATTTATGTTATATTTGTCCGTAATTACGAAATGGTTATACAATTATATTTTAGAAACGTTACTCATAAACCACTTATTGAAACCACCTTGCGATGTTTTATCAAGAAAAGTGAAATTGTGATAGCTACGAGGCGAGGCGTCTTCTGGATAAGACTAAGGGAATAATACAGCTGAAACACGTCACTATATGAAACTAACAAATGCATTAAAACACGATACCGTTATAGTGCTTAGTTATAATAATTATGTTTTTAAGATTTTCGATCTCTAATAATGACAAACTTTATGTAAATAAATTATTTTCTTTATTTTTGGCGCATTAATTTATTTTCCATATTTATCATTATTGAAAAACTGAAACAGGTTAAGTAAAAGAAGTTAACGATTTTTCTTTTGACAATTACTTATTTTCAATAACTTGAGTTTTCCAAGAACATTCAAGATTGGGCAGAATGTAACTTCTGATAAAAAATAAAAAGAAAAACTGACAGACATTGTTTTGACATTCCATATCAAGGACTGCGAATTTTTACCGAAGTTTCAAAATGGCCCGTCCAGCAATGTTTTGAAAAAACAACTTTGTTTATTAGACAATGGTAAAATAAGGAATGGTGTAGTTTAAACTACCGTGTTAGGTTTTGTTTCAATAGTTTATTTTCAAGTTCTCGTGACATTCTTTTAATATAATTATTTTTAATTTACCTGGTTGAAGATTACTATTGGAGTTATTCATGTATAAAATAGTAAGAAGAAGAAACGAGGTAAAGAAAGATAAATCTGTACTAAAGACATATTAGACATACATGTCTAATTCATTTCATTTTTGTTGGTAAAATATTTTTACAGTATTGGTGAGTAGTTTAGGAATTCGCAAGCCTTAAATTGCTGATAGCCATTGTTTGAACAGATTAGTGTTTGAATCTCACCCTGAGCGATCACTAAGAGAAGTTCAGTTACGCATTTCTGAATAGATAATGAATTAATACTGGGCATGCATATGTAGGACAGAATTAATTTTCAGTTTGGAGTTATTTCGAATGTATATTGGTTTAAGTTATGTATGATTTGTCATACATCAGGAATAAAATTAAGAGAAGACAAAATTTAGAATAGAATAGAATAGAATAGAAAAGTAACTTTATTCTGGGACAAAGTCCCTTTAGAATAACAGATATGAACAGGAATAAAAACATAATATTTATCTGGCCAGAAGGCTAAATGTTACAAATCATAAAGCGTGAAAACATGACAGAAAACAATTTAAAAAGAAATATATAAACAAAAATAATAGTAAGTAAATAAATAGTACAGATCTTGACAGGATATTAAGCAATTACAGAGAATAGATAAATCCAAAGCTTTTGAAATTGAATGCATGAGCTAGCATTCAATAATTTGTTTACATGATGTACAGCTTTTCAAAGAGCAGAATTAAAAGAACTAGATAACACAGTTTGTTATTATATACATTGTATTCTAAGCAAATGACTAACCTACCTAGAGACTATCCTTCTGGGAAGCTAATAGATGTTGAAACAGCCAGGATTTGAATAATGATAGAGAGGGAGTATGACGGATATTAGGAGGGATTGAGTTCCACATTGTGGTGGAGCGGGCGAGAAAGGAACGTTCGAATGCTTTAGTTCTGTGTGAACGTATATAGAGATCAGAAAGGCGGGATCTTGTTTTATGGTGTTGCACTGATGATTTGAATTGGAGGAGACTGTAGATATATGAAGGGTGTTGAGAGTGAATGGATTGGTATAAGAATGAACAGAGGAAATATTGTCTTCGGAAGGGAGGGAAGAGCCACTTTAACCCATCATAGAGGTGGGAGACGCGCGATCGCTTCGGAGTACCAAGCACAAATCTTAGAGAGCAATTCATTATTCTCTTTAATCTGTCTTCAAGCATTTTAGAGAGGCCTCCATATACCACGCTACAATAGTCAAAGTGGGGGAAGATGAGAGAAGATACGAGAAGCTTACGGGAAGATTGTGTAAGGAGATGACGAGAACGATGGAACAACTTCAGGGAACTAATTGTCCGTCGGGATATTTGGGCGATGTGGGATTTCCAGGAAAGGTTTTGGTCGATGGTGATGCCTAGGTTTTTCACCGAGGAGGTAAACGTGATAGGATTATCGTTTAGGAGTAATGTTGGGAGGGTGTGGATGGATGTAAGGAGGGAATTGGAACCTAAAACAATGGCCTGAGTTTTCAATGCGTTCAATTCCAGTTTGTTCAGCTTTGCCCAGGCACAGATCCTATCCAGGTCTTCCTGAATACTAGCGAACGCAACAAATAGCTCGGAAGGGGGAAAGGACAGATATATTTGGAAATCGTCAGCATATAGATGATGGGAACAGTGGTGAACAGATTTAGGGAGATCATTGATATAGCAGTTGAAAAGAAGAGGAGAGATACTTGAGCCCTGTGCCACGCCTGAGGAAAGAGTGAGGAAAGAGGAAAGGGGATGATTAGGTATAGAAACTGCTTGAGATCTATCAGAGAGGAAGGATTGGAACCATCGGATGGAACTGTTAGAAAAGGACATTGATTTGAGTTTGCTAAAAAGGATAGAATGGTCCAAGGAATCAAAAGCTTTAGTAAAATCAAGAAGGATAAGCACAGTTAGTTTTTTGTCGTCCATAGCGGTATGTATGTCATTGGTGATTTTGGTAAGTGCCGATTGTGTGGAGAAACCAGGACGGAAACCAGATTGAAGTGGGTCAAGGAGGTTGGACTGTTCGAGGAAATTTGACATTTGTGACTGGACTATTCTTTCTAGAGGCTTGGAAAGGTTTGAGAGGATTGAGATTGGGCGGTAGTCTTTGAGTGAGACAGGGTTAGAGGATTTATTAATAGGATGGACTATGGCTTTTTTCCAGGAGGCTGGGAATACTCCGTTTTGCAGTGAAAAATTGTATATAAAGAGTAGGACAGGTATAATATCGATAAGGCAGGATTTTAGCAGTTTGACAGGAATCCCATCGAAGCCTGTGGAGATGGAGTGGGATTTCAGAACAGAGGAAATAATGTCGTTGGGTGAAATGTCAGCGAAGTAAAAGTTGTCAGGGTTGAAAGATGGTGGTAGGTAAAATACGGGAGAGGATGATTTAGAAGTATTAACTGAGGTGGACAAAAAATATGAGTTTATTTCATTGGGAGAGGCTGGAAAGGGCCTAGAACAAGATGAATTAAGAAGAGAAAGCTTTCGAAGGAGATGCCATTTGGATTTAGAATCGGGAGCAGATGAAAGGGCTTCGTGGAAGTATTTGGTTTTTGCCTGCCTGATTGCCGACTGTGTCAGATTGCGGAGGGCCCTAAACGCTTGATAGTCGTCAGTTAACCTTGTCCGTCTAAAGCGTCTTCGGGCCGCATCACGCTTCCTTTGAAGATCTTTAATTTTTTGACACAACCAGGGAGCAGGCTGGTGACGGAAGGTTGAGGTTTTCAGTGGGGCATGGGTGTCAAGGATATATTTGAGATTGGAAGTAAGTATGTCAACCATCGAATCAATAGAGGCACAAGAATAAATCTCTCTCCAATCCAAGGCTTCAAGAGAGGGTGAGATGTTCTCTGGGGTGAGAGCATCTAAGTTGCGAAAGGTTACGGTTTTAGGTAGTATAACAGGAGTTTGGATATTGTATGAAATATGGATGAGATCGTGAGAGGACAGAAATGGAACGGGTAATTGAGAGGAAGAAAGGAGGTTCTGCCGTGAATCAATGACAAACAGGTCTAACCATGTGTCGGATTGAAAGGTGTGATGGGTGGGAGAAAATGGGACAATGGAAAGGTGTAGAGAGTAAAAGAGATTTTCCAGGTATAGTTGATCGCAGGATTGGACAAGGAGATTGGCATTAAAATCACCGGAGATAATGATATGGTTGTAGAGAGGAATGTAGTCGTAAAGGGTAGATTCAAAAATTGAATCAAGAGGGGCCAAAGGAGGGCGATATACTACGACATAAAGGAGAGGGTTTGGGTTAAAAGAGATTTCAACCAGAAGGAATTCTGTGTGAGGATAACCAGTTGCGGGTGAGGAATCAAGGATACGTGATTTTAGGGAGTTGTGTACGTAAAGACCTACTCCTCCACCGGTCCGGTCTACCCGGTCGTGGCGAAGGAATGAATAGTCTGGTAAGGATATTGCAGAGGAGGGGATGTGGGGTTTTAGCCATGTTTCGGAAATTCCAATGGTATGATAAAAGTTTTGGGTAAAATATTGAAGGAATTCGTCATAATGGGCAGGTAAGGATTGGGTGTTGACGTGACAGGATGTCAGGATACTGGACATGATGGTGAGGTAGGAGAGAAGATCCCCGTATAAGAGGAGAAGATGCTGTGTGCAATTAATTTTAGCAGGTAGATTAGGTAAAAAGCTATGAAATGTTCCAGATAGTTGAAGACATGCAAGATAAAACAAAAAACATATAAGAATATTAATAGTATAGAAATGATAATACTGTTAAAATATGTAAAAAGAGAAAATAATGAATTAATAATGAGAGAAGCAAAGTAATAGAATATATATAGCTGCTTGAACATGAACAAACTTAAAAATATAGAACAAAAGATCCTAAGAACTAAAAATATGGACCAATAAAAAGAAATTAACTGTATAGAGAGGGCGTGGCCAAAATCCAAAATTCCGTGGTGAGCGCCATAGGTTGTCATAGAGCTAGCGGGGAAACAAAACTTTAGTAGTCACCCGAAGACGTCTAGATCTTGGGCCTGATCTATGAAGACCACCTGGTGACCATCTTCTTTTCTACAGCGCACTCTGCCCCCAGAGAACCACACATACTTTATCTTTCCCGCTGCCTTCTTCTGACGGGCTAACCAGTAGAGGTGCTTGTTACCTTTTGTCATCTCCTCGCTCAGATAGATACGGTGGCAGTCATTTCCCTGCCAACCTAAATCTCGCGTAGAGAAATCTCTTTTGACTTTTCTTTTATGTAACAAGTCATCCCTCACTGATTTCCTCACGAAGCGTGCTATGATAGGTGGGGGTCGCGGGTCATCATTTCTTGTTCTCCGTCGTTGCACTGTGTCCAGATCCTCTAGATTTAACTTTATGCCTAGGCCCGCACCGATACTAGTTAATAGGCCGGAAGGGGTCTCACCGGCTAGGACTGGGATCCCCCGGATCTCCAGGGAGTTAGATAACATGCCCTGCTCACTTTTGTTTACCCGCACTTCGAGATCTCCTACCCGGGCCTTTAAAGCTTTATTTTCCGCCAATATCTCTTCTATGAATCTTGATTGGCCCTCTAGAGATTTATTTCAATGAATTTCCAATTATTGCAGTAGAACATTCAAAATCGTGTCACTTTTTTTTGAATAAATAAATTTCTTATTATGTTTTATTATTTTGTTTACCTATATTACTACAATTCGTGAAAGAGCTTGGTTTCAATACATGGTAGAGACTGTACTGGTTTTTGGACAACGATTGTGCAGAGAGATGCTTTGTCCTTGATCACGCTCAACCGTTAGATTTTCCTACTTATTTTGGGTACCCACTTTATAGAGGCTGGGTGAGCCCCAGGAGGGCCTTATATCCCATAACACCCACCTCAGATTAAATTGAAGTCAATCATTGGACAGGATTTGAACCAGGTCCTTTATCATGGCAACTCAGCGCTCTATCACTCCGCTTCCCTTACCGTCAAGTAGTAATAATTTTTTTTTAAATATGTTGGGTCATCAGACGTATTCAAATTGAATTAAACAATAAAAGGCGGACAATATTCGAAAAACCTTACGGAATAAAACCTGGAGGAATTCTAAAAAAATTACTACAGTTCATCAATGTTACAGCATACTTTTATTTTATTTTTAGTCCACTTAGATTACAAAGTATTAATTCGAATATCTCTGCACTGGTTCAAGTTACAATATATTAAGTGACATAATTGTTTATAAGGTAATCTCCTCTATAACATTTGTAGAGAAGTAAAAAGGCCCAGCTACACGGAAACACCGCAACTACAGAATTAAAATAATGGTAACTGGCCGTCGACCATAGTCGACGCTCGTACCGAAGTGGTTAATATTTTTAGTCAAATCTAATGGATAATAATAAAAAATTACTCGTATTTTTATATATGCCTATTTTGCGTCATATTTATTTCTATACTTTATGCTTAAATTCATACATTTTATTTTAAAACTCATACAAATATTTCGTTACATTTGATGAGAATATTTACTTTTCTTTCCTTTTCTTACTCTTCCTTCTTTTTTAATTGAATAAAAGTTAATGTTGCGAAATAAAAATCGTTTGGTTTTCTTACCAAGCAGGAAAGGCGTTTTTATTATTACATTGATGAGAAAATTGAAATGGAAAAGCTTCAGAAAATTTTCTAAAAATACACCTCGATGACATGTGGTTCCATATTCTGAGAAATTGATTTTATGTTCTGAAAAGCAACGGTTATTGACAGATGGGGAAGAGAGGGAGGATAGGAAGTGTCTGTTACGAAACATACGACCGGGAATCTAATTACTTTTCCGGGGACAGACTAATTTACCCTAATAAACACATATATTAAAGACCTACTTTTGAATATTTTTTAGAAACTACAGTCAATTTTGGACACAAAGTAATACTAAATTCACAATAATATCATGTCGGACATCTCTATCGAATATGAAAGCTAAAAGTTTAGAGCTTACACTTCAGTGCTTACGGAGTCTCGAAGGTTTAAAGGAAACAAACGGCAGACCAAGGTTTACTACTACCTAAAACTGACAACTCCGCTTCGCTAACCTCAGCCAAGAATAAGAATCAAAGAACAATCATAAGCTACACAAGGAACCTACTTACAACGCTAGCAGAGGGAGAAAATGGGAGTGCCTTGCACATGAGCGGCTCACACGAGATCTGCCAAGTGGCGAAGATGTTGCAAGGTTCAGACTTATCACAGGTTATGATTACCTCCAGGCACATGTACACTGAATGGGTATCGCAGAATCTGATATCTGTCCCACATGTCTATCTGGTGCAATGGACGGTGCACACTTACTGCATTGCAAAAAATGATGGTAATGCATGTCTTTATTTGGAGGCTCGTCGGCGTATGGCAGAAAAGCAGCAACGTGATGTCATTGGATAATTTAAAAAAAAAACGAAAGAAATCCGTCATTTAAGTAAATTCTTTGGAGAACCTGACGTTATAAGTTTTATTTCTATAAAAATATGATATTATATGATAATATAAAGGTGATTAGAATAATTTCTAGTGTTGAAAAAGAAATTTCGTTAAACAGGAACTTTGAAAAAGCACCGCAAAAACAATAAAAGTGTTGACAACGTTTATCAATATGTTGAATTGACATTCAACACCAGAAAAAGATCTTTATATTAGAAAATAAAGCCTAATTGCATTACTGAATGTTTAGTGAATATTCGTAGATGGCAGCGAGGAAAGAAACATTAAATAAATGTTGGTATATCAATGTAATATGTCGAGAAACAACAGATCATATAAATGGCTATTCTGAATAATACCACCTTTTTACCATGGAATATCAAAGAAAAATACCCTAAATATCCATCAAAACTTCCACACTATTGCCTGAACCTCCGTAAGTCTGTTCAAAGCTGTTTGGTCACAATAAAGCTATATCATGAGATATTCTAAGTGAGTCCTTAACGACACAAGATTCCAACTGCCCAACATCATGTTCTTTATAATTCTCAGTTTGACCGAAGAAAAACTATTTCCTCTACTATCTATATTCAAAAGAAGTCTTGATGAACAACTTCATTTAGGCAATGATAAAACATGGTGTGATTTAATTATGTTAGTGAAAAATTTTCTCAACCCAGGAATTTGCCCTAAAATCAGAATTCTGATGTGAGATGAAAACTATATTATTTGTATGTTCATCTCTCAAAGTTTAAAAATAATACTATAAAATTAATTCTGTTATCGACGTAGAACAGTTTTGTTATTACGAATTCTAAAAAATATACATAGATTTATATAAAAGTTGGGGAGCTCATCTTTTTATAATGTTTTCTCCCTCTGGGCTCTACTAAATCCATTTTAAGGGGCTTTCTGGAAAATCGATAGACAGGAGTTTTTATTTTATATTTAAGAATCATTCTTTACTTGTTCTCAGACCTCTTCTGGGCTAGACATATCTTACTTTTAAGAAACTACTAATTTTAATTTATAATATCTGGACGTAAGATACTCGGTAATTCAGAAGGATCAAGGGGGATCAAACCGCGGATCAAGAAGCTAAGTAAACAGTACCATCACATACTCGGACGTCTTCAACAATCGATAGCTTCAAGTCACAAAGGTCTGGGTCCTATAATCCCTTTGGGAAGCGATCACCTGTGCCCTAGAGGTTAGCATACTTCGCAGCCCGGAAGGTGGCCTAAGGAGTTTTGAAAGGGAATAAGAAACGCTTGGTTATGCTGTCCTACTGAGGGGAGGGTCCTGAAGTTGTGCAATGCCAGGTCAGGTCCCTATCTTAATTATACTAGCATAGGCAAAATTTAGGGCTAACACTGCATCGGCCGATTAGACATAGTAGCATGGAGAGAGGTTAAATAATTAAACATACAACAGCTTTGAGACAGAACGAGAAGTAAAAGAAACCCTAGCTTTTTAATATCTAATTGAAAAAAGATAAACCCACAAAATATGTAATACTAAATGAGAAGCTAACATTAGGCCATGCTTTAGAAGGTTACTCGCTACAGTAGTGTTACTTTAAACATTAAGGTCTAGAAAGAAGCTTAGGAATGATACTGGGAGATAGCAGAACGAATATAAAAGAAAATAATCGAATGTCTCAAAAAGAATAATAATTTAAACAAAAGCTAATAGAAAATTAAAAATAAAATACATAGAAATCAACGACAAAAGATTATAAGTAAATAATACGGTTTCAACTATTCAGCTGAAGCAAAAAAAAACGTAGAAAAAACAAAACGAGTCTGTTCTAATTAATTTATGATTTTATTGTTAAGTGTCCATAAGTTATGATTTTGCAACTTCATGGACTTAACTTCCATGGAATTTTCCAGGACTATCTTCGTATTCGTCACCCCCGGTACAATCGCCTGTAGGTCATTACCTGGTACCAGGGTTAATAAAGTCTTGTGGGATTAATAATAATACGCAATAAACAAGCTGTATAACTTAAACCCAATGATTATGTTTACCCACTGTATTTTTTGTACTCATGCTTGGCATTTCTCGATGCCTCGTTTTCAGAAGTAATACCCTGAGCAGGATAGTATCTACAGTAAGCCACCAGCAGGGATTTTATTTTACTCTCTGATTAATATGTACCTATTTATATAAATGTTAGTAATTTACGGATGGGAATATGGGAGGTTTGTATTGTTTGAGACATGTTCACGGGTGGCGAAAAAGCTCTGATGGATTGTTTCTTGTTGGTTTTAGTTATTAGTCAATAACAAGCCAGAGAGCTTAAGTAAACATGGGACGTTCATTGTAAAGCTGTCAAGAGAATGGCTTGTCGCTATCTCTAATTAATTTGTGGTTGAAATTTTTCATATTATTTATGACCCACTTTCTCAAACAATATTTGTTAAAAGATAGGTATATTATATATATATATATATATATATATATATATATATATATATATATATATTTATATATATGTTTTAAGTCCTCAAATCTGCTTTCCTACTTTTTAAAGGTAGACCATAAGAAAATGTGTCATCAAATAGTTATTACATTTTAGGCCTATGGAAGGGCGGTATTTGCCTAGGATTCAATTCAGGAGATTGAAAAAACAAAGCATTTTTTTGTAGAATAGTAGATCACTAACGAGTTGATTATGTTAGAAAAGATACTTTCCCTTGTTGGGATATGGTAAATTCCCTGTCTGGTTGTGAGTGGACTGTATATACATAATCATAAATGATGGAGATGAAATAAAACCCATTCTTAAAGTGCATACTATAATCAATATATAAACTGTGAATGGCATGTTGGTTGCGAGTTCCTCTCCACCCTGCTGGCTACTGGCTTAGGTGTCTACTCCATGATGAGGTGCTGTCTGGAGTACATGTTCACCTATCCTACTTGTTGCTGGTAATCTCTCGGACTACTGCTGGTTTACTCGTAGATGGCCATTTTGTGCTAAGTTGTTGCCCAATGAAGTGATAGAGGTACAAGGAGGTAGAGCAGACAGAGTAAGTCAGACGGCTGTTTCAGATTGAACAGAGTACTTCTATTTAAGTTAGTATGGATATGGATTTAGATTCTTTTTCATTATCAATATCGAAAATAGGAGGTACAGTAATTTCAGTCGTTTATTTAAAGTATTTCTTTCGAAGTACCTGAGGTTGTTGACAGCAGAATGAGAAATTTTGTGAACCTCAAATCATCCTCCGGACAAAAGTTGGCCGTGTCTATTGTACTGCGTCCGTCTAAAAAAATTGATGATCAATTTATAAGTTGTTTATTTATTTAAGTTTATGCTGCTATGGCTAATCAGACGATGTTACCATGGGAGTATTAAATTATACCTATCCAGTTAGAGAGGAAAATAGTTGACTGGATGAATAATGGAGAATGGAGATAGTTGGGGGGTGCAGTCAAGAAAACACCAAATAAGTCAGGACTTATTTATAATTGTGCCGACGTTTCGACCTTTGTAGGTCATCTTCAGGGCTATGAGAGAAAAAACAAACAAAACAAAAAAATATTAAAAAAACATCACAGTACCAAGAATATAATAACACATACAGTGAAGAAATCTCCTATACCTATCCAGGTATAATTAGGAATGCGATCTTTAAGGAGTAACCGGGGCCATAGAGACTGACCATAGAGAACTGGTACCATTTTTCGTACGCCTCTTCCGAAGGATGGCATAACTAAGGATTTTTTACTACTACCTTTGAAAAATCCATAGGTTACTTTGCCAGCATAAAGTCAGGGAGCGAACTAGGGCTGGGAGATAGTTGATAGTTACTATCGATATTCCGATAGGTCATGCCTATCGATGGTCACTATCGATAGTTTCAATTATCGTTGGATCTTTTTTACCCTCAAGTTTTGAAACTCTCGGAATTATGCTGATCTGTCTCTGTCTAGTGTCGAGTTCTATTGAAATTGAACTCGGATTTCCTAGAGCTCAAGGGTTCTCTTTTGTATAACTTTGATGCCGCACCAGACGTATCTTTATTTAATAATGACCCCCCCCCCACTGGATCCGCCTATGCTTCTTTATGTTTCTTTTTTGAAGATTTGATTTGTTCATTGTTATTCTGAACATGTAAATTGTAAATACTTTTTTAAAATTCAAATAAATTATTTTTTTTTCTCATCTATATGATATAATCTTATAATCTTATTTAATCCTGCAAATTTCAAATAGTTCAAACAATCTAAGCGATGGTTTCCCATCTAGAAGAGGAGTACGTCAGGGTACTGCATTTTCATGTCTGTTATTTAACGTTGCTCTCGAGAAGGCAGTCAGAGACTCTGGGGTGCAGACAACCTTAATAAACAGATCGGTACAGCTCCTTGCCTATGCAGATGATATTGAAATTATAGGAAGATCAAAGCAGGCAGTTGAAGAAGCGTTTCTTTACCTAGAATACGTGCAATAGTAGCGTGGATGCATTTTTCTAAGAGATCACAATTTACAAGAAACTGTGGTGTGAGTAGATCGGGACATAGTCTACCAATTACTATATTGGCAATGTCTCTCCATTCAGCATCAATGGTTTCGACGATCGGACCAGAGAACGTTATGAAGTTGACACTGCTATATTGTAACATGAACAATATAATACGTACGCCAGAATCATATTTAAATGTCTCTGACTGAAACTCTCTGAGGTTTAGAAAACTTAGGAATTGTTTTTGAGGGTATCTTTGGCAATTTTTCGTATGGGTATCTTTCGTTGGGTTTTCGTAGCGGTTGCGGTAGTACTGAGCGAGAGCGACTGATTGAGATTGCGGTAGAATAGGAAGGACTAAGAGGAACAGGAATTCTGAGCAATTAGGCAAGTAACAATTCCAATACTTTTATTGTGGGTACTTAATCTAATGTAATTTCAAAGACATTAGGCCGTTCTGTTTTGAGGGATCAACCCCGGCTAGCAAGTCGCCGAATGCTAGAAAACAACTGGCTTACTTGTCATTTTGCACGTCTTGGAACTTTGCTCAGCATCCATAAGCGGATCCAGGGGGGAGCACGTGCCCCCCAGACGGTTGTTTGTGTACTGTGGAGAATTACATTACAGTACATACTTATTGGCAAATATGTGATGATAGTTGTTAAAATAACAGAAATAACATGAGTGAAACCATTGTTTAGATATTTTAATAAGCCTTTCTATAAATACTACAAGTGTATTTCTAAGTTATTGTTGATTTTTTTGCCCGTCTGCCCGTTGTGCCTCCCCCGAAAAAAATCCTGGATCCGCCCTTGTCAACATCTATCCGCAAATTCGTGATTGTTGTGAAATATGTGTTTGTAGCGAAATATGTGGAATAAGTATGGGCTCAGATGAATCGGATTGCCTTAAAACGTACTTTAAACTGTTGCTCATTATCATATCTAAGTTAATTAAAAATATGTAAACACATATGAATCCGAGCCATACTAGTGATAAATAAAAGAATAAAGAACCTTAATTGTAGAGTAAAGAATTGCATTAGGAAATATTTCGGGATTAAGATGATGACAAATGAGAATGACACTCACTATCGTTTTCTGAAGAATTTTATCATGACTAATCCTCGATAATAATTTATATTCTCAATTATCTTTATTTTATATTTGACCTATGTATGCTTATAATAGTGCTTATTAACAATAATCTAGTTCGATTATAATTATTAACAAACTAATTTCTTGTTTAGATGACAACCGATATTGACGCTGATAATAGAGAGGCAGAATTATGCAAAGGGAGATACAGCAACTTTACGGATCCTGGTAAGTTAAAGTCAAGAAAGATATGCATGAGGGAATGAAGAGCTGATGATATGCACCATATTCCATTCTATAATAATACATGCATGGGTAGGCAGCTAATGAAATATGCATTATTATCTTAGTTATTCCTTATATATAACCCAATTTAAGCAGAGATGGCTTTGTCTTATGCCAACAAATTATCTTTGCCAGAGAGAGGAAGGAATGAGAGAGAGATTAATAGTTTTGATGAAATTAATTAATTATTAGTTTTGAGTAATATTTAATTACTTTCATTATACAAGGAAATTCCGCCCTTTGCTATATTCCTTTTTTTTATTTATTGGCTTTTAAAAAATATATATAATATCTTCAATACATCGAAGCCATTTTTCATTAAAGCACCCGCGTTCGGGGAAGACTGTTTAAACGAACCGTTCACCGTTGCCAAAACCAAATTAACATCCTAAAACATTATTGTATGCATTGGTCAATTTGAGGAATAATAAATTTCTCCTTCCTCAGAGAAATTTACTCAGAGGTAAATCCATCTCATCAGATCACACTGCAGGTATATTGACATAATGCAACAGGAGGCTATCATATTATATTGGGGACCTTTACTACTCTTACACGACTATGCCAGACCTCTTGTTTCATGACAGGCAGTGACGGAATTAAAAGAGCTTGTTTCGAGATCTCCATCTGTTCAGAAATATGGACAACTTCCTTAAGGGTAAAATGTTTGAAAATTATTCTTAAGTCATAAACGCATTTTCATACGTTATTTTATTATAAAACCCTGATTTTTTTCAGTTCTTAAATTAAAAGGTTCATGTAAATGTAACACTTGAAAAAGTAAGGAAATATTTTGAATACAAATGTTTTGAGTTCATAAAGTTGTTTTAATAAATAGCATTTCCTTTGAAAATGGGCATTTCATATGAAACGACCCTATAAAATGTCGAATACATGACAAATAATGAAATTTAGGTTTTAATTTATCATAATTAGTAAATTGGAAAACACACAAACGCCTTTGGAAAAAAACCCTATCCGGAACTTCAGTCATAACATGTGTTTTTCATTAATTACTAAAAAACATTTTGGACATTTTTCGTCAATAATTATCCGATGGCAATGTTATTTCAATAATGGCGTTATTGAAGATTAATTATTATTCTATTTTAATTTCATATCAAAATCAAATTAATTAGCAAATTTAACAGGCAAAACTACGAAAATTACATTAAATTTTCCCTTTAGACAGACGATGGAATACTATGGAAGCATATCTCTTTAAACATCGAGAGATGTCTGCATCCCTCAGAAACGAAGGCGGCTCTTGGACTGTGTCGGTTGAGGAAAAATTTTGAGCTTTTGCCGACCATTTTTCTTCCTTATTTACACCACACACTGAGTTCACAAACGAACGAAGATCACGAACGTTGCATGACAACTAACACTCCCACCGCCTTCATTCACTCCCACAGAAGTAGCAGAACTAATTAGATATTTACCAAAAAAAAAAAGCCCCAGCCAATGACTTGATAAATGCTAAGGTGCTCCCGAAAATTCCTAAGAAACCTCTAGTGTTTCTTACTACGACCAACAACTCCATACTTAGAACTACAAAATTACCTATACAGTGGAAATACTCTATTGTAATCATGATTAAAAAACAATATAGAGTATTAGCAACCAACGGCGGTTCCAGGTTTTTTTCTAGGGGGGCACGACGGGCAGAGGGGCAAAAAAATCAACAATAACCTAGAAATAAACTTGGAGTATTTATAGAAAGGATTTAAAGGTTATTAAAATATCTAAACAATAGTTTCACTCATGTTATTTCTGTTATAACATCACATGATTTGCCTATAAGTATGTACATATTCTCCACAGTACACAAAAACCGTCTGGGATGGCACGTGCCCCCATACCCTCTCGATCCGCCTATGTTAGCAACCCTTCCTCGTACAGACCTATTGGTTTACTCTCCATTTGTCCGAAAATCTTTGATAAATTACTTTTTCCCCGATTATTGAAGTTACTGACAGACAAAAATATAATCCCTCCCCATTAAGTCGGTTTTCGAAAATCACACTCGACTACTCAACAATTACAGTGAGTAACTGACTACATATTGACAGCTCTAGAGCAGAAGTTTTATGCTGGAGTGTTTCTGGATGTCACCCAAGCATTCGACAAGGTTTGGCACAAGGGGCTTCTCTTTAAGCTCAAGACTGCATTACCACACACCTGTTATTTAATTCTTCTTTCATTCCTTGCAAACAGATTGTTCTCATTCAGACAGGGTTCAGGGCTATCTTCAGTAAGAATGATCTTAGCCGGTTGTCTAAAGAATCAATACTTGCATCTCTATTGTACATAATATATATATATATATATATATATATATATATATATATATATATATATATATATTATGTACAATAGAGGTGCAAGTATATATATATACTTGACATTCCACAAAGTCCTGGGGTACTGAAAGCGACCTACGCTGACGATACTGCCATTATCACCAAACATCAAGACGCGACAAAGGCCTCACAAAACTTACAAAAGTTGAATATATGGTGCCAACTATGGAAAATTAGACTGAACCTTGAAAAGTCACAACGAAAACTCACCCATCTCACAGACAAATAAAGTACAATACCTTGGACTAACGTTTGATAGGAGAATGACATGGGGTCCTTACGTTAAAATGAAACGCCAATCACTAAACCATAAACTCAATTAAATTTGTTTTCTATTCAGAAAAAACTCCAAATTAGATTTAAGACAGAAATTAAACGTACACTTACTTACTGAAAGCAGTTTGGGCATGCACATTACAAATTAACGGAATCGCTAAGCAAACTCCCAGAAAACGATTGCAAATGTTTCAGTCAAAAGTACTTAGATTTATCACCAAAGCACAATGGTACGTAAATAACAAAGCTTTGCATACGGACTTAAAAATACAAATGATTGACGAAAACATACGAACGTACTACAAACGCTTTCAAGAAAAACTACACGGACACCCAAACCCATTGATAAAACAAATGGCCACGACTCTCATGCCTGAGAACACTAGGAGGAGACTTGTATTACCAAACCTTAAATAAAGCCACTAAGGTTTCTTTTTTTTATTGGGGTTATCATAGATGTTTACAATTTTTCGGAATTGTATATTTAGAATTTTTACATTTCGTCGCTATCAAAACAATACTGCCTATCTACACTGGGCGATTTTACAGGAGAGAAAAAAAACCGCGCAATATGTTACATTATCTTATGTATATCGGTTACCTTTCAATTGCTAATTACAGCACTGCCTTGCGTTCAACCTTGACAACTTTTTTTAATAGTGTGTAATTCAATCTGCAGAATGCGTTACCGTTTTTTATTTATTATTTGTATATGATTCTTTCACTACCATGAACTTTGGCCTAAAGGGGCCCATTGTGCCCGAGCGCTGAAATATCCCTATCATAGGTCATCATAGTGCTTTACATTCAGAGAGAGCGTACCAGGGGATTTCGTCCTCCACTGCGCACCATCTGCACCGAGGTTCTTGTTCAATGCCCAAGCGATGCATATGTTTCCTGAGTTTGCAATGCCCAGTGATGACTTCGACCAAACTTTTGAGGTCGGTTCTCGCCATGTGAGCGGCTTCTTTCTTGATTTACTCAGAAAGTTTGTCATTGGGATCCTTTATAAAAAGTGTAGTGAGCCATAGCTTGGCTCTGTCCCAACGCGTTTTTACCTTCCTCTTGGCTAGTTTGTTGATTGTATCCTTAGCCAGCCAGGAAGAGGGAAACCTCGTATTATGGTTCTGGTCCTATTGGAGCAATTCCTGCTTCTTTCTTCCTTTCGTTTCCTGGCATATTTCTATGCCCAGGGATCCAAAATATGTTAACTTGCATTCTGCCTGACTGTCAGTGAGAAAATTAATTACCTTATTCTTGTGGTCCTATCTGTATACACATTTAAACCAATGGGTGGGTGTGCGTTACCGTTACTAACTCATTTTCACCAAAAGTTGTAGATAGGCAGTGTTGTTTTTTCAGCGACGATATAAGATATTCATACAATAATTTCATCATTACTCTTAAATCTCATTAAGAATAAACGTTATTAATATTTAGTAGGAAGAAATATGATGGTAATCTTTCATGCATAAATGTATGTAAAACTTGGTACGATGAATGGGATTTTACCTGCTTCTTTTTGGCTGGGGCAAAGAGTGGTTTCCAGTTACAATTCCCTTGGATTGTATCGCTTTTGTAATTTTTTTTTTTTTATGTCATTAGTTTAATGGTACTCGAGTCGATTATATATTAGACTACGTAATCTGCAGCTTAAGAACGGAAATTGTTTATATATTTTAACTTCCAGTGATCGAACAAGATGAGCTCCACTATTATGTAGGCCTTGCAATCAAGGATGAACACGGAAGTTGTAACACACGAATAAGGCCAGGAAACAATGCTTTGAAAGAGGAGATACGGTCGGGGGTAGCCAGAGCTTTCTATTGTGGTATTTTAGCGAGTACAATAATTATAAAACTTAGCTGTCTTTTATTATAAAGAGACTCCATCAATTTATAAATTACAATTCGTGATTATTTCTATTATTAATGGTTCATATTCTTTTTACAGTTACTTATTTGACTTCGTTCGACTACTTAGGAAATTTCACCATTATTCATTTAGGCTTTTGGACTAATAGAATTTGTATACCCAATTTTCATAACATCTATCTTTGTAAAATTTATAAGTTAGGGATTATTATTTATAATTATTTTATTCTTATCACTTATAATTATTTTATTCGTATCACTTATAATTATTTTACTCTTATTCTTATTATCTTTTATTTTAAATCCAACTAGCTAATTTCTGGTCAGTCAAGTGAATAGTGGCAAAACCACGCCTCTGGCAGCACTAATATGTGTTTATTTTTTATACGGATTTAATATCAATATTTTAATTATTTAATAATTATACCACATCTTCGACCAACCTAAATTTCAATTTACAAAATGTTGAAAAATCAAATTGTTTTCTAATGTTTTTCTTATTTTATTTACAATATTAATTTTTCACCAAAACAATCTAATTAATGTTATATTTTATAAATACTATAAATATTACTAATTAGTTTGTTAGAGTTGTACAATTTAAAGGTCTTAAGGGTATCTAAATTCATAGGTGCTCGAAACAAGTCATTTTAATATAGTACACTTTTGTACGAAAAAATCTTGGAACTTGAACTTTTACATCTCGGCTAAAAAATTGTTTTGGTATTTTGTGGAATGTGGTTTCATATTTGGTTTAAATAAATGATCCCCAAATTATGTATTTTTCCTTATTTCCCAATTGTTTTAGTTCCTTGATATTTTACGGAATTATATAGCCCCTTGTGATTGAGGATGGATTTCATGTGGACAAATGGCTGAAAGTATTTATCTGAGATAAGTCACTAAATTTCGTCTCAGCTCTTGGATTAATAGAATTTATATACCAGTATGCCATTCGATTGAAGCAGGTATCTCTAGAGTAATAATATTTAAATTGGCTTCTTGATCGAAGAGCGCTTCGAACGGCATATAAAATAGCAAAGGATTTTCCCATAGCTTCAGATGCAAATAGGTTATTATTAACTAACAGGCTCATTAATCGAATTAACTTTCTCTACACCAGTTTTTCCTAGAAGCCAAATGAATATTCCCGTGAAGGGAATTGAAATTCTTACCGGTTATATTTAACCCGCATTCTTTAAATGCAACGTTGATTAGTACTCTTTCGGTGATATTACTGAGATGCCAAGCAGAAAGGAAATTAATAATATTTAAATATTTTTCTTTTGATGAGAAGAGATTTGCTCTGGCCATCTGCGTCCCCGCCGCATTGCTCTAAGCCACTGAGCTACCAGGGTTCGCATCCCAGTCAGCAAATCCGTTCTCTTCACCGATCCTATATCCCCGTGTTCTCGCAATTTTTGGGATGTACACACGAGGAAGAATGTTCATTGAACATGACTTTAATTAGGATCTTGTTGAATTTCGTCATTATATTATTTATAATTTTATTTTTGTATTAATTGTTATAATTTTTATATATTTTTGTTTTGAAGAGAAGAGCCTCTGCCCGGGATTCAGTGGTATAGAGCACTGCAACGGAGACGCAGATGACCCGGGTTCGAATCCTGGCCAAAGCAAATCTTTTCTCTTCAAAATAAAAATATTTAAAAATTATAACAATTAATAAAGAGATAAAATTATAAAAGAAATAAATGATAGTTTAGAAAACCAAAAAATATGTATTAAATTAAAACAGAACTAAAAAGTAGAGAATAATTTTTGACAAGTTTAAAAATAAGAATTGAGTGATGAACAATTAAATTCTTGTTATTAATTGTTGTGAATATCTTATTGACTGATATTCGTATAAGTAGAGTCATTATGAAAAAATTTAAAAAAGCATCTCATGCTTTTTTACGATAAAATGATTTTTTTTTTGTTTATCACACTATTCTTATGTTAAACTTATTGAAAATTATCTTTTACTTTTTAGTTTTGTTTTCTATTAAAGAGTGTTTTTAAAATTATTATTGATTTTCTACTTTTTATTACGGTTGGCTTTAAACATGTATTCTTACTTTTGTCTAAAATTATATTCTGTTTTCATTATATATTGAATAATATTATTAGACATTTTTATAAATATAGGGAAAGTCCGGGTGGAAGTCAGAGAAAAAATTGCTTTAATAGGGTGGAATTTTATAACTTTTAGTTAGGCTGGCAAAAAAATTTGTTTGTAGTTTTTACAATTATTATTTAATTATGATGAAAAATTTACGAAACTCCTCAGTTGATCTTGTCAGTCGTCATATGCTTGTCTCAAAGATTAAGCTATGTTTGCCTTAGTACTTTGCCCAAGACACTCTTTGGATATAAAAAATTGCTAATGCTGAAGATCCTGGTCAGGATAATGTACACAAAGTTATTAAACAATTGTATTATCAAGTTTCAATTTAATTCGATGTTTTGAAGTGGCCAAAAATCGAGTTCAAAGATTCAGTTTCATACACAAATACAGGCGAAGCTGATATTAGAGTGTTAAAAATTGATATTTTATATAGTATTGATAATATATACATATAGCTTTAAAAACCTACAGAACACGCGTTTACGGCCTTCTGTAACTACCTTAGTGAAAATTATTTTTTACTTTTGTTTTCTTTTCTACTTAGGAGTGTTTTTTAAATTATTATTTATTTTCTACTATTTGTTTCGGCTGGCTGTAAACGTGTGATCTTTAGTTTTGTTTCAGCTAATATAGTTTTAACACGCTATACATGGCTTAATCATTGTGACAAAGCATGAGTATACGACGACTAGGAGGATCAACTTGGGAGTTTCATATATTTTGAGACATAAATAAATAATAGTTACAATTGATATTAAGAATTTTAGTGTTCATCACTCTATTGGTATTTTAAACGTGTCGAAAATTATTTTCTACTTTTTAGTTTTATGTTATATTAATCTTTTTAAATTTTTATATCTATTATTTATTTATTTTATTTATTAATTGTTATTTTGATAATGATTAGTTTTAAATACTTTTGTTTTTAAGAGAAAAGACTTGTCCTGACCGGGATCGGTACAGAGAACTGATTTGTCTGACTTGGGTTCGACCCCTGGTAGCGCAGTGGTTTAGAGCACTGCACCGGAGATGCAGACAACCCAGGTTCGAATCCCGATCAGGACAAGTTTTTTATCTTCAAAACAAGAGTATTTAAAAAAAGTTTTGTTATGAAACGACGATGCAAGTGAAACTTTTTTTCGGTTTGTAGGCATTTAACTAAAATTTTTGGGAACATTATTCAATGTAGAGTATTAAAATTGCGTTTTTAATCTTAACACAATTATTGAAAAATGGGAAATCAATAGTAGACAAAATATTCAATTATATAATTTAATTTCAATTTGCGTATTAGAGTACGGAATACACAATTAATACAATCATTTAGATGATAAACGCATCTTAAAAAGTAAGAGCAATATTTATTTAAATCATTGAATCGTTGTCAACTTCAATTATTTTATCAATAACTTCATCTTCGCCTCGAGTCTCACAGCCTATAAATGTAATTAACATTTTATGGCAACTAAAGTAAGTAAATACCCCCCCATTTGCATCCATTGTAGCCATCCATATCTCGTAGTTGGTACATTTCTATCATTTGTCATTTCAAACTTGAATACTTCTCTCAACTATTCAGTAAGTGGAGCAGATTTCTCTTTCTTAAAATCTGTATTGTAATGAATAAATAAAATAATAGGCATTCGCGAATATGTTTCTCATGAACGGAAAGTTGGTGCCGAAGAGGTAGCGAATGGAGCAAGATGAACACCTAGAAAATCCATGACATCATTTATATTTTGGTTCACTTTAATATAAATTGCCGCAATTCAAGTTTTCTCTTGTCATCAAGTTGACACACAGCTGCACAAAATCTCCCACAGCAGATGCGGATGCAGTTGATTGACTAATACTCATGTATGCATGTATTTCCGATTGAACAGCATTTGTCTTGCATATCTTTTATTGTGATACTTTGTGGAACAGTTATTACTATATTTAAGGAAGAAATAGTTGGGGGTGCAGTCAAAGAAAACACCAAAATAAGAAAAACTTATTTATTATGTGCCGACGTTTCGGCCTACAATGTAGGCCATCTTCAGGGCTAAGAGAGAGAAACAAACAAAAATATATAAAAACGTAGCAGTAACAAGAATATATAAAAAGTGGTACAGGAGTGAAAAAATAAAAATAGTGACTAGATATGATGAAATAGTGAAAAGATAAAATAGTGAATAGATAAAAATAGTGACTAGATATGATGAAATGGTGAATATATATATGATAAATAAGAAAGAATATAAGACTGGTTACAGAATATAAGAAAGAATAAAGAATAAATAAGAAAGAATATAAGACTGGTTACAGAATATAATAAACTTAAAAAAGTGATAGATAAAAAAAAAAAAATAAAATTGTAGATGATGAAAAGAAATTATAATGGTGACAGATATAAAAAACAAGAATACAAATATAAAATATAAAAAATACATGTCAAGAAAGGATAAAATGTAAACAATAATATAAAGGGAAAGAAAAATGAGGAGGTAAACGGAAAGATACAAGAAGAGAAGATTCGCTATTACACTGACACCTGGTCATACGGTTTACCTGATTTAAAAATTTATTAATAAATACAAAATAAAATATTTATTTATTTCATTCCGTACAAGGCAATGCTCTTCATGGTGTATTGACTAAGATTGGTCTATAAACTCAAGTAGTAGTGTAGACGCTAGACGAGACTAATCCGGCAGCTCTTAGGCCGTTGCAGGATCGTTCTTTAGACCGCTTCCATGAAAAGCTCCATACATAGTTGAATCCGCTAGTCTCTCAATTTGTTTCCCATAATATTCCTGACAACCCTCCGAAGCGTCTGAAAAGACGATGGCTTCGAGACCTTCTACTATAGAACTTTATTGGAATGCTATCAATGGATAGTTTCTCCACAAGTGTTTTTATTTTGTCATATCCTTTGTTCATACAGCAGATTTACTTGATGTAATATAATTACAGTTGTAAATATCAATAAATTATTCTATTATAAAAAAAAAATATTTTCACAATAACTCTACTTTTTCCAATATCAATAAATAAAATATTTAAAACAATTAGCATCAAGCGCCCCATACATGCATGTTCTTTAGTTAAAAAAAACACCTGTATCACTACATCCCGTCAAGGGTCTTGGGTCCGGTACAGCGACACAATACCGAGATTGTACTTTTTCTTGAACAACGCAGAGAGGTGATTTGTCCTAGATCACGCTCAATTGTCCCGATTTTCCCCCTTATTTTGGATACTTACTATATAGAGTCTGAGTGAGCCCCAGGAGGGTCCTAGATTCTATAGGATCCGTCTTCGGCCGCTAATAGATTAAAGAAACGTCTTTCAGCGAGCAGAACTTGAACCCAGGTTGATCAATTGTTTTGTAGGTTTCATCTTTGGTATCCCGAGAGACAACCCTGCCACCCAATTTTACGATGAGTTGTAGTGGTTTTACCCTCCTACCGCCGTAAGTACTCCATAGCATCCTTTCCCATAGTTTATTTTCATTTATTTATTACAATTACATTACGGTATATTATACTCTTTCAATTCATTCAAGATTTTTTTTTTTGTATTGTTATTCTAAAGGGAATTTTACCAGAATTAATAAAGACCCTATTATCGTTATCTCTCTCTATTATCAATATTAGAGATGCTACTCTATTATGGAGTGAAAATATTAGCAGTTAATCGATTTTATGTTTTTTTTTTTTAAATCATTATTTTATAAAATGGACATTACATTAGGTTCTGTCATCATCATCATCACACGGCGCTATGGTCCATTGAGGACCTTGGCCTCCTCGACAATTTTCCTCCACTTTGACCAATCTTCCGCGGCTCTAATGACAGGAAAGACAGAAATAATATTTTGATACAAGAAACTATGTAAGGTTCTCCATATAGGTCCTGAAGTTGGTTAGGCCATCTAATCTTCTAGAAATCTTTCTCTCCTAAGTATTCAATAATATTGTGATGTTACAATATGCTATTATGCTCTTTACTATAATATTTGTAAATTTCTCATTTTTCTAATTATGCACTTAGTTTAAAACGACCGCTAGATTTGGAATTCAGCTACGTAATTTAAAGATTACTCGACCGAGGCGCGTGCTCAAGGAAAGAGAACAATGACAGAAGTTGAGGGCCCAAGCAGGAAGGCTTGCAGGTTAGGCGAAGGCGGGCTCATCTCTTAATTACGACACTTGTCACTTCGTTCATTCGGCAAATGCGCTGATCCTACGGAATCCTCTTGCACGATGACTCTATCTTGATTTACTTCAAAATTCTCAATTCTAGGGATTTAATTTAGGGATGAAACTTAAATAGGGCAGAATTGTGTCAATTAACTTAAGTTTCTTCGTCTTGAGTTAATATATAACTTTAACTTTAATTAAATCCAGCACCTTTTCTATACACATAAGTCTAGAATTTTTAATAAAATGGGTTAAATTTAGCAAAAGGAAAATCAATAAAAATAACGATCTGTTACTTCAGTAAGGAACGATTAATATTATTACTACCTTCCGAAATAATCGGTTATTTACAAGATGCTGATTAGTGTGCTTGAGTTAAGTTCTATAACTAAATTTATTGAAGACAAATATTTGAATTAAATTGACAGCCCTGTTGGCCAATATTTGTGACACTCAAACAAACATTCACACACGCACACTCACACATATGCATATTATACTTTTCCGAATGATCATACTTGCCCAAAAACCAAACTTTAAATGTTTAACATAAGTTTTATGGGGCAATTACGGTTTTAAATTTGTTTCGTTTTTACTAAGGGATTGTAAAGTTCGGATCTATCCATATGTAATTTATCCTTCTTGGAGAAGTTTCTTTCAAAATAAATTCTCTTTACAAGCCCTAAAGTTGTAAGGGTTGCAAAAGTTACGTTATTCCATTTCTGGTATCTCAGTATCCAAGAGTTCTTCGTGCCTCTTATCAAAACTTTTACTTAGAGCTCAGAATTACTGCATTCTTTGCAGTGTTCTCTACGAGCATTAACAAAAAAAAAATAAAGGCATAGAAATACTAGCGGGCCCGACGTTGTCATGTTCAAACCTTTTAAAATTATTATTAGAATGAAATAATTTTATATTATTATTAAATTTGATTAGTTTATTAAAATTCAGTTAAATCGTTATAAAATTGGTTAAAAATATTTTGGACGATTTTAATGAAAAAATATAAAATAAAAAATATAAATGAAACAATCATTAAAATACCTGACGTCACCATTCATATTGTTGAAGGAGTTCAATCACAGATATACGCATAGAAGAATTTTATTTTTATATATATATATAATGATATGCTATATTGGCTTTACTGCCCAAGCTATGATCTCAGGGAAAAGTCAGATCCTTTGATCTGAATATAATTAAATACTAAAATGGGATGCCACCCTGAGATCGTTATACTTAATATGTAATAATTTTATGTTATTAATAAATAAGAGACTTATATAGTCTTCTCCAAAGGTTAACGTGGTTGACTGAACAGGAGTTGTTTATTAAATAAGAATAATTATAGAAGAACATTATATTTTATTTGTGCTGATCATGGTTACAGACTTATAAATCTTAAAAACAACTTACAATGAAAACCGGAAGCTATAGGTGACTTATGATACATGGGGCTTCATTCTGCATCCTCCTCTAACGTCTTGACTTGGCTGCTGCGTACCAACAACTGCCCCCTCTCTTCAAAGTAAAGTCATGAACCCTCAGGACCATTTTACTCTACCTGGCCTAGGCCCCTTATAGTCACCTATAGCAGATAAAGATAAAGAAAATATACTAATTAATTTGTTGATTTATTTATATGAACTGCAAAACGCTTCACACATTAATACTTTCAATTAATTTAATAATTTAAATTTAATAAGAATACTAAACTACGACTCAAGTGACCATTGTGCAAAACGTAAAAAAAGTCTCATCTTCAAAAATGTTGCAGGGCTGCCTTGCTGCCTTTAAACACATCGACATTATAAATATAAACAAAAATAAGTTATCTAATTAAAAACATTACTCATCAGATAGAATTGTGAATCTGAGCCATTCTCGAACCCACTTGAACACACACATAAATTTTTATCAAAATAGGTCAGCACGAAAATAACCAAAACCGTTGTGGAGTTCAGTACCATACATAAAAAAGAAGAATTTTACACATAAAGATTTTTAAAAGGGCCTAATAATAAAAAAATAATAATACCACAACAATTCTTCACCATTCAGTTAAAGCAGTTAATAACTTCGTGGTTATAATAATAATGTATATAACATATATTTTTAAATTACCTTAAGGGAGTAATATTTATTAGTTGTTGACTCTGGCAAACAAACGTATTCCTAAGTGTTTATGACTGTGCATGTCTAACTATCGAATTGAGGATCCCTAAAAAAATTTAGGGAGATTGAGGTGTGTAACTGTTAGAAGCAAGTATAGATATATTACAATACGCTATACATTTAGTATACTAACTGTACATATAGTATCCTAAGTGAAAGGCGTGTATGAAACCGGTGCCCGTTTACAATTTATTTTAAGGTGTGTGAGAGTCTGTATGTTTATTAAACGCGATGGAGATAAATGCGCTATATCTTATATCTATTCCATTTTCTATTTCCAGATTTAGGCCGAATCGTACACCTATGTGGAGGAGGAGTATGTGACAATGTTGTTTTCAGTTGTGATGGAAACCAAAAAGGACACATAGGTGACGTTTCCTTCTTAGGATCCACATTTTTGTCGGAATGGTTAAAAATGATAAGCAATAAAATTAAAGAAAATTGGGACGAAGAGTAGAAGAGTCTTCCCCAAAACCATCTGCGCCAAATAAAATATATAAATATTGCTTTGATCCTTCCAAACGACCCTAAGTCAAAAGAATGCGGCATTATAAGAAAGCTAAGAATCGGGCATACAAAGCTGACTCATCTACATCTACTTTTAGGGTTGTATCAACCAACCTGCAAATGCAAAAAATATCAAATAGAAAGAATAAATTTGAATATTGAATCCTGTCTAACTTTCAAAAAATAAAATAAAATACTGAAAAGCTGAAATATTTAAAAGCCATAAGTTAATACAAGAAATTTAAGAAGAATAGTAGTCGCTAATGGCCCTTACAGTCGAAAAGACTTTAAACAAAAATCAAAATATTTAACATTTTCGGATGTAATATTTCGCACCGTAATATCTCGGGAATGTAGAAAACTACGATATTCAGCAATTTAAATAGAAATATTAGATACTACCAAGTATTGTATAAGCTTTGATTTGAAATTGTTTTAATGCTATTAGCTGGTAATGAGTAAAAGAGTTTGATATAGAGTGTATCTTTGAAAACTTTCGAAGGAGCTTTTTGTGATTTCATGATCATCTACAGATTGATAGAACCTGAATGTTAACGTTTCGCCAAAGGAGAAACTTGTACCACTATATAAATTTACTGGACATTTATTTATTTATTAGTGTAGTGGCAAAATACTTTGCAAAGATTCCGAACCTTCCTACCTGACGGAATAAAAAAAAACTAATAAACGGTTGGAGATGAAGACCAGATGGCGAGTTTATTCTTCAAAATTGTGAGAGTTAGATAACAGAATTCGGTTATATGATGGGGTTATATACCCCTTCGGACTCCAAGGAAGTCCCAACTATTTATAGTATAACTGAGTCGATGAAGGAAAGGTGGGATTGAAGGAAACCTGAGCTTATACCAACACATATTGAGTGAAAAAT
This sequence comes from Arma custos, assembly GCA_037127475.1. Classification (NCBI taxonomy): domain Eukaryota; kingdom Metazoa; phylum Arthropoda; class Insecta; order Hemiptera; family Pentatomidae; genus Arma; species Arma custos. The sequence continues at coordinate 78,491,429 of CM073764.1, forward strand.
ATTAACATAATAAGATAATGAGTTAATATGATTAACTCAATATGGTTAGTTGAAAATTTAAATTTCTTCAAGATTAAAAACTTTAAAATAAATTAAAGATACTATAAAGATTAGATAACAAAATAACTATAAGGGCTTGGATGCTCTTCTATTTAAAGATGATACTTGATTAAAATAGAAAACAACTATGCCAATAATAATATAAACAATTATACTCCATTTTTTAAACGAATTTTAATTTTCAACCAGATATCAATGAAATCAAATATGTAAAAGAAGACAGTAGAAATCTAAGACACTTTGAACATGACATAAATGTACAAGCGTAGCAATATTTGTATTCATTGAAATACACGAGTATAAATTTGAAACTGAATATGAAAAATAAAATATCTGTACCTGAGAGGTAAACTACATAATTTTCGATTTTGGGGTTATTGATGTAACTACATTATCGAGGTGTATATTCTTGAGTGGATAGATGTCGTATCTGCACAGCTAATGAATAGCGTCATTGCCAATGTGAATTTAATGTATCTGTCATGATATGATAGAGGTAAACTCAAGTAACTTGAGTTACAACTGTATTCACCTATTAAGTACTGATTGTGAAGGAGATGCAAGTGTGTTATACAGTTTACCCCCTGAAACAATAAAACAATACATTTCGAAGAAAGGAAAGGTAATGAGACAAAAGGAACTAAAATCACCATGTTTTTTCTCATGCAAAAAAAATTGCTCACAACTATTTGATGAAGAATCCAGATTAAACATATTCAATAATTTTTGGAAGGAAGGGAACACTGATGATTTCAAAAGGCAATTTATACCTGGGTCTGTTACAAAAAACCCTGTTTCAAGGAGAACAGTTCTTGTAACTGTCACGAAGAAACTTCATATTAAGCTACTCTCTCCAATTGTCTGGAAAAAGGTATATGTGTGCAAAACTTTCTTTGTGAATACTCTTGATATCTCAGACACCGTAGTAAAAACAGCCATAAGTAAACAGTCAGACAATGGTATTATTTTACCTGACCAGTGGGGGAAACAAACGCCATCCAATAAATTACCCGAGGAAGTGAGAAACAATGTAAGAGCTCATATTAAATCATTCCCTTTAATAGAGAGCCACTATAGTAAGGAACGAACAGATAAAAAGTATCTAGGCTCTGATTTAAACAAGGCGAAAATGTACTCATTGTATATTGAGTACTGCAAGAGTCAAAACCTTGATGCAAAACTAATATCAAAGGAGTGGGTTTATTTCCATATTTTTGATTATGAATTCAACTTATCATTCAAGCTGCCTTCCAATGACACCTGTGACACTTGCGATGCATTTGTTCTGCTCCTAAAAAGTGAAGATGATGAAGAGGAAAAGGTGCAAATTGGGCAAGTGTATGAGAGTCACCTTAATGAAGCTAAATCAAGATATGAGCTAAAAAACAGGATAAAGAAACATCAAAACGTGCTGGATCGAAGAATTTTACGATCATGATCGACCTGCAAAAATGTTTGCCAACACCATACTTGACCAATTCCCAGGCGAAAGTTATGGACCTTGAACCGAACAATTTTGAATGCTACAAACGGAAAAAGCCACTGCGCAATGTGGGATGAAACAGTGGGTGCTCGTTGTGGTTGTGAAATAGCATCAAAGACTTTAAAAACTTCAAGTCACTTTATGAACAAAACAAAGCACCTCTTAAAAACAACAAATATAACACCAACAGAGAGAAGTTTTTAATAAGTGAAGCAGTAGAACTGCAACTTAGATCATCTGAGCCAAACAAGTTTTTCTATGAAACCAACTTCCAAGAAGAGTATAAAATTGTGGATCTAGAACCTAATCGGCGGAGGAAGGAGTCCAACCAAGTGTGGCCTACAGAACTACCAGTTATGAATACAAAGCCTAGGCCTATCAACAAAAATAAATTTGAAGATCTACAAGAACTGCTGACATGGGTTCCTTCTTGTTTTCACCATTTTTATAAAAACATAGATTCTTCTGCGGCTGCCCTAGATTACCCAGATTGATGAAGATTATTATTAATGCATTATTATTCTTAATACTAAGGATTTTTTATATTTTTGTATGCGTAGTTTAATAAACAGTTTTCTTATAATAAAATGAGTTTTTATGACCTTCTAATATTTAAGCAGTTACGACTTTTAAAATTTTATTTGCGACACAATAAAATTGTTAGAGGTAAAAAGTCGTAAAGCCCCTCCCTCAATTTGGGTGGGAGAAATCATATGGTAATATTCACTACTATTTAGTCAGAATAGTATATCATGAAATATTAAAAGTTGATGATCTCTAATTATCATTGAAAACCGTGCACAACAATAAAAAGGAAAATTTAACATTAAAACTGCTCTCCTGTAAAGTTTGCAAAATGTCAGTTACGATAGTTTACCTCTGAGGTACAGATATATCATAAATACAGATAAAATGTTATTTAAAAATAAATAAATAATTTAACAATAAATTTTTATAAATAAATAAATAAGAATGTATGTATTGGAGAGACCTCATAAAAACTAGCCACTATAAGTAATCAACACCGTAATAGTTGTAAAAAATGTATAGACTATATAAGCTTTATGTACAAATTTGATTTTGAAATACCCACGACTTAAGATAACAAATGAAAAAATAGAATAGAAAAAGACGCCATAATTATAAAAACCGAAACAGGTAACGAAACATAAGACAGACAATTAATTATGAATCTGACAAAAGATATATACATATTAATTTATAGGTGCAATTAATAATTTATTAATATTATAATTCGATCATTTTATTAAGCTATTAATAATAAATGCCCTAATTAAACCAAAAGAATACGGCTTAAATTCATATAAATCATAATGTAAAAAAGAGATATAATCAGGAAGAAACGCAAGTAAATATTTGAATAAAATTAGCATAGATAATGTTAATTTTATTCAAATATTTACTTCATTATTTATTATTATTATTCAGTCATACTTCATTATTTATTATTTCTTCAACGTTTGGAAATTTAGTCATTATCAATTGTTAAAATATAGGCTTTATGCATCAACCTACAATGAATATAACTATATAAAGTTATAAGTCAATTTATCTGCAAAGATATCAATAACAATTAAATTAATTAAAATAATTTAAATTTTAAAAAATTTGTCCCAACAATTAGCGAAATAAAGCATAGATATCTCTAAAATGCATTTCTTATTTATAAATTTAAAATGTTCATCATCTAGGGAATACATATCCCCCATGGTCAACTACAAGCATAATTAATTGTTTGAGACTCTAAACTATGAGATAAGAAGATATTTTTTACTATTGTTTAAAGTCCTTATGCCTTAAATTATAAATATATAAATTAACAAGAACAGTTCTTTAACTTTTTATTTAATTTGGATTATCATTATATTTAATAAAAAATAATAATAAAAGAGTGAAAATTAATGAATAAACAACAACTGGAAATTCAATTGGAAAGTTTTATTTCTCTTACCCTAAATAAATAAAAAATAATTTAATAAAAACAATTTAAATTTAAATTAATTCAATTGTTATTGAAATTATTAAAATGACTGGATATTGGTTTTTCTTACTTAATTATATTTATAAGAAATTACTTTATAGACCTTTAAAAAGGAGGAATTATATCAGCATATATTTTAAACAACTAAAGAATAATTTTAATGAACTTTAATACGTAAATACCATTTATGGTTAAGAGGTATTGATGAAAATCTTTGTGTGGGCGGTTATTTTCCCGTTGGTAATTTCATTTTTAAAATAATATTGCTTATTTTTAACAAAAGGATTTTTTAAAGCGATAAAACATGCTTAGTTATGCCGGCCTTCAGAAGGAACGTAAACTGGGGGTCCCGAGTCGTTATGGTGTCAGGTACTCGTAAGAGCCGCATCCCAATTAATCCTGGATAGGCAAACTTTAGGAGTCCCACTGCAGCATCCTCCAATTAGCCATATCAGCATAAAGTGGCGTTAAATGAATAAAAAAACGTTAAATAATAATCAAGTGAAACTGGAATCATGGTGACTAAATAAATGAGGCGTTCAGGATCAACAACGAATAACGTCAAAATTTCAAAATTGTTTTTTCACAGTTCCAAATAATAGTTTATAATAACAATTAATGTTATAATTAGCTTAGTTCCTTTAAAAGATACAAATTTCATCAACGACTTTTTCTAGCAAATAAACACCTGAGGATTCCCACACACGTTTAGGCATATCCAACCGAGTGGAGGCATGGGATTGGCAACCAAATGCAAATATTTAATCGGTTTGGATACTCCTATCCGCCGAATCATTGGTAGCTGAATTTCACTTGTTTTCTTCATTCTCATGTGTGGAATAAATCAGAATTCGAATTAAGCCGAATGATATTTTGAGACGCGTTAGCTTCTATTCATTTGCAAATCAAATCTAGCCAGTTTTAAAGTCTAAATGGATTTATCTAACATTAGCTGGCGCGATTATCATGCCTTTCCGGTTTGTTAGCTACAAATCAAAATAATAATACAATAGGAATCCATAATGTTTTATGCAATGCTTGTTTTGATAAGGGCATTGTATAAATGGATTAGTAAGTACGTCGATTACTCTCGATATTTTATTTTTGCTTATTTGGATTTGCTTTACTTTATATTTATTTAATGTGCATTTTCTTACAGTATTTATACTCTGTATTATTATTATAAAATTAGTTTTTACTTAGTGGTCCTTGTTTCTCCATTTTACGTAACTTTATGGTGTTTAGGCTAATCGGATGAAGCTAGAGCGAGATTCCTAAATTTTGTCAATTCAGGCATAATTAGGATAGGGACCTTTAACGAGTACCTGACACCACACGGGCTCGGAACCCCATTTTACTGAGGATAACTTAAGATTTTTTACTCCCTGTCAAAAATTATAAGGCCACCAATCGGTCTGCGAGTCCGCGATCTTGTATGTAGTTGTATGTTAACCTAACCACTAGACCATAGGTAAACCCACATAGTTGTGTTTCACTACCACAATCGGCTCGCGGTTTGGTGATAACGATCTGCAAAGAGAACTATATCATGATGAAAAAGACTTGTTATATTGATGGCCTTGTCATTTTCTTGAGATAGAAAAACAAATATTAAGGAAAACAACGATAAAAGATTACAGAAACCGTTTGCTCAATAAATAATGATCCGTAGCTGCATCGTCTTAAGCGCCACAATATATCATGTTTCTGGAAATGAGAGTTGTTTTCATTCCGAGGAAATATTATGCCTTTTTTTCTACTTTACTTAACTACAAAATTTTTCATAGCATATATTGGTATTTCATAAAATTCGTGTCATCTAGGAAATAACGAAATTTTGGATACTAGCAAGAAAGGACAAACAAATGCTTCATTGGGATAAACCGACATTTAAAAATTAAGCTTTTGTCCTGGAATACAAAGATCATTCTATATAAAACGCTCATTCGGCCTGTCCTGCTGTAGGTTTCAGAAGCCTGGGTCATAAAGAAATCAGATGAAAAATTGCCTCAGGCATTTTATAGGAGGATTTTACGGCGAATTTATGGGGAAGACGTACCAATGCGGAGGAAGAAGCCTATTCCAGGCTAGTCTATTCCAGACCCAGACGTGGTCAAAGTAATAAGGCTTCGTAGGTTGCGATGGGCTGGCCATCTGGCCAGAATGTCAAGGGCCCAGAATAGAAGAAAATATTCAGAGCAGAAGAAGAGTAGGGCGACATAAGCTGCGATGGCTGGATGGAGTCAGTGAGGAATCCAGGAGCCTACTCAACATCCGTAACTGGAAGGCCTCTGCACTGGACAGGGAGGACTGGCGGAAACGTATTGAGGAGGCCAAGTTTTATAGACGGGCTATAGAGTCGTGCAATAATAATAAGAAGAAGCAAGAAAGGGAATAAGGTCAATCCGTATTAAATCACTCAGATTAAATTCATTTTGTTGCTTGACATTTTTTGATATTGATGCGTAGGAAGATTAAATAAAGAGTATTCGCTCGTTATTTCTAAAGCATTCGTTAATAATGAGAGTCAGGTCTTTTGATTTTCTAACATGATGGAGTAGGCGAGACTATATTTAAAGATGAAAATAAATGTAATAATTAATTAAAATGAAAAAATATAACAATACCATGTTATATATAAATATACTTATTATTACATTGAGACAAGTCAAAAAGAAGGAATTAATATCTGCGTAAGATCCAGTCTTCTTTGCAAAACTCACTGCTAAACTCGTACTTAGCTCATAGTTGTTGGATTCTTTTGAGTTTCTCGATTCTTCTAACTGATGCTTATGCAGGCAATGAATGACCTTTCGTCAATTTTTTTTTACTGGTGCTTAACAACTTGTCTACTCCTGCTGTCCTTAATAAGACCCTTCTTAGCTTTCTCCAAGTTACACCGCCATCCATCCAGGCAGCAATGAGACGAGCCACTTCAAGAGGTCCAGACACCTTTGCCTATATCTGGTATTGGAACAAAAAAACGAGAAATGGATTAGGATCTTTAATCTTCTCCTATAGATCTCTGTTCTAAAAATGCTAGATTATCGGTGTAGGACCGTTCCTTTTTTTATATATTTTATTTTATTTATAAACGTATTTATAACTATCAGCTAATTTTATTTTCTCTACCTTTATTAATTTTGTGCTACTCTAGTATGCACAATAAATTTCTTTGGAGCACAGCACGATGCTAATTAAAGTAATTAAGTGTTTTTATTTTAAAGAGAAAAGATATGTCCATGGCCGGGATTCGAACCCTGGAGGTCCTGGACATATCTTTTCTCTTCAAAATAAAAATATTTAAAATGATAACAATTAATAAAAAACATAAAGTAATTAGGGAGAAAAAAGGAATTAAAATAGCTCACAGAAAAAACTTGAAAGCTTCTCTAACACTAAATTTCTATTTAGAATAAAAATTGTCTTCGAGCTGTTCTTTGTCCCCAAGTGTCATGACAGATTTTTTTCTCTTTAGCGCCTTTAAAACAGTAGAGATACTTATAGTCTTGCGTACAGTAGTAATAAAATTCATGAGGTTTGAAGTATTGTTAAAATTCATTTTATACTTCCATAACCTCGAGTAGTCACTACTATTACCTGGAGAAAAGCAAAATAAACTTGTAGATGAGATTTACGCTCGAAACGATCTAGCAGTTTAATCTAAATTATTTATTTATACCTTTGAAGATTTTCTCTTTATATTTTGTGGAGTTGGCCCTCTCAATTTAGTAGCACTGTATTAAAGTTCCCCTTGTGCATTACATTCCCCCATAAATGTGAATTACATTCCCCCCATATCAACCAGAGTAAATTAGCAAATATAAAAAAAAAACACTCCTCTTCGCTTAGAAACGTTTCATTGAATCGATTGATTAATAAGTGATAAATTAAATTATTTAAATGCATAATGGCTTAAAAAAACGGATATAAACTTATACAGTCGTAAATTATTTTCAATTAGTCCAAAACAAGAATAGAAAAATTCATTTTATCGTAAAAATCGTGGGCTGACTTGATTTGTTTTAAATTTAATTTTTTTTTTAGTTTCAGCCAACTTTGGGGTACTCTGGATCAATCATTAATGTATATTCCGTGATTGTCTAATCATTAATGTATATTCCGTGATTGTCTCTCTACCCATTACTTTTTCATCCTCTCCTATTCCATTCTTCATCAGATGTTGATCGCCTGCTTCGTTCTCTCCTTAAATCTCATTCTCTTGTCTCGGTTTATCCTCTTGGCAGTACCATCAATATGCATATCCTCTGTTACCCCGAGTCTTGATGTTCCTGTATGTTTCTATAAACCAATTCGGTTGTTTTTTATTTCTAAGAAATTCAAATATTCTTTTCGTTAGCCTACTTGCAGGTTATGACCATAGTAACTAACCCTTCTTTTCCTCATTGCGTCGGAAATTCCTTCTTTTATTTTATAAAGGGTCTCATTTCGCGTGTAGACTAATTTGTCTTTTAGAATTTAGGGCCTGGAATTTTCCTTAATATCTTACGTTGTTTAAACTCCAACATTTCAATTAGGCCATTATTAGTGATGGGCAGTATTTCCGCTGCATAGAGGGCTTCTGGTTAAAAAACCGTATCAAAATGCCTCATTTTTGAATTCCAAGAGATGAACTTCTTATTAAAGATATTTTTAATGAGTTGGAAGGCTGCTTCGCTTTGTCTGAAATCAATTGCTTTTTTCTCATGAGCATTCCAGCTGATATATTCACCAAGATACTAAAACTCTTGAAACACGTGTTGTTAAGTTTAACTTTAGGTTTCTGGCCTTATTTAGACTAAGTTCCTTCAGAATATAGAAAAGAGGGATTCTATTGAGTCGCTTTCTGGAAGTCAATAAAAGTGACAACATTCAATTTTGCTCTTTTCTTTTGATAACGTTCTTGGGTTACAGGGTCTGTTTTGATCAGGATCTTCTTTTTAGGATTATCTCCAAAATCCAACTGAAGTAGCGAATTCACAATCTCACCTGTTATATTTAACCCGCATACTTTGTAACATGTGCTGGTTAGTATTTTCCCGTCGATAATATCGACACGCCAAGTTGAAGGGCCACAAATAATTTTTTTTTTTTTATTAAACACTTTATTCAGACATTACAATCTGTCACAAACAATAGTTTAAAAAATAAAAATGCATATTAATAGAAAAGAACACTAAAAAGAAGACAAAAGTTTTCAATAAGTTTAAAATAGCAATACAGTGAGGAACGAAAAAAAATCTTTATGTCTATTGAATATCTTATTGTCATTATGACAATATCTTTAAAAGCAACTTATAGAGTAAATTTTTGTATCGCTCTATTGTAATTTTCAATTAATTGAAAATTATTTTCAACTATCTAGTTTTGTTTTCTGTTAAAACTTGTTTTTTTAGTTAAAAGCGAATTTTTTTAATGGAGGATGGAAATAGTTGGAGGGTGCAGTTATAAATTAACACCAAATAAGTGGAGACTTATTTTTTATTTGTGCCGACGTTTCGACCTACTTTGCAGGTCATCTTCAGGGCTATAAGAAGAAAACTGAACAAACAAAAATAACTATAAAAAACATTACAGTACAAATTTCTTAATATTTTTTTAAATTAGCTAGTCAGAAATTGATATGCCTGCCTCAAAGATAAAGAATACCTATGCCGTAGTACACAGCTTATTAGTTTACACAAGTCACAACCGTATCTTCAGGTATGAAAAATCACTAATCCTGAAAATTCTGGTTAGGGGAATGAGATAAGTTTATTAAATTATGGTATTGTCATCAGCCCTTTAGAAGTGCGCAAAGTTTCAATTGAGTTCGACGGATTGAAGTGGCCCAAAGTCAAGTTCAAAGATTTCTACAGGCGTACATATCTACAGGCGAAGCTAATATAAGCGTATAAAAATGTATGAGATTTTTTTCTCAAATTACAATGTTTAGTATCACACTGTTAGTTAGTTAGTTCATTTAACGTCACTTTATGCTGCTATAACTAATCGGACGATGCTACAGTGGGAGCTCTAAATTTTGCCTATCCAGGTTTAATTAGGATAGGGATTTTTAACGAATACCTGACGGTGTAACTAAGGATTTTTTATTCCTTTAAAAAAATCCTAGAGCCACCTGCCGGGCTACGGACCCGCGATCTTGGGCTTAGTAGTTTCACACTGTGAAATCTTAATGATTAGTAAATAATGAATTGTTTAAAAGACTCTCCAGAATATTTTCCATTATAATCTAACAATATAGTTTAAACTAGCGCGGAAAGTCGAAGAATTATCTAAACAACACATGAGTTACCTCGTTTACCAGGCTAATCTTACTTTAACGTGAAAATTTTATACCGTTATGAAAAGATCCAATTTTGGTGCTGTTTAAATATTAGAAACTGCCCGGGGCCGTTTAGTGAGTTATGTTGAGTGGTGGAGTTCCTTCTAGAATTCCATGCATATTGCATTTTGGCAAAGGCTGTATCATGTTAATGTTTTGAATTATGAAGAGCGGTTGAATGTAGGTAGGTTAGCTTTTTGAACAAATGTCTTTATTCCAGGTCATAACTTCCCCCACGAACAACTATATTCCTATTATTACTTTATTAACTTACGGACTACTGATATTATTTACGGAAATAAACTTTTTGTTACCCCTTAAGTCTAAATATCTCTGTAACCTGGTAGTGTATATATTTAGAAGTAAATATAGTTATATATTTTTATTTTACGTTTTACTGCTGATAAACAGATGCATCTAAACAATATTATAAATACTGTATAACCAGACAATAACATTAAAGTGCACTGTATATATATATACATATATATATATATATATATATATATATATATATATATATATATATATATATATACAAAATTAAATTAAATATATATATATATATAAAATTAAACATTCCACATTTTTTCTCTTTATAATTTTTTTTTTCTACACCTGTCAAATACAAATAATTGAAAAGCAGATTGGCTGACAGGAAAATAATATAAAACGACATGAAAGGCATGAAGAACAACAGTACCCAGCGGTACTTCTCCTGTGGCTTGTTTTAATTTCCTTATAAATCCCTTATCCACGTTTTTATTAGCCTCCTCCTAGTGTTCTCAGGCATGAGAGTCGTTTTTTTTTTAAACACAGAGATACACTACACAGATTTCCGTGTAGTTTTTGTTGAACGCGTTTGTAGTGCGTTCGTATGTGTTCGTCAACCGTTTGCATTTTTAAGTCGGTATGCAAAGCTTTGTTATTTACGAACCATGTTGCTTTGTTGATAAGTCTAAGTACTTTTGACTGAAACATTTGCAGTCGTTTTCTGGGAGTTTGCTTAGTGATCCCGTTAATTTGTAATGTGCATGCCCAAACTGCTTTCAGTAAGTAAGTGTACGTGTTTAATTTCTGTCTTAAATCTAAATTGGAGTTTCTCCTGAATAGAAAACAAATTTAATTGAGTTTATGGTTTAGTGATTGGCGTTTCATCTTAACGTGAGGACCCCATGTCATTCTCCTATCAAACGTTAGTCCAAGGTATTGTACTTTATCTGTTTGCGGGATGGGTGAGTTGTCGTGTTTTCGTTGTGACTTTTCGTGGTTCAGTCTAATTTTCCATAGTTGGAAACATTCATTCAACTTTTGTAAGTTACATAACTTACAAAGTTTTGTAAGTTTTGTGAGGCCTTTGTCGAGTCTTGATGTTTGGTAATAATGGCAATATCATCAGCATATGTCGCTGTCAGTATGTCGGGACTTTGTGGAATGTCGTGTATATAGTATATGTTATGTACAATAGCGTTTCTAGTATTGATTAAGATCAGCCTTCTTGAAGATAGCTCTGAGCCCTGTCGGACTAAGAAAAATCTGTCTGCAAGGAATGAGAGAAGAATTAAATAAGAAGTATGTGGTAGTTAGGGTTCTACCGATACCAAAAAATATCGATACCTGGCCTTTGCGATATTTCGGAACAAAGTATCGATACCGAGAAAATATCGAAAGAAAAATATCGATATCACTCGGTATCGGAAGATTTTTAGTCGTTTAAAAGCACGGTTCGTCAAATGGCTACAAACATTCCATTGCCAGGAAAACGTCACACATTGGATAATCAAGCAAATAGTGAAAGACCTTTTATTTTTTATTTTTTATTAGAATAATATGGTTCTCATTCGATATTCTCAAAGTATCGAAAGATCTTTCCGATATTTCACAGATGGCTGATATATAAATTTTTATTATGTTATGAACCCCATCTGTACATATCAGGGAAAATAATTAAAAGAAAAAAAAACTCATACATGCATAGGAAAGGACATGCTTTCGATACTAGAAGAATATGGTACTCATTCGATATTCTCAAAGTATCGAAAGATCTTTCCGATATTTCAAAGATGGTTGATATCTAAATTTTTTATTATGTTATTAACGCTATCTATACATATCAGGGAAAGTAATTAAAAGAGAAAAAAAAACATATACATGCATAGGAAAGGACATTCTTTCGATACTAGAAGAATATGGTACTCATTCGATATTCTCAAAGTATCGAAAGATCTCCAATATTTCAAAGATGGTTGATATCTAAATTTTTTATTATATTATGAACCTTATTTGTACATATCAGGGAAAAAAATTAAAAGGAAAAAAAAACATATACATGCATAGGAAAGGACATTCTTTCGATACTAGAAGAATATGGTACTCATTCGATATTCTCAAAGTATCGAAAGATCTCCGATATTTCACAGATGGCTGATATATAAATTTTATATTATGTTATGAACGCTATCTGTACATATCAGGGAAAGTAATTAAAAGAAAAAAATAATATATATACATAGTAAAGAAAAATTCTTTCGATTCTAGAAGAACAGGGTATTCTTTCGATATTCTCAAAATATCAAATGATCATTCCGATATTTCACAAATGGCTGATATCAACATTTTTTATTCATATTTTATTCCTCATCCATTTGTGAATTATCGGAATTTTTTTTTAGTTCCTTGTTCTTCTAGTATCGAAAGAATTTTTCTTTACTATGTATATATATTATTTTTTTCTTTAAATTAATTTCCCTGAAATGTACAGATAGGGTTCACCAGCCATCTGTGAAGTACCGTAATACCGGGCTACTTTGGCCCTAGGGTCCTTCTTTGGCCCAAATGTAGGAAAAGATAAAACTTTCTCTAAATACTTTCAAGTAGTAGTTGTTCAACTAGTTACTGCAGTTTCTGCTAGGCTGAAGCCCCAAGTCGGCACTGATGTACACGAAATAGTCTGATAATTATCTGCTAGTATCAGGACCTGTGGATTTCTTAACCTTGTGAAATACGTGTTTTATTTACTCTCAAACTTTCAACTTTCGAAACCGTTCCAGGTATGTTACAACTTTGGTATGTACCTAATTAACTAATTTGCTTAGTAGGGTAGGCAATGGTATAGTTGTATTTGTCATTACGGTTTAGGTTTTTGGTAAAAAAATATAAAATAACAACAGCTCTAGTAACCTCAAAAATACGACCTACTTTGGCCCACCTGTTTTGTGGGCCAAAGTAAGTCGTGCTTTTGAAAACTTATATTTGTAGTTATTGCTATGCATTATGGGGGCGGCATCATGAAAGTAAATTTTTTGCACAAAGAACAATGTTGGTTTACGAGAAGTAGGTCACGCAAGTAGAAGGGTGTCCCCTATGGTCCCCTTATGGTCAAGGTGACTGAAGAATTAACTAAAGGTGGGGGTCGAAGACTCACTAGAAAGGGACTCTCTAAACAGATCCCAAGGAGCTAGGAGGAAGCTGAAGATGGAGCCGAAGAAATTATAAGTCTGGATTTAAGAAGGCTGGAATACATCCTATTAATAAAGAAGATTTAAAACGGTTACCTTCTAAGGATGTGTCTGTTAATTTGGATCTGGTTGGAAAAACTTTCATTCACCATTTGGAACACAAAAGAAAAGAGGTTGTTCAGCCCAGACCAATTTAAAGACAAAAACTGGAAGTTTCTGCTGGTAAGAGCAGTCCAAGATATTCAATATCAAGAAATGCAAAAGTATCAGAAAGAACAACAGAAAAGAGAAAGATACATGAAAAAAAAGCAAAAACAAGAATTAAGAGAAAAATAAAAACTGGAAAAAATACAGAAAAAATACAACAGAGAGAATTGAAAAAAAGAAAGTAAATGGCAAAATTGTAAAATTCCTGAAGAGGAAGACTACAAGAAAACATAACATCTCAACAACAAAAGAAGATAGTGATAACTTCAGCCTCATTTCTTCAGGCCACAGCGACCTCGTTTTTTCAAGTGATGAAAGGGATTGGTTGACTCAGTTGTACCACCTACTTCCCAAAATGTCAATAATCCTCAAGATAGTAACGAATCTCCAGAAGAAAACACCAATACACCTCCAGAAAGTACTGAAGTTGAAGTACAGAAAGAATGGGCTGCTATAAAGAAGATAATCGACCCTCCAAAACTGGATGAAAAGAGGACTCTTCATTGTCAGCAATTAGTGAGACATAAGATAAATGTGTATTTTTTAAATTGTTAGTTTTTTGTACATTTTTATGAAAGCAAGAATGTTTAAATGTATTTTTCTGTCTTTGAATGAATTTTCTTACTAACCCTAGTCTTTCTTTGACCCAACCTAATTCCACAATGCTTTAAAGTAGGTAAAATATCATTGGGCCAAAGTAACCCAAACATGAGGGTAACATTGGCCCAAGTAAAAAATAAAAAAAATAAAGAACAACTTAATTTTTTTTTGTTAAACTCATTAGAAATTAAATTTAGGGTAGTCTAGTTGTGTAATAAAGGTTACCAGAGCTTAGATATAGGAAAGTACATAAAAAATTTAAGCGTGATTAAAAATTTGTAAAAAATTGGACCAAAGTAACCCTGTTTTACGGTATCGGAAAATAGGGTTCATAATAAAAAAATTAGAATTTAGAATTTTAATCAGGCATCTGTGAAATATAAGAATGATCATTCGATATTTTGAGAATATCGAAAGAGTTCTCCTTGGTTATGCATATATATTTATTTTTATTTTAATTACTTTTACTGACAATTAAACATATAGGGAAAGGGAACATATCATTCTATTTTTTTGAGAATATGGAAAGAATGTGCCGTAGGATATATACAACTTTTTATTCAGGTTTCGTTTGGATGAGCAAAAAAAAAAAAAAAAAAAAGGTTTCAACATTCAGTTTTCCATACCGATATCGATAAAATATCGGAAGAAAAGTATCGATACCAAAATATCGGTATCGAAAGGAAAAGTATCGATACTGTACCCATATCGGTAATATCGGTAGAACCCTAGTGGTAGTACAGTCATGAGCTTAAAGAGAAGCCCATTGTACCAAAACTTGTCGAATGCTTGGGCGACATCCTGAAACACTCCAGTTGCATATAACTTCTGCTCTAGTGCTGTTGATATGTAGTAAGTTACTCTGTATAATTGTCGAGTGTGATTTTCGACAACCGAATTGATGGTGAGGGTTATATCTTTGTCTGTCAGTAACTTTAATAATCGGGGATAAAGTAATTTTTCAAAGATTTTAGAACAAATGGAGAGTAAACTAATAGGTCTGTACGGGAAGGGTTGTTAATATCTCTAGGGCCCACTAATTAATTACACATTTCGAACAAGCATAATAACAAGAGAAAAGGTCATTTATGGTGACTGTTTTTTTCTTAACCTATTTACCAACTGTTAACTCATTAGTTATGATCAAAGAGATATAACCTCTTAAGTTAGAATGAAATATAAATGGTAAAAAATTAACCATCTGTTGTTGCTAAATTTCTGTATTGTCTCACATCACAAAAAGTAGTTGGATATATTGACACTTATTTATTTACTTGAAATATTTATTTATTTACCTTTTCCCTTGAAACTAGTGTTACATTTATATATTTATATTATATATTATATTTATTTCTGATGGAACTATATAAATAATATAGAAATAAATATATAAAATTATATACATTTCCATTAACATATCGAGAGATTCTATTAAATTAAAACTATATAAAAAAAAGGATTTGTCAAATAAAGCAATTATTCCGTTATTTCTAACAAAGGTTATAACTCTTAAAACACTTTATGCGTTATTATTTTTACTATGCGAGGGTATTTTGTTTAAAATATTCCCCTATAGTGGAATTTTTATTGCCCCTTATATCTAAATATCTGGCATAACATTATTCTCTCTATTGAACTTATTTCACTGCTTAGTTGATAGTTAGCAAGTTAAAAACCTTCTTGAAGAAAACGACTTTAAAATGTAAAAAAAACGAAACTCCATTGTTATTAATTTAATAAGCAAATAATGTTTTAAAAGGATTAATATCCCAACCAGTATTTCTAATGTTACACAACTCAAAAATCGGTGTTTTGTGTCTACCTTGAGAGCTTGTCTGCCAGAAGGCAGTTGTGTCACTCTTTGAGTCCAAATGTCATCCCCCCTTCTTAGGCCAGAGTGACACATTGACAGTTGAGTCCTGAATCTTATAGTGAACCAAAGTGAAACAAAGTTTAAAAGTGCATTATTTCGAGTTGCGACATTGTTACTGTTTCAGAGTTAGAGAAGGCGTTGTTCTACTACTAACAGTTTTTCCTGTATTTCCATAAATTTTGTTGTTTTTTTTTGCTTGTGTAACTTTAGGAATACTAGTGCGATATGTTTTCTTGAAGCAAAAAATCATTTAGAAAATTGTCTTGCAAGTTATCTTAGGATTTATGTAATTTATAATTATACTACTAATTATTAATTATACTAGCTAATTATCTAAGGAATTATGTAAGTTATCTAAGGATTGGATACATAAAATTAAAAAATAATGTTTCTATTTTTACATTTTTAATTGCATCCATACTCATCCTTAAACGATTGTACCCCATCCTTGATGCAAATCACATAATACCAGATCACCAGTTAGGGATTCCGAGCATCCCATTCCACCATTCAGCAATGCCATCGTGTGGTGGATGTAGTCTCCTCTGCATTAGAACGTGGATCATATTGTTTGGGAGTCTTTCTTGACGTGGAACAGGCCTTTGCCCGAGTCTGGTATCCGGGCTTGCTCTACAAACTCCTACCCTCTACATACTTTCTCATCCTACAATCCTATCTCACAAACAGAACTTTCCAAGTAAACCATAACAATGTCTATTCGTCCCTCTTTTCCCAATCTGCTGGTGTTCCTCAAGGTAGTATCCTTAGTCCAATCCTATATACAGTTTATACAGCTGACATCCCAACTCGTCCTAATACTATCCTTAACACGTATGCTGATGATACATGTGTATTATCAGTCAACACCGATCCAGTTATTGCATCCCAAAGCCTCCAATCCCATATCACTGATCTTGAAGAATGGTGTCAAAACTGAAGAATTAAAATAAATTCTCAAAAATCGCATCAAATCACTTTTGCCTTACGTCGTAAACCAATGACTTTCTGCCCTTCAGTATCCTTTAATAATATCCCTCTGGTGCCTGTAGAACAGATCCGATACTTAGGGTTGCACCTTGACAAACGATTAACCTGGAATCCTCATACAAGACTGAAAAGACAAGAAACCGCACGACGTTTCAGGCTACTTCAACACTTACTAGACAAACGCTCTAAGCTCCCAATTAACTACAAAAGACTCATCTACATGACCATCATACGACCTATTTGGACTTACGGAGTAGAGCTTTGGGGCTCCACTAAGTCATCGAATTCCTCTCGTATCCAATCCTTACAATCCAAAATCCTTCGTAAAATCCTCAATGCTCCTTATTTTGTTAAGAATAAAGTCATCCATAACGACCTTAATGTCCCTTTTGTTGCTGATTTGGCCCGAACCCGGTATCTATCCTTTCATAGCAAACTTCATTCCCAATCAAACCCTCTAGTTTCAAACCTAGCTTCCTCTTCAATTCCCGATAATCCTCCGAGGCGTCTGAAAAGAAGATGGCCCCGTGACCTTCTTATTTGAACTTTGATTTGAGTACTACCAGTGGGTAGTTTCTCTACTTGTCATTCTCATGTCATTATGTAACACGCATTCTATTTACTTGTTGTATAATTGTAATACAGTTGTAGATATCAATAAATAAATTTAAAAAAAAAAAATTCATCCACATTTTATTTATAAAATCAATATGCACTATTATTAGCGATCATTATTAGCAATGGTTTTTATGTAGCAAATTAATATCTTATAATTTATATTCAGAAATAAACGAGTTTTCCATACGAATTAAATATACATTATGAAAAAAGAAAGTTCTTGAAATTTAATAAACATCTGATGAAAATATATAAATTTAATTTAACTTTTTCCCCCTGTCGAACAGATACGTTACCTAGGACTCCATCTGGACAAACGTCTCACTTGGAATCCTCATACAAGACTGAAAAGACAAGAAACTGCTCGACGATTTCGCCTACTTCAACATTTACTGGACAAACGTTCAAAGCTACCAATTAATTACAAAAGACTCATTTACATGACAGTTATCAGACCTATTTGGACATACGGAGTTGAGCTTTGGGGATCTACTAAACCATCCAATTCATCTCGCATCCAATCCTTACAATCCAAAATCCTTCGTAAAATCCTCAATGCTCCTTATTGTGTCACAAACAAACTCATCCATCATGATCTTAATATCCCATATGTTGCTGATTTGGCCCAAACTAGATACCTATCCTTCCATGAAAAGCTCCATACGAACTTGAATCCGCTAGTCTCTCAACTTGCTTCCTATAATATTCCTGATAACCCTCCGAGGCGTCTGAAAAGAAGATGGCCTCGAGACCTTCTACTATAAAACTTCATTGGAGTGCTATCAATGGATAGTTTCTCCACAAGTGATTTTTTTTGTTCATGTCCTTTGTTCATACAGCCAATTTACTTGATGTAATGTTATTACAGTTGTAAATATCAATAAAAAAAAAAAAATAAAAAAAAAATAAAACTTTTTTCCATGTTTTCTTGTTTGTTTCATCCTTCCGTGAAAACACATAAATTAAATCTTATTATTAAATATTTTAATATAATGTAAAATAAAGCTATTTTTATTACACATATCAGTTCTGCAGGTTGTCGCTTCCATTTTTCAATATGAGTTTTAACATTTTCATTCGTTTCCTTTTTAATATTGCCGAAAATGAATAATAATGCTTAGGTTAAATCATCATTTATACTTCCAAGTGTTTCTTTAAACGTTCATTTTTTGATGAAATGATAACCGAAATATTACTATATACTATATACTATTTTTTTTTAAACAAAAACTCATAATTATTTATTCACTTCGAGTAAAGTTTTTTTTTTTCCTCTTAACCCCTTTGTCTTTTATTAATATTTGAAAAAATAGCATGTTAATAATGATACGTAGTATCTCTTTTACTGCACCAGGTGCATTTTAAGAGAAGATTGTTCAGGACATTGAATTTTCTGAACATTACTTGGATGGAAGGAGTGGGGGATCTAGTGATGGGGCTCACTAGTTCTGTCTGATTGGAGTTTGTTAGTAGTTTACTCAGTCCATGTTGAGTGTCTGTACGTGTGTTTGCCAGCGCTAAGGTCGGCCTGTCGGTGTAATTGCGTTGAATAGTGGGATCGTGCAGTGTTGGAGGCTATCAAAGAATTTGATATGCTTCCGTGTGATTAAGTCCGTTAACATCGGGAGTCCGAGAGTCTCGTGTATTATGTCTGATTTCGTCCTTTGTAGAGAAGTGTTCCTTACTATACGCCTCAGCATACGATTTGAAATTGTTGGAGCCTTTTTGAAGTTGTTGACGAAATATTATTCAACATAGGCGCCCCATAAAGGAGTGCTGGTCTAATAACTGCCTTATAGATCATTACTTTGAGGCGGATTGATAAGTTCGGTGAGGTTAAAAGATGATTTAGCCTGTAAGATTTGGTTCTTACCGACCTGATCTTCTTATTGCAATTTTGGGATAACGTCAAGTGCCGGTCGAGGGTGACACCGAGATTCGTTATCCTATTTGCAGGTTTGTTAATTTTGTCTGCTACACTATAAACCTTAGGTAGAGGGCGCTTATTCTTTTGGAAGGAGAGAATAATACAGTCGGTCTTCTTGGGATTAACTGTAATATTCAATCCGTCCAGTATTTTAGTCATTTCCTCACAGGCCACCTTCGCCTGCCGTAGAGCTCTCTCTGCATTCAATGAGCTACTGTAGATGGCGATGTCATCGGCATACGCCACCACAGTAGCTTTTTTGTATTTGGCACCAACAATTCCCGCCGTATAAACTGAGAATAAAACCGGTGATAGCACAGACCCTTGAGGTACACCACACGTAAGTGGAAAGGGGTTGGACAGCTCTTCGCCGACTCGTACCTTTATTGAACGTTGTGTCAGAAAGTACCTTATGATAGTATCCTGCTCGGGAAACTCATTGTCCTGCAGTGTCTTACATAGAAGGCTATGGGATACTGAGCCAAACGCCTTCGTGCAGTCTGTGGATATCAAAGCGGTTGCCTCTTTCTTAACTTCTGGCTTACTTCCGCGTGTAGCTTCGCCAGATGGTGGTCCGGGCACAATCCGGCCTGGAAGCCGGTCTGTTCCGGTGAGATTAACGCTATTTGAGATAATTAAGAATAATGCGGAAGTAAGCTAATAGGCTGGTAGTCGACTTGCTAATTACCATTTCTTGCGGGCTTCAGCAGCGGAAAGAGGATAGCTCTTTTCCATGCCTCAGGAAAGTATCTTAGCCTGAGACAGGAGTTGTAGAGGTTCGTCAAGTGAGCTATGCCTCTTCTTGGTAATTGTTTTAGGAGTATAGTTTGTATTCCGTCGTGGCCTGAGGCTTTATTCCCTCGCGAACGACGGAATATCGCCTTCAGCTGCTTCGGGGATACAAACATATAATTATTTCCTACTTCTTCGTTCGGGATTTTGGTCATACTGATTGTTCGACGGGCTATAGTGGCACTGTAGTGATCAGCGAACTTACTTGCTTGTTCCTCATCTGTCGAGTAAAGTAACAAGAAGTTTTAATTTTTCGTTCGTTTACATTTTATTATTCTCGAGAATAAAAATAATCGTGAGTTTCACTATGATAAAAAGAGTCTAATTACAGGAAATGTGTATATTACTTTAATTATTTCGAAATGTTTTTTGAAACTTTCATTTCTTGATGAAATGATAACCGAAATATAAACGTGTCCACACTAAAACTCACTATTGGTTGTTATTATTACTTATTGTCGTGCCTTGGATATTGGCTGTTGAAAGTTTATAAATAAAACATCTCCTAATTTCGATACTTCCCTATTAATCGATACAATGGATAGAAATAGATAACTGGATAGAGGTAAGGCCATCTGTTTGATCGTACTCCTCTGGTTTGTGGCCTTATTAATTACAGGAAGATATTTAGGCACCTAATGATCACCTTAGTCAGCCGTAGGAATCATCGAACCCCGATCATGTAATAATTTAAATCAAATATTATAAACAAAATGTATCTCCTTCCATGAATGTATTAAGTATAATAATATGCAAAAGTAGAACAATACTAATTTAAAAAACATAGCAAAACCGAATGCTTCAAGCAAACCGTAATGAAACCTCATCGAACTCGAAACTCTCAAGGTCAGCCTTTATACAATCCTCTTTGTCTTCCCTTGAATATCATCCTTCTGTCATATTTAATTAAATCCAATTGTTAATAAATCCAATAAGTTTCTGTACTGATTTCAAGGGAAAGGGTGTATTCCTCTGAACATCGTTCAAAAAGTCAATACTCAGATCTAAAACCCAATTTAAATATTCTATTATTAAACTCGACGTTCTTTCATGAAACTAGCAATATACTCCACTTAGTGCCTTTTCTTATTGAATATAATGAAATAATATAGACCAGAAAGAAGGTCTGAGATCACGCTCAAAAATCAGGTTTTTCTTCCAATTAAACATTTTATACAGGCTGGGTGAACCACTGGAGAGTCTGTAAACCTCACAAATCTATCCGTGGCAGTCAACAGATTAAATAATTTATCTGCCACCGTCCGATTCGAATTCTTTATCATAAGAACTCAGTTCTCGAAACATTAATCTTCCCCGTGCATAAATATACGTATATATTATATAAGTATATAGTATATAAGTACATATATATATATATATATATATATATATATATATATATATATATATATATATATATATATTATTACAGGCTACTGGGTATTAAAATGAATTAAACAATTCCGTAATTAAAGATACTAAAGTTTATTAATAAAGTGATAAAAAGAATACAATTAAACTATTAACAATTAAATTATTTAACTAAGATAAATTTATAATAACAATATTCTAAATATTTATTATAACCTAGGCCTATTTAATTATTACAACAATATAAGATATTACTAATTCTAGATAGCTTAACTAGTTACAATAGTTTGTATGAATATTATAAAATTACACTACTAATTATTATTACAATTATTAACTACTAATTAACACTTTCAGTTCACTAGTCCACCGACCGTAAGATTCTCCAAGTATGACAAACTGACACACAGTAACAAACAGAAACAGTTTATTACACTCGCGAGACTATCACATACACTTATTACACTGGCCGGTTCAACACTGACTAGTTTATCACACTGACACTCACTTATTACACTGACACCGTGCGTGGTCAACTCTCAGGCTAAGACTGACTCGCTCGAGGCGAGGGAAGTATTTAAATAGGCAAGGCCGAACATTCTAGAACACGGAAGGGGCGAAATAATTCTGGAATCTTCTAAATCCTTTTCCGACAAAAGGAGACGATCTAGAAGATTCTAATCCTATTTTAACTTCTCCCGCCGACGGATTTAAGCCGCTAATCCTTTGCTTCCTGTGACCGTAACAATATACTATTATAAAACAAAGTCCTCGGCCGCGTTTGTTCGCGGTAACTAAATAACAACTCCACGGATTTTCATGCGGTTTTCACCAATAGATAGAATGATTCACCAGGATTAGGTACATAATTTGTCGATGTTTTGTCTAAATGGGTTGGAATATCGATAGGTTTCCCCGACTATAATATCTAACGTGCAAGATAATAAATTCGTATATAAAGAAATATTTGGTTTTGTTTTTATTTTTATAATTTCTATATAATAAAGTACATTAGCTGAGATGGGAAGAAAGAAAATTAAGACTCCAAAAGAAGCCTAACCAATAATATTCGCGTGGTGCTTAATGGCCGGTACGTGATAAAAAAAAAATTACACAGACAAATTATATGCCTTATTACCCGAGCAAAGCTGGGGTGAATCGCTAGTATATATATTAGGGCAGGGGTTCCCAAACTTTTTTGTACCACGCCCGCCTTTTGTTGAAATGAAAGCTTCTCGCGCCCCCCTTGACAATAAATTGTGTGGGCCTAGGAACAAATAAGTATTATATTGAAAACAAAACATTTATTTATACTGCCATAAGGTACAACAGTATCATTTTTCATAAAATACAAAAAATATTAACAAGAGAAAAATAGATTAGGTTGGTTAGTGAGATGGTTGGGCTTGTATTTTTCTTACTAATACGCCTATTCGTGACTGATCTTTAGTAACTAGCAACATCAAGTTTATTCGGAAACTTTGTTTTAATTGCCACAAGTGTTGATAATGCTTTTTCGCACAAATAGGTGCTTGAAAAAGACAAATATAAACGAAGAGCTTCCCGTGATACACTTTGAAATATTTTAACCAAAATGAAGTTTTGTCCATTATATCCAAGTGGTCAATTTTCTAAACATCATAGTTAATTTAGAATTTTAGAAAGACTACTTAAATTTAATTTCATGTTCAACTTGTCTCGCGCCCCCCTGACATGTCCTCACGCCCCCCCCCCAGTTTGGGAACCGCTGTATTAGGGTGTCCGAAAAAAATTAAAGTGATATCTTTTTAACTCATACCCTCTAATTCTGGTTGAATGGTATGAAATCATTTAATAAAGTTTCAGGATTTTAGAATCAAGACAACCAGTGCCGACTTGCATCGAAACGTGCCTGTACTTGCACAGTATTAGGAGACGGAAATCTCGCATTGATTGCTTGTTATTACTTGTTTGTTTTATTAGCAAACGCATTACTTTTGTAGCTGTATGTCATGTATGTAGTAGCCAACATGTCAGTGGTGTTGCGAAGTTCCAAAAAGGAGATATTTTTAATATCTAAGGGAAGTAAAACAACAAATTATTGGTACGAAACTTCCCTCTAATGGACAAGTACTAGCAGTTCCGTTCTACAATATTCGTGAAGTTAATTTAAGTGTCAATGAAAGTGCAAATCTTACTATTCGTGAGTGAATTATTTACTGAGAAAAGGCACGTATACCGACTAAATCAATACTTAACTGTGTTAAGAAACTAGTTGCATTATAACAAGTTTGGATATACCAAGATTCTCTGTTGTAATACTACTGCTTCAAACACAGGTCGTATTAATGGTGCATGTGTGCTTCTGGAACAAAAACTGGGTAGAGAAATGCTTATTTTTGCTTGCCGTCGTCACGTCTAAGAATTGGTATTAAAAAGTGTGTTTAAAGCCAAAATCAGCCAAGTAACTACAAGCCTAGACATTCCGTTGTTCAAAAAGTTCCGAGAAAACTGGAAAAATTTGATGCCGAGAAAATAAAAATCTGTAAGGAGAAGTTATCTTGTTTGAGTTTTTCAGAAATTGATAAACTGCTAGAATTCTACTGATGTGAGTAGACTAAAAAAATACCTGAGAGATGACTATCGCGAATTAATTGAGCTTTCAATAATATTTCTTGGTGATGATACAGAGAAGAAATATAAGATTCGGTCTCCAGGTGCTATGCACCAAGCTCGGTGGATGGCGAGAACCATTTATTCATTAAAAATATCATTACTAAGCTCCTAATTCGGAATTTCAAACACATATAAGGCAGCACTGCTGGATATCTGTCTCTTTATCGTGACATCCTTGTCAAACCCTGGCTCCAATGCATTTTAGAAGTAAAATCACCTTATCAGGATTTGTGCTTTTAAAAGTCCATGAAAGCTTACGAGACGATAGACAAAAGCATTTCCAAAGCAGCTTTACAGAAGTTTTTCCAACATTTATGGTATTTGACAGATGAAGTATCTGTTTTGTCTTTATTTTACGATGATGTGGATCAATAAACTAAAGTAAAAATGGTTTCTAACTTGGCTAAAGAAAACCTATCAGCCCATGAAGCGTTACATCGCATCGCATGAAGAACTATGTGGTCCACTTTTTGGTATGTATTACATGTGAATTATGCTTTGATATTTCTAGAAACAGATACTTTCGGGGTCGGAGTGGACCGACGCCCTAAAACTGAACATCAATTATGCGCCTCTGCGTGGGGTCCCAGGAGACGGCGGACAGGCGAGAGAAGTTGGGTCCCTCTGTCGCAAATGCGGCAGAGAGTCAAAAACACCAGCCCATGTGCTGGGAAAATGCCCCCCTCTTCATAGCACCCCGACACCACAGGGTCAAACACGAATTAATGAGGCTCCTAAAGGAAAAAGACTTCGCCTGCTTTGACGAGGTCTATGGTATCGACACTGAGGGATCCACAACATATGCGGATATTGTCGCATTTTCGAAGACCGGAAAGATAGTATGGGTGTTGGATCCGACGGTGAGATTTTAAAATAATGACCCTGACCAGGCGGGTGGAGTGGAAAGGGAAAAGAATAAAATTTATGACAAATGCATCCCTTTCCTAAAGGAGAAATTCCGCGAGACCTTCGGAGAGAGAGAGTTCACCGTGAGAGTCCTTTGGTTTGGGTCTCGTGGAACAATTCCGAAAAGAACATGGAGCTTCCTCGATGACTTGTGTTTCAATGGCAGGGATGTGGCAGTGCTCGCCGAAAATATTATCTTTGACTCCCTGGGGATAATTCACCATCATGTATGTAGTAGCTGATACCCCACACGTTAATATATTTAATATATAATAAGTTTTTTTAAAATTTATTTATCTTCATAAATTGCATGGTAATATATATGTGCTTAGTTTATCTGGTTTGTATTTTCTTTATTTTCTTGTATATAAAAAAAAAGAAAAGAGAGTAGAAAAAATTAAGAATTGTACTGTAGGTTTTAAGTATGCATTTAAAAAAAAACAAATTGTAATGTACAATATGCCCGATATGGATTGATCAGTATGCTGTGTAATAAGGCAATCCAATACAGTTGGACATTTTGGTTTGATCATTTTGCTGAAAATAAAGCATTTCTCTCTTAGTTAATTGGAATAGTTAAGCGAAAAACATCGACGACTTCGTCTCTCTCAAAAGCAAGTTCTTATTTAATCGACTCAAAATTGATAATAGTTTTCTGAACAAGAGTTCTTCTTCATGCTCAAATGATGATTCGTTCCAACAAGCTAAAAAGAAGCTTCTGACACTGAAAGCAGTTAACGATACGGCAGAAAGAGCAGTTAAATTAATGCAAGACTCTCATGGTTTAATCGCTGTTGAAGAGGAGGATTTTTATTACGGTGCGTACATGAACACAGAAACGTATATCCTGACGGTAAAAAACTAACTTTGAAAAGGAAATTTCATGATTAATTTGACTTTTACAATAAATAAACATTAAATAATATTATATTTATACTATATGTTTCATTTACTGAATTTAAACAATAAACTATACAATCTCCCTACAGCTTTCACACTAAGTTCTATATTTAAACTTTGACGTCAAGTCGACACGGGTAATCGTTATCCGATCGCAATAATATTTAATGTTTTGGATTGAAATGAAAAAAATTGAGAGGGTATGCGTTTCCAAATTCGAAAAAAAAATTGTTCACCCTTGTAGCCTGGGACACCCTACTAAATATATATTCCAAACATTACTTATAACCATAATATATATATATATATATATATATATATATATATATATATATATATATATATATATATATATATACACTAAAATAAATATAAAATGACCTGTGTAAGTTGTAATAGATAGGGTGTACTTACAAGTTCCAAAGAATGAATCAGTTTTTCATTAATCAGTTGCCTAGCAAAACAGCATAAAATGTTTGTATTGCAATTGTTATGATCAATGAGTAAGTAATCCATTTTTAGGAACAGCAGTTTTATTCAATTGTTGAATCATTTTAGATTATTATTATTTTTATATATATTATGAGTTAATTAAATTTGCATAACACGAGCTTAGACCTTGAACATCCGATTTTTTGTTTACAGCGCGATTTTTATACTTCTCTATAGTTATCATTTCTTTTATATTCCGTTTGAATCTATTTTTCTCTTAGTGTATTATTTTAGGTTTATCAAATTTAAAAGTATGTTGTGTATTTCTAAAAATTTGTAGTGAGAGCTGTTTGATCTGGTTTATTGGGGTTTTTTATTATTGAAAGACAACTATATTTGTGAACAGGTTTGAATCGACCAGAGTGAATAGGTTTTTGCCACCATTTAGTTTCTATTTCTCCGTCTATTACAACTTACACAGGTCATTTTATATTTATTTTAGTGTGATATTTAATGTTTTTTCTAAAAGCTCATTTGTTCACTGTCAGGGCATGAGTATGAGACTAGCCTAGTCTCGAAACGTCGCCTAAGGGTGCACCTACATTGGATCCGATGCGATGCGACGCGATCCTATTCTATCTCATAGTATGGTAAGCTGAAAAAACAAATAACTGAAATACGCAGTGAGTGCCTACAGTGGATCAGGTCCGACACGATTCTATTCTTTTCAACCCGATAGTGAAACTAGTCACTGCCTTCCGAATAAAATAATATTAATTTTATTCTTTTATTTCTTATATTTTATATATATTATAGTGAAATATAAATATATTAAAAATAATTAATAAATAATCTTAATTTTATAAATTTAAAGAACCAAATGTTATAACAATGAGGTAATATTACTATATTAGAATAGTTTTGTCTTGCTGTTTCAATATAAATAAATAATTTAGTTTAAAAAAAAAATGGAATTTATTGTTATTTTTTTATATATTCGTGTTTTATATAATGATTTAATTTTCTCGATTGTGATAATATTTGTTTGATCACAAAATCGAGGCTCGTTTGTTTCGAACTAATTCTTTGTCTATTTTGTTGTTTATCTTTGCAAACGATTATCAAAAATCAGAAAAGCCCTTAGCTCCCAATGTTGCCAACTGTTTAGCAAATAAATTAAACATTACGATGATAATTTTATTAAAAGTTAATGTTTCCAATTTTATTTGACGAATTAAAATTTTGTGTAGGTATATTTTGTATGTACATTTCTGATAGATATAATTTTATTCAACGGAAAAATAACCTTCGCTAATATATTTAATGGTTCATGAAGAATGATAATAAAATATTTTAATGAGAATTAAGAATATTTAATTTTGATTTATGACGGATATTTATATAACAGTTGATTATTAAATTACAATGTACATTTTTTAATAAACATTTTAGACAATAAAGGTTTGTTGGCACACATGGTAACGGCTGGCTTATCGTATTGAAAACTAATGATTTTGAAATGTGAAAATCACACCTGATAGTACAGTATCGCATCGGAACCAATGTAGGCGCTTCCGTATAAATAAACTATTTTGATTCCACGAGCGACTAAATCGGTCGGATTAGTCTGATAACAACGGACGGAGCCAATGTAGGCACTCTCGATATATTTCAGTCATTTGGTTTGCTTCCGAATTCTGATCGCATCGCATCGGATCCAATGTAGGTGCACCCTAAGAAGTTAAAAAAAGACTGAAACTCGAGAATTAAAACTGAATATAATTTCCATAACAGTCAAGATAAGTAGAAACCTATATATATATATATATATATATATATATATATATATATATATATATATATGTGTGGTGATCTGTATGATTTATTATTGAATTGTTAGAGATTATTGTTAACTTTTACCTTCTAAGAACTATTATAGATTTAAACATTGACCTGCGATGTTTTTAATGTTGGATCTACGTATGTTGATTAAATAACGGCGTGTAATTGGTCGGACGATGTCAAGGAGAGGGGAGAGTGCAAATTTGGATTATTACAGAGCTTTTAAGTCGCCTCACTCTTGTTCCAGATACCAGCCAGCCCAGAAGTGCTCTCTCTCTCTCTCTCTCTCTCTCTCTCTCTCTCTCTAGACCTTTATTCAGGCTTGTATCAGAAATTATATAATTATTGAGTATTGGATTATGAAACTATTATTTGTATGTGTATATATGTATATTATTTGTGAAAATATATTTTACTTTGGGTCCCTTATTTTTTGTAACTGGCTTATAGCTTCTCCTACCTTCGGTCCACGAGCCTTTTGAGCCCATTTTATATTTTCAGGGAGAAGGGCCATTACAAATTGGTAGCAGAGCGTGGTTAAAAAAAAAGTGGTGATTAAAATCATTGTGGAAATTTTTTTTTTTAGGGCTGAAAATTTTAAGTAATTATTAAATATGGTGCGAATAGAGGAATTGTCTAAAAGAATCGACGAGATCCAGCAGGATAATGAGGGGTTGCGTGAGGAAAATTCAGAATTAAAAAAACGAATAGCCGCATTAGAAATGAGGAACACGAAATTTGCGAAAATGTTAGAAATATTAAATAAATCTATGGTACACCAAAGCGTCGGTGATAAATCTTGTGACTCGGGCGAAATAAATAATAATACAACTGAGAGAGAGGATAAGAATAATAATAATGAATTAAAAGAAAATGATACAAGCCTTTTAAACACCACTTTAAAATTGCCCATTAATTTAGACAATGTTAAATTTAAAGAAGAGAATCGCCGGTTAAATAAATGTTGGAATGATAAAGATCGACCTATAACGCTTAATCCTAAAAGTAATCCCATACGAGTCAATACTAGGAATCAGTTAAATGCGTCAAAGCATAACAAACCTAGGTTTTATGAGTCCCGTCGAGGAAATATAAATAATCAGTTTAATAAAAATAAAAGAAACGTCATTTATGGAAAAAATTATAATAATAATTATGGAAATAATAAAAATAAGAAGTATAATTGTAATCATCAATTCGGGCTAGCTAAGGTTAATAATAAAAATTATAACACGGGACATTATAATAAATATAACAAGGGGCGTAATAATAAAAACTATAACTACGGGCGTAATATAAAAAATAATCGTAATTATAATATGGGGCATAATAATAATCACTATAATTATAAAAAGGGACGCATTAAAAATAATTATAATAATAGGAACCTTTGGAAGGAGAAAATTTATAAATTTTTGGCATACGTAAAGTCTAAAGCGGCGCCCCTTCTCAAAAAAATTACGTAAAAAACATCGCCCAATAAGCTAAAGAATACGGAGAG
The DNA here is from genome assembly GCA_037127475.1 of Arma custos. Classification (NCBI taxonomy): domain Eukaryota; kingdom Metazoa; phylum Arthropoda; class Insecta; order Hemiptera; family Pentatomidae; genus Arma; species Arma custos. Next base: position 78,521,368 of record CM073764.1, read on the forward strand.
TCCAACGGCTTTAAATAGTTAATCTACGTATAGGTATTTAAAAACTCGAACCGGGCTTAATTAATGTTTATGTTAGAAAATATAATTAAAGATTTAATGGGACTATAAATATTAAAAAATAATAATAATAAAAAATTGATCGTCGAGTATGAAATATAATTAATGTTTAAAAGGGACTATAAAATTATTAATAATAATACAATTTTTTGTCGTCGATTATAAAAGAATTTAATTAAAGATTTAAAGGGACTATATACAAATATAATAATAAGAAAAATTATCGTCGATTATAAAAGAATTAAATTAATGTTTAATGGGACTATAAATATAATAATAAAAATAATTTATCGTCGTTAAATATTGATAAAGATTTTAAAAAATAATCATATTTAAAAGGGACTATAATAATAATGAAAAATAAAATATCGTCGTGTAACTATTGATAAAAATTTTGAAAAATAATTAAGATTTATATGGGACGCTATTAATAATAATTTTTGTCTTCGTAAAGTATGAATTATTTTGAAAAATAATTGATATTTATAAGGGACTATAATAATAATTAAAAATAATTTGTCGTCGTTACATATATATATATATATATATATATATATATATATATATATATATATATATATATATATATATATATAAAACTTAAGTTGATGACACGGATGATAATAAAAAAAAATAATAGGAACGAAATGAAACTCACTCTTGGACTTCTGAAACGATACTGATTTTATTCTGTCTTATAATCCTACTTTTATATCTTTTGTAGTGTTTATATTTCCATTAATGGTATTAACAATAACACTGTCCTAGTTCCACTTGTAACGCCCCATACCAGTTTCTGAACAGTCCTCAGAAACTCTTAAATAAAGTACAAAATAAAGAAATTAAAAAAAAATAGAATCTTATAACTTATTACAACAACAGAAAATAAAATACTAGAAACTTTACACTTCACCAATCTACCTACAATAAAACAAAATACAATAAAGAAAGAAAGTCTTTTACAATAGGATCTAAGTATTGTTGGTATTAAAGATGATAAGCATGATAATAAAGTTCATTAACATCCATAAAAATACAAACCCAAGGTATAAATAACATAGGTATATAGGTACTAATTATTATTTCAATTAAATTGTTTGTATTTTGTATTGAGCTTTTCCAGCCTATCATATGTTTTGAATAATAAATTAATTATTGGTAAGTGTGTTCATTGTTCGGGGTATGTATTTACATCTTTATTTGTTTATATAGTACATATTTTATTATATTTATATAAACCGAATTAAAGTTAATCTAAATTTACAAATTTGAAATTTAAATAATTCCATTTATAATTGATTTAGAAATTCAAATAACACTACAGTTATTCTAAAGTTTTGAGTTTTCACTTCTGATGCAGTCCTCGTGACTGCCTATTTTTGTATTATTTAAGCTGATTTGCTTATTTATTAAAAATCATATTCGTAAATTGTCTATTTTCCCCTATGTTTAGTCCTATACATTTTAACTTCCTCGATATTATTTTACTCGAGCAAATAACAGCACAATTATCCTAAAGTTTTGAGTTTTCACTTCTGTTAACTCCCTATTTATTTGGTGTTTTATTTAAGGAACATTTAATTTATTATTAAATTGAATTGTTGAAGATAAGCCCGAAGGCTAATATTCCCACTGGTTTTCAGAAAGCATCCTTCCAGCTATTCATCAAAGAGAGTGCTGCCGATGCGGGAGCAGTTTCAATCACACATCAAAACTACCTTCTTCCCTCCTGCCTTTACCTCTTTTATAATATTACATAGGAAAAAATGACTTTTGTTTCCATCGATTATATCTCCATAGATAAAATTCATCGAAAAAGTTTTCCATATTAGAGACAGTTTTCATCTCCGAATCCGTCTTTCACAAGTTTCACCGTAGCCGACTTGAAATTTTTCAAAAGTAATTATCTGAAGTTGGGAGAGAAGCATTACTTTTTCCGATAAAAAGGAAGAAAAAGTGAGTAATGAAAACTCTAAGCTGAAATTTATTAATTCTCCGTTAACAGTGGGGGGGGGTAACAAATATTAGCAGGATCAATCGAATGCAATATCGGAAGGCCTACTTGAAACTGGACTTTTGTTTGGTTTGAGAACTCCTTAGGACGGGATTTAGGAGGATTATATTAGGGCTGAGGAGACCGGCAAGTTAAATAACCATCTCCCCTCTCTACCAATAAAATGAATTTTGAAGTTTGTTTTTGTTGTTTTTTAAACAATATTATTTATTTAATTATATTTATTTCTAGTATAATTTGCTAAAGTTCACAAAAGTAATATACTGTACCAAACAGACCAATCTCAAATTTCAAAAACTTGGACAAATTGAAATGTATCTAAACAGAATCATATATACAATGAAAGAAAAAAATATACATAAAACTTTCAACAGCTCTTGAGAGCATTCAACGACAGTTTATTCAAGTTTGCCCAGGCACTTATCCTATCTAGGTCCCCTTGAATGTTGGCAAATGCTGCTATTATCTCAGACGGAGGAAAGGACAAATAGATCTGGGAATCATCGGCGTACAAATGGTGGGAACAGTGAAGGATTGATTTGGGAAGGTCATTAATGTAACAGTTGAAAAGGAGTGGGGAAATACTAAAACCCTGTGCCACTCCTGTGTTCAGCGGTAGGAAAGAGGATAGGGGTTGATTAGGGATGGAGACTGCTTGAGTCCTATCCGAGATGAAAGCTTGGTCCCAGAGTATGGAACTGTTGGAAAATGAAAGAGATTTTAGTTTAGAGAAGAGGATGGAATGGTTCAGTGAATCGAACGCTTTTGAAAAGTCAAGTAGAATTAGTACTGTCAGTTTTTTTTCGTCCATGGCAGTATGTATGTCAGTGGTGATTTTAACGAGGGCAGATTGTGTGGAAAGGCCAGGACGGAAGCCTGATTGAAGTGGATCAAGGAGTTGGGACTGTTTCAGAAAATTTGACATTTGGGATTGAACTATTCTTTCGAGGGGTCTGGAAAGGTTAGAGAGTATAGAAATAGGCCGGAAATCATTTGGGTTTGATGGATTGGGTGATTTGTTAATAGGATGGACTATTACTTTTTTCCAGGAGGAAGGGAAAACTGCATTTTGTAGGGAAAAATTGTAAATGTACAGAAGGGCAGGTAGAATTTCGGGGATGCAGATAGTAGAAAGATTGATTATAGATTCCAAAAATGATTCCTTACCTTGATGAATGTATACAAGAAAAATTGAAAATTACAATACTTTTTCCTGCTCATACCCTACATCTACAACATTATATCTATCTTCTGTGTATTCGAGTAGGAATAGCGCTTAAACATAATTTGGTATGATTGACAACTTAGTAAAAATAACCTGTCGAGTCTTACGTTGCTCATGTCCCACTCCCCAATACTTAATATTAGAATTTTTAATTGGAACATGAATGACTTTTAGCGGATTAATATTACAAATTTAGGCGGTTCTTTAATTAAATTTGGCGTAAAGAACCACATTATTTCGATAATCTATTTTCACTTGTCATCACTTGTCTTTTAAGACCAATATTAACTGTAAATATTACGTAACAATTCTTGTTCCAGAACTGCTATATAGTTTTAAAGAAAAACATTGTAATAAGTATATTTAGATACTAGAGTAATATCACATTACTCTTTTACCCAAACTTTTAACTACCTTCAACTACTTTCAACAATAAGTTGTCGCTTTAATTTATTTAGACGTTAAGAATCGCTAAATAAATGTATTTAAATTAGGCTGAGATAGCGTCGAAGCTCTTCATTTTTTTTTTACTAGCATCTTTCTAATAAACTTATCATTTTATTGCGTTGAGAGTTTTTGTTTCAATAATTGCCTAATCATCAGTGTAACCATGCATAACACAAATAACTGGACATAATCAATAACTTCAAATAAAGTTATCTAATTTTATTAATATAAGATTAATAAGAGATTAATATAAACAAACTTCCAGACGAAGTCTGGAAGAACATGACGCATAGCCAGAGGAAGAACTTTCTACGGCAAAAGAAAAAGGCGACTCCCACCGAAACTCAACCCTCAACATCCAAGGATGAGAGGAAGAGAGGTAGGGAGAAGCAGGAGACTCCTTCACCTTACAAAACGGTGAAGAAACCAAAAATGGACTATAGTGGAGCAGCTGCAAGCATCAAGGTTGCAGTTGCCCACACAGATTATCCTCATCAGAAACTGAAGGATGAAGATTTTCAGGGCCTTATGCTCAAGCTCCTGAAAAGAATGAGGGAGAGGAAGGTTGAACAAACCCCCGTCGGCTTCAACGGCTACTCCCTGAGAGACGGAGCACTCGTGGTGAACTGCAAGGACGAGTCCACCAGGGAGTGGTTCGTTAGTAATATTGCGGAGCTCTCCCCATGGGAGGGAGCACCGCTGAAAACCTGCGACCCCAAAGAACTTGAGGGTTTCAGGAAGATAGGCACCTTCATACCAAACCCAGTGGAAGGTATTAAGGAATGCCTACAGAATCTGCAGGTACAGAATACGGGTCTGCAGACTGAAAGATGGAAGATTCTTGGTAACAAGACCCATAAACATGGGATGTACTTTGTGGCATCCATTCCCGAATCTGTGGCCAAAGCCATTGAGGAGAAGAATGGAAGAATCTACCACGGGTTCCACAACCTTCAGGTAAAATTCTTTCCAGGAAAAGACGCACCCACACCGGAAACAGCTGTGGATGATATGAAGACTGGTGAAGAGGTGGGAAAAACAACGGGTGGTGAGGGTGCGGCTGTCTCGGCGGCTGGCGTCACCGTGCCCGGATCCACTTCGGGCCAAAGTGTATCTGTCACTGCCAAGCTTGGTACCAGGCGGCAACGAACGGAGCACGGAGGCAGGAGGGATTACGGGGTGGGGCGTCAGGCCGTCGGCGCGGCCGGGCCCGTATGCCGCAAACCGTCCCCGGGCAGTGGAAAGGAGGAAACTCCACCACATCCCGGGGGTGATCCCCCCTCATCACTATGATCAAGCTGCTGCAGATAAATCTCCATCACTGCAGGGCAGCCAGTGGAACTCTGCAGCAATATGTGGTAAGTCATGGCATTGATATTATACTTATACAAGAGCCGTGGATTAACAAAAATAGCAGGATTGCAGGACTGGGCCTGAAGGGATATAGACTTATCCAAGCAAACTGCCCAAGGCCCAGAGCCTGCATCCTTGCAAAAATAGAATTAAATTGTTTTCCAATGTGGTCATTATGTTCCAGAGATTCTGTGGCAGTAATGATCAATTTAGGGGGCCAGGAAGTCATCCTGGCCTCATTGTATCTCCCATTTGAGGAACAAGTCCCAACGACCTGCCTTGAGAGTATAGTTGACTATCTCAAAAGACAGGAAACGATGGGAATTATTGGGGCGGACGCCAATGCCCATCATAACATCTGGGGCAGCAGTAACACTAACCGTAGAGGTGAGTCCCTTTTGGAATATTTGCTAGTTAATAATCTAGATATAGTTAACAAAGGTAACACACCAACCTTTGAAATTTCTAACAGACAGGAGGTCATAGACCTCACTCTGAGCTTTAAATCAACTAGAATGATAAATATTACAAACTGGCATGTCTCTAAAGACTTTTCCAGTTCTGATCATAAATATATTAGGTGGGAGCTTGAGGCTACAATCTCAAAGCCTGAAACCTATAGAAATCCCAGAAATACAAATTGGGAAGGCTTTAGGACAAATCTTAAAGACTTAATTAAAGAATGTCCCCGTTTGGCTTCTAATACCTACCAGCTGGAGTTCTTAAATGGACTACTGACTAAGGCACTTATCACTGCATTCAAGGATAACTGTAGAACAACCACTAAAGGGTCAAACTGCAATGTACCCTGGTGGAATATGCAGTTAGAGAAGTCAAGATCTAGAACCAGAATACTTTTCAATAAAGCAAAAAGGACTGGTGAATGGATCGAATACAGACACGCTCTAACTGAATATCATAACCTCATTAGGAAAGCCAAACGGAACTCATGGAGACAGTTCTGTGAAGAAATTAATAATACGAATACATGCGCTCGCATGAATAAAATACTTTCTAAGAGCAACTACTGTAATACAGTGGGCTCCTTAAAGAAACCAAATGGAGATCCCATGAACATTACAGAATCTATAACTGCTATGCTGGAATCGCACTTCCCGGGGAGCAAGCTCACAACCTCGGATACGAAGGTTTACCTCCCTGAGGATAGGTGCAAACCGGACTGGACATCAGTCCGTGAAATCTTCAATACCAGCGCCATAAAATGGGCAGTTAGAAACCTCAAGCCGTACAAAACACCAGGCTTTGACGGAATTTATCCTGCCATGCTAAAAGAGGGTCTTGAAATCATCTTAGGCAGGCTCTCCACTCTATTCCAGGGCTGTTTGGCCTTTAATTATATCCCAACAGCTTGGAGAGAAGTTAGGGTCACATTTATTCCCAAACCAGGGAAAGAAACATATGATGAACCCAAATCATATCGCCCCATTTGTCTTTCCTCATTCTTGCTGAAGACAATGGAGAAAATTCTTGATAGATATATCAGGGACAAACATCTCAGTGATGGATTAGTAATGTTGCATCAACATGCATACAGAGAGGGAAAATCTTGCGACACTGCGCTGCATGCAGTGGTGGACCAGATAGAAGATGCTCTGCAGTGGAAACAAATCGCGCTCGGAGCATTTCTAGATATAGAGGGAGCATTTGACAATACCCCTACTCATATATTAACTAATGCCCTACTAAGGCACGGCACTAGACCAAACATTGCTAATTGGGTCATTGCCATGCTAAAGAATAGGGTCATTCAAGCCAATATGGGCAATTATCACCTAAAGGTTAAAGCAGCCGCAGGCTGCCCCCAAGGAGGTGTCCTTTCCCCACTCCTATGGAACCTGGTAGTGGACGAACTACTACACCTCCTAAATGAGGCGGGTTTCCAAGCGATAGGCTATGCAGATGACATAGCAATTATAATCAAGGGCTTTGACCAACAAACTATTTCAGAGTTGATGACAATGGCACTAAGAATGGTGGTGAGATGGTGCATGAGAGTAGGATTGAACATCAATCCTAATAAAACGGTAATTGTACCTTTTACAAACAAAAGGATATTGAGGGAACTCAACCCCCCTAGGATGAAAGGGATGAGTATTCCATTCAGCAAGAAGGTTAAATACCTCGGTGTTATTATGGACAGTAAATTAAACTGGAATGAACATATCGACTATGTTACCAAGAAAGCCACAAGAATTCTGTGGACTTGTAAGAGCCTATGTGGCAACAAGTGGGGAATTAGCCCCAAGATGGCCCGTTGGATGTACACAGCAATAGTTAGACCTGTGCTAACCTATGGCTCAATAGCCTGGTGGCACAAAGCTGGTATCCAACAAAATAGATCAAGGTTGGAGAAGGTGCAGCGGCTTGGGTGCATTATGATCACTGCGGCCATGAGAACCACCCCTACCGCTTCACTGGAAACTATACTTGATTTAACTCCTCTTGACATTCTAATTGAATCAGAGGCATTGAAGACAGCCTACAGGCTAGTAAAAATAGGAGGGGTCAAAAAACCCACCAACGATTTTGGACACAGAAGTGTCTTTGATATAATCGAGCAAAATGCAGATCTAAAAAAGCATTCTGATTCAATGCTGAATAAGTATAACTTTGAAAAAAGATTTCACGTCAATATACAGGCGATTTGCAAAAGCAAGAATGATTGCTTTAATCCACCCAATGGTCTAAATGTGTATACGGATGGATCCAAAGGGGAGTTTGGTGCCGGCTCGGGATTCTGGTTTAGGGGTTGTCAGGGCATGGGTCATTACTTAGCTCTGGGCACGACACCCACTGTATTCCAAGCGGAAATATGGGCAATACTTGCAGGTGCCTTCGCTATGAAGGACCACAAGAATAAGGTAATTAACTTTCTCACTGACAGTCAGGCAGCATGCAATGCATTACAAAATGCAGTAACAAACTCCAGACTAGTGGAGGAATGCTGTCTAAGACTAGATGAACTAGCTGTACATAACAGAGTTAACATATTTTGGATCCCTGGGCACAGTAATATTCCAGGAAATGAAAGGGCCGACAAATTGGCGAAGAAAGGAGCAGTTACTGCTCCTATTGGACCTGAACCATGGTGCGGGGTCCCCCTTCCCCTGGCTAAGGATACAATTAATAAACTAGCCAAGAGGAAGATAAAAACACGTTGGGATAGAGCCAAGATAAGGCATACAAAACTTTTCATAAAGGATCCCAACGATAATCTTTCTGATAAAATCAAGAAAGAAGCTGCTCACTCGTCGAGAACCGACCTCAAAAGTATGGTTGAAACCATCACTGGGCACTGTAAACTCAGGAAACATATGCATCTCCTAGGCATTGAACAAGAACCTAGGTGCAGATGGTGCAAAGAGGAGGACGAAACCCCTTGGCACATCCTCTTTGAATGTATAGCACTAAGTCGAAAGAGGACATTTGACCTTGGCCCCGGTGGATACAAGGAACTTCAAGAACTGAGGTTTAAAGACTATTTAAAATTTCTCAGAAGTCTAGACCTATGTTAGGGATTTTTAGGACTCAAGCACAATGGGCCTCTTTAGGCCGAAGTGCATAGTAATAAGGGTCATACTTAAATAATAATAATATCTAATTTTACAATTGGGGTTTAGTTTTTTAAAATAAAATGAAATCAGAACAAAAAAGGACGATTTTATATGAATATGGAATCGCTTGTTATACAAGAATATTAAAATTTATATGACTAAATTACATTTACACAGTCCTTTATTAAGACCTCTGAAAAAAATTTTCTGAATTAAATAAAACTGGGCACTGATACTCGTTGTTTCTCGCCTAAAAAAAGTAATCTTAACCATTTCTCGATCCTATTGAAGGTACCTTTTCTTTGTGTTTTTTTTTATTCTGTCATTCTGTTTTCTTTGTATTTTTCTTTGAACTGAAATCCTGCAATAATTATAGAAGTTTCTATCAGTGATATTATACTTATATGAAAAAAGAAATTCTGTTAAAATTAAAGGTAATAACACTGTATTATACAAATATTCTCAGTTCTTTTTGCCTACGTCATCAGCATCGTTTTTATGGGTGAGGAATAGGATTAAGAAGGAGTACGAAACAACTCTCTATGCCAAATTTAAGTACTATTGATGTGAAATCAATCAAAAAGATACAGTATACCTAATTAATAGTATAGGGTCATTAAAATATCCATTAATGATAGAAGATATTTAATGTGTCGCCTGTAGGTGCAGCCAAAATAGTCCAACTATGACTATGCTAAAATTAATTGATAACAAATCCTATCTTCATCTAAGAAATTAAAATAGTTGACTGTAAGATCTAATGACAGATTTTTTATTAGTTCCGAGATTATGTTGTAGGTCATCTTCAGGGCTATTAGAGAATAACAAACAAAACAAAAATAACTATTAAAAAAATTGAAGTACCAAGAAACAATATTATAGTATATAGAGTCATAGAAAAGTAAACAAATTAGCGATGGATATATTATTAATGATATATATGAATAAAAAAATTACAGAATAAGTGTACAGAAGGGTGGTAGTGCCAAGAAATACAAAGAGAGAGAAAAATGAGAAGGTAAACAGTATGATACAAAATGAAAATGTATAAATGTATAATGGTGACATTTAAAAGTATGGAAAATATGGATATATAAATTCATATATATCCTTATATTCATACAGACAATTATTGTTGTTTTTATTTTTACAATCTGGATGTCCTTGTCTGCACGTAGGACTTGCTCTCTTCATTTTCCGAATAGTCACATTTATTTTTTATGCATTTCTGCAAGCTTAAATAATCTTTTACTTTTTTTCTTTCTTGATACAGAAGTTGTGGACTCTTTTTTTCAATTGTTTTTAAAGATATTCCTCATTTTTTTCAGGAATTATTCTTTTTTTTTTTTTTTTTTTTTATAATTCTCTCATTGTATGCTCAATAAACAATATTTACTACGAAACAATGACTAAACTTTAAAATCAGTTTATTACAAATATGTTATAGACTAAAAAATAAAATTTATATCTAAAGTTGTCGTTCCTCATTCATTAGTTGTAACAGTAAAACTTCGTAGTTCAGAATCATTTCTGAGGAAAGATAAAAGTTGTCATTAATCTTAATTTCTATTTATTTATTAATATACATAACATTAGGATAGTAAGCCTTGGTCGAACCAATAAAATTGAAATTGCCATTTTATTTTATATGGGAGGCGATACTATTTTTGATAAAACCGCTATCAAAGACGTATTATAGCAGTGCTTCCCCCAAGTCAATATTGAAGCAAACACAAAAAAACAAGAATGATTGTGATCATTTTTAATAACCAGGTGTGCTCAAATAATACATACACTGTCAATTCTTGGAAGGTTTATTAATACTCCTAAAAATGTCGTTTCGAGTAAGGTTTTATTACAAGTCACCTGGGCAATAATATTTCACAGCTCTGTTAAAATAAAATTGAAAATAAAGAGTAAAAAAAATGTCTTTATTTAAACATTTGTAGTGGATTCGAACTTTTCGTCAACTCATAAAATAAATGCATACACATTATTACTGGAAAAATATGTTATTTTATTGTCTTTGTATTTCAAAAACGAATATATTTACAAAACCGGCGAATAACTGGTTAAGTCATTATAAGTTTCTTATACTTAGGGAAACGGAATCGTGTTATTTTCGTAGTGAATAAAGTTTAGTCAGGCATTAGCTACAAGAGGAGTTGTTGCTTATATTACAAATCAATTTCCTACCAAAAAAATACGATAATGACACCATTCCGATTCCCTATATATAGTTAGATCTCTTTATAAATATTCGACTTAACCACTTGTTTACCGGGGCTGCAGATATGTTATATGAAATAATGAAAAAAATTGGAGATATTTAAATATCGCATAATGATGAAAAATACAGAACAAGCAGCTGTTTGATGATTCGTCACCATTTAAATGGCCACCATCTTGGATCGGAATCGAAAATTAAACGATGTATGTATGTATATATACACACACATATACATATATTTATTCCCCGATATGAAGGAAAAATTAAAGAAAATTTCTTTATGCGATTATTCATAATCCTGTATCAAAAATACTGACTGATAGAAGAAATACAATACAGTCCAGTTGGAACAGGACTTGTCGAAGGCATAAGATTTAAGATTTTTATATTAGTTGTGCTCCGATATAACAGAAAATCCAAATTATCTTGTAATATATAATATTATATATTTATAATCTGCAATCAGTTTAACAAATAAATATTCCACCTTTCACAATTAAATTAAAAGAGCGGATGGAAAACTTTCGGAACTTCGGCATTTGAAATATTTTATGATTTGGCCCCATCAAAGTCATAAACTGAAAATACACGAGCTAAGGAAGGTTCTGAACTGAACCGGATGATGTAATTGACAGATGAATGGACTTCGTTCATTACAAGTTTGCAAGAAATAGCCGTCTTCTCCGTTAAATAAAACTCATTAATTCATCAACTCTCAACAATATTGCAGTACTGGCTGATAACAGAGTCGTTTCCCGACTACAACACAGGAATACTAAGAATAGAGTCATGAAATCTTACCGCTTGAAGGAGGAGGAAATGACCATATATTTTCAATAAGAAATGGAAACAATGGCACAAGACGAGGACATCGATAGGTGCTGGGCAACTTTTTAAAATATCCTCCTGGATACAGCAATATTGGTCTGCGATGAGAAAAGAGTTCTAACCACTCTTGAAGTTGGGTCAGCCTTCAAGAGAACCGACTGGTGGACTGAAGGTGTGAACAAGGTGATCCAAGATAAGAAAGCAGCTTTGAAGAACTATCTCCGCCAGAAAACCCCGACTGCCTATCAGTTACAAAACCCAGAGAAAGGAAGCCAAAACACCCAAGCGAAAAGAAGAGCTTGGAAGGATTTTGGACGGAAGCTCGCAGAAAATGCTAAGGAGTACCATAAAGTCTTCTACAGGGTGCTCAGAGATATGAGGAGGGATCGGCCGATTTCCCTGAAAGGAATCAGAGATAGGATGGGAAACATCATCTGGCATGAGCAGCATGTAATGAAAAGATGGAGGGAATGGTTTAAAGACCTACTGGAAGGAAGAGATGTTGAGTCGAGTGTGGCTCGAAAGATGCAGAAGAGGTCCGGATTGAGGACGACTTCATCAATGAATAAGAACTCCGAGATGCCATTGGAAAAGTAAGACTGGGGAAAGCACCAGGACTGGATGAAATCACTCCAGAAATGATCAAATACACGGTCACCAAAGTCCGAGGGATGTTCCTCCATCTTTTGAACCTGGCCTGAAAGGAGAAACGAATCTCCAATCAGGGATACAATCGGGAGTGCAGTATACCGTATATTAATGTATTTATCAATCAATTATTCAAAAAATTCTTTTTTAACTGTAAACACAATAAAAACCACTTATAAAAAATATTGGGAACTACACAAAAAATAGTACAAACCGGTATGTACATAAAAGAACAAAGCATTTATTATTGTAGAATACCAATTTATTTTATTTTATTGTTATTGTTCATACAGATGTATATAAGTTATTAAGAATGTATAGATACAATTTTTGTTTATTTTGATTATTTAAGTTTTCTTCTCTCTGTTGAAAGTTTTTTTTTGTATATTTTTTTTCTTTCATTGTATATGTGATTTGTCTAAGTTCTTGAAATTTGAGACTGGTCTGTTGGGTACAGCATATTATTTTGATTATTTAATTTTTTTTCTCTCTGTTGAAAGGTTTTTTGTATAATTTGTTTTCTTTCATTGTATATGTGATTTGTCTAAATTCTTGAAATTTGAGACTGGTCTGTTAGGTACAGCATATTATTTTGATTATTTAATTTTTTTTCTCCCTGTTGAAAGTTTTTTTTGTATAATTTTTTTTCTTTCATTGTATATGTGATTTGTCTAAGTTCTTGAAATTTGAGATTGGTCTGTTAGGTACAGCATATTATTTTGATTATTTAATTTTTTTTCTCTCTGTTGAAAGTTTTTTTTGTATAATTTTTTTTCTTTCATTGTATATGTGATTTGTCTAAGTTCTTGAAATTTGAGACTGGTCTGTTAGGTACAGCATATTACTTTTGTGCATTGTAGCAAATTATATTAGAAATAAATACTCAGGATCTATTAACTAGAAGAATGAAATTCAAGAGGAAATAGAAGCACAGTTAAAGGAGAGGAATGCCTGTTATTTTTCAATCTTCACTTAGCTCCTTTCTTTTGTCAAGATATTTAAATTTTCAAATTTACTGATCTATTATTCCAACTACGATTCTGAGAAACGTGGGTGCTAACTTTGAAGGAAAGACTATGCCTTCTAGAATACAATATTGAATATCGGGATATTGTACTAATCGTTTATACGTTTTACGCTGAGTATATAATAAATTATAAAATTCATATCTGGACTTAAGGATGGCAACAATAAGATTTAGTTTTGTTTAAATCATTGCAAGTAAATATTTGAACCTATTTAAGCAAAAGGTCATAAAAGAAGAATAAATGATTATTCCAGAGGGGTCTATTTTGGGACCCGAATCTGTACCTCAGAGGTAAACTATCGTAACTGACATTTTTCAAACTTTACAGGAGAGCAGTTTTAATGTTAAATTTTCTTTTTTATTGTTGTTCACGGTTTTCAATGATAATTAGAAGTCATCATTGATCTTGATCTTGATGACCTCTAATTATCATTGAAAACCGTGAACAACAATAAAAAGGAAAATTTAACTGCTCTCTTGTAAAGTTTGAAAAATGTCAGTTACGATAGTTTACCTCTGAGGTACAGGAATGTTCTCACGTGTTTTAATTTACTCGTGCTGTAGGGTGCAGCAAATTTTACCTCCAATGAACAATTATTTTGGGTCTTTTTTTCTTTAAGTTGTTATTGGTGTTTAAGGGTGTAAAACCATTAGGCCATCAAAGCTTATAAAACGCTAGTAATATATAAGTAAACCTGCTACTTTTACTGGGTAAAAAGCAAATTATTCTTAATTATTTACTAAAATTAAATTAAATTACCAGTTACTTTTTTAATCATTATAATAATAATAATAATAAGTTTTGATTTTTCCTTAATTTAATTTTATAGTTTTTACATTTACATGGATTTAAAAAGAAAAAAAGGCCCTTCTTTGGGCATAAGCCCCTCCCAATTTGCCCCAGCTACGTCTGTTCCAAGCAGAACGGTGCCATAGTACTCCGATGAAGTTTTGTATGTCGTCCCGCCATCTCGTAGCTGGTCTCCCTCTTCTCCTAGTGCGGTGTATTGGGTACCAATCTGTTGTTGCCTTAGCCCAATGTGTAGGTCCCATTCTTGTAATGTGTCCAGCCCACTGCTATTTAAGATCAGATACTGTCTTGAGAATATCGCGCGTACCAGTCAGCTTCCGTAGTTCTGTCTTCTTTATTTTCTCCCTTCTACTTTTCCTTAACATACTTCGCTCTATTGCACGCTGAGTGGTTGCTAGGGATTTAGATATATCGTTGTTTAGACTCCAAGTTTGGCATCCATAAGTTAAAGAGGGAATGATGCAAACATCAAAAACTTTTCTCTTGTGATTTATGGCCATGTTGCTTTTAAAAATATTTTTGTCTGACCAAAATTTGGACCATCCTATTTTAATCCTTCTATTCACCTCTTTCTTGGATTTATCTGCAAATGATGTGAGTTGCCCTAGATAGATTGTTTCTTTAACCCATTGGAGTTTGCTGGTACCAAGAAATATTTCTTCTTCTTCGGCATTTATCATCAAGGCTGATTTGTTAAAATTTATCTCCAGCCCAGCTTAATTTCCAACTAGGACCAGCTATACTAGCATTTTCTTCAGTTCAGATTGTGAGTGTGAAATGAGAAGTACATCATCAGAGAATCTCAGATTGCCATCATCAGACAGTTTGTTACCATTAATGTATATCCCAAAATTCTCCCAGTGAAGGTTTCTGAAAACATCTTCCAAAACCGCGTTCAATAGATCAGATGATAAAGGATCGCCCTGACGAATTGGAAAATCGCCCTTTCGATTGGAAAATCCTCTCCATAAAACTAGAACTACTCTCGCTTGGCTGTCGGTATACCAATATTGAATCCAAAATCTGTTTATTAACACATTGGCGTTTTAGTCTGTTGATAAGTAATGAGTGCCTAACTGTATCAAATGTTTTACTGAAGTCAATAATTGCAAAATATATCAAGATTTGGTATTCATTTGATTTCTCAATGATTTGGATTGTAGAAACTATTGTAAAAAAACCCCTTTTGAAAGCCAGCTTGTTCTTGCATGTTGTTTGGTTCTCGTCGAAGAATCTTTTTAAGTGGGTTTTGAGAGCTTTTGAGAAAATCTTGGGGAAGATAGGGATCAAACTTATGGGACGGTAATTATCTAAGTTTGATGGGCTACCTTTCTTAAAAATCAAAACAATGTCTGATTTTAACCACTGGTCGGATATTTCCCAAGTTTTCATAATTACATTGAACAGTTTGGTTAACATAGGAGCAACTAGTTCCGAAGCTATGATAATTAATCGTGTAGTTATGATATCCCGCCCAGGCATTTTGTCTCTTTTGAGCTCCTTTATTACTTTTTATTTCCTCCTCCAGAAAAGCTTCAAACTACTATCTTCGTTTCCTCTGGTTGGTCTAAATTTGTTTGAATATTTATCAGAATATAGATGTTTATAGAATTTTGTAGCAGTATGGATTATTGCAGTTCTACTAGTTAGAATTTCTCCTTTTTCGTTATTAAGTTTTAGAAGTTTTTTCCGGGAGTTATTAACCTCCGACCTTTTTTAACGGATGTATTGTTTTGAATAAAATTTTCGACAATGGCCTGGTCTTTTGAGGTCAGAACGAAGTTTATATTTCACAACTTTACATATAAGATTGTATTCCAGTTTTTCTTCTTTTGACTTATTTCTTTTTTGTTTGAGATTTTCTCGTTTTTTTATTAATGCCAGGGTTTCTTCGAAATTTTTAAAGCCAGCATTGGTTTTTGACGTTTTAGAATTTAGTGCTGCAGTTATAATTGCCTTTTCGAGTGTGCTGTAAGCTGTCTGAATATTTTCAGAAAAATTGAGTTCTTCTGAAGTTAATAATTTTGATAATTCTGGAATGAATAGTTCTTCGGTAATAACCTTTGGCATTTCGCTCGTTTTTTTCTTGGTGAAGGGACGCCTGGGTAGATAAGTAGTGGCTTTTAGGACTCTGTGGTCAGTCTGGAATGAAAATCGATGTGATGCTTCCATGTTTTTGAAAATAGTGTGGTTCGGAGATAGAAAGTAGTCTATTTCATTACGATACAATCCATTTGGAGACAACCAGGCCCATTTCTTACCCTTTCGCTTCTTAAAAAAGTTATTAACAATTTTTAATTGTTTTTCTATGCTGGAATTTACCATTCGTTTATTCCTCGATTTCGGATACCCATATGGACCAACGCAGTTCTCTTCTGGACATGCCTTTCTTCCTACTTGACTGTTGAAATCCCCCATAATAATCAAATAATTCTAGTGATTGGATTTTATAGTTGAGTTTGTTTCATTCCGGAGTTGATAGAAATTTTCCACTTCTTCTTCCGAAGAGGCACTCGTTGGCGCATATACTTGTATTAAAACTAGTTTCTTATCGTACATCTTCGTTTTTAATACAGCAATTCTATCGGAGACGCCTTTTATTTGCATGATATTATCTTTAACGTATTTTCGAATCATGAATGCCACACCTCGATGTCCACTGACCTGACCTTAATGAAAACATAAATATCTACTTTTCCTTAACTGAATGTTTTCTCCCCTTCTTCTTACTTCAAATAATCCCAGAATTTTTATATTTGTATTAAACATTTTCTAGTTCTTCTATTCTCCAGTCGGCTGTTAAACTTCTAACGTTAAGTGTGGCTATTTCGATTTTTTGAAAATGTTGTGGCAGGTTTAAGTCATATTCCCCCTTGCTGACCAAACATTTTGGGGGAAGTGAGTTCGGTTTATTGTCCTTTTCGAAGCCTTTTTTGGTTAACTTTGGTTATTCTGTCCAATTTTTATGCTTTTTGCGAATATTTTGGTTTTTGGAATTCGTTTTTGAAGCATCCAAGTCTTTATTACCACTCTCCTCCAATATTCTTTCTTCATGAGATTTCAAAAATGTATCTAGGCTGTTGGTCCTTTAATGATGAGGTTTTGCTCTTTTTCTTTACCGACAGCTCCTTCTTTTTATTCACTTCTTTCTTTTCTTTTCCTTAAGGCTTCACGGGCCTGCAGCTCTTCTAGGGTAAACAAATTATCATTTATTAATAGTTTTTCGTATCTCAGGGTAGCCTTGTTTCCTTTTTCCCAGTGGGGTTTCATAAATGTAAATAATTCCTTTCTAATTTCATTGACAGCCTTTGGCATATCATCTTTGATTTTAATGATTTTAAATTCTCCAAGTATCATTAATTTAGATTTGTTTTTCATAACATCTGTTTTCAAAATTATCGAATTTAATTTCACTAATACTGGGCCATTTTTATTTTTAGGGCTTATTTTCCTTATTTCCGTTATATCATAAGGTATGGAATCTGGTATAATGTAATACAATATTCTAAAAGTCTTCATTCCCATTGGTTTTTCTCTCTCTCGTCCGAATATTACTGTATTTTTCCTTCGAATATTATATTCCTCTCTATCCCTATAACTCTGGATATAACTGGATAGATCCTTTATCTCAGATTTTATCTTATTTAATTCCTCCTCTTGACATCTTTAATTATCATCCAACTTGGTCTCTAGGTCTGTAATTTTTTCTATTAGTATATTAAATTTGTATTGTATTGCTGCCAAATTGGTACAAATTGAAGGATCAAAGATTATTGAATTTAATATTATTGAAAAATCAGAGAGATTGCAATGTGGTTAATGAAGCTACCGGTTTCTTGGCCGATGTAAAGCTGTCAATGAAGTGGCAGCGGAGGTCAGGTGATGAAGATGGGCGGAGCTAGACCTGGTGGGGTACTATCTCTATATACTAGCACTGATCTTAAAGATAACAGAAGGATTTTACCTTAATAGTCCAGAAATTAAATTCGATTTTGTAGTTTCTTCCTCTGGTCCGATTTCTTCCAAAACTCACAAACCTTTCCACTAATCACTAAACTATATTGTGGTAAAACCATTAGGTCATCAAAGCTTATGATAAAACGCTAGTATTATATTGGTAAACCTGCTACTTTTACTGGGTAAAAAGTAAATATTCTTAATTATTTATTAAAATTAAATTAAATTACCAGTTACTTTTTAATCATTATAGTGATCGTTAATGAATCGTATGTGATACTATGATACGATATTTTTTTAGATTATTAATTTCTTAATGAGAAATGTTAGTGGTTAAATAGTATTTTGCCCAAGGATATATTAAATAAATAATTGTAAATAAATTTAATTTTGCTCTAACCATGATTCTTCAATCTTTCCTTTAATCTCTCTGCAACTTCTCAAATAACATATCCACTTATCTATTCCTTCAGAAAATTTCATTAACTTTAACCAAGATTTTCTTATTAATAAGTCTTATATAGCATATCACATTCCTTTACTTATTAAAACGTCTCTTTTTGGGGTTTTGAATTAAGGAAATCAGTCCCAATAAATTCATTTTCATATTATATACCAAATGATTATTGATATGTATAGACAGATGATTACTTTTTTTTTACTTCGAGCTTTTACAACCTTGGGTCATAAGCCGAAACCCAATAGATTTAATCGCCAGTAATGTCTGTCGTTCCGATCTCCCTCCGCCAAGACTCTTGATGCCACCATCTCTTCAACACTTTTTCGTCTCTCCTCTGGGACAAAGTCAAATATCATTTTTGGCCATCTTTCCGATCCAATTCTTCTCAGATAGCCGTATCACTGCAGCTGCTTGGTCCCATTGCTTGTATTATCCACCTTAACGATTTCGCGTATAGCAGAATTTTCAACTCGCTCAATTCTGGAAATGCGACCACTTCTTCTCCAAAAATCCATTTCTACAGCTTGCAGCCTTTGTACATCTCTTGGTCCAACTACCCACATTTCCGAACCATAAAGGAGTGGAAAATCCTCTTCTTGGTTTCTAGCGTAACAATTGGGCCGCAGTAAGGAGTTTACCATGCCGATAAACTTCATTCCTTTGGTGACCGTTTCCTTTATATCGGTCTCAAGTGTTTCATCTCTTATTAGGGAACAAAGATGATTATTAAGTAATTAAAGTGAATTACTTTTCAACTAGTAAAAGTAATTGGTGTACCTAAACTAAATTATTTTTCAATTACCATATCTAGTTACATTATATGGGAATTGCAGCTCTCTTGTCGATTCTCTTAAGGGATAGAAAGGCGAACTAAGAACTTCACTTACCCTACATCCTACGAAGGCGATTCAAAGCGAACGCTTACTCGCAGCGGTGGGTGTGCGATTTAAACGCGATGCTGTCGGCGCGGCGGCTCTGTCCAACGTGCGCGCGGAACGTCAATAATTTAACTAAAGAAAATTTAATAGCAAATAACGCAATTTAAGTAATTCCATATTGTATATTATTATTAAAATTATTTGAATATTTTCATTATTCAAAGAAATTTTTAGTTTAATGTAACAAAAGAAAATTAATTAGCAAGTAATTCAATTTAAATAACACCTTTTTAAACAACTATTATCATTAAAACTAGCACTGTTGAATTATTCGAATATTTTAATTACTAATTATTAAATAATTAAACACAAGAAAATGTAATTAAACACAAAAATCATAGTTTTATAACACCATAAAAATATAGTTTTATAGGTAACAGGTTATGATAATTATGATTCCTTTCATCCCATAATACAGGACGTTCATGGATAGCATTAATTAAAATTTCTATTTTCGGCATTATAACAAAAACACAATATAATAATAATAAATATAAAACAACACGCCACCGCATCCAGTTCGCGCGAACATATCAAGCCAAATTGATCGCGTTCACTTCGCACCGTGCCTTACCTACGTGCATTCGTTCACGTAAGCCAATCCTGTTGGTTTAGTTTTTTTTTGCTTCGCTTCGCGTTCGCGTCAAAATCGGTCTCGTCGGACGTTGCCTTATTCTTATTAAGACTAGCATGTCTAGAGTAATTTAAGCAGTAAGTTCTAGACCTGTACGTAAGTGAAGCGGTAGTACGTAGTAAGGGAGATAGTAATACAGTAATAGTAATGTAGAGTTAGACATGTAAATAGGATGTATGTTAACGTTAGCGCAAATATCAATGTAAATAGCATAATGTAACCATACAATGTCTGTGACATTATTAAGTAAATAAAGTGACATCTTAAAACTTACCGCGGAACCGATTCGTTAACAAACAAATTCTTTAAGCCTTTTATTATGATTACTTTCTAATTTATTTTTCTTTCAGATTCCTATGGAACCAAATCTACATGCCGTATTACACAATTCAAGGAAATATAAGTTAAGAATTGCCTGACACTCCAGGCGTCCATCTTTTGTGACAATTTAAACTTTTCCAAATCGAGGCCAAAGTCTTCTGAACACTCTCTTATGCATTTTAGCCCTAGCACTTTTTCCGAATAATAAAGAGACTTCAACTCTTATTCAAGTTCAAGGTACTTCCTGTTTTTCACCTCTGGTCCTCGTTTTAAAAATATTAGGTTTGTTTGGCTTGGGACTGCTGCTTCTATGATTATAGCAACTTTATTGGTTCTATGAATTAACAAAATATCCGTTACTCTGTAGTCCGTAATTATTTGTTTACCCCAAAAATTTGTATTTCATTATTTTCAACAAGATTTTCTGGCTTATAGCGATAGTACGGCACCTCTCCCTTCCCATCTCAGTTATTACCTACAGTTATAATTATTGCTGTTACTATAGCAAGTATAATTGAAACTATAATAATTATTATTACGTTTTGCGGATTGGTAATGATGATCAATGATTATTCCCTTTAAATCATTACCAGCGATTTATTCTCTTCTTCCGTGCTCCATGATAATGATAAAACATAATCGCCCAACTTTATTTTCTTTATCGGTTTAATAAAAATTATCATTAATTGTGAAACCCTTCTGGGTCAATTAGTACTTTACTTTTCATTAGTTCAATACTTTTCAACTCCTGAAACTATTTTCCGAAGAAAGAT
Organism: Arma custos; assembly: GCA_037127475.1. Taxonomy (NCBI): domain Eukaryota; kingdom Metazoa; phylum Arthropoda; class Insecta; order Hemiptera; family Pentatomidae; genus Arma; species Arma custos. Next base: position 78,542,666 of record CM073764.1, read on the forward strand.
CAACCGCTGCAGCCGTAGCAGACTTGGGATGCAGGCAAAAGAATGCAGAATATTTCATTTAACTCTCTTCATTATCATGGCCACCCATGGAATTTTCATTAAAATAAAACTCTGCTTAAATCTGATATAATAAAAATAATGATTTCAAATCATTGAGTTATTCGTAGATTTTTATTAATTCCAATAAATAAGAAGAACAAAAAAGTAGATTGAATGGAAACGTTGAAGTTTACGTAAAATTTTAGTTTACTGTATACTTCTATGTATACAGTCCTTTCAATGAAATATCAAACAAAGATGTTTCAAGTGATATACTATGTTTTTATGGCTTTTAATAAAAGAGAAACTTATATCAAAGATGAAATTACAAAAAAGTAACAAATGTAAAAGATAGGGCGATTATGAGGGCTATGAATGCAACGAACAATAGAATTTAAACTATCATATCACACCTTCAAACAGCCACGACAGATATTAAAAAATTGGCATTTTTGAGTCAAGACTTCAGTAGCAATTGTATTGGATGAAGCGTTTTAAATCAGGAACGACATATCTGATATACCATTTCAAACCGGTTTTTTTTTTAAGTCGTATTTTAAGTTGTATCATATTTGAAGTTTTAGGAGAATTGTGACTTAAGTTAAAATAAAAAAGATTTCAAGCTTTTAGAAAAATTCTAATGGTTAATAAAAATATTTATTTACCATCATTACAATAGGAATACTTTGTTTGACCAATAACAAAATTGTTGTTGATTTAACTCATGAACTTTAAAATACCTCTATTGAAAAATTGGGCCTTTCGAATTATGGCATTGTTCGTTTGAAGGAGTTATATACATATAATAATGTAAGAAAGAAAATAGAGAAAGTAGATAAGGAAGAAAAAAAATATTCGATAATACTCTGTAACTATTCCCTTTGTTTGTTTGTTATATCTACCAAACATTTTTGTTTAATTTATTCATCACCCATATCCCTAGATGACTATATATATTGTTACCCTTTACAATATATTATTTTAATTTATATGTATCTTGTATATTTAACCCTGAAGGATACCTGCAATGTGGGTGGGTCGGAACGTTGGCTTTAAATAAACTGTTCTTCTTACTAAAGAGAATTTTTTTCAGACACACACCTGGACCTTCCTTTTTATTTACACACATTTTCTTCCTCCTTTTTATTAGGTCAACTAATATTATTCATGACTTAATATTTTAGTGTATGTGACCAAAATAAATCCTTAAATTATAATTATATAAGTATAATATGTAAGCATATTTCCGTCAGAAATGAGAACAGTAAAATTATCACTTACAGAAACCCATACATCCGAAATAGATAAAATATCTATCCCAAATTATAAAGTTGACAGATCAGATCGTAATCATTATACACGTAGAAGCGGAGTTATGATGACCATCCATAAATCACTGAAACACCCATACCGTCCAATACCAACCCTAAAATACATTGAAGTCGTTGCTATAAACTTAAACTTAAATAATAACCAAATAATCACAATTATATCAGCATATTTACCTCCTAAAAAAACATTAATTAAAACAGAAATCAAAACCCCTTATGAAATTAAATAAATGTAGGTTACTAATGGAAGACCTCAATAGCAAAAATAAAATGTGGAATTGTCTCAGTAACAGTAAAAATGGTAATCAACTGTTAAAATTTGCTACCCACTTTAAACTCGAAATAGTATATCCAACTTCACCTACTTATTTCACTACCAACAGGAAGTCAAGACCTAGCACATTAGATATACTAGTGACTAGGTTTCTAGGCTAATTTCTTTAGCAGTATTAAGTTCCGATCACAACCCGGTTTTGTATCGGATAAAATTAAAACCTATAAAATTATAAATTTAGATATATGTTAATTTAGCAAAATGCTTCCTGTAGTATTTTAATTATTGCAGTTATCCTATAGGATGATGACAGTATTGCTGTATCAGCGAACAGTGCGATATCTACATTATTAAAGTGAAACTTTTATTCTATCGCCCATCTATCAGCATGTCGTGTTACAGCTAGAGAAGGGGTAAAGTGAAAGGCGCATGGCAGGACAGCCTAGGCCAATATGGTGGCGCTCAGTCAGCTGACCGTGTAGCATTTATATCTCACTTATTCTTGCAATTATTTAGGTGTTAATACACAGATCAAGTATTAATGTAAATGCATTAATATAACACCTATCGCCAAATACAATTATAAATTCGCAAATTAGCTCCAATTAAAAAAAACACTTAGATAACTCCTTAAACATCAATCCTATAATCTCAAATCCGGATGAAATAGAATCTTCCATAAAAAAATTAACTTTTATAATCAAAAGATCATCAGCCCATTTAGCAATCCCCAAAAGCTACGCTGCTACCCACACAGATGAATTCCCCAAATATATAAAGCGTTTGGTAAAATTAAGAAAAAAATATAGGCGTAGAGCTCAAACCCATCCTAAAAATGTAATAAAAACATTCACCAGCAAATTAACAGATCGAATTCGTCTCAAACTGAACCATTCCGAAATCATTTAAAACTGGCGATAAACCCTTCTGGAAAATCCACAAGATTTTTACGAAAACCAAACCGAACATTCCCCTACTAAAAATAGATAATAATAAATATATATTTGATACGAAAGAAAAATTCTCATCCGATCATTTTGAGAATATCCAAAACTCACCAAACAGCTTAACCACAACATATCATAAAAAAAAGTGAAAAACTGTAAACTAATATATATCAATCAGACCTGACCAAAACAACTTTGAACATACCTCACCCCGAGAAATCGCAAAATTAATTAAATCCTTACACATTAACAAATCGCCCGGACCCGATAATATTCCAGCAATATTAATAACTCTCCAATTAATATAAACCTCTCCAAGAAAACGATAATACATATTACCAAAATCTTCAATACCTGCCTCAGATTAAATTATTTCCCGAATACTTGGAAAAGAGCAAAAGTGATAGCCTTACCCAAACCACATAAAGGTCTTAACCCTGAAATTACATCCAATTATAGACTCATTAGTTTACTTGACATCCCAAATATCAAAAAATTTGTGTGGTTTTATGAAACAACAATGCAAGTCAAACTTTGTTTCCGTTTGTGGGCATTTAACTAACAAAATTTGGAAAATTATTCGATTTAGGGTATTAAAATTGCCTTTTTAATCAGAACTTAATTATTAAGTTATATAATAATAAGTAATAAATGATAATAAGAGCAATATTATGTAAGCGGGATATTCACAATAAAGTGTTTTTTTATGATTATATATCGATGTATTTTATCATTATACAAACTCAAGCCTAACCCTTCACTTATGTCTGGGTTGGTCCATTCTCTGGTAGAAACAGAAAAAAAACGAGATAATAATAATAATGTCTTTATTTATTCTGGGACAAGTCCCTTTAGAATAACAATGTTGTAAGCTATTATGCCTTATAGTGTAAAAATAATTATACAATGCCTTATAGAGTAAAATAATATTGTAATGGCCCTTCTCCCTGAAAATATTAAATGGGCTCAAAAGGTTCGTGGACCGAAAATAGGAGAAGCAATAAGCCAGTTACAAAAAATAAGGGACCCAAAATACAATATATTTTCCAATAATATATATATATATATATATATATATATATATATATATATATATATATATATATATATATATATATATACATACACATGCAATTAATATTCATACATCAAATAATTATATAATTTCTGATACAAGCCTGAAACAATAGTTTGGAGAGAGGGAGGCTGTGAGATACTTCCTAGCTGAGATCAGAGATAAGAGTGAGCGAATTAAAAAGCGCTGTTATACGCCAAAATTACCCCCTCTCTTCTCCTTGACTTCGTCCGACCAATGACATTTTATTATAAAATAACATCGCAAATCCAATATTAAAAACATTGCAGGTCAATGTTACAATTGTTAATGCTTAAATCTCTAATAATTCTTATAAGTTATAAGTTCACCATAATTCTTTAATAATATAATAATAATTCATACAGATCACCACAATATATTGTTATGTGTCAAAATTAAAATTAATACACACTGATAAAAGGATTTGATAGTCTTTGAAGAGATTCGTTATTAGTAAACAAATCGTTTTTATTTATTTAATTTCATTTAAAGATAATGAACATTAAAACATTTACGATAAAGTAAATAAATGCATTTACATTAATACACAGATCAAAACACCTAAATAATTGCACGAATAAGTGAGAATATAAATGCTACACGGTCAGCTGACTGAGTGCCACCATATTGGCCTAGGCTGTCCTGCCATGCGCCTTTCACTTTACCCCTTCTCTAGCTGTAACACGACATGCTGATAGATGGGCGAAAAAATTTGGGGCGATAGAATAAAAGTTTCACTTTAATAATGTAGATATCGCACTGTTCGCTGATGATACAGCAATACTGTCATCATCCTATAGGATAACTGCAATAATTAAAATACTACAGGAAGCATTTTGCTAAATTAACAAATATCTAAAAAAATGGGGACTCAATACAAATACTGACAAAACCGAAGCTATAATTTTCACAAAACGAAGACCTATACTACCCTCTACCATACTACTTAACAATATCTCAATACCTATATTAGACCATATTAAATATTTAGGAATTTCTTTAGAACGCAAACTACTATTCATCAGTCATATCAATAATAAACTGAATAGCGCCCGCAGAATATTATATAAAATGTATCCGTACTTCAACCTATCTGAAAAAATAAGAAAATATTATATAAGGGAGTCATTAGGCCCATGATAACTTACGCATGCCCAGTCTGTAGTTTAGCTAGCAAAACACACATTAACAAAATACAGATCTTCCAAAACAAATGTCTAGGAATCATAAAAAACTATCCAATATATACCCAAATCACCACCATGCGCAAAGAACTGGACATCCCAACAATACACAAATTCATACACCAACAAACTCTCAGATTCTTCACCTCATGCCAACTTTCAAACAACACACTCATACAAGAAATAGAAAATTATACAAAAACAACACCAAAATACAGACAAAAACGAACAAAACACATACTAGTATAAATTATATGCGTTTTGTAATATTTTATATATAAATTTTGGATATACATAATTATAATAGGATAAGTAAATCCTATGTACTCTTTTTTCTGTTGGTTTTTTTAAATTTTACCAACAACAAAAACATATTAACCAGTAACCATTGTAAGTTAACTCATTTTCATTGTAAGGAATTATCATACCGAGGTTTTAAAACTTTTATACATTTTAAAATAAAATAAAACAAAATATTTAAAAAAAAAAAAGAACAGTAATATAAATGAACCGGAGCATGTCATTTGTTTTCCATTCTTCGAAGACAAAGACAACTAATATAATTCAAGAACTTCTTTCTTGATATTTTATTTCACTACTGTTTATTGGTAATTTACAAAATAGAAATGAAAAAATAGATAATTGTTTAATATAATAATTATATGGAATACACCAATTACTATGTGTGTTACTTGATGTTTACAGTCCATTTGAATTCTGACCAAGGCAGGATGGACGGATCATATTACAGAGTCTAAACTTGTCTTGCTAGCGATCCGATCCGATCTATAATGTTTCTGAATGGAGTTTCCAAATTCCACTTAGTTTCCTTTAAATAATATTCACTGTTATATTATTGATCACATATTTTCAACAATCACTTTAGTTTATACGTAAGAATTTTTATTATTCTATTCATCGTAAGAAATTTTATTATAATTATCTATTCATCGGCACAATAAACACATATATTCCTACTTCATTTCCAGATTTATTTCGGATATGGGAAAATACTCGTACTTTCCCTTTTTCTTCAATAGTTATTTAACAAATCCTTACATTATTTTTATTTATCTATTATTTTTATGACCTAAAATTAGAGCTTAATTATTACAAATAAATTATTAAATGAATTTTGGAGTGGTGTGTACTTTACATAATCCTACACACTTCACACAAGCTAATTTCATATATACATAAACGTAACCAACTAAAAATGTAATGTAATTTTTATTTAAAAAAATCATTTTTATCTGAGCCATCAAGTATGGAATAATCGTAGAGTGTTCACTGAGAATGGTGAAAAATGATTTAAGAGGCCTTAAGGGAATAAAGGTTTAAAAAATAAAACAGTTGAAAAGCAAAAGAAAAACAAAAAAACAAACTTGCGGTATTCAATTCAATATTGTTTATATTGTAACTCAGAGAAGAGGAAAATGGTCTGGGTGGATATCAGAAAAAATCTCTTAAATCCATATTTTCTATCTATAATTTCTACATAACAGAATTTTCCCTGAGTTCCACCTGGACTATTTATACAAGATCATCTAAAATTATTCAAGTTGTAACTTAAACCTTTACTAAACAGCAGAAAAAATTAAGCATTTTAATTAAAATATATCCTAATGTTTGTGAAACAAAAAATTAATGACTCTGCCATAGCTATTAAAATTAATGTTCTATCTCATAAAATATAGATTAGTGTTCTATATCAATTGCAACGTTATTCGAAATTCTTATTATCATTATTTATTTACATATTTTACAGACTAGAGTTGCTTCATGAGTAACCGAAAGCAACGCTTTGCAATGTTAATTGAATGCTTTCTTGTATCATGAAATTACTTTAATTTAAATTGACAGGAATATTATAATTTACTTTAATTTTTATGAGAAAATTGAAGTTTTAAATAAGCGGAAGTTTATTTCAAATAATTTAATATCTAATTTCCAAGAACATTTACTGTGCGTGAAGATTAGTCTATAGTCGGAAAAATTTAATACATAAATTTACTATTTCTTGATGCAAGAAACTCAATAGAGAAAACACTGAATATCGTCGTCTATCTTTCAATTTTTTGGAAAATAGCCGCAACAGTTACTGTGTGCTGCGGGCACTGTAGACATCTAGCGCCGTGATCCATCAATTTTCTAATGTGCGGCTTCTGTGTCTGTAGCTAGTCTTGTTCAGGCAAAGAGATTTAGTCTGTTGGTCTGTCATGAATAAAGGTCAACATCCAGATAGGATTTAGCTTTTGTTTGACCGCTTGTTTAATTTTATTCATAAAACTTATTGATCCGTAATTAAATGAGTTGTCCTGGATCTAAAGCTGATAACTTCACACCTTATATAGTTAAAATATTTGCCTTTGTTTTTTAAGAATATTTGCTAAATCATAAATCAAGTAGTTGGAAATAAAATATCTGACTCGAATAATCTTCGAAATCAATGAACGTCTATATATATTTCTAATTAAAAAATGGCAAAAAAATTATAACTACTTGAAAAAATTAGTAATTAAAATCTTTTAAATACAGTGTAACTTCTGTATAACAAACAACTGCAGTGAAGATGATTAGTGTTCTGTTAAGAAAGTTTTCGTTGTAGTAAAAAAAAACAACAGACGGACAAAAATGAAATGTTTTTTATTAATTAAGATAATTGTTGATGTATGCATATATGAATTTTTTATATTTCATATCCATTTTAAAAAATTGGTACCCCCTGTTACGTTGAAAACTCCCGCGAAAATCGCAATAGTAACAAAATTTGCCCCAAGCTCAGTGGAGAGAAGGGTGAGATTCAGTCCTATGTGCGGGGATATCGCCAAAACACATGGAAACCCCAGTAGGTTAAAAATATTAACTACAATTATTCCGTAGGTAGCTACACCTAAATAAAATGATAATGTGTAACAAACATAGCCACTCATTAGCATTACCTGGACGCCACGCTATTTAAAGAAAAGTAAATACAAATAAATGAATACCTAATAAAAAAAAAAATAGAAAATTTCTAAAGAAAATGCTTGAGAAAAATAGCGAAACCTCAGACTGTTTATATAATAGAAATAAATAAATAGATAAAATAGAAATAAAATACTATTTATTAATTTAAACATTTTCTTCCTTATTAGATTGAAGTTTGATTAAAAAAAAAAAGAGAGAAAAAAGTTAAACTCTAAACTAATATACATAAAGAAAAATTAATAGATAAAAATATGTACAAAAAAAAAAATTATACTCAAATAAAATAATAAGCCACTTCTAAGGAAAAAAAAACATAAGAAAGAGGAAAATCACAAATATCTTCCATCACAAATTAATCACTATTTAATTATTGATAAATTACAAATTTACAAAAAGATATGAATTCCAGCTCGGAATTTGAATAGAATGCAATAACTAGCAGTCTTTTGTTACATACGGCCAATTGGTGCTGTTGCCCTCATGGCCCTGGTGAATTTCGAAGCTCTGGCTTCTTCCTTCTTCCTCTCCTTCAGATTCTCGCAAGACGGGAGAATACCTCGATTCTCGCACGTCGGCAGGGACACAAAAAAAAAAGGTCTGTGAGAAATCACGTTTCACGTCAAACACTGGGCCCAGCTCTCGCTTCCCTGACATCCAAGAATAGACTGTCTTATCTCGAAGTGCGGGCTTAATCCCAACTCTTTCTCTCGTTCAAAACAAAGGCTTACACACCTTTTCACAACAACAACAAATAGAAAACAAAAATAATACCTAATACTATGTCTTATTTTAACATTTGCCTTAAATCTAAATTAAATTATCATATATCTAAATACATTTGACCATCATTTTTCTTCTAAATAAAAAAAATTAACAACGTTAATGGTTACAAAAATTAAAAAAAAAAATATTCGTCACACCCCGATCTTTTATATCGAATGAAAAATTTCGGGTTTTTGTTTTTAACTTTTTTCAAAAGTAGGGATTAATCGATTTTGAAACTAGACTCAAAATTTATCATGTTCGCAATTTCTTTTAGAGAAAACATTTTTTTTGTTGGTGGTGGTGGTTTTTATATTACTTTTGTTGGTTAAAGTATTTTATTTTTAATATGGAACATGTACTAAATGTCGGTTTTAATATCTGTCAGAGCTGCCAATACCACTAAAATTATTGAAACTAAACAAACTACGTAAAAGGTTCGTAGAAATTGGAATGATGCTGTAGCTCTGTCTAGATTCCTAGATTGGACGAATTACTATGTAAATTATTTTTATTTTATTTATTTATGTTACAATCAAGCTCTTTACGAGCTTATTAGCAATTCTTTTCTAATATGAATACTAATAACAACACACTTAAAACATATATACATAATATAGTTTTATTTTTCAAGATTAAGGAGCTTCAAATGTCGCTAGCTCTGAACATAAAACACAACATTTTATATTAGTTCATGGGGCTTCCTTCTCTTTAGCCTTCTCACCAGTGCATTGAAGTCGAGGAGATGGGTGGCCTCGGCGTTGACGTGGTCTTGCAGGCGACCCTGATCTGTCTGGGAGAATTTTTGGATTACCTCCTCCACGGTCGGCACCCGAAGATCTCTGGAGATCATCATTCCTGATGTACCAGATGTACTATGTAAATAAAAAAGAAAATGTCCCCTACCATTGCATCTATCTTAAAATTAAATATATAACTTATTCTTACGCAGTAATTTAAAAAAATAGCAGCCTTAATCACTACAAACATGAAATACTTAATTATTATTGAAATAACTTTCATTAATTTACTATCGTATTCGCCAAAAAACATTTTCTACATATAAACTAGTTATTAATATATTGTATTTAACTGTTTTCTAATTAAACGGCCAACGCATTCAGCTCTGGTATTGTTACTTACATATTTAATGACTTCAAAATACTTGTTGAAAATGATTTCAAAACAATAAAGATAATAGTATCCATTCGAGAAAAATACTCTTATTTTCAGACTTCAACACTATAACAATAGAACAATTTGTATAATTTTAATATTATAAAGTGTTGAATTTCATTTTTTTTTAATTTATTGTCATAATATTATAAATAAGTGGCCAATAAAATAAATAATACAAAATTTTGTCCGATTAAAATATTTTACTAAGTTACTGAAAATTATTTATTAGTTATTTTGGTCAATTTTCCGTTCATAAATTCCACCTTTACCGTTTGTAAATACTTATTAAGATGTTCTGGAAATCAAATATCTTACATATACACCATCTATTTACATTCTTATCAGTTATATTTTAATTTACACAATTTTCGTATTTTATACTGATAAAATTATAGAAGCTGTTTTTCGTAAAATACTTCTGAAGACGGGAGAATTATTCATGGGATGTCAATTTTCTAATAAATACATGTTTTTTAAGTTATTTTATCAGAATTTTTGAGCAGAAACGTGGAGAGAACTTTTTTTCCAAAGAGGGATTGGTGATAGCGATTATTGATTTATTTTTCGTCACTTATTTATTTATTGCAAAAGACTTATGTATAATACAAAGCTTATGTCGATGGGTGTGAAAATCATAATTTTTCAAAAGTTTCCTAAGTTGGGATATTTCGTTATTTTCATGCATTATTCAATGAAATTCTCAAGAAAGTATAATGGGGCTTTATCCCTTCTGTAGGAATAGAAGTTATTGAGGAAGTCCCCGTCTAGAGATATTAAATAATCATAGTTTCCAAAATCCATAGTACTCTCCAGAACTGACTTGTGAAAAAGATTATATCATATAATTTATATAAACACCGATTACTCTACGTAAAAAGTCTGTTGATCATTTATAAAAAGCATCATGTATATTGAAATACTTTATTTGGTACTGTATTCAGAGTGAAGGGATCTTTATTGCCTGTGCCTTAATAAAATTTTACGTTATGATCTGGAATCGCTGTTGGCGGATGTTGGTTATGAGAGCTTCACTGTATTAAAATTTATACTTTGAACACTACCAACGAAAAAACAAATAAACCAATAATTTATAAAATAAATAACTTTTAATTAACCGACACATTAAATCCGACCTCTGATCTCTGTACTTGGTCAACGCATTTATTTTTAATTTAGTATTGACCACTTAGGATAACTCATCAACTTTATTTATTTCGATTCCTCTGTTGGATTTTTCTCCGTCTCCAATATTCCTCCATACCTTCACAGGTTAGTTTCCTTTGATCCTCTGTCCAACTTTCTCCGGGCTTTTTCCATCATTAAACACTTCAAGATTTCTCACTTAGCTCTTATTCAGTTATTTTAACATGTGAAGATCTGAAGATTTATTATTATAATCGTTAAGTTAACAATGCTTAGATCATTTGTACTTTTAATTATTTCATAAAACAAGACATTAAACTATTACAAATACAACCGTTTAGGTGAAACGAAAAGTAATTATTACTATCAATTGCCCTATTAACTATCAGCACTGTATTCAACTACAAATGGTGAATAATATAAGGAAGATAAATGCAAGTTAATGTTGTAGTAATCGATTGTGTTGGCAATTACGTAATGACCCGCACAATATTAGAAGCTGGAAATGTTTATGACAGTAAACCGATCGGCAGCTCACTAACCTCATGGTCTGAGTGCGGTATAACGGTACGTGCCGTGTAATGTTTTCAACTGTAATATTTATATACAAAATGTTACATTTCAGTTCGATTACACATACTTACTTATTGAAAAAAAAGGAATATAAAGATACTGGTTAGGTTCTTTACACAGTTTACATGTTTTCTATATCTTTATGAATCGTTTAAATCTCATGGGGTACCATTTTGAAACGTTATATGGTAATCAGGCGTTCTATGATGGGCTTTAGCTTTGATGCTAAATCTCGATACAGACAGATCAGTTTTCTCGGTAAAAAAAGTTTCAACGTGATTCTCTTTATATTAAAGTGGAAAAAATCACAATTAAGTCCGATCGAAATTCGGATACCTATGCAATAAAGTACATAATCAAATGGTATTTAATGTAGTATATCTTCTAAACATTAAAAATAATATTTATGCAAAAAATTATCTAATAAAACTTATTAAAAAAAATAAAATATGGATAAAATTTTAAATTTAAACTTGTAATTTAGAAGATGGCCTCGTGACCTTCTTAGTTGAACTTGTGATTTGAGTAATACCAGTGTGTAGTTTCTCTACTTGTCATTATGTATCACTATTGTATTATTGTAATACATTTGTAAATATCACTCAATAAATAAATAAAAAAACATGTAATTTTCCACCTTTTGCGGTAACTAAAATGATGGTTTTTTTAGCGTTTTCTTTTTTAATTTAAAAAATACACGAGCACACACAGCAGTTTATCACCATCCTAACATTAGAGGATGGAAATAGTTGGGGGGGGGGGTGCAGTAATAAATAAATACAAAATTAGTGAAGACTTATTTTTTATTTGTGCCGACGTTTCGACCTACTTTGTAGGTCATCTTCAGAGCAAATTGGAGAGGAGGTTGGGTGAACCGTGTAACTGACTAAATATATTCCAAAAGAGAAATTATGACAGGTAAAATTTAAAAGAAAGTTATTCAGATCTAATCCACTGTTTGAAACTTTGGAAGTGGGTATGATACAATAACTAAAGGACAAAATTATAACTTCAGCTTGAAACAGCTTTTCTTACCAATCAGCTGAGAGAAATCTGAGCACATGATAATTATGCTTCACGTGTGCAGTTCATTCAGCAGGTTTAGTTATTTGGAAATGTTAATAACTATTAGTGGGGAAATGAAGGTAACTAACTGTGTGAGATACAATGAAAGTTGCAATTTATTTATTAATTATTTTAATTATTGGTTAAAGTACTTTATCTATTCATATTATAAAACAAAGTACTCGGGTGCGTCTGTCTGTCTGTTCGCGGCAAGCTCAATAACTACTGCACGGATCTTCATGCGGTTTTCACCAATAAATAGAGTAATTCACAAGGAAGGTTTAGGCATATAATTTGTCGAGGTTTAGTTATATTGGTTGGAACTTAACGATAATTGTTGGAAGTATTGGAAAAAGTATTGGAGGTTTCATCCTTGGTACTGCCCAATCCCTTTGTCATATAACGAATCAATGCATGGCGGTATATTCCTCTTTCATAGATCTACGAAAAAGTCCGTGATAGCTTATATCTATATTTTTAGGACAGCTTAATATACCTACTTTATCTCCTGAAAAGTTCATCACGTAGAATGCGGTATTTGGAAAGCTATAGGGTTGGCAACTAAGTCATTGCCGATTTCAAATAAGAAGGCAAATTCAGAATTTTTGTTTAAAAATATAACTTTATTCAATTAGATATTGCCCGTTCTTGTCGATGACCTTTTTCCATTGTTCTGGCAGCGTAAAAATTCCCCGTTCGTAAAATGTCTGGTCTTTGCTATTAAAAAACTGAATTAGGTGTGATCTGGCATCATCCGCGTTGTTAAAAATTTTACCATTTAAAGAGTTTTGCATGGAACGAAACAAATGGTAATCCGAAGGCGCAAGGTCAGGGCTATATGGTGGGTGTGACAAAACATCCCAACCCAGTTTCAATAATGTTTGCCGAGTAACCAAAGATGTGTGGGGCCTTGCGTTATCATGATGGAAAACAACACCCTTCCGATTTGATAATACCGGCCGCTTTTCTTCAATTGCATCCTTCAGTTTGTCGAGTTGTTCAACATACACATTTGAATTTATCGTTTGGTTCTGCGGCATGAGTTCAAAATACAAAATTCCTTTGTGATCCCACCAGACTGACAGCATAATCTTTTTTTGGTGAATATCTGCTTTTGATGCTGTTTGGGCTGGTTGATCTTGCTTCACCCACGATTTCTTGCGAGTAACATTGTTATAAACTATCCACTTTTCGTCGCCAGTAACTAGGTTCTTCAGAAATGGATCATTTTCATTGCGTTTCAGTAGCGAATCACAGATGCTAATCCGTTGCGTCAAATGAATTTCCTTTAGCTGGTGAGGGATCCATAAATCAAGTTTCTTGACATAACCAAGGGTTTTTAATTTTTTTTCAATGCACGTATGCGACACATTGAGCTTCTCTGCAATGTCTCGTGTTGTGCTGTGACGATCTGAATCGATAATGGCCTTGATATGGGTTTCATCCACTTCGACTGGGCGGCCAGATCGTTGTGCATTTTTCAGTGAAAAATCACCGGAACGAAATCTTTCAAACCAATTTCGACACTGCCTTTCTTTTAAGGCTTTATCTCCATATACGCCACATAACTTCTTTTGTGCTTGCGATGCGTTCTTCCCTTTTCGGAAGTAATACAATAAAATGTGTCGGAAATGCACGTCCTGTTCTTCCATTTTTAAATTGGGATGAAAACAAAACTAAAGAACTAATCAAAAAATTTTTTTTACTAATTAAACGTAGAAGTCCATACAGTAAGAAAAAAATATAGGTTAGATGCTCTGGCCACGTTAACAAAACAAAAGAAAGTGTAGAGTGAATCTATCGACAAAAACGGCAATGACTTAGTTGCCAACCCTATATTTAGGCGAATTCCGTATTAATCCTTATCAACTTATATACTGTAGTTACCTTAAGAATTTCATGCACATTATTAGAACATTTTATACCATATAAATTAAATGAGTACTTATGGGTTAAAGCAAAAACTAAACACTTATGAAAATAAATATAAAGAAATATTTAGTTTTGTTTTTATGTTTATAATGTCTAGATAATAAAATACAGACAAAACATGTAGGCATAATATGTCTTACTACCCGTGCAAAGCCGGGGTTGGTCGATAGTAAAAGAATTACCATCTTTGCGGATTAGCAACTTTTGGGCAGGTTTCTTAATTAAAAATAATAAATATTCACAATCATTCGGTTATTTTACTATATCACGATCAGTAACCAAATCTCTAACATCGATCCCAAGGTCTTACATTTTCTATGTTGGTTAGCATACACTGCTAAAATTAATTTAACAATGGTAGTTATTTCCCACATTAAACATTTTATTTTCATAGTGCAGTTCAAGGGAGGTTGATTGTAATGATCACAAAGAGGAACGGGTAATGAAAACAGAGCTATCGCGGCATGAGCGATCTCATTTCTCTCAAAACAATAATTACTTTGTCATTCTCCCTTGATTTATTATTCTAATTCAACCCTTATCAACTTAATAAGATCCTAATTTTCTGTAATGAACTTTATCATAAACAAGAACCTGAAGAAAACTTGTATTTTTATTTCTTCTTCATTTGATTATCTTCTCTGATAATCAGTGTCTGGCCTTATTGTTGTAATCTACTCACGGATGTTATAATGGTTCACTAGCAGAACGGTTATAAGGTTACATAGTTAACATAGTTGGCAGTACTTGCGGCTTAGCGAACCCGGAAGTTCAACACAGACAACACCATTACTAATTTACTTTCTTCCATTTAATCCCATTAAGCTCTAAAACTTTTTTGGCCTCATGAGGACCTAGTTTCAAAATGTCAATTAACATAATCTGTATTTCTTTAATAAATATTTTCATACCTCACTGCCAGATGTATGGTGTTTTGCTTTGTCAACGTTACATTAGACACGTTCTGGTTGGTTGGTTATTTAAAATTTGAGGCGAAAACATATTGATCATCAACTTCATAGTTAAAATTGTTATATCTATATATACGTGTGTATATATATATATATATATATATATATATATATATATATATATATATATATAACTTGATTCTGGGACTAAGTCCCTTAAGAACTACCAACATGATCAGAAAATGAAACAAATATATCTGGCCAAAATGCTGCCTAGTACAAATCATAAAGTATTTATAAACTGCCAAAAACAATGAATACAAAAAAATAAAAAGTTCTAATCATGACAAAATATGAAGCAAGTAAAGAGAATAAATGAATTTATAACTGCAAATAAATACCTGAACCATGATGTTATTATTTCTTTACATGATATAAATCATCTTTACAAGAATAAAAACATATTAAATAACAAAATCCATTATTCAATACTGATTAAGGTTATTATAAAAGTATTTGTTACGGGTTATATGAAAAATAAGAGAACTTAAAAAGGAGGGGATAACAAGGGGTATTAGATATTCTTAATTAATCCTTCTTTTGATAGAAAGGCGATGACCTTATTAACGTAAGTTTCCTCATTTTCCAAACCCGTGGATACATTGGCCTACCAGCACAGTGGATGCATACCAACGCGTTGGTATATTTTGATTAGTGATTAGGTGAGCGTGGGTAAGTCTTGGACTTCCTATCCTAATATAGTTATATAAAGATCATTTCCTCCCTTTGGTTGCTACGACAGAAGCTGCTCCAAGATCTAACATCAGTTTTTATACATTTTAATTTATTTGGAGGACTATTGTTTCACATCACCTTCGTCTCTTGGAGTATGTCCTTCTCAGTGGTCCCGCTAGCTCGGAGGGGGTCAAGATAGCTTTGCCACGACCTGGAAAAACAAGAGATGGTTTGCTTTCAATGTGACAAATATGATATTGGCAAAGCATATATTTTTAAAGTAAAAAATATATTAAAATTCTGAAAACTGGAAGAAAAATTTTGACAGTAAAAAACGCAGTTATAATATATGAGCACAAAATGTATTGCTCAAAAAAAACGTTAAACACATGGGTAGCGTACTAAATTAATATTTTATAAATAACACCCACATTAGGAATATTGTTCTTCTGCCTAGAACGCTACGCACTAAAAATCCACTCATTTTATCCCAAGCGCTGGGAATGCTCAAGCCTAAAACCATTTATCTCAGAGCGTTGATTACAAAATTCGTTTTAATAGTCTCCTCATTTACAATCCTCTCAGTTTTTATTTGTTATATTCAACACTAATTTCATTTGTACTACTTAAACCTTTCAGGATTAATTGTAAAAACAAAATTAAAATTAAAAACGATCTTATTTTAAAGAGCATCATATACTTGTTCCTTTTCTTATCCAATGATAGACTAAAAAGTTAATTACTAAACATTAAAAAAATGTGCTATTTATTATAGTAATTATTATGTTATTATTACTATTACTAAAGCAAATTCAGTGGTGATTGTTCAAGAAGGTGAGTTGGCCAAGGTCACGCTTAAAAATGTGGAGCAAGCCCCATGAGACTTGATGTCAACCTATCACGTTAATAGATCCAAGGCTGACAACAGAATAAATAATTATCTGCCGGTTTCGAATCCGGATAACAGTGTCAACCACAGATACACTCCATAATACAATAGTTGCTCTATGATACTACAGTTAGCAAGACATCGAAATAAATTGCCTCTTTAACAATCGATCGAAAGGATATAGTTTTATCCTATTGAATCTGATCCTTAAATACATTAAAAAAGAAGGGTTTTACTGAATAAATACATTTTTACATCAAGGTGTAGCTTTTCTTGACTACTTACAAAGATAGTTTTGGCAGAGTGATTAATACCTAAAGAAGTGGCTCAGAGGTAGAGCTGAATTGTCGTGTCAAAGATATTGGGTTCGAATACCGCTCCTTGCCAGACTTTTACTTCTCCCGGTGATGGATCCTATGGGATCTTCGACCCTACTGGGGCTCACCAAGCCCCTGTAAAGTATGGAGAAAATCAGGAGGTTGAGCATGATCTAGGATAAATGACTACCTTCAAAACCGTTTTCCAAGAAATAGTACAGACTCTACCACGCACTGAATACAAGCCCCTTCATGCGTTGTAGTGGTACAGAATAATAATTAAACAAAAAGATCTATCCTATTTGAATACAATTTTTAAACAAATAATAATAATAGAACAAACTTCTCCTAATGGTTCCAGTGATAATTATATGCTAAATACCTGCATAAACATTATAGATGCACCCATAATCATGCATGGCAATGTTCTTTATTAATGCCGCATTCTGTAAAACTACTTCCGGCTACTGAGACAGTCAATTTCAATAAATAATACACTGAAAAAAAGCCGGTAAGATTAGCAACTCGTGCTCCGTACGCGAACCCATGTTTTAGGTATGATTTCGCCGAAGAAGCACGGCCAACGAGATGGAATTATTCAAGGAAGAGTAGCTACCGATAAATTTAGTATTATTTAGATTATAACTTCATGGTTCATGGCAAATCAGTTTTAAAAAACTTGAACAACTTGAGTTACGTATATAACATTCTATCCAGGATCTGGTAATTTCACTTTTATTTTTTGGAGCAAACAGTTAATTTTGGACCTCATCATTAATGACGCAATTCTTAGAGCAGAAACTGTTGCTTAATTAATAGAGCCTCGGTTAATCAAGGCTAGGGACGGAAGCGATAGGGCAACATGATAGCCTGGGATATCAGGACTCCCAACCTCTCTCGGAACAGAAAACTACTTCCTGTATTGCTCCTCTACCTGGCCGGTCAAGAAGGAGTTAATAAAATAAGATAATTAATAAAAAATGACCGTAAGGAAATATCATCGAATTAATTCTGAGCCGATTTAGTGCTACTGTCAATAGCGATGGTTCCCAACCTTTTTTGTACTATACTCCTCTGTTCAAATAAAAACTATCCACGCCCCCCCCCCTGCACAATTAAGTTTATAGTCATTTCATAAAAAACATGTCTTACATTGAAAACCAAAAATAAATTTACTCCCTCAAGATACATTCTAAGTTTCAATTTAAGATAAAGTAGCACTATTAAAAATAAATAACCTAAATTATAGCCTTGCGCCCCTCTCTCCTGACTTGTCTTCAAGCACGCCTGGGTGGGGGTCCCCACAATTGATGTTAAGAATCAATTATCAATGATGGTCAATACTGCGTACATCAACAATTTCATCTTTCTAATGAACCCAGGCACCTCAATATTTGATCCTTAAAATTTGATTTACATGACTTCGAATTGAAACTTTTTTTATGCTTAAATTGAATGAAGAAATATTATAAAGATATTTTTTGGTGGCTGAATCAGAACATGCAATCATTTTTGAGTACTTATTGCCAAGGTCGCCAGCTTTGTATTAGGGGTCGTTAAAGACCCTTGATGTTACGTCATTTCGACTTTAAAATGTTATAAGTTTTGAAATCAATAAAATTGGAATGGTCATCAAAAAATTAGATTTAAAATGTACCTCTATAAAACAAAATGATATAAAAAGCTTTTTTCAGAATGACTAACATACCAGCAATATGTAATTTAAGATGAGTAATTTCAACTCGCCTAATTTCCTATTACCTTGTTTTTGCCTTTTTAGAAATAAGGAATTGTCATGTATAAACAATGTCCTGTTTTCTTCAACATAACTTTCGTTATATTTAAAGAAACAGGGCATTGTAATAGATTTTAATACCAAAATAATTACATATTGACTAGGTTCAATCGTATTTAGGTTATCGTTTTTTTTAGTTATTTATTCAAAAATAAAGGTTGGGGGCTCGTAAGATTGATTTCATTATAGATAAAATTAACAAGGACATAAATAAATGTCACTTAAGGACTACCCTTACCACCAATTTGGAAGCCGACGGAATAAGTACTAATTTTGTATCTGAAAATCTCTAATAATCACCTATTTTTATTTTATTATTATATTATTTTGGGAATAATCAATTATGGTTTAACGTTTATATCTTTCCTTTATCCTTAAAACCTTTAACCACTACGACCCGTGAACGAGTCTGGGGTTCAGTACATAGTAGAGACTGTACTGGTTCATGGAGTAGGGTTCTGCAAGGAGGTGACTTGTCCTAAGTCACGCTCAACCGCCAGATATTTCCCCCTTATTTTGGGTACCCTATTTTTATAATATTTTATAGAGGCTGTGTGTTCCCCAGGAGGGCCCTAGATCCATATGACCCATCTCCCACCGCAAACAGACTAAATAAAAGTAACTGCCTGCAGCGGGATTTGAACCAGGATTTCCGGCATGGTAACTCAGTGCTCTAACACTGAGCCACTCCGCTCCCCTATATATATATATATATATATATATATATATATATATAATTTGCAAAAATTAAAATATTGATCGTAAAACAATTTCGATGTCATTTTTCCAACGTTGGTTATAAAATAAAGCAATTTTGCCAATTTCGACGGGCACACATTTCTTTTTTTGCAACGAATTTAATTATATTTTAAATGATTTGTATTTGCATGATGTGTCATCAAAGGACTTGTATAATTTTTAGTTATGGAAAAATATAGTATTCTTTCACTAGTGAAATATTCTATTTTATCTTGGAGAAGTAGTTCTGTTATATTTAAGGCACATTATATGAAAATATTCTGAGAACTACACTCTTGAGTGTAGGGCAGCTAGTTAGTTGGCGCTATACTTTTATTTTAAGTGGCGTAAAGCTGGACCTAAAACTATAGGACACACGCATTTAAAAAAGGTAGAAATAATAATATAAAAAGGTTGAAATAGTATGGTCTACAATATTAGGAAACTTTAACATAAATATGTTAAAGAAATTCCAGAAATATTAGTGTGAGAGATGTAATGAGCACACATTTTCTCACTGGTACTCTTGAAATAGGAATACGGAAGATGAAAAAAAATGGTGCACTGACGTTTCTGACTCAAGTCTAAAATTTAGAGTAGTAAAACCGAAAACAAAAAGTTAGAGATCAATATCGTGGTCCAATCACTGATGGAATGCTATTTAAGTTGAGCTTAATGTATACAACATACATCTCTACTTCATATGTGTAATAGCAGGGAAATGAAAAATAAGTCGAAATTATTTATGGCAGTTTGATTTAAAATAATAATTAACTAATTAATGAAACCTAAATTTTTTTTAATTACATTATAAATGTATTCTCAAAAAAACATTTCTAACACTCTTTTCTTAACTTCGCCTGTATCTATGTATGTAAAAGAATCTATGAATTCGATTTTCGACCATTTCAAAATATTGAATTAAGCTGAAACTTCGAGCACTTCTATAAAAGCTTGTTTTTTTAACTATTATTTCCTTTCTACTTTTTAGTACGGCTGGCTATAAATGCGTGTTCTTTGGTTTTGTTTAAACTAATAATATTTTTTAACACTCTTTAATTAGCTTCGCCATTCAAACTGTCTCGTAACGAAATATTTGGACTTGATTTTCGACCATTTCAAAACGTTAAATTAAATTGAAACTTTGCGCATTTCTCAAGGTTCTTACCAGGATCTTTGGGATTAACGATTTATCATATCCGAAGGCGTCAAGTACAAGGCATAATCTTTAAGACAATTATATTCCTACTGGCAGGATCAACTGGGCAGTTTCGTATATTTTGCAACATAAATAAATAATGGAGAACAGAGATAGTTGGGGGGTGCAGTCAAAAAAACACCAAATAAGTACCAGACTTATATTTAATTAGTGCCGACGTTTCGACATACCATGTAGATGACCTACATGCAACCAAAACATTGTTGGTTAGCCGGTTCACCCAGCCGCCTCTCCCAGTTGCCCTGAAGATGACCTACATGGTATGTCTAAACGTCGGCACTAATTAAATATAATAACTATTTCCCTCTCATACATAAATAAATAATATTTAAAAACTAAACATTTCTGTAATATCGTATATTTTGCAGCATAAATAAATAAAATTTAAAAACTAGAAATATTAAAAAAACACATTTTTGTAGCTAGCCGAACTAAAAAGTAGAAAATGAATATTAGTTTTAACGAAACTAAAGAACACATGTTTCTAGTCAGCTGAGCTAAAATTTTTAATTGCAAACAAAGCAAAAAAAATAGAACTTGAAAATAACTTTCTATGTGTTTAAAAGAAGAGTAGAGTAATTAACAAAAAAAAGTATTCTATTGTATTGTAAAAAAATTATGGGGTATTTTAAAATATTTTTAAAATGATTTTACTTTTATGAATATCAATATTTTTTTATTATATATATGTCATAACTTATAACATATAGCATCTGTTATAACTTAAAACATAATATATGTTGTTTTGTTGCAAAGCTTCTCTAAACTCCTCTCCCATGTCTTCTGACCCTGAGTCCGAGCTCTTATTACCATTGCATCGATTTCTGTGTCAACTGCTTGATGAAACCCCAGTATCTATCTTGAATACTTTGTTTACGCATATTTATCTACTCGTTTATTTATTATTTATCGTTAAAATACTTCCTCTATATGTTTCATTTATCACTCAATGAAGAATTTATAATCTCTCGTGAGTTAATTGATTCATAAGCAATTAAGATCGGGTTCAAATTGGCATCGGAAGGTGAAGAGGAATATGATTATTTGATTTTATAATCACGCCAACTTAAAAATGTTCCCTTACTTGAACCTTATTAAGCTTCTCGAACGGATTTGGCATAGATAATTATCATCCGCAGTTCGACCCGAAAATTGGACAAGAACGCCTTCTTCACGCCCTATGCTATCTAAATTAAATGATTATAAAATTTTACGGGTAAAAGGTTTAAAATGAACTACATTTGACTATTTTTCCTAAAGTAAACATGTTAAGTCGAGAATTTTACCTGCACCGTAATGAGCTGGTCAGATTAATAGATCATTAAACTAAATAATTTTATTGCTAAGTAAAGGTAAACTTCATAGAACAATGGTTCATATTAATTTTTTTGTGATAAAATGAAAGCTCTGGATCGCCAAATAAAAGCTCACTGCTCCCGACCTCAATTTTTTTTTTCTTTTAATCTCCTTTAAGAGAATAGCAAGCTCTAATGGTAGACAAAGAAAACAAGAATTTCTCTGGAGGGTTCACCAATCCTACCTATTATATTATTATGACCTATATCAACAATTTCACTAATTAAATTCTTGTCAAACAAAAAATAATTCTTTTATTATATTATTTTTATATTTTGTATATCATAAGGTTAATAAATGATTACTACATTGCCCTTTCTTTGAGTTACATTAAATTATAATTTGTTCTTCCATTTAATTCCGTTAAACATATTTTTTACATAAATGTTTTACTCACATTTTAGTAAGTATATTGCCATTACTCAACAAACATTTATAGCAATTTCAATTTAATTTTATTACATTTCAATATTATTGTAGCTACATGGCAAACATTATTTTTTGTCAAATTTTATCACATATCATTTTTTCATTCATTTAATTAATAATTAGTATAAGATATTGTTACGGGCTACTGAGTATTAAAACGAATTAAACAATGGCTTAATCAGAGATACTAATATTTATTTACAAAAGTGATAAAAGAGTACAATTAAACTATTAACAATTACTAACAAAGAAACTAAACTAGGAAATTACTAACAAATAGATTATTAACTGCAATAAATTTACAATAACAATGTTTTAGATATATATAATCTAGGCCTAACTTCTATTTAATTATTGCAATAATATAAGATATTATTATTACTAAATAGCTTAACTATTTACATAAGCTTGTAGAAATCACATAAAATTACAACTGCTACATAACTAATTAATTACTACTAATTAACACTTACAGTTCACTAATTAAAGTCCACCGACCGCAAGAATCTCTGAATATAACAAACTGTCACACAATTACACTCACAAACTGTCACTGACTTATTACACTGGCTTATCACTGTTCACTGTTTCCAATGTTAACCGTACCGTGTGCTTTAACACTCTGACTCTACTCGCGCTGAGATGCTGTTTATATACAGAATGACAGATCTAGATCATACGGGAAGGATCTCGAAGTTTCGCGAAAAGGCCTCTTTCATCTCTGCCGACAAGGGGGCTTTGTTCCCTTCCAGGAATCGCCAATTCCCGCTCTCGTAACAATATTCTTATTTGGTCTATTAATAAATTCTTATTTACTGTGAATAAAGGAAAAAGAAAGTTGTGATGAAATAAATGTTTACCAAACAAATTATAGTGATTAGAAAATATTATATGAAATATATAAGACGGCTAATGAAATGTATTAAAAATTATTTCACAAAAGTATTCCTTTATCCAAAATTTATTTATAAGTTATATTTTATTTGTATTATATATAACTGAAATTATTTATACTAATTGAATAATTAGTTCAAATTAATGTTTAAAACAGCACAAAATAATGCATTATTACATCACAGATGAACGTTTAACAATTTCAAAATAATAGGGTGTATAAAAAAAAAATGACCATTTTATCAAATTCCTGAGTTCAAAAGTCTGTAAATATTTTAATGCTATTTATTATTTACCAACACTTAATAATCCCTTTAGAGCATTCCCTAAGCTTATTTACTAACACTTGATTCTTCAAAAAAAGCCACAGTTTAGTTATTTATTTCAAAGAAGAAATATAACAGTGTACTACGAAATTCTCGTAATTTTAAGACATTACAGGAAAAAAAAATTTACAGCCGCTGAAGCAACTCGTGAAATTATTAAATATGAAGGGGAATGTGTCCTTGACTAGCGCACTGCGCGGCGTTGGTTTGAAAAAATTAGCAGTGGAGATACGACGTTGAAAAGGAAGAAGGGTTCCGGGCGACCATTAATGGATATTGATGAGGTTGTGAAGGAAGCTGTTGAGTCAAATCCGTCCAGAAGTATTCGCGATCTTGTCAGCGAGTGTGGTGTGTCGAAAGATATTGTTCGTCACCATCTTCTCTCCATGGGGAAGGTGAAAATGACCAGTAGACGGTCATTTTTTTTATGCACCCTATTAGTAGTAACTGAAAATTGTTGCCACTCAGATTTAATCAAATTATTTATTAAATGTTTAATTCAGTCCCAACAGTAATTGAGTCATAGTTGCGTTACATAACATCTTTTTATTACATTTGACAATGCAAGTTTGGGAAATAAATGCAAATAAAATCTAATCTAAAAAATATTTTTTTTTCTAATCATATCTTTTTTTTATAACCGTTTAAATGAAAATGTTTAATTAATTTTACATAATGCAGATTTAGAAGGAAATAAAAAAAATTAATTATAGATGGAAAGTTGAATTTAATACGGATGAATGCAAATCCACCACCTCGGGTACAACCCCCAACCAACCTTCCTTTACCCGTTAATTATCAATATCAAATTCCAGACCCATACCCAGTCCAAATTCAAAACCCAATCGACATAAATTGTATCCTCTCATCCTTCCTGACAGAACTCCAAGAGATTATCAAGCCCCTCATCAACCTGCTCACGAGAATCCTTACCGAAGTCCCTCTTAATTACCCACGATGAGCATAAAGCCCCTAATTATTGTCCTATGGAATGCTAATGGACTGCTTAACCATCGAGACGAACTTGACTTATTTCTTCATGACAATCATATTGACATCGCCCTATTGACTGAAACACACTTCACAAAACGATCATATTTTTACATACGTGACTACATCACTTATAGATCAGATCATCCTGACAATACAGCACATGCCGGTTCTTGTATCCTTATCCATAAATCCATACCTCATTCTCTTATACCTTCTACTCCAACTGACGTCATCCAATCAACTTCAGTAACCATTTCAACTAATCCTTTCCATATAACATTCTCAGCTGTATACTGTCCTCCTGGTAACTCCATTTCTTATAACCTCCTCGAATCCTTATTCCGATCTCTCATACCGCGTTTTATTGCTGGAGGAGACTACAACGCCAAACATCAACGATGGGGTTGTCGAACATCCAATTCCCGTGGTAGCATTTTATCCCGGATTTCAACCTCTAATAGTTTCTCTATCCTTGTACCCATAAACCCTACTTATTGGCCTACATCGCTCAAAAAACGTCCAGATATTCTTGATATATTTGTTTCCTCACAGATTTTCTGCAATCAAACAACTATAAAATCCCTGGATGACCTTTCCTCTGATCACAGTCCAGTTCTACTTCAAGTACATTCAGTTCCTATTCCTAAGCCCTCTCATCCCAGACTGATTACCGGACGAGTAGACTGGGATAAATTTCGATCTAATCTGGAAAATAATTTAAACCTCAAAATTCCGCTTAAAACAAAAGGAGACATCAATTCAGCAATAGACAAACTTACAGAATCAATACAAACCAATATAATTGATAGCTCCTTACCAAGGAAAAACCATTATCAACAGAATAACTGGCCACTTCATATTCTCGAGTTATTAAAAGAAAAACGAAGGGCAAGAGCGAAGTGGCACCGCACCAGATATCCATCGGACAAGAGTCATTATACCAAACTGACAAACAAACTCAAATCAGAGATCAGAACATTCAAAATTTGTGTTACCGTACAGAAAATCTCAGTACTACTGACAAATCCTTATGGAATACCACTAGAAAACTCCTAAAATATAAAAATTTCAACCATCCACTTTTAACCGAATCCCAAACCTGGTCAAGATCTGATGAAGAAAAATCACAAATTTTCGGCCAGCACCTATTCAACACATTTAACCCTCACCCAGATATCCTTAATCCTACCCAGTCTGAATGCATTGAAGCAGAGTTAAGTATTCCTCTTCAGTTGTCTCCTCCTCCTAAAGCATTCCATCCTTCAGAAATATCAAACATTATTCACAGATTACCCGCCAACAAAGCCCCTGGGTACGACCTAATCACATCCTATATTCTAAAACGCCTTCCTCGGAAAGCGATCCTACTCCTTACAGGTTAGGTTAGGTTTTGTGGTTTTTGGACACTCAACTACAGAGGTCATTCGTGTCCTTTAGGTTATGTTTGTTTTGGCTTATTTTTTAATTTTAAATTTTGCTATATAGGTTATATTTTTTTAGAAAGTCAATTACTTTGTTTACGTTCAAAACATTATTTTGCAACATCCAGTGGAGTCTTCTTTCTATTTTGCAGTTTTCGAAGTAAGCTGAGTAACGCGGGCAATCTACTAGAATGTGAGCGATGGATAGCTGTACTTTGCAGGATGTGCATTTAGGTGGAGCTTCTTTATCTATGAGGTATCCGTGGGTTAATCGGGTGTGACCTATTCTCAATCTTGCTAGGACAACTTCCTCTCTTCTGTTGGTACGGTTAGAACTTTCCCAGGATGAGGTTTCTTTTTTGATGCCTTTTAATTTGTTGCCGTCCTCTACACTTTCCCAGAGCTGGTCCCAGGTCTTCTTTGCTAGGGATTTCAGGCTGTTTCCGAGATCTGATGGAGTGTAGACTCTTATTTCATCTAGAGTTGACATGGCTGCTTCCTTTGCTGCTAGATCTGCTGCCTCGTTGCCTTTAATTCCAACATGGGATGGTATCCATGCTATTATTACATTCTGGCCCTGACTTTTTATCATTGTTGAATAGCTCTGCGCTTTCTTAAGTATTTGATTGTCTGTATGTATGTTGCTTAGTTCTGATATTGCGGAAAGTGAATCGGTGAATATTATAAAGTTTTCTTCATTACACTGCATGATATGGTAGAGTGCTGCACTGATAGCATAGCATTCCGCTGTAAAGTTGCTCGATATGGAAGGGAGCTTATATTTAATTGTCTTTGAGTCTATGGTAAAGGAACATCCTACATTGGAGTGTGTTTTTGAACCGTCTGTATACAAATATTTGCTATTTCTGTATTTGTCTTTTATACTTAGATATTCTGATATATATGCATAATCTGGGGTGCTAGATTTTTTAAATTTGGAAAGAGTTAGATCTATTGTAGGTAGTTTGAGGGTCCATGGAGGGTAATAATGTTCATTGACTGAGGTTTGCAAGGATCTGATTTCTTCTATGTGTCTTCCTGCTCTTATTCCGAGTGGGGTGGGTAATCTTCGGACATCGTTAAACCTCCTGCTTCTAGGTTGAAAAACTGGTTTCCATGCTGGATTTTCTTCATTAAATTTTAGTTTAGCGATATATCCGCAGGCCAGTTGATGTCTCCTAACAGCCAGCGGAGCTATACCTGCTTCTACACAAAGACTGTTCACTGGGCTAGTTCTGAAGGCACCAGTAGCCAGACGGATGCCCGCGTGGTGGACTGAATCTAAAGCAGTCAGCAATTTGGGACTGGCTGAAGCATATATAAAACTGCCGTAATCCAGTTTCGATCTGACTAAAGAAATGTATACTCTCAGCATGCTTTTTCTGTCTGCTCCCCATGAGCTTCCTGCCAGGACTTTGAGCACGTTTAGCCGTTTTCCACATTCTTCCTTCAGCCATTTAATGTGTTCCTTCCAGTCTAGTTTGCAGTTAAGTAATAATCCCAGGAACTTGACTTTGGATTCGAAACTTAAGTTTGCGCCTCTATAAACTAAGTCTGGGGGAGATGTTGGTGTTCTCCGTCTTGAGAAGAGCATGCATTTTGTTTTATCAACTGAGAAATATAATCCAGATTGTCTTGACCATGATTCTAAATTTGTTAAACACTTCTGTAAAGATTTCGTGACCTGATTTCGATTGCTGAACGGAAGTAGTAAGGCTAGGTCGTCTACGAATAAATACGATTTTATGGGTTTTGGAATAACACTAGTGATTTTGTTGATGGCAATAGCAAATAAGGCGCAACTTAATACGCTACCCTGAGGTATTCCGTTTGACATTGTTTTAACCGAGGATAAATAATTCCCTATCCTGACTT
Source organism: Arma custos (assembly GCA_037127475.1). Taxonomy (NCBI): domain Eukaryota; kingdom Metazoa; phylum Arthropoda; class Insecta; order Hemiptera; family Pentatomidae; genus Arma; species Arma custos. The sequence continues at coordinate 78,571,059 of CM073764.1, forward strand.
GGAACGTGCGGTGCCGTAGAAAGTTTTCTATCAGGGTGAGAATACGACCCTCGAATCCCCATTCCTTCAACTGATGCAGTACAAGCGTCCTGAATAAAATTCCGCAAAACGCTCAGCTAACAATTCCTCCTTTTGTTCTACTTGTTCACCGATTAGGAGAGCCACCTGATTTTCTTTATATATTCCTGTAATACCCTGTATTTTTTTCCAGAATGTGCTTGGGGGAGTATTAGTTGTGATATTATCTAAAAAATTTTCCCATGATGCTTTCTTTTTACTCTTGATTATTCTTCTGGAGAGTGAACGGCTCTTCTTATATTCTATTAGGTTGTTAGAAGTGGGTTCCTTTTGAAATATTTTCAGGGCTTTTCTTCTTCTTTTAATAACGGCCTTACATTCTTCATCATACCACGGTACATTTTTGCGTGATCTCGTTTTGTTGGATGTCTTTGGGATTGAAAGGCCTGTTGCTTCCAGAATCGCTGTTGTTATCAAACGGGTTTTCTCGTCGCTGCCGCTAGCTGATAGTAGTTCTGATTCATTTATGTTTAGTTTTTTTTGAAACGCGAACCAGTCAGATTTTTCCATGATCCATCTAGGATGTTTTGATTTTATGGGGTTATCGTTAGGGAGAGAGATTACTATCGGAAAGTGGTCACTAGAGTACTGGTCTTGTGCAACCTGCCAACATAAATGCGGAAAGATGCTTGAAGAGCACCAGGTTATATCGATGGAGGAAAAGGTGTTGTAAGCCGGGCTTAAATAAGTTGACTCTCCCGTATTTAGGACGACTGAGTCGGTGGTATCGATGATTCTCCAATGTGATTTCCCCGAGTTGTGCAATGAGAGGAGCCCCAGGAAGTGTGGTGGGCGTTGACGTCGCTTACACAAATGTACGGAGATGGTAAATGTTTGAAAAGATTTAATAAACTATTTTCTGAAAAATTATCTGGAGGTAGGTATATGTTACACAAGTAGACAGGGAATTTGAGGAAGACCTTAACCACTACCGCCTGGAGGGAAGTTTCTACTTGGACCAGCTCGGATACAACATTTTTGTGAACCGCGGTCAGTACACCACCACAAGCTATATTACTGTTTTCAAAATCCCTTCTATAAATATTATATTCCTTGAGATTAAATTTTTTGTGAGGAAGCAACTTACTTTCTTGAAGGCATACGGCTACTGGTTAGTATTTTTTAATGATTAATTTCAACTCTTCATTTTTACCAGTTATACCATTGCAATTCCATTGAATGATATTTGTTGTGAATGGCATGTTTTAAGTATGAATGTAAATAAATATATTGGCATAAATAATGAAATAAGAATAGGTAACAGGTAGAGATGAAATTAAGTTGTTAAAATGGTTAAGATATGAAAACAAAAATACTAAAGAAAGAGAAAATAAATAAATAAACAGATATAAAAATAAACAAATAATATATGGTCAATACTAATTATTTTATTTAATTTGTTTCAATTTTTTCCTTACTAAGCGCTCGGTTTAGTGACTTATTACGCGATCTGCTTCTTGATCGTCTGTCTTTTACTAGTGTCCAATCACCTTGCATGTCGTCGAAGTTCCTGCGACATGAGGTGGTTCCGTCACAACCAGTTTTATCCGAAGATAAAACTGGGAGTTCCGCGGGAGATTTAGGGATAGTGGACTCAGCTTCCGTAATTTTGGCCGGTTCCGGAGCCAGGGAAGGAGTCGGTTTGGTGGGTAGGGAAGGAAGGTTATGGTCAGCTGGAGGAGAAGTTGATGTGAAAGGAGTTGGAAGAGGAATGGAGCCAGCTGATGGCCCAGCTGACGTAGGGTGGTGGTGGGGGTAGGGAATGGGAGTGGGGGCCCGGTCCGGTTTAATCTTTTCCGAACGGGCAATAAATAAAGAGGTTTTATTGCATTCAGGCACTAACGGCTTCTTAAAGATGTTAACATTGTCATTTATATTATCTGTTTGGACACTAACACTTTTAGTATTTTTAACTATATTAGAAAAGGTCATACGTGTTGACAAGGGATGTAACAATTCGAATTTATTTTTAGCTGCGAAGTATGTTATCTTTTCGGCCTCCTGAATGCCTTTAATTTCTTTTTCTTTTTGAAACACTGGACATTTTTTGGAGAAAGAATCATGCTGCTCGTTACAATTAACACACTTTATAGGGCTAACACATTCTGATCCTTCATGCTTATTTTGGCCACAGAGTCTGCAAAGCGGCTCTTTTTTGCATACATTTTTAGTATGACCGAATTTCAAACAAATATAACAGCGGGTAGGGTTTGGAATGAATTGTCTCACATTTATGTTATAGAAACCTACTTTAATTTCGTTGGGTATGGTGGGGCTGTTAAAGGTTAACAGGTAGTTATTACTTTTTTGTTGCTCATTATTTTTGTAAAACGTCAATCTTTTAACATCTACTACATTCTGAGTTTTTAGTTCGTCTTTTATTTCGTCGATCGAACAATTGTGAAGGTCTGCACACCATATTATTCCTTTACTGATGTTCAATTTAGCATGTGGCTCGACAATAACGGGGAGGTTTAATAGGGTTTTGGATTTTATTAGTTTTTCCGTTTGAATTGCTGACATAGTTTCGACTAAAAGAGTCCCATCTCTCAATTTTTTGACTGTTTTAGCTTCACCGATTATAGATTTTAGGCTCTTACTGATAAAAAACGGTGATACTTTTTTGAAGTCTAGAGAATTTCCCTCATCATCCGCTTCATTTCTTTTAATAATTAAGAATTTGACACTAGTTTTTAAACAGTTTTCTTCATTATTAGAAATAACATTTCTATATCTCACTTTTTTCTTTTTTACAGGCGGAGATTCCGCCATTTCGTTAGAAAAAATGAAATAAAATAAAAAATAAAAAAAAAACCTTCTATTTAGAGGTAAAACAAATACTTTAAGGAAAGAAAAATAATTTAAAACGGAAAAAATAAACTAAATGTGACTTATCGCTTGTAGTTAATCCTCAGGAGCTCCGAACGTAGATCTTCACTCTTCGAAGTATAAACACAAACTCCCCTACTCCTTACATATATATACAATGCCGTATTGCGTACCACATACTTTCCTGATTCCTGGAAATTATCCATAGTTAAGATGATACCAAAACCTAAAAAACCACCAGAACTTCCATCTTCTTACCGTCCTATATCTCTCCTGCCCATAATGGGTAAAATGCTTGAAAAACTCATTCTGAAACATCTACATCCTATAATAGAATCCAACCAAATAATCCCAGATCACCAATTTGGTTTCAGAACATCGCACTCCACAATCCAGCAATGCCATCGAGTGGTGGACGTTGTCTCATCCGCATTAGAGCGCGGAATGTACTGCATGGGAGCTTTTCTCGATGTAGAGCAGGCTTTTGATCGAGTCTGGTATCCGGGACTGTTGTACAAACTCCGTAAATTCTTAACTTCTACTTACTTCCTTATTATCAGTTCCTACCTCAGTAATAGAACCTTTAAAGTAAACCATAATTTTTCCTACTCTTGCCTCTTTACCCAGTTAGCTGGTGTTCCTCAAGGTAGTATCCTGGGTCCCATCCTATACACAATATATACAGCTGACATCCCAACCCATCCAAGCACTGTCCTCACTACGTACGCTGATGACACATGTGTGTTATCAGTAAATAACGATCCATTTGTTGCATCCCAATATCTTCAATCCCATATCTCAAACCTTCAAGAATGGTGTCAAAATTGGAGAATTAAAATAAATCCTAACAAATCCCACCAAATTACCTTCACTCTTCGTCGTAAACCTACGAATTCCTGCCCTACTGTATCCTTTAATAACACTCCACTGATCCCTGTCGAACAGATACGTTACCTAGGACTCCATCTGGACAAACGTCTCACTTGGAATCCTCATACAAGACTGAAAAGACAAGAAACTGCTCGACGATTTCGCCTACTTCAACATTTACTGGACAAACGTTCAAAGCTACCAATTAATTACAAAAGACTCATTTACATGACAGTTATCAGACCTATTTGGACATACGGAGTTGAGCTTTGGGGCTCTACTAAACCATCCAATTCATCTCGCATCCAATCCTTACAATCCAAAATCCTTCGTAAAATCCTCAATGCTCCTTATTATGTCACAAACAAACTCATCCATCATGATCTTAATATCCCATATGTTGCTGATTTGGCCCAAACTAGATACCTATCCTTCCATGAAAAGCTCCATACACACTTGAATCCGCTAGTCTCTCAACTTGCTTCCCATACTATTCCTGATAACCCTCCGAGGCGTCTGAAAAGAAGATGGCCTCGAGACCTTCTACTATAAAACTTCATTGGAGTGCTATCAATGGATAGTTTCTCCACAAGTGATTTTTTTTTTCATGTCCTTTGTTAACACAGCCAATTTACTTGATGTAATGTTATTACAGTTGTAAATATCAATAAAAAAAAAAAAAAAAAAAAAAAAAAAAAAGAGTTTAATACGGTAGTTTAGTTTGTTCAATATAAACATTTTTTTTAAAACGTTACAACCTAGAACTTAATTAAAAATCCTGTAGCTGCCAGGCTATTCAGTTTATCTAAATTGGTACCAGCTAAATGCCCAGCCATGCATCAGGTATTTTGAACTCAGCTAAAGAAAAAACACCAAATCTAGGTTTGATAGATGGTTGGGTTTCTACAAGTCTGATAATGATCCAAGTAAAACCTAACAGTGGTCCAGTCCATTTTCTGTCGCTGAAGAACAGCAGAATGAAAGTGATCTTCCACCTGTAACCATTCCCTACAAAAAATACATTTAACTCGATGAGCTATTATTTTAATTATAGGACATATATTTTGTTTTTGATTAGTTATATAACAGGTTATATATAACCATTCCGGTTATTCTCAAATTTTTGAATTTGAAAGGCAATTAGAAAAGCATTTTAAGACTCTTGAGTGCTTTACGCTGTTTACCATTGTAGATAACAAACTATAAATAAAAAGACATGTACATTGATATAATTGTTGGAAGCATACTCAACATTCCATGACAATATTTTATCAACAAAGAAAAAACGAACTATTATTCAATTAATGTAAGAATCTATTACTACGAAATGCTCGGGTACCGGTCAAGTGAATAAAGGGATGTCTGGTAGAATGGCTAGCGTCACTCGCTGTCTGTAACAAAGGAGACAAAGCGTCATCGTTAAGGAATGAAATGTATTTTATTGCTATGAGGAAATCAGAGAAGCTATGTTGCAACCATAGATAGACCAGACGAAATAAAAAGATCTGGCGATCCTCCTGTGCTCACCCAGCCTCTATAAAGTGGGTGGGGGGCTGGATTTGAGAGTGATTCTGGGCTAATCACTTCCATGCACAACTGTTACCCTATAAACACTATAGACTTTAACATATACTGGAACGAAGATTCTTTGTGGGGTTGTAGTTGCAGTGTATGTTATATATGCAGTAGTTGCAGTATATGTTAACTAAAGATGGTGTATATTGTTTTGAAGTATAAATTAATATAAATCAATTTAGGTATTAATAAATACCTACTCGTATGATGAATTGATATTGAAATAAACCAATTAAATTGTGCGTGTGAAGTCGGTTTCTCATTTGGTGGAAAATCACAAACTTTCGCGAGTTCTTGATTCCTTTTGAATAGTTCTAGAATTCCTTAGGAAGAACTTTCGTACCTTTCGTTTACTATTTTAGAAAAATAGTTCCGTTGATTAAAGAGAAAAAACTCATTTAAATAAATGAGATGCCAAATTCTCACACATTTTTCCTAAACGCTCTTTTAAACAAAATACATTGTGAAGGTTTTTAAATCTTATTATTTCTATCTGTAATAAAAAAACAAAAAACAAGGTTTTTAAAACTTTTATATTTCCCAACTATCTTCAGGTGGAATAATATGAGATTCTGTTCAAAATCAAAATATCTCATTGGTCTCTGTATCGAAGCTATTTTTAAAGGGTGATAACCATTTCCATTCATTCACGATTTTTTAAACCTAAAAAACAAGAGTATGGAATATCCCAACAAATTAGTATGACTAGTGAAAATCATGAAAGCTTTTCATACTGGTACAGTATTATTATAATTTATTATTACATTACTCTATAGTATAATATTTTTTTTCTTTATTTTACTCTAAGTGACTGGAAAAGTTAATTATATTAAATATAAGTATATTCAGTGTGTATATATATATATATATATATATATATATATATACATATATATATATATATATATATACATATATATATATATAAGTATATTTTATATTCAGAATATACAAAATATAAATTTTATTTTTTATTATTATGATCTTTTGTTTTTTTTAAGCCTAAGTGACACGCAGGCCGAGTTCCTCTTTGTCCGCATGCGATATCTTTGCTTTAACGAGGGAAACTTTTTTTTTTTAACGTCTGGAACTCTTGAACTGTTTAAAAGAAATCCGGAACTCCTAAATGAGATCTCAACTTACTCGCACTTTGGAACGGGATTTGCTGCGCATAAGAGAGTAGCCCACATCTTGATCGGGTTCAGACCTATCAATCAAAGAATATGCTACATCCACATAAAAGGTGTACATGCACTGACAGAACCTTCGAATGAAGATGAGAAGGATAACTTCTACAAAGCCCTACACCAATGCTTGGACAATTGCCTCGGTTCAGATATTAAAATTTTCATTGGCGACTGCAATGCACAGATAGGAAAAGAAGAGGAGATAAGACCAACCATTGGAAGACATAGCAGTCACCAAGTATCAAATGATAATAGCCAACGAATTACTGACTGCAACATCCAGAGGACTGGTTGTTGGAAGCACGATGTCTCCCCACAAAAGGATTAATCTTGCCATTTGGCGATCAAATTATGGGATAACCACCAACCAAATCGATTATGTCCTCATGAGCGCGAGGCATACTAGCAGCTCAACAGGATAAGAACAAGAATATCCATGGTAAGAAACGTGAGGAAAATGCAGGGAGTCAAAGTTAACACACAAAAGTTAATTGATCCAGAGGTAAAAGAAAAATACTCGACTCCTTCAAATACTCAACAGCAGATGGAGTGAATATAAAGAGGTTATTAAGGACGTATCAAGCAATGTTTTGGGAATGGCCCCATCTACATGAAAAACCCCATGGTTTGATGCAGACTGCCAGAATATCGGCTCATGGTCAAAAGAAGATTCACCAGAAACTCAGTCTAGGAGTACAGAAAAAAAAGAAAAGAAGAGAAGCGACTACACAAGAGGAAAAAATGGAAATGGGAAAAGACCAGATAGAAGAGTTAGAACATCTGCGGAATCAAAATGAAACGAGGAAATTCTTCGAACATGTGAGCAATGCCCGAAAACCTTTCAGGCAAATGGTTAATGCATGTAATGGTACAGAGGGCAACCTGGTGACGGACCAGAAAAGAATATTAGTGCGTTGGAATGACTACTTCTTACCCAACCTGGAAGAGGTAAAGGATGCTATCTGGCACATAAAGAATAACAAGGCACCGGGAGCAGATAAACTACTTTCTGAATTGCTAAAATATAGAGGAGAGGAGGTAGCCAGGGTACTCCACGAAATAATTAATAAAGTGTGGCAAATGGAACAAATGACAGAAGAATGGAATCAGACATTTATATGTCCCATATACAAGAAAGGGGATGTTTTGGTTTGTCAAAACTACCGAGGCATATCCTTGCTACCTACTGCATATAATTTTTTCTCAAGGATTATCTTCCTAAGACTTCTTCCTTTTGCAGAATGGGGAATTGGACGCTACCAGGCAATGTTCATGAGAAGCAAGGCCACCAACAACATACCAAATATTCTCCTTACGAACAATTCTAGAAAAAGCAAGAGAATACAACATCACTACCCAACATACAATCATAGATTTTAAGAAATCATACTGTAGTATTGATAGGGAAATGCTTTATAAAGAGCTACTGGAAATTGGCATCCCAACAAAATTGGTGCGTTTGATCAAGGTAACAATGAAACAAGTGCTTTGCAATGTCAGAGTAAAAGGCAGCCATTCAGAAGGTTTCGAGACACATAAAGGCCTCAGACAATGTGACTTCCTGGCTTGTATTGTTTTTAATTCAGCCTTGGAGGGTGCAGTCAGAAGGTCGGGAATTATCGGAGGCTAATTTAAACTAAACTATATTTAATAATACTTTGCAAATTCTTGGGTTTGCTGATGATATAGACATCATAGGGAGAAGTTTCAATGCTGTGAGGGATGGATTTCTGGCTCTAACTAATGCAGCCGCTAGAATAGGACTCGTTGTCAACGAATCCAAAACAAAATACATGTGTACGAGACAAAGAAATGAGCAAGGGCACAGGGAAACAACCATCAAAGTAGGAAACTACACCTTCCAAAATGTGAACGAATTTTTATATCTAGGTGCCCAGATAAATGCCAACAATGAAATGAAGCCGAAAATCCAAAGAAGAATAATAGCGGCAAATAGATGCTTTTTTTGGTTGCAAAAGTACCTCAGAAGTAATACCTTATCGCGGACTAAAAAGATAAGAATATATATAACATTGATAAGTCCTGTCCTAACGTTTACTTCAGAATTTTGGAGTCTCACAAGAGCTCGCTATCATGAGGTTTGAGAGAAAAATATTACGGAGAATCTATGGAGCAGTATTTCACAATAACACGTGGAGGTAACGGTCGAGCTTAGAAATAACTGAACTATATAAAGATGCCGACATAATTAGGTTTATCAGGGTGAACAGGCTACGATGGGCAGGACACATCGCACGTATGGGAACAAATGAAGTCCCTGAAAAACTACTTCAAGAAGATGTGCATGGAACAAGAAGGGTTGGAAGACCGAGGCTCCGATGGGCGGATGGTGAGGCTGGAGAGCAGCAGCTATGAACAGAGATGACTGGCGGTTGATGTTGCGAGAGGCCTTGTCCCCAAGTGGGATATAGAGCCATCTATGTATGTAAGTAACTTACTCGCACGTCTAAATTTCTTATATAACGTACGTTTAGAATGCACAAATTATATTAATATTATTATAATTTATTTAATTGTTATATGATACAATTTTTTTAAATATTTTATTTGAAAAGAAAAGATATGGCTATGACCGGGAATCGAACCCGGGTTAATATTATGTTAATTTTAATGACTTAAAGTCAACAAGATCCAAAAACAAAGTAATGTTCAATTAACATTTTTCCTGTGTATACATCGCAAATAGCGAGAGCACGGAGATATAGGATCAGTGAAAAGAATTGATGGAGCTGGGCGAGAAACGTGCTAGGGTGGCTAAGATGGTTGAGGCGTCACCACGGAGAGGTGAAATACCCGGGTTCGAGTCCCGGTCCTGGACATATTTTTCTTTTCAAATAAAATATTTAAAAATATATTAATATTAGTATAACAATTGCAAAAACGATGCAAGTTTCGGATTGCAGAGGGGAACTCTTCGAAAATTATACAGAATCAGAAAAATAACTATATATTTGGCAATAATTAAGTATATACCTTCCTGCAAACAAGCAGTCAACGTTTGTCAAAAGCAATTCCATCTATATCACTACAGATGCAGAGGAAAACTATCGACCAATACCTAAGATAGCGACCATTTTCCAATTCAAACTTCTTGATAGAGTTGCTATCTACACTATACATCTCAGTCATTGGCTCATTAACCATGCGATAAGCAATAAGCGAAACCCTACTGGCGCACAACAGATTTAGGCGCGTCATTAGACTAGTCACAAATTAACTAGTTTCAATGTTGAATCAAAATCAGTGCGTGATTATACCAATTATCAATCCTAAAACAATCGCTATAGATAAAAAAAAAAGGCTGTTTTTTCACATTCGATACTTCTTTATCTTTGCATTAGTATCAACAATATGTAAAGCCAGGGAGTACCTTCAAAAGCTGATTAAGATTTATAGATAGGATAATTATATTTCTTCAAATAATTGTTCAATTTTATAACATATTTTTCACATTACACTATATCAAATTCTGTCGGGGTCATATCTCCTTAGGGGTGGAATACGCCCCCAAAGGCATTTAAATTAACTATTGATGTATTATTATTACACAGCTGTAAATTTGAATAAATAAAATTTGTTAAAGGTTTGAAAAATCATATATAACCCATTAAATAACAAATTTTTTACCTGGTTTAAAAACATATGGTTATTTCGTGAGATATGATGTATTATGCATTTGATAAAAGTTTAAAGTAAGTAGTTGGAGCATCACTGATTAAATATTTCACATAAATTTGACCTAATTAGATTAGGTATTATCAATTATTTTGTATACAAATTTTAATTTTTTTTAATTACCTCATAAAATCTTTTTGTTTCCATTAACTGCCTTATGAAAAAAGTTTGTATTTATAAATAGAAGTATTAATTTTATATAAATGCTATTATCGATACTTGTTTTTAGACCAACGTTTAACATTCAAGACCTCAAATCTAAACCGTAACATTTCAGGTACTCTTTTAAACTTAATACTCTAATAATGTTATGACAACATTGATAATAATACTGTAAGTCATGATTCAACTATAAAAATTCTATTTGAAAAAATTGGATTCTTGATTACAAAGTAGGAAATGTCTTTATCTTCCAAAGACAGTACATGTTTTTGTATGTGGGAGATGTTTTTTGGATGAATGGATGTAGTTTCGATTCAATAACACCAATAATTAAATAATTGTTAAAGGAAACTGTTCTATGAGAGGTATTCAAATAGATAATATGTACTCTATCTGATCTGGGTTTGAAAATCAATAATATAGAAAGTTTGTTTCGCTTCTTTGGAAGGGAAACAGGAAAATCGGGGTGATAGATTCTTAGTAAAGCAGGAATAAGGTACTTTAATTATTATCAACAGCATGTAAAGAATTATAGAGAAAAAAAAGCGGACAAACGATGTGCCTATTTGAACCATTCAAATACATTTTAAAATGGCGAGTAGTTACCAAAACATTAAGCAACCTTGAAGATTGGAGAATAAGTCAGAAGACGTGGAATTAATGTGTGATTACGGAAATATATGTGTGCCGTATTTCGGCACGTTTTCTTTTACCATAAATTAATTTAATTTATTTTTAATTATGCCTAGAGTCGTAAGATATCATAGACTTACAGTAAATTTTTCCTAGTGTTATACCTCCACCTCTTTTAATTTAACTGCTAGCGCCCTTAGTTTCTTGTTCTCCCGCACAACTTTTTAAAAGACGTAGTCTAATTTGAGCGGTGTTTTAGATAAGAACTTCAGTTACAACTATGTCTCTAGTGGTAGCCACATGCCTACATTAATACATTTTGTGTGTATGAAGATTTGTTCAGGTATTTTTTATTCCTTTCTTTACCTTTTACACCATTACCTATTCCCCTATATTATTATTAAAAGCCTGCGATTTTTCATTACACACGTAAACCTGGTAGAAAAACCACTCAGGTATCATCTAACTTTTTTTTTTCTTTGAATTACTCCGCCTTATGGTGCTTTTACTAATTTTTTACATTATTTCTACCTTTAGTCGGCTACCACAAAATGTACACATTCAGTTCTTTATCATCTACCATTTAGATTATAGAAGATACAGATATTCAGGTGAGCTGATCTTTTTCTTACCCTTTTTCCTTTCAGTTTATTACCTTGTAATTAATTTTCAGGCTAAATTTATCTATTTTTTTACAATATTACTATGGTCCTCCATTCTATGCGACGAAACGCCAATTAAATATATTAAATTCAATTGGCTACGTAAACTCGAAAGAGAAAATTTAAATGATTTCGTTCTTTAATTTCCCTGGTAGTGTAAGAAAAAAAAAGAATTTATCACTTTTGGCGTTTAATTATTACTTCAAGGTTACTAATTTTGTTAAGGCGTGATTAGACTGAATAAATTTTGATAGAAGCAAATGGAAGTACCACGGGAATTGAATGAAAGCTCAGATATTAACAAAGCGTTTGATTTATTAATTTAAATAACATGCGAGATTTTCTTAAATACTATTAATATACATGTAAAAGATACAAATTAATAATAGCGTCTACAAAATAACTTAAAACTAAACATGTAACTTAGCGATCTAATGAACAAATAAATCTTAGACAAAAAAAAGAAGAAAAAAAATGATTAACATGAATGGGAGTGATAATTAAGAATAACAGAAATGCTCCATGCTAGCATAATGGCCAAAGATATAAACAACAAAATGAACGTTATACTGAAGAGTTCAATAAGGCGCGAAGATTTCACCAATTTTTGACCTTGTGGTTGGTTAACACCTTTTATTTTGAGAGCTAAACACTTTATGCAGCGCCTTTGGTGCGTACCTCTTGACTGGGATACCCCTCTCAGTTCAGAATTACATAACGATTTTTTAACTCTTTTTAAGGATTGTTCTACTCTCTCTAAATGTACAGTTCCGAGACCCTTTTCTACTAATTCAAATTATTATTTAAAATTCTACTAATTATTATTTAACTACCGTCACGTATGGTACTAGGTGTGCACCCTATCTAGCTTTGCGTACAATTTCTCAACTAGTGGAAGATGAAGGAATTAATTTTCCTTTAACTGCTTCTTCATTGAAATCCAACATTTTTGTTGATGATATAGCTGTAGGGGCTAATTCTTTAGACCAAGCGTTACTTTTAAGAAATGAAATTATTTCTCTTTTGGCCAAAGGAAATATATATATATGTAACCAGTTTGGTCGTAAATCTCCTAGAGAAAAATATTATTGAATTAAGGCACAGAAACTATGTGTAAATTGCCTTCGGCATCCTGCAAAATATACTTGCCATAGTAAAGTTACTTGTACAGTATGTCATCATCCTCACCATTCTTTATTACATTTTGGTTCTTTACCTACTACAAAGAAATCTAATAATAATGTTTTTGCAGGAAACACTAACAATACTCAAACTACTGTAAATCAACCTGGATCGAGTTCCGGTAATGCCGAAGCCACTCCTCCTCCTTCTTCGTGTGTTGCTGGTATCACTACCTTAACTTCAACACAGTTTAAAACTACAACAATTTTATTGGCCACATGTTTAGTAAAATTACAGGTATCACCTCATAATTCTGTTATTGTTAGAGCTCTCCTGGATTCAGGTGCAGGAGCTTCTTTTATTTCTGAAAGATGTGCTCAACTATTACAATGTGCTCGAACTCCTATACCCGTTAGCGGAATAGGTCATTCTCAAACTAAAACTAAAGGTTCATTTTTTCTTTCTACTTTTACTTTAGAAGGCAAACTTGTTTCTGAAAATCACCCCTATTTTATTATGGACTCCCTTACAAATAGTACTCCACAGGTTCAAATATCCTCAGCAGTTCGTACTGCAACTAATCAACTTCGTTTAGCGGATCCTTCTTTCGATTCGCAGTCTCCTATTGACTGCACCTTAGGTGCAGACATAGCTGCTATCGCCTTGGAAGGTGGTTCTCCAGTTGTGTTAGGGCCAAACTTTCCTACTGCCGTTCCATCTGTGTTCGGTTATATTTTAATGGGCTCCGCCCCCAGGAACCCTGATTCGGCCTTAATTGCAACCCCTCTTGGGTTTTCTACTACTCCTCCTTCCGTTAGTAGCTTTTATGCCGATCCTTCATCGGACTTACATTTATCTCTTGAACGCTTTTGGAGTGTTGAAGAACCTCCTAAGGCTATTTCTACACCTTCTCATGAGGATGAATACTGTGAAACCTTTTTTAAAGAAACTACCGCTCGAACTCCATCAGGTCGTTACCAAGTTAGACTACCTTTTCTACCTTCTACTACTCACACCCTTGGTGACTCTTATAAAACTGCTTACGCGCGATTTACTGCTCTAGAGCGTAAATTCGCTTCTAATACATAATTTAAAACTCAATATTGTTCCTTTATGGACGATTATTTACAACAAGGTCATATGACTCTTGCTAACGGTCCCAAGCATTATTTTATACCACACCATGGTGTGTTTAAATCACATGGTGACACTTCTAAAATTAGAGTTGTTTTTAATGCAACTTCTAAAACTACTACTGGTCTTTCTTTGAATGATCTTCTTTATGCTGGGCCAAAATTACAACCTTTACTTTCTGATGTTATATCTTTATTCCGTCAGTTCTTATATGTTTTTGTCTGTGACATACGTCAAATGTTTCGGCAGATTGCCATACATCCTGAAGATTATCCTTTTCAATGTATACTTTGGCGAAATGACCATTCTAAACCAATTCAAACTTATTATTTAACTACCGTCACGTATGGTACTAGGTGTGCACCCTATCTAGCTTTGCGTACAATTTCTCAACTAGTGGAAGATGAAGGAATTAATTTTCCTTTAACTGCTTCTTCATTGAAATCCAACATTTTTGTTGATGATATAGCTGTAGGGGCTAATTCTTTAGACCAAGCGTTACTTTTAAGAAATGAAATTATTTCTCTTTTGGCCAAAGGAAATTTTCTTTTAAGAAAATGGATTTCAAATCACCCTTCTTTATTTAAGGATGTTCCTGAAGATCACTTACTTGAACCATCCACTTTAGTAGTTCAGCAATCTATACCTCTGTTAGGTACCTTATAGAATCCTAGCGAGGATACTCTTTCAATTCCTGTTGATATTTCTATTCCTAATAATAAAACTATAACTAAGCGTATTGCATTATCTTACATTTCACCAATTTTTGACCTTGTGGTTGGTTAACACCTTTTATTTTGAGAGCTAAACACTTTATGCAGCGCCTTTGGTGCGTACCTCTTGACTGGGATACCCCTCTCAGTTCAGAATTACATAACGATTTTTTAACTCTTTTTAAGGATTGTTCTACTCTCTCTAAATGTACAGTTCCGAGACCCTTTTCTACTAATTCAAATAATTTATATATTTTACACGGTTTCTGTGACGCCTCTCAAACTGGGTACGCCGCAGTTTTATATTTACAGTCAGTATCATGTAAAAATAAACCCGTTTTGCTTATGGCAAAAAGTAGGGTAGCTCCTGTAAGCGAATGTCGATCCCACGTTTAGAGCTATGTGCAGCTCATCTGTTAGCTTCTCTGGTACAACATTTTCTAGAACTTTTTGGCCCTAGTAGTATAATTTCAGCTTCACATTTGTGGACCGATTCTCAAATTGTTTTGAGCTGGTTAAAAATAGAAATTTATAAATTAAAAACTTTTGTTGCAAACCGTGTTTCTCAAATTTCTCAGTGGACGTCTCATTCTACCTGGCATCATGTTCTTAGTGCCAATAATCCGGCCGATTTGGCCTCTAGGGGAGCTTCTCCCGACAAATTAGCTAAGCATGAACTATGGTGGCATGGACCTCCATGGATTTCAGATGAAACTTCTTGGCCTCAAACATCTCCTAAATTAATTTCCGAACCTACAGATTTAGAATTAACGCCTGTTTTACTTACCCAACCTGTTTCAAATAATTCTGATTTATTTAAAAACTCTAAATATATTTCTACTTGGACACGCCTTATTGGTGTAACCAAAGTTATTCTTTCTTGGCATTGTTGTCTTAAGAATCGTAAACCTGTAACATTTTCTGAAGCTAGCATTCGAGTTTGTTATTACATTCAACATTGTACATTTTCTGATGAAATCGAAGCCTTAACGAAAAATAAAACACCAAGTTTACGAATTAAAAGATTAAACCCCTTTATAGATTCATGTGGTGTAGTTAGAGTCGGAGGTCGACTATCGCATTCTAACGTTGTAAAATCGAAACATCAAATTTTACTACCTAAATCACATCCTTTTGTTCACCTTTTAATTGATCAACACCACATTACTTATTTTCATGCAGGTTTAACTTTTACTCAGTACCATCTTTCTTTAAATTTTTGGATTTTTTCTGCTCGCCAAATTATACGATCTCGAATTTTTAAATGTATTAAATGTTTTAGAGCCGCTCCTGTACATAAAGTTCCACTAATGGGTGAATTACCTCCACCACGGGAGAATCCTTCACCTCCTTTCTTTCACACCGGCATGGATTTTGCTGGGCCCTTTAGTGTGAAGTCTTCTCACTTGCGCAAGGCACCTATTATAAAGGCATATCTTTGTATTTTTATTTGTATGGCATCTAAAGCAGTACATTTAGAGCTTTCGCTTGATCTTTCTACTACTTCTTTCATTGACGTTTTACACCGTTTTATAAGTAGGCGTGGCTGTCCCTCACAGCTGTATTCCGACTGTGGCACTAATTTCATAAGTTCCTCTATACTCCTTACTAGACAGTTTTTCAATAATCCTGATATTTCAACCTTAGTTAAATCTTTTTGTGATGAAAAGGGTATCAACTTTAACTTTAATCCACCCTCAGCTCCTCACCAAGGAGGACTGTGGGAACGTACCGTCCGTTCTGTTAAACACCATCTTACTCGAATGTTAAATAATCAAGTACCCACTTGGGTCAATTTAAACTCTTTTTTAATCAGAATAGAAGGAATTCTAAATTCCAGACCTATAACTCCTATGTCTAGCAACCCTACTGACTTTGAGGCCCTTACTCCTGGTCATCTTTTAATTGGTCGTCCTCTAACTTCTCTACCTGAGCCTGAGGTTCATCCATCTCTTTGTACTCCTGTTAACTTTAAATGGGTGCAATCTATGCACCAGTCTTTTTGGAAGAGATGTGTTTTAGATAAGAACTTCAGTTACAACTATGTCTCTAGTGGTAGCCACATGCCTACATTAATACATTTTGTGTGTATGAAGATTTGTTCAGGTATTTTTTATTCCTTTCTTTACCTTTTACACCATTACCTATTCTCCTATATTATTATTAAAAGCCTGCGATTTTTCATTACACACGTAAACATGGTAGAAAAACCACTCAGGTATCATCTAACTTTTTTTTTTCTTTGAATTACTCCGCCTTATGGTGCTTTTACTAATTTTTTACATTATTTCTACCTTTAGTCGGCTACCACAAAATGTACACATTCAGTTCTTTATCATCTACCATTTAGATTATAGAAGATACAGATATTCAGGTGAGCTGATCTTTTTCTTACCCTTTTTCCTTTCAGTTTATTACCTTGTAATTAATTTTCAGGCTAAATTAATCTCTTTTTTTACAATATTACTATGGTCCTCCATTCTATGCGACGAAACGCCAATTAAGTATATTAAATTCAATTGGCTACGTAAACTCGAAAGAGAAAATTTAAATGATTTCGTTCTTAAATTCTTTTTTTTTTCTCTTACAATATGGAATCAATAAATTAATTGCATAAATTACGTTCTGAATTTTTGTATTTTTTAATGGTTGTGGTGCGGATTAGAGGATTAAGATGAGAAAGGTCCTTATGAAGTTTTTAAAATTTTAATGGCATAAATTTGATGTTGTGGTTAATGTTTCTATTAATTTTTATAAGCATGATAACAAAAGCAATCCTTAACAATTTAACAAATAAGAAAAAACTGTACCACCTCGACCCACAAAGGTGTTAGGTTTAGTACATGGTAGAAACTGTACTGTAATAAAGGGTGCCCTGTTTTATAGAGTGGATAGATCCCAGGAAGTTCTGCAGATCCTACAGTGTTCAACCGTCGCTGTTAACAGCTTATATTATTTATCTATATATCAATACTACAGTTGGATTTTACGGACTCTCAGCACATCCAAACTGCGCTCTACCAACTGAGTGACTCCGTTCCCTTAATAAATAATACCTTCGCCGAAAAAAAAGAAGCCAAATCCAATTATTATCCGAAAGGTGAATGCTTGATAAAAAAACTCAATTAAAAAACTGGAACCAGAACTTTCGATAACCTGATTAACGATCCGGACATCAAATGAAACTTCAATAGTTAATGAAATGCCTTTGCGGGCGTATACTAACCCCTAAGAAGACATAAACCGGACCGAATTTGATATAGTGTAAAGTGATAAGTGTGTTATAAAATTGAACAATTATTTGGAGAAATACAATCATCCTGTCAATAAATCTTAATCTTAAGATGGGCATGTGAAGTTGTTGGGCTTAGTAACGAACGAATTCCTGTATATAGGAGCTGTACCGACTGGGAAGTATAGTTGATTTGGGTTTGGATGGTGCTCCGTGGACGGAGGTTTGTAAACATAGCTTGGTGATATCGGCATCGAGCCTTCGTGTTCTTTAAGCCTTTTATTTATTTATACATCTTAATCAGCCTAGGAAGGTTCCCTCGCATTATATATCGTTGATACAAATGCAAAGATAAAAAAGTATCGAATGTGAAAACGAAAAATTTCTCTTTTTCGATCTATAGCGATTGCTTTTAGGATTGATAATTGGTATAATCATATAAAGTCATCTAGAGGGCACAAAAACACTTATAATGACATAAAGTAAACTACGTTTGAGGATACGCATTGATTTCGATTGCATCTTGCAACAGTTTTTTTACTCTCCTGATATATGGTGTTTTTCGCATTCGATATTTTGCATCTGTATCGACGATATGTTAGTCTCATGATTCCCACTATATAATGATCGATTGTAAAATTTTAAGCTCTCTTACTCATTTCAGTTTAATTTCTTTGTTTTTAGTATATCTAAAAAAACAAAACAGCAATGCTGCTTAATGAAGTCTAACTGGCGTTTTGATTATTATCTATGTTTATTAGTAGCAATTTTAAATCTGCATCAATATAAAAATTGACAATCCATTGAGCATTTTTTTTTTATTAAATGATGAAAATATACCTGATGCTCGTTTTGCTGAATGAGAATAACAGTTATGAGCTCATAAAGCTGAATTAAATAGATTAATGTCTCCACTTTATCTGCACCATGTTATTCATAGATTGGATTTCATGAATGTTTTTATATAGACTGATGCGTCCCTCGTTGTATTCATTTCACTAATATTTCAACTAATAATAACTCAAGTTGTAAGAAAATAGATATCAATCTACTTATAGGCAATTGTGACAACTTTCAAAATTATATATGGTCAAATTATCTCATTTTATAATAAATCATAATTTACGGACACCCTCAGGTTGTTACAAACCATAAAATTAACGAGTATGTCACGGTACTCCTGATAATCACGTTATAAGCCATTATTTGGGGTAATCCAAGGCATCGTTACCGGTATTCGGTTCGCTAAGTAATCATAGTCATAACTTATTAACACAGCTGGTAACATTATTATGCTAAAGCTAGTTTTATACTTAAATATTTAATGAAGAAAGTAAAGCTCCCACATCCGGCCTAAAGTAAGCCTTACATGGCAACTTGATTAAGACAACAACGAAGTTAATTAACCTCCTTCTGGCAGAGGAAGCTGAACCGGGGTAAGATGTATCTAATGCAAACAAATCAACGGACAACGGAATAACCGCGGGGTCTAATAAACCATCATCCTCCCTTCGAAATTAGTCTTCTCATTCAAAGTTGAAACGATGACTGTTGTTAAGGCGTGATTATACTGAATAATTTTGATAGGAAGCAAATGGAAGTACCACGGGAATTTGAATGAAGTCTCAGATATTAACAAAGCGTTTGATTTATTAATTTAAATAACATGCGAGATTTCTTAAATACTATTAAATATGCATGTAAAAGAAGATACAAATTAGTAATAGCGTCTACAAAATTAACTTAAAACTAAACATGTAATTTAGTGATCTAATGAACAAATTAATTTTAAACAAAAAAAGAAGAACAAATGATTAACATGAATTGGAGCGATAATTAACAATAACAGAAATGCTCCATGCTAGCATAATGGCCAAAGATATAATAACTACAAAATGAAATTGAACGTTGTAAAGCAGATTTCAATAAGGCGCGAAGATGTGCGAATAATTATTATCTTCGCCAGTGATCACGGCATGACGGAACAATGAGTATAATATCATTAATTAACTTGAACTGTCCGGTTGATACCACGTGATACGTTGATCATCCGGAGAAGAATTAGTTGACAATTTGAGGCCTTATGATAATGAAATGGGACTTACAATTTGTGTGATGTTAACCAAATTAGCACCTCAGCATAGCTTCTGGCGAGTGACAATCTTGAAACCTCTGGACGTCCTCACAGGAATAGCGGCTTGAAAGCGGATTACTAGGCGGCAGTGTGCGATGATCTTAGCTGCGAAGGGCTGATAGAACTAGTCCGCTCGGCGATCTAATAGCAAGTGAGGTGACTCAATAGCGTCCTCTCCCCTCTCCTAGGTTTTGGCGGTACAGTACATTTTTCGATTTTAGAGGCAATGATCTGTCCGTTCCATCTGGCGGGCAGTCCAGGTCCGCGACTAAACAACTGTGTAGTTGAATTTTAATTATATTAGTAATTTATCTTGAACATGTATAAAGAATATTAATGATAAAGAAGTCGTTCCCTGTAGTAAGTGTTATTTATTTTCACTGAACGCTACGCTCAGTCTCTTCCTTAGTGTCAAATCCGAAAAGCAAACACCTTTAGGGAGAAGAAAATGGTCCGGGTGGAGATCAAAGAAATAATTCCTTAAATAGTTTGTCACTATTTAAGGAATTAATTCTGAGGCTTTCGGAGGGACAATTTTCCAGGTCAATTAATAATATTCAAGAAATCACCTTTAATTAGAAATGAAATACGAATGAAAAGTGATTATGCCAGCAAACGGGTCATATATAAGTTTATAAATTACCTTCTGCGAAATAAAAGAAGCAATATTTTTATTATATTAAAAACTTCTACAGCACCAACAATTATGTGCTAAAGTCATGTGCAACAAATCTTAACGAAATCGAATTCAAAATGCATGCTTATTGTAAAACAAAAAACAAGGGACATATACTGACCATAATGTTATTCAGGACTATTATAAAAACTTAATAGGAATGCACCAAACACGTTTTTTATTTCAAAGTTATTACTACAATCGCTTACCACAAAAACTTTTCTAACTGAATTCACTCCATCATTTTTTTTAATTACATTTTAATGATAAAAATTTTATCTAAATTAATTATTAAGTCACTAAAATACGTTTCAGCGTTACATCAGTCTACTTAATTACGTTTAAATCAAGTAACAAGAAATTATATGTATATGATTAGAGTAAACATGCAAGCATGTATATAGGATAATTGAAACGACTCACAATCCGAGAGCACGACCCTAAAGGAAACGGACTAGGAAGTTTCTTTCAAAAGACTTTGCTGAATCGACATACGAAGGGATTTATATTCCAAGTATACCTTGGGATAAACATTAATAGTGGGAATATCAATAAGTTGGTTCTGCTGCCACAAACCGGAAAAAAATCACAGTCAGCATTGAAGGATTAAATGCTGTTTTTTCACATCATTATAACAATGTATATCCGAAGGTATATAAAATGGAATACAAACACTAGACTTTCAGAATGTGATAATGTTTTAAATCTAGTTCTTTAAAAAATTATACATTTAAACCAGTGATTTCAGTAAGGTGAAAACTTTTCTTCCATAGAAACATGCCCTGAAGGATTTCGAAACGGCTCAATCCAAGATTTAATGGCTGAAAACGATAAGAAAAGAAATATATAAGAATATGTTATAGAAGAAATGTAGATAAATATAGAAAGTTTTATACAATATTATTTTTAACTCACCTTTTTTGTAATGTTTTTTTATTTTAAAGGCTCAACAACTTTTCCTAACAAACCTTCCTACTTTTTTCCCTTATGGTATGCACAAATTTTCGTTCAGTTTAAACAAGTTCTGAACTAAAACAGATAAAGATCTGACACTCACATCATTCAAAAACTTAATTTAATTATTACAAGTCAAAAATACAGTTCCGTCATGGTCTTTCTCCATCCTAAAACGTTTCCAGATTGTTACTTTTCTTCCAAATTCACTTCCTTCAACCATGCTAGACTTAGTAATGCATCTTTTCCAAATCTTTCCTTACTTCTTTTGTCCGACGATAACCATATAACCGAAGTCGATGGTGGTCTTATTCCAAAAATAGTCGATTATTTAATTGGTCAATCTATACTTGTTGATACTATACAAGGGTCCGAGGAATGTCTAATAATGTCTTCCGCATAGTATCCGATATTATATAATAATAAATTGTACAGTTATTATTACATTTATGTATTTTTAAATATTTATCTAAATCATTGATGTATCACATTTTATTAATATTGTTATTCAATGTTAATCTTTTCCCTTTCCAGTATTACTTGCCTATAAAAGTTAACTTGAGGGTGTTGACTATAAACTAACCATGTTTGTTTTTCATAATTCCGAGTCTTACTAAAAATAATTCAGAACTGTTTCAGCAGAGAACGTGAAACACGCTGAGATCGCATTGATCCCCGTCAAGGTTTTTTGTAAACAAACAACAACTTGCTACCAACTGAAAAATATCCTACTTTTTTGGCTGACTTTTATTTGCAGAATTTATTTTTCCATAATCCGGATTTCAGTGTAAATTTTGTATAAATATTTTAAAAGTAAATAAGTATTTAAGTAAATTAATTTATTAAGTAAATAAATATTTTAAAAGAATATTCATAGACTTGTGAATGAACATTATTTCAATTCACAATTTTCTAAAAAAATTACCATTACAGTATAAGTTGGATATTATATATATATAATATCCAACTTACACTGTTATGGTAATTTTTTTAGAAAATTGTGAATTGATATATATATATATATATATATATATATATATATATATATATATATATATATTTGGTTAAATAATCATTTCTAAATCAATTATCTCACTGATATTATAAATGTGAAAGTTTGTATGTTTGTCTCTCTTTCACCCAAAAACTAATGAACGGATTTGGACGAAACTTTACAGTAATATAGGTTATACATCAGAATAACACATGGGCTTTAGCAAGCGCAGATTTTGTTGGGAGGAGCACGGGGGCACGTCCCCCTCAGACAGTTTTATAGGTACTGTGGAGAATCCATTATAGTGCATAATTAAAGGCAAATCACATGATCATAGTTGTTAAAATAACAGAAAGAACATGAGTAAAGCTATTTGTTTTGATATCCTACTAATCTCACTAATATTATAAATGTGAAAGTTTGTATGGTTGTTTCTCTTTCACGATAAAACTACTAAACGAATTTGGATGAAACTTTACAGTAATATAGTTTATACATCAGAATAACACTAGGCGTATAGCAAGCGCGGATTTATGGGGGGGCGCACGGGGCACGCGCCCTCCGACAGTTTTTTAGGTACTGTGGAGAATCCATTATAGTACATAATTAAAGGCAAATCATAGTTGATCATAGTTGTTAAAATAACAGAATGAACATTTGTTTTGATATCCTACTAATCTTACTAATATTATAAATGTGAAAGTTTATATGTTTGTCTCTCTTTCACCCAAAAACTAATGAACGGATTTGGACGAAACTTTACAGTAATATAGGTTATACATCAGAATAAAACATGGGCTTTAGCAAGCGCAGATTTTGTGGGGAGGAGCACGGGGGCACGTGCCCCTCAGACAGTTTTATAGGTACTGTGGAGAATCCATTATACATAGTACATAATTAAAGGCAAATCCCATGATCATAGTTGATAAAATAACAGAAAGAACATGAGTGAATCTATTTGTTTTGATATCCTACTAATCTCACTAATATTATAAATGTGAAAGTTTGTATGTTTGTCTCTCTTTCACCCAAAAACTAATGACCGGATTTGGATGAAACTTTACAGTAATATAGGTTAGACATCAGCATAACACATGGGCTTTAGCAAGCGCAGATTTTGTGGAAGCGCACGGGGGCACGTGTCACACACCCCTCAGACAGTTTTTTAGGTACTGAGGAGAATCCATTATAGTGCATAATTAAAGGCAAATCAGGAACTTAGCATCTTGAAATTTGCAGATAGGTTTTTTGTATAATTTAAGAAAGAAATTTGGATAATTCCACCCCCAAAGGTTTCCCCCTTAATATAATAAGGGTTCAAAGATTGTATAGAATCCGTCAGTTTTGAAGCTAGACATCTGAAATTTTGGATGTACGAGTAACTTATAGTTAAAAAATTAAATAATTAAATTGTTTATTTTTTTAAATTATAGTTAAAAACACTGTCACGAAACTTTATGTGGCAGTCCTAATTCTATGCGAGCGAAGCCGCGGGCAAAAGCTAGTGTACTATATATTGTACAATTAATACTAAAATTATAAGAACTAGAACTAATAATAATAAGAACTAGTAAATAGTTCAGTAATTTGATATGGGAATATGATTAGCAGTTTCATGAAGTCAAAGAACCCCTACTAATATTGCAATAGCAATAATTATGATAACAATGTTCCTTATCATGCATCATATATTCTGATATGACAAGGACATTCGGAATTGAGCTGCGAGGGACATCAAACATCCCTTACAATCCAATGACCCTAAACCATAGCAGACGTTCCTTAGTACGATTTCAATATAACACTACTCCAGGAGTATTGCATATATCAAGTACTTGGCCGGATAACGATTCGAAATGTCACTTAAACCTTTCCAATCTTCCTAATATTTTAGTTATATAGCTTCACATATTCTTACAACCCTCTTATTAAGTCAATTAAGTGGTAGCGAGATTTATTTTAAAATAAGTCTGACAATTGAAGTTCTGAGACTGGACTGAAGATTCTTAAAGAGTTGGCAACTTCGAAGCTCTTACTCAGCCTACACTGACTCAGGAGCAGTGACGCAACGAGGAATGTAATTCCAATAAATGAAATTATATTCACAGGTATCAAATATTTTTTGTTCTGAAAAGAAAAATACATTTTCTCCTCGCAATTTTAACAAGTTATTTTTCATTCTATGGATGGCCCGGGCTCAATATAAAAAGACAGAAATACTTCACAATAGCCAATTAAGAACTGCCGACAATAGCCATTGAAGCTGCTCACTTTTTTTTTCATTTGCTCCCTATCTCCGTCTTTTATTGTTGGTAAATCTCTTCTTCCCTTCCTTTAATTGTTTGATAAAATGTGGCGTCTTAAATCCTAATTCGAGGACAATACTTATATTAAATTTTTAGTATACAATTAATACTAAACAAAAATAATGATTTATATGTTTATTTACTTTCATAATTTTATACTTTTTTATATTTATATAATAAACATACTTCAATCCATGAGTTGAGTTCATTTTTATGTTTATTTTTTTTAAATGATCCCGCTAATTTTCGGATTAGCTTAGATTAGATTAGACATTTGGCACTTCCTCACATCCTTTCAATATTTTAAGTATGCACGCTGCTTTCTGGGTAAACAAAAGAGTATAAATGATCAACCAAGCCTGTTTTTAATTCTTCGGTATTGTATGACCTCTGGCAATCAATGTAAGGTAAATGTACCGGTAGTGGACACAGCTAAGGACATTTTGACAGTTTTTTCTGTCCCCGCGGTTACTTCTGGCGGTGATGATATTTAATGTGTGGCCAAATTAAGCTCAAACTATCCTTCTTCAAATTCGTAACCATGAAAGTTTTTGTTTTTGCCATTTTAAAATTTTTACATCAATTATAGTAAACTTAAAATTTTTGTCAATAGTGGACATCTATTAAACTCAAATTTTTAATAGTGGACACCTCATGAATTCAGTAGTGGACATCAAAGTTTTTCTTTGAAAAAATAGGGATTTACTCATGTTTTAATTAATTTTACTTGTGTTTAATTTACTTATGTAATATAGAAAGAGGATATGATATTTTTAAAAAAATAGATGAACATAAGAGCATTTATTTGTAGAAAAAAAATACATAAGAATGTCAATTCAAAAATAAAAAATGTACAAAATTGTTGAAAATAAGAACATATGACATAAAACTAATGACTTAAAAGAGCAGTACTTAAGTATTTTAAGAGGCTCATAATTACCAAGTTACTTCAGCAATTGAATGTGGAAACTGGTACCGTTCGCTCCCAGGGTTAGCTCCAAAGATCAAGGGTTTCGGTAGTTTTGTATCCACGTCTTTCACATCCAACGTTTTAATCTCCGTTTCATTAATTACAAAGACAGTTACTCGAAAGTTCTAATATGGTGAAGGTCATTGACAGAAGTTTCTACTGGTGATGGTTGAATTTGAGGAGTACTCCGCGTTTTTCTTAATGTATTGAGAGGAGCTTCAGGGTTCCATGGTACCAGTCCACACTTAGGGTATCCATTTTGCATGATTGAAGGCTCAATATTTTCATCTAGCACTTCTTTCAGAAGCCATGAAAAATCTTTCTTTTTCAGTTTTGGATTTTCCTCCTGGACTCTTCTCCAGGTATGAACTTTGTTTTTCCAGTGAAGTTTTAGTGAACGGAACCGAGCTACATCCATTGGTTGGATTAGATGGGTCGCCTTTTGGTGGAGGGCTATCAACACTATGCCATTATGCTTGAAGGATTCACTAGTCTGTAAAGTCAGGTGGGATTGATGACCGTCAACGAATAGAATTAAAGGCAGAGGAATGATGGACCAACCAAGGGTGGAAAACATTTGTGACATATTGGTAAAATAGGTTGTGCCAGTCATCCACGCACTCTCAGATTTTCCTAATCCCCCTTCTGGAGGAACACTGGCGATAATATCCTGCAGGATTCTTTCATATTTGAAAACAATTAAGGGAGATCCTAGCTGTCCGTCTGCGTTTGCATTCATAAGAACAGTGACACACTCTTTTTCGTTAGCATTCACGTGTTGATAAATAGTTTTGTCCCCTTTTATCGCCAATACTCCCCCCTTTAGGGTTTAGGAAAAATGCAGATTCATCTGCGTTGAATATTCGGCTGGGTTCACTTAGAATATTATCTAAATTGTGGCTTTTTAAATAAGAAAAAACTTCTGAAAACCATGCTTTCAGGTTTTCTTCGGTAATTGATGCCCTACTGGCTGTTAAATTTTGTGGAGTTCTCATGGTAACACATGAATTTGTTATAATGAAGCTGGTACCAGGTACGCCCAGGACGATCATCGGTAAAACTATTTGGCCTTTTTAAATCTTTTAACAGCCTTTGAACGCTGTCGAAAAGCTCCTCCTGGGTAACAGGAAAACCCTGTTGCTGGATTGCTGGAGGTCCCATTTTTTTAAATGCTTTAGTTTTACGTTCAATATATCTCCTTAGGCTTGTTCGAGGGACGATATGTTTTTTTGCTGCTGAAGATAAAGCCATACCCTCCAAAACTTCAGCCGCTGGGTCCTTCAATTGTTGTTCATCGTAAGCCCAAAACTGTTTTGCAGAAGGAGCCATGACGACAATCTATAAGAAAGGACAGAATATTAAGGCCCTTTTAATGCTACCTTTTATAATAAGCCCATATTTACTTAAATTAGGTTTTATTAATTAAAATAAGTTGATTTAATAGTGGACATACGCCGGATTATTAGTGGACATGTGGTGTCCACTACTAGATATAGCTATAAAATAAACCCAGGATCAAAATCATAAGAATAAGAAAGCATTACATGTTCATTCAGAAGGTTCTCAAGTGAAAAAAAAAAAACATCCCAGAGTTAGTAGTGGACAGGTCGTGTCCACTACCAAGATTACTTGAAATATTCGTTTCAGTAGTGGACATCTAACATTTCCGCTCCCTTAAAGCAAATATTGAAGATCAAACATCAAAACATGAATTTATACACTCTAATTAATCAGTAAATACTTGAGGGCATTAAAAAAAAGCAAGTCTGGCCGTTAAAAGTTAATAAATTTGTACTCACCTTCTTAAAGAAATTGGCTAGAAGACAGCAGATAATAGCGTGCTCACAGGAGCGGCAATGTGCAATGACTGATTGTTGGCTTCCATGGCACCGTGATATCATGGAATTTGCAAGAGTCGCCACCAAAGTGTGCAAAATACAATCCCTCTTGATTTGAAGCTGATTGAAGGCCTAGATATCTTATTTTTTAAATTAAACTGCGTAAGTGTCCACTACCAGAGCAGTGTCCACTACCGGTACATTTACCTTATATTGTTTAATATATTACATATTAAAACACCTGTTCCGAGTCAATAACTTCTTTTTCTTTAAAGAATAGTAGGGATCTCTGTTTTCGGAAGGTCCCACATTTACATTATATTTTATGAATGTAAAACAAAAAAGAGTGCAAACAGAAAACATACACAATCGTCAATATATATCCTTCACAAAAATCGATATTCTTATCAGTTATAGTGCCTTTATAAGAGGAAATGACTAAAATAACATAGAAATCCTCAGCAAAATAACATAGAAATTCTCAGCAAAGTAAACACCACAAAATAAACAGCAAAGTAAACAGCGATATCCCTATTCATTTAGTCTATGGTGATCTATAATTATTTAGAGGGTCGACCCGTGGTCTAGTGTTATACATACATACATAACAACCTACTAAGCCCAACATAGCGGATTCGTAGCCCGCCACATGGCATTAGGATTTTTTAAAGGGTGTCAAAAATCCTTGGTTATCCAGTCCTTCGGAAGGGACGTTAAACGGGGTCCCGAGCCTTTACGATGTGAGGTACTCGTCAAATATTAAATTAATTAATAGGCAAAATTTAGAGCTCCCACTGTAGCATCATCCGATTAGCTAATTATATCAGTATATAAGTGACATTAAATAAACAAACAAAAATAGCAATACCTCTATTCATTTTCGCGCAGTCTAAGATAGTCTATAATTATTTAATAAATTTTCAAAACCGCAAAAACAATATTTTTAAAACAAATCCGGCTGGGATACATAAATTCCATCGAAACTAAGAAAAGAAGCTGTACCTAGATTGAAGTAAGGGTGGATGTTGACTCCTGGATTTGCAGTAACATTACTTTGAAGAAAATTTGCTAATGTCGATAAATGGGATCGACCAGATACTCGAGCGGAGGCAGGGGCTGTGCCGGCACTTCTCGAGTGCTCCCAGCGGATCGTCATTCTTCACTCCAAAATACTCTCCACCATCTCCAACTCAACTCATCATCCGCTGCCTCTATCCCTCCGGCGGCCTTCTTAACAATCATATCCGTCACTTGTAAGCTATAACTGAAGGTAGAGCAATTGGTAGGTTAGTTAAATATATGAAAATTTCATTTCTCGTTATTAATTTTTTTAAATGTATTTATTGAAATTTACAACTGTACTGAATACATCAAGTAAATATAATGAAGGATAAACCATGTCTCGAGATAAAGGCAAGTAGAGAAACTATCCAGTGGTAGTACTCAAATAAAAAGTTCAACTTAGAAGATCACGGGGCCATCTTCTTTTCAGACGTCTTGGAGGATTATCAGAAATTAAATAGGTCGTGAGGTTTGAAACTAGTGGGTTTGAGTGGAAATGAAGTTTGTCATGAAAATATTGATATCGGATTCGGGCCAAATCAGCAACAAACGGGACATTAAGGTCATTATGGATTACTTTGTTCGTAACAATGTAAGAAGCATTGAGGACTTTACGATAGATTATGTATTGTAAGGATTGAATATGAGAAGAATTCGATGGCTTAGTGAAGCCCTAAAGCTCTATTCCTTAAGTCCAAATGGGTCTAATGATTGTCATGTATATGAGTCTTTTGTAATTAATTGGGAACTTAAAGCGTTTGCCTCGTAAATGTTGAAGTAGCCTGAAGGGCGAGCTGTTTCTTGTCGTTTTAGTCTAATATGAGGATTCCAAGTTAAGCGTTTGTCAAGGTGTAGTCCTAAGTACCGGACCTATTCTACAGGAATCAATGGGACGTTACCAAACGATAAAGGAGGACAGGAAGTCGTTAGTTTACGACGTAGGGTAAAGGTGATTTGATGAGATTTGAGGGAATTTATTTTAATCCTCCTGTTTTGACACCAACTTTCGAGTTCAGTGATATGGGATTGAAGAGTACGGAATGCTATAACCGGATCAGTGTTGACAGATACATGTATCATCCGCATACGTAGTAAGGATAGTATTAGGATGAGTTGGGATGTGAGCTGTATAAAATGTGTAGAGAATTGGGCCGAGAACACTGCGTTGAGGAACACAAGCAGATTGAGGAAAGAGGGATGAGTAGACATTATTGTGATTTACTTTGAATGACCTAGAGGAGCGATAGGATTGAAAAATGAGAAAGTATTTAGGAGGTAAGTGTTTGTAAAGCAACCCGGTCGAAAGCTTGTTCAGGAAGGAAGACCGTTAGACAATACAATCCACGTTCCAAAGCTGAGGAAACTACATCCACCAGGCGATGACATTGCTGGATAGTGGAGTGGGATGTTCTGAATCCAAACTAGCGTTCTGGGATAATGTGATTTGAATCTAGGATGTGGTACAATCGGTTCAGGATGAGCTTTTCCAGAATTTCACCCATACATGGTAAAACTGAGATAGGGCGGTAAGAGGAAGGGTATTCCGGTTTATTTTAGGTAGGTAAGGATAATTTCCAGAGGTTAGCAATATATGTAGTGCGGAGTATAGCATATATAGCATATGTAGTATATGTAGAAATAGAATGGCTTTTCTAGGAAGATTTTTTAAGATATGGAACGTGATGAGGTCGTGTCCAGGAGCTTTGCGAGAAGGTAATCTGTGAATAATATTAGATATTTCTGAAGGAACGAATGCGTAGGGAGGAAGGATAATTTGAAGGGGAATATTTATCTCTCTTTGTATATATTCATGGTGAAACGGATTCATAATATAAGGATGTGGTTGAAAAGTTTTAGAAAGGAATTTACCGAATAACTGTGCTATTTCTTTATCAGATCTTGCCCAGTCAATGGATTCAGTAAGGAGTGGATGGTTAAATTATTTTAAGTGAAGAATCTTTTTGGTGGTCATCCATAATGATTGGCCAGTAGTCGTTAGATTTTCAGTTAGTTTTTTTAACTTATGAATTTTGAATGTTCTAATTTCTGCTTTTAGTTGGACAGTCAATTTAGTAGAGATAGATTTATCTGCTGGATACCGAGTTCTATGGTTATTAAATTTACAGCCAAATAATAAAAATAAGCAGCATCAAACACAATATTACGAAATGCAATACATGCGGTGATTTCGGGAATAGAAATGTTTTTTTTGTTTTGTTTTTTTTATTTCTTAACCCCTTTGGTTGTTATTATAGTATTATTTGATAAAATAACATATTGATATTACTAATGATACATTGTATCTCTTCTACTGCACCAGGTGCATTTTAAGAGAGGATTGTCTGAAGGATTTTGTGAACATTAATTAAATGGAAGGAGTGGGGGATCCAGTGATGGGGCTCACTAGTTCTGTCTGATTGGAGTTTGTTAGTAGTTTACTCAGTCCATGTTGAGTGTCTGTACGTGTGTTTGCCAGCACTGAGGTCGGCCTGTCGGTGTAAGTGCGTTGAATAGTGGGTTCGTGCAGTGTTGGAGGCTACCAAAAAATTTGATATGCCTCCGTGTGATGAAGTCCGTTACCGTAGGGAGTCCGAGAGTCTCGTGTATTATGTCTGATTTCATCCTTTGTAGAGAAGTGTGGCTTACTATACGCCTCAGCATACGGTTTTGAAATTGTTGGAGCCTTTTTGAAGTTGTTGGCGAAATGTTATTCAGCATAGGCGCCCCATAAAGGAATGCTGGTCTAATAACTGCCTTATAGATCATTACTTTGAGGTGAGTGATAAGTTCGGTGAGGTTAAAAGATGATTTAGCCTGTAAGATTTGGTTCTCACTGACCTGATCTTCTTATTGCAATGTTGGGATAACGTCAAGTGCCGATCGAGGGTGACACCGAGATTCGTTATCCTATTCGCAGGTTTGTTAACTTTGCCTGCTACTCTATAAACCTTAGGTAGAGGGCGCTTATTCTTTTGGAAGGAGAGAATAATACAGTCGGTCTTCTTGGGATTATCTGTAATATTCAATCCGTCTAGTCTTTTAGTTATTTCCTCACAGGCCACCTCCGCCTGCCGTAGAGCTCTCTCTGCATTCAATGAGCTACTGTAGATGGCGATGTCATCGGCATACGCCACCACAGTAGCTTTTTTGTATTTGGCAACGATTTCCGCCGTATAAACTGAGAATAATACCGGTGATAGCACAGACCCTTGAGGTACACCACACGTGAGTGGAAAGGGGTTGGACAGCTCTTCGCCGACTCGTACCTTTATTGAACGTTGTGTCAGAAAGGACCTTATGATAGTATATAGCTGCTCGGGAAACTCGTTGTCCTGCAGTGTCTTACATAGAAGGCTATGGGACACTGAGTCAAACGCCTCCGTGCAGTCTATGGATATCAAAGCGGTTGCCTCGTTCTTAACTGTGTTCTGGCTTACTTCCGCGTGTAGCTTCGCCAGATGGTGGTCCGGGCTCAGTCCGGCCTGGAAGCCGGTCTGCTCCGGTGGGATTTACGCATCCGCGGCGCTTCTGATCGTTTTTATAAAAAACTCTAGGTAATCGTTTATGTGTTTCGTTTTTCGGAGAGTAGGAACAGTTGACAAATTATGGTAGACATGTGCTTTATAAAACTCCCAATCTGCTGCTTGATATTTAAATTTAGTAGGTGGAGGTGGGAATGGTGTTTCTCCATCTAATGAGTAAAGCATAGGCCTATGGTCCGTTGTTATAATATCCAGCGCTACGCATTCAATAAGGCGATGGGGCTGTCTAGTTAGAAGTAGATCGATCGTTGACCTGAATGCCACATTAGCCCTACGTATAAATGTGTGGGTATCGGGGTGAACCACAGTAAACGGTGTTTTTAAAATATTTTTTCCCGCTTCACTGCAAGAGGCATTGTTCCAGAGGGTGTGCCGGGCGTTTAGGTCGCCCACTACCCAATGGTTTGTTCTCTTAGCGCACGCGTGGAGCAGTCTCGAGAATTCTTCATGGGATGATCTAGGTCTTCTGTATAAGCCTGTAATATTGGTGGGTTTATCTAGTAGAACCTTTATGGTTTTGTGGTGTATTTTTGGGTCTCTGATGGCCACTGGTGTGGGGTGATCCCTCCATCTTGTACCGTGTCGAATGGCTATCATGACCCCACCTTTTTGCTCAACCAAATGGTCTCCCGTTAGATCGTACCCGAGAATGCGTATGCGCTGGAAATTAACTCTGGTATCAGTGAGGATCACTACAGTGGGTTGGGTCTGTGATAGCAGGGCGTATACCTCTGTAATTTTAGGCATGAGTCCGTCAGTATTGAAATTTAGTAGCGTCATTGGGTTATTCATTTTGTCAGTAGAGCTGAAAATAACTCTAAGAGTCTGTTTGCAGTGTTTCTGAAATTGTTGATATTTGTCATAAGTTGTTCTACCCAAGGGGGAGTAGTATCGTAACAGGGCCTGTCAACGGTCCTCTCCGCTGAAGTCCATTCGGTCTGCGTGGGTGGAGGTTGAGGTCGGTCCCTCATTGGTCCGTCAGTCCGTCTTTGAGTTATTTTGGGGGGATGGGGAAAATTGTTCTCGTTAAATGCTGGTGGTGCTGCTGGATTAGGCTTGCTTCTTGTCCTGGTACTTTGGCGGAGTTTCTCCAGTTTCGCCTGCAGAGCTTTCCTGACTATACAGCCTGAGAATGAGGCTACATGAGTTTCTCCACAATTGAAGCACTTCAGTGGGGTTGTTTTTCTCTGGCACTCAAAGACTAAATGTGGGCCAGAACAACGGACACATACCAGTGCTCGAGAGCAGTGATTTTTAGTGTGTCCGAACTGTTGGCATCTATGGCATTGGATAATGCCTGTCCGTCCTTTGTATATCTTGGCAGTGAATCTAACTCGATTGACTGCTTGCACAGATTGTAGGTCGGCCAGCTTTACTGTCGCTGCTGTGGTGATCAGGATAAGTGGAAGTTCGGTTTTTACTCCGTCCTTGTTGCTCTTCCTCATGCGGCGCACGTCTAAAACATTCTGTAATTTCGTTTTTAGAAATGTACTTATTTCTTCTATGTCATATTCGAGGTCTAGCCCGTATATGACAAATTTATTTGTTCTGGGTCCATTGGATGTCACGTACGTGTGGAATGGGTTATTTTTTGTTTTTAAAAAATTCACAATTCCCGCGTGTGCTTCTAAGGTGCCCGGGAAAATTCTGATTCCATCTTTGGTTTTTTGAATGCTAAAGTCCTGAAACCCAGCGGTCTGAAGCTCTTTTACTGCTCTTATTGTCCTAGTCGCACCACTAACTACTATAGGATGTTTTTTTAATTTAGGTGGTGCACTGGGGGCACTATCACTGGGAACACTGTCACTACACAGAGATAAATAACTGTTGGGTACTCACCGAGAAGTTTATCGTCCGGTTCGTCTGCCTGCAGACTTTCTTTGGTTGCTCCCAGCCGTCATCGGCGTCGCTCTTACTCTTCTTGGTCACCGTGGGCCCTGCAGTGCTGACCGCTGCTGCTGTTGTGGAGGGTCCTGATGGCTCCGTCATGTTCACAGTCCATACACAAGGGAGGGGGTATTCTTGTCAGCGCAACGCTGCCCGATTAGCTGCTGTCTTTAACCCACAGGATATATGTGGAGTCCAGCAGCCTACGGCGCAAATCTAAACAAGAACACCGGTCACTCGGTAAAACCATAACCTGATATGGTAGGATAGGAGTCTTTTAATAAAGACACCTATGCAAAAAAAAAGTTGTCACTTTTCAATCGTATTCTACGAGATTAACGATATTCGCAATGACAGTTGTATTTTCAAATTTTAATTTTAATAATACAGAAATGTTGACACAAGATAAATTATTTATTTATGAAATCGTTATTGTTGTTATTGAGGGTTAAATATGTTTATCACACGAAATGGTTTGCTTATTTGTTTATTAAATCTCAAAAACCTGTACCACTACAACCCACGAAGGGTTCAGCTGCTGAGACTGTACTGTTTCTGGAGAAAAGAGCCAATTTTTATTTTATCAATTTTTTATTTCAATTTTTCTCCCGTAAATAGGTATATAAGTATTTTCCCGCTATTGTTTACGGGAAGAAATGTGAGCGCCTCTATACTCAGTTGAACTTTAGGAACTTCCTTCAGGAATGGATGTTCAAGAAGAGGGGAAGGAAAGACTACTTACTACTATAAGGGCTGAAAATTGTTGAAAAATGATTAATCTAGTTTCACAAGTTACAAAAGGGCAAAACGTATATATATTTGTTTTTAACATGCGTTATAACAATATCAAAATTTAGATGAGAAATTATCAGATAAAAAAAAATCGTTATTATGTTGGTACAAAACTCTAAAATTTTACTTACATTTGTTAATATATCTATATAAAGTAGCAAACTTGCTACAATGCGGAAAATAAACCAAGCAGGTTAACCAAATCAAATTATAATAGTTTAACTCTTGTTTGAAACAATTAAAAAAATTATAATTCAATGATGGATTATTCTTCAACACCATGAGTTCAATTTTATCAAAAATGGCAAAGATGTAAGAAGCTGGCGCATACTTTATCAGATGTAACTTATAGCGAATCGAGTTAGAAATCGAACCCGAAACTTTTAAAAGGATTTCGTAGTCACGATTCGGGACGAGGTTTGGCTTAACAGCATTCCATCCACTTTTTCTTGTATGCTAAGTTGATCAAGAAGTGTCTTTCAATAGAGAGATAGTAGTTCAGGCGCAATAAGATTAGCCAAGGGAGCTTCCGAATATTAAAGTAATCAACAGGATCTAATTGCAGTATTGAATAATAATAGTTGGCCTTAAATATATATATATATATATATAAAAGGAAGAAAATGGTCCTGATGGAGGACAGAAAAAAAATCTCTTTTAGCAACTGATTATTTTAAAGTAATCTTGATCATCTTAATCATTCCTTCTCATGTAACTCATCTATACTTTATAATTTTTAAAATATTGTCATTTTATATTAATAGATAAGGATAGTTCCTGTTTTTTTTGTTCTTTTAGTTTTTCATTTGTTAATGGTTTGGTTTTAAATTGTAACTCTGGTGTTATTTTTCTGTAATTTATCTTAATTAATGCCTTTACGTCATGTTATTATTTATTATTTTACTACTTCATGATATCCCTTATTACTTATTCGATCATGTTCCATCTCTGTTTTTTTTTCGTTATCTAAAGCGTTTTTTAATCACCCATATCCCTAAATGACCATATGTATTATTATTCATTACTATATATTATTTTAGTTTATATCTATCTTTTATATTAAGTCCTAAACAAGACCTGCAATGTGAGTCGAAAGGTTGGCTTTAAAATAAACAGTTCTTCTTACTAAAGAGAATTTTTTCACTCTTGACCGGGACCATTTTCTTCCTATTAATTGCAATAGTTAACATTCAAATACGTGCATTAAATAGTAATTGCGTAACGAAAATTAATATAAGGGTAGAAAATTAAATTAATTATTCTTATAATTTTTTTTTCCTTTTTTTAAACTGGATTTATTGTAAATTTCATCTTCGAGAAAAAAATCTGCTTCCAGTCAATTATTTTATTGTTTTATAAAACAATAAAATAATTGACTGGAAGCAGATTTTTTTCTCGAAGATGAGATTAAATTAATTGAAAATCCGAACATTTACAGAAATAAAGTGTTGGGAGTAATTATGTGAGCTCCAAATATGTATTTTAATAAAATATTGTGGGCTTCGACTCATTCCCGAAAGAGTGTGCGCTTAACACTCGGTTTCCATAACATAGGCTTAGCTTCTCTTTTTTTAAGCTTTTAAAAGTTATTTTACATGTTTTAACGCTTTTTATGAGAGTTCATGTGATTATAAGAATTCTAGAACTTATCCTTACGACTTTTTTTGATGAAAAAAAGGAAGCTAGTGAGCATCAAAATCAAAAAAGCAATTGTTTAGATCCCAAGCCTTAGAACATTTGGTTCGTTTTCTTGGGAAAAAAGGACAACACTATCTATAAAGTTTTCCTTCTTTTAAAAACTCCGAAATTAAGGTTTAAATTCTGATTAAATTTTCCTTTTGTCTCGCATTTTGGATGAACAACCATCGGTTTGCCTCCTGTTGAGAGTTCACCTGCCCTTGATGTGGCAACTAAAGAAGCTACGTGTGAGACGAAAGAGGGAGAATCTCTTGCGGTTCTTGTGGTTACGAAGTTGGGAATCGGTTCCTTGGGTTCGAACCTGATACGGGAATCCAGGCAGTTTAGCTATGTTCGATTAACATGTAGGATTCATGTTTCTTCACAGTCATGACCTAGACCACACTATACGTCTAGACCACACTTAAAAAATGACTTGAGGAACTCATCAATATTGTATAGCCATATTGATAGCAATGGATGTATCATGAGATAATAACATATTTCTGTCCCCTCTTCCTGTGGTACCTGGTCAGATTAATTTACGTTGGAAATGAAAATTGATTTAGATTTCTCGAGAAGACACCAGTGCTACGTCATGCCGAAGATCCTTTCTGTTGTTTTGTAAAGGTTCTCATTTTATATGTGAACTAATTTGTTGTTGGATAATTCAGGGTCAGAAATTTCCCTTAATATCTTCCGTTATTTAATCTCCAATCTTTCCCCCTTATTAGTGATGGGAGTTATTGCTATTGTGTTTTTTCCAACAATAACTAGTTTATAACTGCTTACTTTATATTTATTATTAACCCCTACATAATACATGAATTGGAATGGCGATGGACGGTCATACGTTTGTTTCTTTCTAAAAAATAAAAATTGCAAAAATCATAATTTAGGAGTACGTACAATGTTGATGGCAACTCTTTATCTGTATCTTGTATCCATAGTTTTAATATATTTTTCAATATTATTTAGTGTTTTGATTAATCACGTTTTGATCCGGTACTTCTATTTTATGCGAATACAATATAACTATTGCCAGTAAATGCCCAACACTTAACATGTTATTTGACGAGTGTAGTAAAGTAATGAATTTAACCTACGGCACTAAATTCAGAATTTTACTCTACTAATAAGTTAGGGAGTTAGTTAGGGAGCGGAATGGCTCAGTGGTAGAGCACCGAGTTGCCAGGCTAGAAAACCTGGTTCAAATTCCGCTGCGGACAAGACTTTTATTTAGTCTTTTTGCGGGCGGAGATGGATCTTACAGGATTTAAGACCATCCTGGGGCCTCTATGAAATATTACAAAGATATGGTACCCAAAACAAGAGGGAGAAATCTGGCGGTTGAGCGTGACCTAGGATGTCACCTCCTTGCAGAACCGTTGTTCATGAAACAGTACAGTCTCTATGAATGTACTGAACCCCAGACCCGTTCACGGGTTGTAGTAGTACAGGTTTTTTTTTTACTAATTAAGTTAGATTAAAGATATATTTTATTAATCAAATTATATGTTAATCAAAATATGCTTACATTAATACATGAATGAATAACAAGTAAAGAATAATTATTGCAGGGTATTGCCCAGCTGTGTGGGACAAAGTGCTATGCTGGCCGCCGACCCAGCAAGGCTCTCTCACCAGTCAGTCGTGTCCAAGCAATCAACATGGTCTTGACTCAAGTAGTAAGTAATTTATAACTTTAATTTTAATACATTTTAAGTTTGAATATAATTATAATATGGAATGAATTTTCCTCTATTTTATTTCTCAAATAAGGGAGCATAATAACCTATAACTTAGCCGAAGTTCGTCCAACTAGAATTCCTTTGTAAGTCCTTCATATGAGAATTATTCCTAAGGATTGTACGTAAAGTATTAATAACATATGAAGGTTACAGGGGAAAAAACGAGGTAACTCACTTTTTCTTAAATGTTCAGGAAAGCTAATTTACCGCGGAATCGGTCCCATTATTTTTATTAATATCCATGCGCATTGCTGATTCTGTGAATCTGACAATGACGATGATGTTTCAGGGGCTCGAAGCCCATTGTATTTATTAAAGGGCATACTTTTTCAGCCGTTTGAACTCGTTTTTCTCTTTTTTGATATAGAAAAATCACCATCGAAAGATCTTTTAAAAACCACTGGTAAAAAGTTTGAGAAAAATTGAATTATCTCTTTTTTCCCGGGTTGTCTTCCTATCCTTTTTAAAATAATTACAATAACAGATCATAGTTAAAATAATTATCACATATCACATTAAAAATAATAATCCTAGTTTTATAAATTATATACTAAGGAACTCTGGAACAATTTATTGATGAACAATTTCCAACACTCGTTGGTATGTTTATCTTTTTACGAAGTGGATACTATTAATTTTTAATAGCTATGATTAATAACTTTGAGTTTACTAAAATTTTCATGATACTGATATAATTCATGATATTTTAAAATAAATCTCCACTTCCAAAACTCCTGTATACTTTCTTTTTAACAGTTCTATGTCCAGGAAATATTTTGATCAAATGAGATTCTGTGGTTTTGAAAGTTGGACTTACATTTAAGGGTTATTATTCAGGATCGAAAGAGCGAATTTAAAATAATTTGACCATTCTTTAGTGGAAACCTAAATGAGTGAAACGCAAAAAACTGCCTAAATAGATTTCAGTTGATGTTACAAAATAACATTAAACATGAAAAATATAATTTCAAACATGGGCAATCTTTATATTACACTATTACACTATTTTATACTTTTAGGACGCAGGAATTATTTATTTATTTAAAAGTTATTCCCTTTTTTCACTCATTTGGTTATAATATGTATTTAATTTTGTTTGATATATTTTACCAAGTACTGCGCTGTAAAATATTAATAAAAAATTAATAAATTAATAAAATGCTGAAAAATGATTCAAATACAAATTTATTAACATTTTAAGTACAAAAGTTAACACAGTTTTTACTTGACTTGGAATATAATATTTTATTCGTCATCTTTGGTCCCCTCTTTCGTTTTCCATGATGAAATGCGTGTTTAGAACAGCCTCTTGTCATCTGGTAAGTATTGCAACACCTCCCACATCGTATAGTTTGTTTTTTTTCATACTCACAGAACCATCGTAGACTTTGTTTGAAGGAAGATGCAAATCACTTGGATTTCCCTTTATAAGTTTGAAAACATCTTCTGTCAATCCATCGATAAACTCGGATGCAGTAAGGTTTCCCTTTGATTGAGAACTGTATTTCATTTGATTGTATTCGCTTATTAAAAATTTAACTTTTTTGTCCTGAATGGAATTACTGGATTTCTTAAAATAGAGTGGCCAGCAATCCTTGAAGTTCAAGATTTCTTCATTTGTAACCTAGTAGACAGTAGAAGGGGAGTCTTTTTTCGAGCGGTTGCTTTGAGGGAACTACTCCTCAGGTTATTCCCTTGTTCCGCTCACCACTAGACAACCTATTGATTTTAAATGGTCTAGAGCTATTGAGGTATCCCCATTTTCTGCTCAGTAAATGTGCCTCCACATGATAAGAAAAATGACTATCTCAGTTTATAATACAGTAAAAATCGAGTTATTTCTTTTTTCCACTCAGTAGTTCAATTATTTAAAAGGGTTATTCAGGAAGATTAAGAGGAAGAGTTTTCTAGTGATTAGTGATTTTGGTGAGTTTCCTGGTGATTGGAACCTATTACAAGGGCCTTTGTCTTCTTCGCAATCAACTTTGCTCATTGACTTATTCGATCCACGTCCGTTTGAATTCCTGTTGGCACACGTGTGATATTAAACGGGATGGATAAGGAGAGGAAGGTGGATGGTGTAATTAGAAAATATAGTACGGAACAAAGATGCCACTGGTTGGCGACACGTGAGAATGAATTTGTTTGGGTCAACCTCCCACCTGGGGCGACTGTATGCGTCTGTTTACGATCTCAGAAGAAAGATTAACATTAAGGTCTAAACACTGTGAAGTAAGAAGAGACTTTGTAGTTTGTAAAAGAGGTTAGTTAGTTGTATCGAATGTAAATCTAAAAATATATAGATAGTTAGTTGTTTTTTTCAATGGCAAGTTTAAAAATTCGGGTTGTTTCTGAAGAGTGGATCGCGTTTATTAGTCAGGCCGAAATCCGGATTAGGGATTGTATCACAATAATGACTATATTATGACATACACAGATCTTCTAGATACTTTTTTCATTATACTATTGTTAATTTTTTCTTGATTTAAATATTAATATCGTGGAATTGCAAATCATATTTATTATCGGAATTAGTTATCGGGTAAAAATATCGATACTTTTCCAACATCCATTGGGAAGAAAGGAAAAAATCAAAAATATAAAGCCGAAAAGTCGTCATATCAATGCATTCTTCGACTTTTTTATAAATTCACATCCCTACCATTATCTCAAGAAGCAATTTCTCGAAATAAATCATTTTAAATAAATAAAAGGCTTAGCGAACACGAAGGCTCGATACCGATACCATTAATCTCCGCTTACAAACCCCACCCACGGGGCACCACCCAAATTCAAACCCGCCAGATCTCTCTTAATGCAATCCTCCCACCTACTTCCCGGCCTACCCCTCAGACGCATCCCAGTCGGTACAACGCCTATCGGAATTCGTTACTGATTCCATCTTAATCTAATAAATAAATGTAAATGTATATTTAGATTTATTAATCTAATAAATCATTTTAGAAATTATTTTATGATTTTTGGAGCAGAGTGGCTCAGTGGTAGGTGAGTTGCCATGCTGAAAATCCTGGTTCATATTCCGCAGCTGGTAAGACTTTTATTTAATCTGTTAGCAGCCGGAGATGAACCTCATGGGATCTAGGGCTCTCCTGGGGCTCACCCACCCTTTATAAACTGGTACTCAAATTAAGGTGGAATGGGTACTCTGGCGGTTGGGAGTGATCTAGGGCAAACCGCCTCCAGGCATAACCGTTGTCCGTGAAACAGTACAGTCTACCATGTACCGAACCCCAGACCTATTCACGGGTTGGTTAGTGGTACCGGTTTATATATATATATAGTAAAAGACACTGATCTATATTTTGTAGTGGTACAGATTTTTTTAAATAATAGATTAACAATACATGGTTAACAAGGCCGTAGCTGAGCTCTACGTTTGTTAACTGGTCGAGCAAGTAGAGAAGGATTAGAAAAAGGCAGCTCAAGAAACTAAATTACTAAACTTTAGGCACGTAGGCAGGTCAGATCCAAAACTCTTAGCTCCATTAAGTCATTTCTGTAACATATCATTGTCTTAAACCTCTAGAACTACTTTCTTCTTTACCTTCAGTCTAGTTAATCTGTATTTTTAACAAGTTTTAAATTGTAATGACTCAAATAAAAACCTGTTTGCCTACTTGAAAGACAGCTCCGGTGAATAATTGGTCAAGTCGAATTTTGTCCAGATATAGTTAACCATATTGAGTGAAGCCGAATCGTCTTATTCTCGTAGTTTTCGGCTTGAAATGGAGTTGTAATATAACCTTACTCACTATCCTTCTTATATATAACTTCCTTTCCTAAACAGAAGACACTCGTTTTGGAGAAAATGCGACTTAGAAGTTATTCACTGGGGATGTAGTTATAAAAGATTAATTCTAAATGTTATTTATTCTTCAAGTATTTCTTTCTTTTTATCTGGAATACTAGAGATAAAAGACAATAATCCGCTGCAGCTCTCTCTATCTATGTCATTGCTCTGCCTAAACGTAGTAATAATAGACCCGAGATTAGGCGTAGAATTTTTCTCTCGAACACAAGCCCATAGAAAACTTAACCTCCGACTGTAGTGTTGTTTTGTCGTCACTTGCCCAAACAATGGTCTCCTGTAAAGTTAACATCCATTGATCTGATTAATTTTTAAATAGTAAAATGGGATGCCACCCTGTGATCATTACATCTGAGCTACAGTAATAGTATATAATTATCGATTGGAATACTTATACCTTTCTTTTCCAAATGTTAGGTTGGGTTGACTAGGAGTTCGTGAATTCCACTTTTCGTCATATTTGAGTGCTTAAATCTCGATTCTCTGCCGTCCTGCCTACAACAGTCACATCTCTCCTTTTCCAGTTACAGACCCTAGAAGACCCTTATACTACCTGCTCAGTAAACCTTCGC
The DNA here is from genome assembly GCA_037127475.1 of Arma custos. Lineage (NCBI taxonomy): Eukaryota > Metazoa > Arthropoda > Insecta > Hemiptera > Pentatomidae > Arma > Arma custos. Next base: position 78,613,936 of record CM073764.1, read on the forward strand.
AGGTTTATTTAATCATTCATAATATTCTGAATAGTGTCACATTTAAGAGTAGAGTGCACTTAAGCACTGTGGAGCTCCATAGCTACCTTTAGGTCGTAATAAAAGAGTACTAGTATAGAGATTAATTTATCGAAACCACCGCGAAATAAATATTAACTTACTCAAGTGGGAATCGACCCCCTCAAGATTCCGAATAGAGCACTCTGTGAGAACTTCGCCTCAACAGTGCCACCGCGTCTTCTTAGTAGTAGTCCCTATGGTCCCATGCGATGCATTTGGTATACCTTTCATGAATCTGCCATTTCTTCTTCTTCTCATAAGTCTTAAACTATGGCATAATTATGTTTGATTTCGATTATATATTTTTTTATCTAAACAGAGCTACAAATCGGAAAGTTATTTTCTTGTTAAAAAAAAATTAAAAAAAGGTTAACTTTTATTATATGAATTAGTCATTAGAATTTAAAGAAAAAATGTTTTAGTTTTTTTTACGATTACTTAAATTATATTACCACTTGATTTTTTGATGCCTAACATTTTTAACTTACCTTATTCATAAGTTAAACATATTTTATTTTACGCGCTACAAAACGGTCGATTATCTAATGTAAATTGTTTTTAAAATGAATTTGTGACCAGGAAGTTTCGTTGATGCGGTGCCAGCGTTGTAAACTTCATCTAAGAGTAGAGAGGGGGAGAGAATGGAAACGCTAGTGAAGATGGTATGACTGGAGTATAATAACTAAAGAGAGGTGTCACTATGTTAAATCTACAGTAGTAACTAAGTTATAACGTTTCTATCTATCTATCTATACGGCGCTACAACCCTGGAGTGGGTCTTGGCCTCCTCTAGGTGCTTCCGCCGTCCAGCTCGATCCATTGCTGCAGCTCTCCAGTTCTGTGTGCCTAGCAGTAGCCTGGTAGCCTGGAATCAGTCGCCACACCATCCATCCACCTCAGTTTGGGTCTGCCTCTCCTTCTGGTAGGGACAATCCTATTTTCAAGGACTCTTTCCTCCATCCTAATTACATGGCCGGCCCAACTTAATCTTCCCAGTTTTATGAAGTCGATGACATTCCAGTCATTAAACAGGTCGTATAACTCCCGGTTCCATCGTCTCCTCCAAAATTCTCCTTCTTTTACGGGGCCATATATTCGTCGCAAACTTTTCCGCTCGAATATAAGGAGGTTATTCTCAACATCCTTTGTCACCGTCCATGTTTGTGAGGCTTAGGTTAACACCGGTCTAATCAAAGATTTATATAATCGTGCTTTAGTCTGCCTCGTGAGTAGATGGATCCTGATCTGCCTTCTCAAGGCAAAATAGCACGGTTGGCTCCCGCAATACTTTTTCCTCTTAGGAAGTTATAACGTTTCCCCGTAGTTATTAGTGTATATTGTTATTGCATATCTAAAGGTCACTTTTTATAATAATAATAAGGCTAAGTGAACCCGAAGCCTCGATGCCGATACCAGCAGCTCTGGTTACAAACTTCTGTCGACGGACCACTACCCAAACCCAAATCCACCAGATCACTCTTAACGCAATCTATCCCACCTACGTCACGGTCTACCCCTCAGACGCTTCCCAGACTGTGCAGCGCTTATTAAAATCTTAGGAATTCTTTCCTTACTAAGCACAGTAACTTTACAAGCCCATCTTAATCTCGTGACTTAGTGAATATTATCACTTGAATAATATTTACTGGATGCTTCGCAATTCCGCATTTTGTAATCTCCTATATTCCCCAGTGCTCTCATCCTTTTTCGGACCAAATTCTACGTAACACCTCATTTTCGAATAGTTCACTTTATAGATCTATGATATCTTTCCAAGTCACAATAAATATAATTCTTTCTTACAAGTCTTCTACTGTTTATTAATTAAATTCAACGAAAATATACTTTTTATTTATCTCAACCATAAATGTTTAGATTTGACATGTTCAGAACACCGGAGATATTTTGAAAAGGAGTCTGAGAGTTGTTCTCTTATTTATTTTTTGTTATTGCTTCGCTTCCCCCTATACGAGAGCGATTATATTGATGATCTGTAGAATTTCGAATTCTAACTAATACCTTTTATAGGATAGGGTTTGGTCAACAAGAATTATGAAAAGGTACGATTTAATGATCTGATATCGAGCAGGGAAAGCAAATATTATCCATAGGAAGTATTAGTAAATAAAATAAAGAATCCTCCTTGACGTGTTTACAGAGGAGTGGGCGACCCAGGGATTCGGAGGGAGGAACAACCCGGGAAGGAAACGATCGGGCCATTGTGAAGACTATACAGCGAGGGACTAATTGCTCCCTCTTTGTTCCTGCGAAAAACCCTTTTTTATTATTCAGACATAGCGCGGTCTTTTAGTTTGAGATGGCTGGAAAATGATATACATCTCTCCCAGTGAGAGTCGTCTTTTCAGTTCTATTAGTGCAATTATATTTTAGCTACTCCTTAATAAGAACCTCTCTTCTGTCCCCATTGTCTTTAAAACCATACTTTAAAAGAATTGATGAAGAAAAGAAAAGTATTAATTAATCAAAATTACCGATTGGCAAGGGAAGTCGCAAAAGTTTTAGGGCGATTTTATATTGAAAAAAAGTAGACTCAAAGGATCACCTGTAGTCTAGAGGTTATTCTAACAACCCAATATACCCAAGATCTCTGGTTCGCGGCAGTTGGCCTTATGGTTTTATAAAGGTTGTAGTATCCTCTTCTTCGGAAGGAACGTAAAATGGGGGTCCAGAGCCGGTGCTATGTCAGTACTCGTTAAATATCCTACATTGTAAAGCAAATGGAAAGTAAAAACAATTTATTTTTCATTAATAAATCAAATGTGTTTAAATGATTTAGTAAAACACCCTAGATTTTCTTGCATCAAACACGATTCATTTATTATTTATTTCATTCAGCTTTAACTCCAAAATATTTTTTGAATAATTCATTTATTGAAAATCACAACTGTATTACAACGCATAAAATAATGTACAAGTAAAAATAATGAATTATACATAATGGAGTGGAAAAGGGCAAGCAGAGAAACTACTCAATGGTAGTACTCTAGCACAATTTTGATAGAATTGTTCTAATTGACATTGACAGGTTAAGATATAAAAATGCTAGCATGTTTATATATATATATATATATATATATATATATATATATATATATATATTTTCGTTTAAAAAATAATATACCAGTTAGTCAGTTATGCATTTGATGCATCATTGAATAACAAAGGTGGGTAGATAACCATATAAAGGATATTCAAGTGAGGCAAATAACAATGAAACTAATTTTGTCGCTTCTATTTTCATTATACAATGACAGATGATATATTATATATAGACAGACTCATGAACATAGTTAATATATCAATGACTGTTTTAGAGTTCGTTTGGAAGAAATGCTTGGAGAGTAGTCGCTGGGAAGGTGAAGGAGAATCTGGCTGGACGAACTACACGACCTGTTATGGCCCCGAAATGCTTCAACTTTACAGAAAATTGTATTCCGGGTCATCACCAGAGGTAAGTACGAGTATGTCAAACCCTCCTAGAGCCTTTGTCTGTTTGTCAAGATAAAGAAAAGAAAATATGTATCTACGTCTCTATAACTCCATAGATTCCTCCCCCCGACATACTTTCCTATCTCTCGAACAGGTCATTCAAAGTAAACCATAATAATGTCTACTCTTCCCTCTTTCCTCAACCTGCTGGTGTTCCTCAAGGCTCCTCATCCCAATCCTCTACACTGTTTATGTAGCTGACATCCCAACTTATCCTAATACTGTCCTTATCACGTAAGCGGATGACACATCTCTATTATCAGTCAACAATGATCCAATTATAGCATCCCATACTCTTCAATCACGTATCACTGACATTGAAAAATGGTGTCAAAACTGGAGGATTAAAATAAATTTCCACAAATCCCGTCAAATGACCTTTATCATCCGTCGTAAACCAATGACTTCCACTCCTCCTGTAATAACCCCGCTGATTCCTATAGAACAGGTCCGGTGCTTAGGGCTACACCTTGACAAAGGTGTATTCCAAGGACTACAACTTGGAATCCTCATACCAGACTGAAACGAGATGAAGCAGCTCGCCGTTTCTAGCTAATTCAACATTTACTAGACAAACGCTCTAAGCTCCCAATTAATCACAAAAGACTCACATACATAACAATCATTGGACACATCTGTACTTGTGGAGTAGATCTTTTGGCTCCACTATGTAATTCCTCGTAATAATTGTTGAACAAAGTAATCCATAATGACCTTAATGTCCCATTTGTTACTAATTTGGCCCGAAACTGATATGAATCTTTTCATGACAAACTTTATTCTCACTCAAACCCACTAGTTTCAAAACTAGCAACCTCTACATCCTCTAAATCCTCCGAAGCGTAAAAACAGAAGATGACCTCGTGACCTTCTAAGTTGAATATGTTATTTGAGTACTACAACTTAGTAATTTCTCATCCATGACATTATGCATCATCCCTGCCATTTACTCGTTGTACTGTTATAATACATTTGTAAATTCCAATGAATAAATTAAATAAAAACAAAAATGTCCCATAAAATTGACCATGGAATGAATTTGGTTCTGTGGCTTTTTATCAGTCTCTTTGTCCATCTACTATACGGATAGTTACCGCTGATATACAGTGGCTCACAGTGAAATTGACACTTTCTGTACAAAAAAGAAAAACATTTTCCATTCATTGTTTATTCTCAATTTTCACTCTATTAGAGACATTTCGACACTATGGTGTCATTTTCAATCTTTTCTTCTCCTGCATCTTTTAAAAAATTCCTTTTTGAGAATAAACAATGACTGGAAAATGGTTTTTATTTCTCTTAGCCTAAAAAAAAAAAGAAGAATTAAATCCAGTTTAAAAAAAGAAATAAAAATTTATTAAAAGAAAAACATTAAACACTTAAGAAAGAATTAAACAATGAAAAAATTATTTTCATTAAAAAATTAAAAACTTTTTTTAGTTGTAGTTTGTAGACATTATTTAGTTACCTATTCATACGGTTCAATACTAAAAAAAAAAAAACTCAATCGTGGATTTTGTTTTATTTCTCTGACGATCATCCCTGTCACTTATTTTTTTTTGCAATGCGGTTTTCTTTTTTAGGCTCTCCACTATCTGCTGGACAGTTGAGCTGTTTTAAAAAAATACTTTCGATTTTTTGATTTAGAGATTACCATCTAAATTTCCAAATGTTGAATAAGTCACGTACTTTAAACGTTATTGAAAAAAGTTCAAAATATGCGGTAAATTTTGTGGAACTGACTTTGAAAAGAATCTATCACTTTCGACTCAATGGTCTAAATAATAGTATAAGGTTAACAAATATTGGGGAAAATAAAGGTGTATTATTTTCACTGTGAGATAAGTAATCAATCAAGTAATAAGTAAATATGTGTTTTATTTTTATTATGAAATTCTTGTTTATTTGTATATGTTTATACGCAATGAATGTTGAGTTGGAGTATAATGTGGGAACCTTTAATAGGGGGAAAACCTGAAGGTTGAGCGTGATTTAAAGCAAATTAACTCTTTGCATAACCGTTGTCCTAAAAATAGTACAGTCTCTACCATGTGCTGAACCCAAGACTTTCCATGAGTTGTGAGGCTCAGTTTTTTTTATTCATAATAATAATTATATTAATTCAATTCATTCATGCGATTCATGACCATGTGGTAAGTCTCCAGAAGGTTTTTTTTTTTGCATTGGCTGGAATCTTCCTTACATTACTTCATTTGATCACCTCGCCTATATAGGATTTATATATGTGAGAAAATTAACGGAGAAAACAAGCATCATTGCTGGTTGGTTGGGTAGAAGAAATTCTTTAGGAAAGTTAAATATGTTTGATTTGCCCCTGGGTCTAGAAGGCAGTTGTCAACAAAGACCTGATTTCATTTATTATGATAAAGATGAAACTCTTTTATTTTTCTTTATTGTTACGGAGTGGCTCAGCGGTAGATCGCTGTGTTGATGTGCCGTAAGTTCCGGATTGGAATCCAGCAGTGGCAGATATATTTTAATCCGTTCCGACTTTTAACCTCCTGCGGCTTATAAATTGAGTACCCAAAATAAGAGGAGAAACCTGACGGTTGAGCGTGATCTCCGACAAATCACCTCCGAGTATGACCGTGGCCAAGAAACAGTAATGTCTCTACCACTTATTGAACACAAGACTCTTCTTGAGTTGTAGTTGCACAGGGTTTTTTTCTCCCTATTTTATGCTATTTATTTTGTTTATTCCTTTTCCAGTTAGTCATTTTTTCCTTTTTTATCGAAACGATACAAAACCATTGTACTAATGTATTAATTTTCTCTCACGTCTCGTTTTTCATTATTCATCAATTAGTTTTTTTATGCTAGTTTCAAGGTATTTTCCTTTTCCTATCTATTTTTTTAATTTTAGAGCTATTAGCAATACTTTACAATACATGGGCATGATGTCAACAATACAATCATGTGATTTGATATTGATTCATGTGATGCAGATCTTTAAAGATGAATATTAAGAACTCTAAAGCTTTACTCTCATACCATGGTCTCATAAAGCTTTCCTAAAAATATTCCAACTCCTAAATTCATGTCTAAATAAATTTCCTAATGATACGTAAGCTCATTAAACATAAATTTAAAACCTTTCCTTGACTTACTCTCCCCATCTTTTTCTTTTCATGCATTGAAGAAATAGCGGAATGACTTCTTTAAACCTTTCCGTATTCCTAAATCACCAGGAACCTCTTAAGACCTCCAGTTTCAGAGGACTTGATGAATTGAAGAGACACCGCAAGGATAAATTACAGAACTGCTCTTACATCTGCTGATTATTCCTCTTTTATTTTAGTGACTGCCACAATATCGTATTTCTGACATATAGCTTCCTTGACCACCAAATGCTAACCACACTAACTCCCGTATTGCAATTAATTAATATAAAAATATTAGTTTAAAGCAAACAAGTTTGTTAGTATCTAATTAAATTGATTTTTTACAAACCTTCCTCATAACACAAATACTTGAATACAAAGACATTTTTTCCTTAGAATTTATTGACACCTAACATTTCTTTATCTTATTACAGATGAAAATTTCAATAGCACATCGTACGCGAACATTGGAGATAGTTGGGTTCAGTATTTCTCTAGCGGCCCTCATAGTGTCTCTCGCCATTTTCTCCCATTTCAGGTATTCACTATATATTATATTTAGTTTTTGAAATAATGAGTTATTTTATTTATTTTTTTCATAACCCCTAAATATGTTTTTTTTTTTTTTATAGTGCAACTGGGTTTTGTGCTCTCTTATGGGCACATTTATTTTTCTGAGTTCTCCTTCTACTGTAGTATGACTACATTTTAAGGAGTTGAGGTGGTTGGAATTTTTGTTGTTTTAGTTGTATTTCTTATTTGTTTAAGTGCCGGGGCACACTTAATTTTTGTGTTTATTTTTATAATTACAATCTTACATACTACTTTCATCAATCTTACGAGTTTCTTCCATTACTTGTTGATTCCATTTCTTACATTATTGGAGCTGAAGCAGGTGTCAGAGTTTTAAATATTTCGTTAGTTGTGCATTTGAGGGAGTCGAAGAATTTTATGTGTCTTCGCTTTATGAATTCAGTTGTTGTGGGTATGTTGAAGAGATCGTGTAATTGTTCCGGTTTTAGCTTTCTCAGCGATGTAGACCGAACAATTTTTCGAAGTATAGTGTCCTGAAACAGTTGTAATTGGCGCTGCGTTCCGACTCTGAGGTGGGTGAATAGCGGGGCTCCGTATAGAAGTGCAGGCCTTAGGATGCTCTTGTAAATTTTGATTTTTAAACGCAGTGATAAAGCTGAAGATAGTAGTAGGTGATGAAGTCTATAGGTTCTTCTTCTTACCATGCGGATTTTTGAATAGCAGTGGGTTGACAGTGTCATGTGGCGATCTAGTTTGATTCCGAGGTAAACTATGGAGTTAGATGGGCTGATAGTGGTATTAGCCACTTGTAGAGTTTTTGGTAAACGGCCTTTTTTCCCTTTTTGGAGGGCAAACACTACACAGTCCGTCTTCGCCGGGTTTACCTGGATGTTGAGGTGTCTCAATTTTTCTAGTATTTCTTGGCACGTACTTTCGGCTTGTTTTAATGCCCATTTTGCGCTCATACTGCTGCTATAGATGGCTATATCGTCCGCGTATGCGGCGACAGTTGCTCGTTTGTAGTTTTCACCCACTATATCAGCAGTATAGATGGAGAAAAGGGTCGGGGATAGTACCGCTCCTTGTGGAACTCCGCAGGTGAGTGGTATGTTTTTCGATAGTTTGTCCCGTACGCGTACGGCCAGACTCCGGTGGTTTAGAAATGAGGCTATGATGCTATAGAGCTGTTCCGGGCACTCGAGATCCAGAAGCTTCTGGCAGAGAATTCCATGAGACACGGAGTCGAATGCCTTTGTACAGTCTATTGAGATCATAGCTGTTGCTGCATTTCTGTTGAGGTCTCTGCATACTTCCGTCTGGATTTTCATTAGGTGGTGTTCAGTGCTGAGGTGTGCTTGAAAGCCGGTCTGTTCCTAGGGGATAACAGAGTTTTCCTCACAGAAATCTTTAAGGTAATTTAGGATAATATTCTCGAAGGTTTTTGCGAGGTGCGGTAGAAGACTAATGGGCCTGTAGTGTTCCGCTTTATCCCCTGTTTTGGCCGGCTTTAGTAGCGGGAACAAGATGGCGTGTTTCCATTGTTGAGGAAAGTATCTCATGAGTTGTACAGATGCGTGAGGTGTGCTATTCCTTTCCGTGGTAGTTGCTTCAGAAGAATTGTCTGTACTTCTTCATGACCGGGTGAGCGGTTGCCGTTTGACCGTCTCAGTATAGCCTTTAACTGTTTCGGGCTGACAAACATGTAATTAGTGCCCCTGTCCATAGTTGGAGGTGTACTGGTATCAGTTCTGGACAGTATGTCACTATTTAGGTGATCCGCTAGGAGTTCTGCCTGTTCCTCTGGTGTAAGGAGGCGGTCGCCATCATGTATTCTGATAGTCGAGGACTTCATCGTAGCGCTTTTGGTGAGTTTCCAAAATTTGCGTACGTCCCCATGCGTTGCTCCGAGCTGATCATGCCAGATCGATGTCTTCCATTGTCGTAGAAGGTTTTTGATCTGGGTAGTGATGGCGTTGACTGCTATTTTTATGTTTTTATCCTTGGTTCTGTACCATTTATTTTTTAAAGTGTGGCGATTTTTTATAAGGTGGTCGGAGGTGTGGAGGTGCCGGCCTATATTTCGGAATGGATGCTGTCGCTGCTTGTGTGATGGTTTCTATGAAGGTTTCCAAATAATTGTCTACCTGTTCCGTGGTGGTCAGTTGTGGAATGGTTGGGAGGCTGTTGTTCACTCCTTCTTTGTATTTCTTCCAATCAGCCTCTTGGTATCTGAATTTTTCCCTCATCGGTTCTTCTTTATTTCCGTTTAAAGTACTGGGCGGTGATCGGATGAGAGGAAGTTTAATGCTGAGCAGCTTGTGATACGGTGAGGTTGTTTGGTGAGAAGAAGGTCCAAGGTAGAAATGCCTCCGTTTCCAACGTGTCTGAAGGTGTGTGTGTCCGGGTGTACTATGCAGTATCTTGTTTTGGTTAGTATCGAGCCAGCCTTATTGTTCTTGGTGTTGCGCCATGCCGTATGTTTGGCGTTGAAATCTCCCACAAGCCAGTGATTGGTCCTTACTGCGCAGGCCTCAAGGTAAGATTTGAACTCCTTTAGAGATCCAAACGGTCTTCTGTAGAAACCAGTGATATATGTAGGTTGTTTCATCAGAACCAGGACCGTCGCGTGGCTGATTTTTCTGTCAAGAGTGGCCATGGGTTCTTTGATTTTCTTCCACTGGGTCCCATACTTCACCGCAATCATCACGCCGCCGCGCGGGTCGTGTATGTCATCGGTTACTAACGAGTAGCCTCGAAGACGTGGTGGGTTACCTTGAAGCCTGGTGTCAGTGAAGACGGCCACAGTCGGTTGTGTTGCAGCCAGAAGAGCTTCTATTTCCTCCTTCTTGTTCAGGAGTCCGCAGCAGTTGAAGTTTATGATAGACAGCGAATTCATGGTTGATGTTGGGCTGCTACCAGTTGAACTAGGGCTGCGACCTGGTTGGTGAGGTTGTATACCATCTGTATTAGTTGGTCCATTGTGATCGCTGGAGTGTTGCCCTCAGAATGAGTGGTTGGCGGTGATGTCTGAGGGGTCTCAGTGTCGTCATGAGTGAGGGGTTGGAGGAAGGAGGAGTTGGAGGTCCCTGCGCTGGTCGTCTTGTATTGTCTGGTGGTGGGAGGGGCTTCTCTCTTCTGATTGGCGGTTGCCTTCTCCTTTTTCCTTTCTTCAGCCAATTTTAATAATTTCTGTCTCACCGTACATTGCTTATAGGATGCGACATGCTCTTCATTGCAATTTGCACATTTTGGGGATCCTGTGCGTGGACAGCTTTTAATGTCGTGTTGTTCTCCGCAGCGCACGCATTTCTCGTTGTAACCACAATAGTTTCGTGTGTGCCCGAATTGTTGGCATTTGAAGCATTGTATTGGGCTTATAATTTTTTTTAATTATTTATATAGAAGTTGAATATACGAGTTTCAACTTGGTAGAGGATTTCAACACATTATTTGTTTTTAATTTTAATTACATCGTAGTTGATTCTTACAATTCTAACCATAAATAAAGTCTTAAAACATACACTGAAATATTCGATAAAATAAAAATGTGTCTAGTTAAATTTAAATAGTACAGCCCAGGTAAATAAGTGGTTAAGTCGAATTTCTCCAAATTGAGTTTCTTGTACTTGGGAAAGCGGAGTCGTGTTATGTTCGTAGCGAAAAAGGGGCCAAGTCATTGCCTGGAGAAGGAGTTATTGCTTATATTACAACTCCATTTCCAGCCTCTAACTACAAAAATGACACGATATTCCGCTTCCCTCAATACAGATATTTCTCTCTGGACTAAAGTCAACTTAACCCTTATTCACCGGGGCTGTAGATTTATTTGTAGTCTTAGTTTAATTTATTAAGAACAGGACATCAAATGTATGGTTATATTATAATAAAATAAGATAGGACTTCAATTAGTTTATTATTTTATTTTTTATTAGGAAGCTTTATATAGTTGTCTTTTTTCATAAGTAAATATAAACAGAGACAAATAATAATAAATAAATTGTTAATGATATCAGCAAAAATTTGTCATGTAATTGTCTATCAGCAATAGTGTCTATCAGTAATATCAGCAAAATTTTGTCATTTAAATCCTCTTACAAGGATGAATGAACGGGTTTATTGCGAAAATAAAATAAAGTTGCTGCAGGTCGTCCAGATGGAATAAAATATGTATGGCCAAATTCGCATTTCTATCCTTTGCAATGCGCTGCGATCCACTACTAGGCTTCCTATTGGCACTCTCAGTGTCTCAGATCCGGGCTTAAGCCCGGAAAAAGACGGCCTCCGAAATTCCAACCGCCTCCACGAAATGAACTTGCTGACGACCATGGTTGCTCATTATCGCAATCATATAGTAAAATTTAGGTTTAAAACGATTTATTTTCATGGATAATGAATACACAACTTTATGAAAATAAAGAAAAGATGAGGAAAGGTTTTAAAATATGCAACTAAAACCGTTCATTTTTTAAAATTCCTTAATTAAATTTTCTTACAGTAGACAAACATAATAATTCCTAATAAATATTAATGCATTTCATTATAAAAACAAATATAAACATTCTAGGCAAAGTAAATACCACGAGATTAACAAGACATATATTCATTTTTTCATTTCAATGTGGGTGTTTTTATTTATATTTATATATACATAAGTTTGAAATATTGAAATATTATTTATTGTCTGAGGCTTCATTATATAGCTATTAAATCAAATAAATAAACCAATGCATGCACATATATCAACCCATTGAAACTATTACATCGTAAATAAATAATTTTTCGTTTGTTATTTTCAGGGTTTTAAGAAACAATAGAACAAAAATCCATAAGAACCTATTCGTGGCAATGGTGGCCCAAGTAGTGGTTCGTTTAACCCTCTATATCGATCAAGCTATTATCAGATCGAAAACGACCAAAACACAAGGAATTGACAATACGGTAAGAATACCAATGTTTTAATATTCTTTAATATGTAAACCAATAGGTTACCTGATTCATTTATTATTTTAAAATTCCAAAAATATATTTTAATTGCATTTTAAAATATATATTAATCAATCCCCTCGATACAGTTCTCTGAAAAAAAATTAGAGTTAACTACTTATTGACCGGGGATGCAGATATTTTTATAGTTATATTTGTCTATTATTTTTTCATTGCAGCCAATCCTTTGTGAAGCATCGTATGTCCTTTTAGAATATGCAAGAACTGCTATGTTCATGTGGATGTTCATTGAGGGTTTGTATCTCCACAATGTAGTCACAGGTAAGAAAACAAGTTGCTATTTAATATGCTTCAAATGTTTCTTGACCCGAAATAATTTCTTAGTTTTCATTCATGAAAACAAACGGTTTTCTGCACAGTAAAATAAAATTAAGAATGCCCGAGTTAAGCACGAGAAAAAATTAATTCAATTCTTAAACTCATTAATTATTTCCACTAAACGTTCCAAGTCCGTAGTTTTTAATGTTTTGACTCCCCTAGGCCCAAGAATTTTTTCCACCTCCCATGGAAAAAGAGATAGACCAAGAAGCATTACAAATTTTGAAGCTGAAGTAAAGGCAATGTTTCTGGGACATAAGTTCAACGTTCGAATGAAATGCTTTCTTTGCTGATTTTCAACCTGAAATTTTAGAGGCATGCCGCCCTAAGGAGCTATTTTAATATACGTCAAAAATGAAAATTTTTGTCAACAAATAAATCTGGTCAAAAAGTGATTTAATAGATTTAGTCGACGTGTTTCAGAGAATACCAAGCCATTTTAAAATTCCAGGGAATGATGAAGCTGGCTGTATGCCAAACGATGCGTGCACGCGAACTTCAGTATCAGTATCAACATTTTCATTCAGGTTATTTGAACTGGGCATAACAGGTTGGAAGGTACTACTGCTTGCAAACACTAAGAAGAATAAAAAATGCAGGAACAATTCATTTGAAGGAAATGTGCTCCTGATGTACATACAAAACAGCGCTTTCATAACCTGTTTCAGACTCCTCATATGACACCTAGTCTACCTTAAAGGTATTAAAATAAAGACCACTACAAAATTATGTTTAAACTCTACAACAACCAAAAGTTCTTCGGCGCTAAAGATCAGACATACTTGATTGAAATCATCAGCCCGCAATGCTCCTCAGCCATTGTTAATATATCAAAAATGATTCGTATTCTTGCATAACTGTAAAAAAAATTTTCAATGGATGTAATCTTTGAACACCCTGTGGTCAGTTTTCTGCTTCAGCTCAAAAATAGTGAGGTCCCAGTTCGTAATTCATACAGTACGGCATGCGAATGAGGTCATTAAAAGTTTGTTAACTTTGGGAGTCACGATAACAGTTGAGGTCAAACACAGTTATTTATAAATCTTTATGAGCATAATTTTAGAATAAGGAAATTGGGCGAGAAGCACGTCACGTTATATCTGGGTCATTTACAGTTCTTTTTCACATTAACAATAAAAAATTGTGAACCTAATTTAATCTTGTAGCTTAGCTGATGTAAAAGTTGTTATTAGTGAAAATAAAATTTATCAATTCTTCTTTCAATGGACTTCAGTCTGTTTGTCGCAACCAAGTTTGTATTTAATTAATAAGGCCCCATTTAACAGTTTACGGGGGCTGAATGTTTCAAGGCTCCATTTTATTTTTCTAACACTTTTTTTTTCTCTTATTTGAAATGGACAAAAAACAATAGCGTTTGGACTCTATTACTTGAACTATAAATCTTGGATTTAAAAACACAACGTTTGGTTTAAGAACTGTTGTACCCAATATAAAAACAAAGAGTAAGTCTTTATAATCTTTTGACGGCTTTTGGACTTTGAACTGTTAATGTCTACAAGTTAAATCTTACTAATATTATAAATGTGAAAGTTTGTATGTTTGTCTCTCTTTCACGCAAAAACTACTGAATGGATTTGGATGAAACTTTACAGTAATATAGGTTATACATCAGAATAACACATAGGCTATAGCAAGCGAGGAATTTGGGGGAGGCGCACGAGGGCACGTGCCCCCCTCCCTCCGACAGTTTTTTAGGAACTGTAGAGAATCCATTATAGTACATAATTAAAGGCAAATCACATGATAATAGTTGTTAAAATAACAGAAAGGACAGGAGTGAAACTATTTGTTTTGATATCCTACAAATCTTACTAATATTATAAATGTTTAAGTTTGTATGCTTGTCTCTCTTTCACGCAAAAACTACTGAATGGATTTGGATGAAACTTTACAATAATATAGGTTATACAGCAGAATGACACATAGGCTATAGCAAGCGCGCATTTAGGGGGGAGGGGGCACGTGCCCCCTCCCCCGACAGTTTTTTAGGTACTGTGGAGAATCAATTATAGTACATAAATAAAGGAAAATCACATGATAATTGTGGTTAAAATAACAGAAAGGGCAGGAGTGAAACTATTTGTTTTGATATCCTACGAATATTATAAATGCGAATGTTTGTTACTCATTCACGCAAAAACTACTGAACGGATTTGGCTGAAACTTATTGAATAAAATAGGTTATACATCATAGGCTACATCAAGGGCAGATTTATGTGAGGTCAGGTGGGCATGCCCTCCCCCCGTTATAGTACATAATTAATGACAAATCAGGAACATAGCCTCTTGAAATTTGTAGATAGGTTCTTTGTATAGCTTAAGAAAGAAATTTGGATAAATCAACCCCAAGGGTTTCCCTTCTAATATAATGGGGGTTCAAAGGTTGTAGAGAATCCGTCAGTTTTGAAGTTAGACATCTGAAATTATGGATGTACGAGTAACTTATATTTTAAAAAAATAATTAAATTATTTATTTAAAATGATCTTTCACGAAACTTTATGTGGCAGGCCGAATTCCACGCGAGCGAAGCCGCGGGCATAAGCTAGTATGGATATAAGGTTTCATAATAATACAAAATCTTTTAAACATTGACAACAAAAGACCTAGACATTGAACTGTTAACCTTTACAGCTTATAAATGAAATGCTTAAACCTTTTCAAATATAAAAGTAAAACATAGAAAACGGTTATTTTTAATCCTGTGTGTACATAATGCTATTCTAGTGAGTAAACCCTGATATTAATAATTAACACAACCTGAAGTTTCTCCCGGCTAGGTCTAATAATAATAATAAACGTTGGATTAAAAAAAGAAAAAACTGTACCATTACAACTCACTAGAGACAGGGAATTTACTGTTTCTAAGAATATAGTTTTGTCTGGGAAGTGATTTGGTCCAGACCAAGTGCGACCAAATTTACAAAAAAAAATCTGGCGCCCGAACTTACAATGATGGTGTATCTACTGCTTCAAGACAACCTTACCCTCAAAGAAAAATAATGGCTGCTAAAGGAGAGGAAGGGGAACGGGTGAATGGGTTACCGTTATTATGGCATTCACTTTTAAATGGCTCATTATAAATTAAATTTATTCTTTGTTGCGGCAGTCTTTGAACAAACTATGACACAATTAATCCTATTCAAAGACACTCTTGTAAACTTATCATTCGGTTCGGTTCGCTTAAAAGATTTACATACCCCCAAAATGATATATTAAAATTATTCAATGTAGTACATTATTTCTTAAATATTTAGAGCTCGAAATGTTCCAAAACGTTGATGCTATATAAAAAATAATTTTAGGCACCTAAAATCAAAATCTATTAAGCCATAGTCATCAACCTAAATAAAAACGTCAAAATAAATAAAAAACGTGTAAAAATCAACAAAAAATAAGCTTAAAAATATATTATTATGTGTTAGGTCATAGTACTTGTAGGAAAGTGGTGCTATATCAGTTATTGAATAAATCATTCAAATTTAATTGGAGATTTTTTAGAAGAACTTGAATCCGCTATCCAATACCTAAAGTTGAAAAACGTTAAGGAAATCAAATTTTATAATACCAAAGTTTTTTTTTTTAAGGCCCACCCTTTCAAATATTAATAGAGCGCTCATTCATCCTCTTTTGAAGGAAAATTATATGAAAGCAGCTAATTGACCCTTTAGAAAATGAATTAACTGGGAATGGTATTAAATAAATGACAGTCTCTTCCAACAATATTAATATCAGATAAGAATAACAAAAACTGTTTTTGTTCCGGTATAAATAATAAACTGAGCACTGTTATTTAACTATAATGTACACTCTACCAGAAATAAATTACTAAGAACTGTTACATAACATTATATAAGCGGAGTTACATAATATCTACTAATGATTTACGTAATGAGCAAAGGGGGAAGAGCTGCGGGCAAAGAAAACATTGTTCTGATTGTTCTGAGTAGTATAAAGGTTTCTTATTGAAATCAGAATCCATATAACATCACTAGCTTTACATAGTAACAATCCATTTATTCATTTAATTATATAGGGTTATCAGATTCATTATTCATTAGTTTTATTACTCAACGAAGTTGATGCTGATAAGTCAAACAAGTTAAATTGTAGAAAATTAATATGCTACTAAACCATCGTCTTACTAATGCGTAAAAACATTCACAAAATAGTCCATGAAGAGGTGAGACAGAACACGGCAAAAAATGGTCGGGATGTAAGAATTTGACACATAGAAGAACTGCCGGTAGATATAAACGAAGATGAAGCGCATGGAATGGTAACACAGATAAAAAAGAAAAGTAAGTCAAGAACAATAGATAGCTTAGAGAAAAAAGAAGACGTTTGCATTACGCGCATCATTCAAATGAACCGCACTAGCGATAGTATTCAATCTATATCTAAGGCATTACTCCGTATTAGAAGTTATCTCCAATTTATAATTCCATGATAAACTGATCAGAAGGACCATACACATCTAGAGTTTTTACATGCATATAGCAGAATCCTCCAACAAAGCATCTGAAAACACAACCAGCATTAACCTATCTGCGACTTGCAATATTAATCTGTTTGAATGTAAAAAAGTTAAGATTTTATAATGTCTTTATGTTTAAACGAAAAGATTTCATTGAAAAAAAATAATAAATAGCAATATTTACATTTGCTAGTTCTAATCTTTTATGCTTAATTATCTAACCGCCAAGCTTGCTCCCAGCAGATGTAATTGTTTCTGTTTTTATTCTGATTTTAGTTAGAGTTTTTCAAGAAACCTTCAGATACAGACTCTACAACTGTTTTGGGTGGGGCCTCCCTCTAGTGATGACAACTGCTTGGGCAGCATCCATTGCCTCCAAGATGAAAACTAAGTGCTGGTGGGGTTACAACCTCACCCCTTACTTTTGGATACTAGAGGGACCACGTTTTGCTGTGATTTTGGTAACAAAAAATCTATTTCGATTTATGAATAAAAAATAATTGTCCATATCTTATTTATTTATTTTTTTCGTTACTAACCCCTAAAGCATATTAAATTATTAATAAAATTATAGAAATATAACAATAATATAGTGCTATTTTTGAGAAAGTGAAGAGAAGTTCATTAAATAATACATGAATTCTTATTAAAAGAAAGTTTTGTATCTAACAAAAATAGGCTCTAAACGAAAATTGGATCTTTGAGTTTTCTTTTACAATTCCTAAACAGTACATCCGGGCGTTTAGGTTATTTAAATAATAAAATAAATCAGATTGAATTCCGGTCCGAATGACAACCCCTGCAGTTGCATAAATATTTATGTTAAGATTTTTACTAAATACATGAGCATCAGGGGTTGCGATGGTAACGCATGTTATGGCGCTTACAAAAGTGCACTTGTCTGTAAACCACATTAAGGTTGTGAGTTCGAACCCCAGAGTCGGAATTCTTCAAGAGTCCCCGATCCGCATATGAAGTCCGCCAGCCTACTAGAGCCAGCTCACTATAGAAGTTTGTTCAGTCCCCTGAAATGATGTTTTTGAGGAAATAAAAATAATATAATAAGTCTTCGTCCGCCTGCTTACTCCGAACAATCCATGGATCTAGACCGATTTGTCACTGTATTTGAACCCGATCATTCGTCGGTGGAAAGGACACTGGTGAATCACCCCGGTGAACCTACCTCTGCACCTTGGAAACTGTGGTTCTTTGGATTGTGAATCTGCGTGACTATATCTGAGGTATCTGAGCTCCTGAAATATATATACCAAAATGACCATATCGCACAGCGAAAGTTATAGTCTTTAGCGCCACCCTAAAAATCTGGAATCAAAAATAATAATAAAATAAAATTAACTACATCATACATATTAGGTTTAATCGACGAAATTTAAAAATTTTATAATCAATTAAAGCATATTTTGGTTATCCACTAATTTTATCCTATAAAATTTTCTATTACATTGCCTATTTCTAGGCTTAAGTATTATGAACAGTCTTAGTATCACAGTATTTGACAAAGTTGGAAAAAATCACCGCTATTTGGCCGTGTTTTTCGCCCACAACACTTAACCAAGTATAAATTTCATATAAAATCGACTGTGGTACTCATTCAACACAGAATTTAATGTTATTTATTTTATTATACTATATCTTTTATACATTTAGAAATTATAAAAGAAAAACAAAGTTGATTTTCGGTCACGTTATCGGACCAGTAGGATAATACTAGACTTTACCTGAAGATATCAAAACAAAAAAACCTTTTTCATAAATTATTTATTCCGAATTTGATTGCCCAGCAACTGGCTGAAGCGTCTTTACAATTCCGGTTATATCAAGCTTGATACAAAAACATGCAGAGAGGTCATTATCCTTCTCTTGCTGAATATTCAATGAATCTCCGAAGATAAGGTTCTTGGCAATGTCATAAGGTTCTTGAGAGATTTTTTTAGCTCAAAGAAGAATTGTTAAGCGCGGTAGCCTAAAATACTATCGGGCATTTAATTGAGTTAAATTTGAGTCTTCAAGGTCTGAATATGACTAAATAACTTTTGATATTTAGACCAAACAATTTTTTTTTTAATTTACTTCTCTATTATACAAATATTTCTGGAATACAGGTTTGAGATATTATCAGAAAAGATAAAGAATAAATAAGACGTCTCATTCCAAACCCCGCTAAATCCAATTTTTTTTAAATGATGAAAGTATTTTCTGAAATCTTTCTACTGCCAGAAGCGTACAGCTTCAATCCAATTACATCAAATGTAAAATGTATTATGAATCTAGCCTTCCACGTCAAAACAGCACAAAACATCTGGTGATTTAAAATGGTCAAATCCAGTTAGACCCAACCAAAAAACGGCATTTCCTAGAATTATGATGGTGCAATTAAAAATTTTTGGCAACAGTTGTGCCATTTAACAATCTATTAAAGATATTAATTTGATTTTTGATAAAGAGTGGGAAGATATCGTCCCTGCCATCGCAAAGTATCGAACATGAAAAAAACACAGTTTTCGTTTTCGACTTATAGCAGTTGCTTTAGGATTTATAATTGATATAAAATTCATATAGAGGCATCTATCAGTCACAAAAACAATGTAACATGAATGTCGTTAATTTGACTATAGGCACTAATTTTTATTGAACCTTGAAACTGATTTTTTATAATTCTCCTCAAAAGTACCGATTTTCACATTCGATAGTTGGAAATAGCAGGGACGATATGGTGAAATAACCGTCAATAATAGTGGCCGGCGACTGATAAGTATTTGTGAAAAATTAGAAATGAAAATCTTAAATGGTTTTTTCAAGACACCAGCCTACATAACAGCTAAAATCTATTATTGACTACCTAATTTTAAGGGAAAACAAAGTAATTACATCTTTAGACGTGAGAGTCATGAGAGGATCCGAATCCGAAACAGATAATTTTTTATTAAAGAGTAAAATAATGTTCAAACATCCTGCATCAGCTTTTCAAAAAAACTGACCAGAAGTGAGTAACCGCAATGACATATAAACTTTCACTCGTAAATAGTGTGCAACAATAATCGGTCAAAACTTTTTTTCAATATCGGTTAAAAACAAAATAAACTTACAAAGCCCCTATTGAATCAGTAAAGGAATACCATCACCTGAAAGAAGCTGTCCAAGAAGCTGCTGCAGAAGCATTCTGGAAAAAAGTGTTTTCGAAAAAAGGAAAAAAAAAACTAAAGGTGGAATGAGGAAATGGCAATAGCGATTGGGAGAAAAAAAACTGTTATACTCTACATGGCTTTCAAGTAGGGATCAGAATGTTTTCCAACAATATAAACATCCGGCTAAAATGTTGAACGGAAAAAGATCACAGCGATAAATGAGTACTGGGAAGGTAAGTGTACACTAACAAATAACTGCATGCCTGGTCAGAAAACAAAGGAAGCCTGGAAGGTATTAAAGTCCATCAAAAATCCAAAACGAACAAATTCTATTGACTTTATTACAGAGAACGACTAGATCAAATACTTCCCTGGATTACTTACGTAGGAACGCCCTGGATTTATCATTGAAACGCCTTCAGTTAATATCGAAACATACGATATTGATCCGATATCTGTTGAAGAGATGGAGAAGTTGCTGAAAGGGGTGAAAAACGGACGATCTTAAAAACTACCTGGCTAGTCTGAAGAAGTGGAACTCTGCCAGATGAATGGATTGAAGGATACATAACGCCCATTTTTAAAAAGGGGAATAAAAAGGAATTCTCCAATTACAGAGGGGTCACACTCACTAGAAGCATCAGTCGCCTTTACGGCCATATATTAAGTGCTAGGCTACAAGCAGAATTTTATGGGAAAATACCTGAAGAGCAAGCTGGTTTTCATTAATAAAATTATGCTTGCAATAGCGAGGTGTATATGGTTTAGATGGTAAGATCTCCAGAAAGCCTATGATACAGTTCCATTGTGTAAACTATGGGAATCATTGGAAAACATAGAAATAAGCAAACATTTAATAAGAGCCATCAAAAGCTTATACAATGGGTCCAAAGCTAGGATAAAACGGAGGAATGGACTGACAGAGCACATTCCTATCACTAAAGGTATACAAGGATGTCCTCTATCCCCTCTGTTATTCAACCCATATGTTGAAGAGGTCATAATAACTTGGAAGAGGAAGTGTAAGAGAATGGGTGTACAAATTGATAATAAATTCCTCTACAACCTACAATTTGCTGATGACCAGGTGATAGTCACAAGTGATGATGAAGATGCCAAAAAACATCAGGAGGAATATGCCACTTGGGGTCTGGGAATGAATAGGAGGAAAACTGAGTACATGCAAATACAAACCTATCCCTCGAAAATTTGGAAATTGAAAAAAACGTGTATGTAAATATCTTGGCAGATGGCTCACAGCCGATGGAAGCTCGAATAAAGATATAACATAAAAAAATAGTAAAAGGCAGAAAAATTGTTGGGTCTCTTAACTCTGTTCTGTGAAGTAAACAGGTTAACCTCAAAACAAAAAAAATGATGTTCCACTCTTTGTTTGAAATAGATCCTCTACGGATCCGAAACGTGAATAATTACAAAAAAGGAGGAATGGAAGTTGTTAGCCGTGGAGATGGACTTCTGGAGACGCTGTTATGCTATTTCCAAGATTCTGCACGTACCTAATAGAACAATAAGGCAGCTGGTTGATCAGGAAACGACGATCCTCTCCACTGTAGAAAATTGAAATCGTATGGCCACTTAAAAAGAAAGGCAGAGGAGCGATGGTCAAAAACAATATCCCAATATTGCCCTACGAAACGAGGAAAAGAGGACAACCCAAAAAAGATGGTTGTAGGATGTGGAGGAGAGCATGGCAGCGAGGGGTCTTAGAGAAGGAGACAGGCTGAATCGATATATCTGTGGCCACAACTATTAGCTACGTAAAACAACTAAGTTGTAAAAAATCGTTAATAAAAAAAAATGTTTTTTCTATGTTTACATACTTGGGAGAAATTAAATTCTTGGAGTTTAATTAAGTTCTTAAGTTTAAGTTGCACTCGTGAACAATTTTCAAAATGGATTTAACTGGGTTTGGAATGAGACACCTCAAATATCACAGTATCATAAGACATTACCAGTCTAATTAAGGCAATATTTTTCTGAATCAGAAATGTTTGTAGTTTTTGGATTTTTATGTTTTTTATAAATTCCATTTACTTTGTAGCAATCCATAGTAGGTAGATGTACATGTTATGATTAAGTTTTAGTCTGCAGTCTAGTTATGAGTTGTCTCCAAGTAATGAATATAAAAGTCTAAATAAATAAAAGAGTTGATTTATTTTGTTTAAAGAAAGTGTATAGTCCCCACGTCATTCTTCTATCAAATATTAGTTCTAGGTAATTTACTCTCTGAGAGTGTAGGATTTTGCAATAAGTTGGGGGTGTCACATGTCGAAATGATAATTTGATGCAATTTTTGTTATTTAATTTTCATTCAAAAATTTGCACTAATCCTGTAACCTCTCTAATCATATTTCTAAAATAATATAGACATGAATGGGATCAGATCTTTGTGCCTATTAAAAATAATAATATGTTATGTGTATGTACCATCAAAGCATTATTAGTAGATATGTTAAGTATGAATACCGGCAGTGGTGCAAGAAGTGATCTAACTAATGAGATTGCCGAATCTTGTCTGTTGGAGAAAACTATATCGGAGAGGGATGATTGAAGAATGAAACAGAAAATAAACAGTAGTTTATAGATACAAAATCTTGGTCCTTTATAGGACAGTTGGAGCCTCTGCAACATCCAAAATTACACTTGTGGCGTACATCTTTTGCTCCATTGCTGGTGATATTGTAATCCATCACACTCTGTAATTGTTTTGTAGTAGGATGTAAAGAACGAAAATCAAATTGATTGGTAAGATTTTTAATCGTTAGGAGATGATCAAAGTATATAGTATGAAATAAAACTTTCTGACCTTAGGGAACTATAAAATAGGCAGAATTATTGTAAAACTTAAAATTATCAATATTTTCAAGTGTATTATGAGTGCCAAAATTAGGAATATTTTTTCATAAAGATAAAAAATTCTAATGTAAAGGAGATAGTTGGGGGGTGCAGTCAAAAAGAACACTGAATAAGTAATAAACTTATTCATTATTACTTATTCAGTGTTCTTTTTGACTGCACCCCCCAACTATCTCCTTTACATTAGATCATCCAGTCAACTATTTTCATCTCATAAAAAATTCTATATTAAGTTTCTTCAATTAATTTTTTTTTCAGCTGAATTTTTTATTTCTACTAAACATAATCCGTGTTCTCATTGTAAAATTGAGGGAGAGCCACACAAGTGAAGTAGAACGAGTAAGGTATGTAATTTCAACTATTCCAGCATTTTATCTTTATTAAAAATAAGATATATAATAAATAAACTTTAAACAATTTAAATTCATTAGCACCCTCTGAGCTATTTTGGTGCAACTGTCAATAAAATAAATGGTATCGGCTATCCAACAGCCGTAATAGTGCACATGATGCTCAATTTACTATAATGGTGAGCACAATATTATTATTATTTATGTGTGACTCTTATTACTATGCACTTCGGCCTAAAAAGCCCCATTGTGCTTGAGTCCTAAAGATCCCTAACATAGGTCTAGACTTCTGAGAAATTTTAAATAGTCTTTAAACCTCAGTTCTTGAAGTTCCTTGTATCCACCGGGGCCAAGGTCAAATGTCCTCTTTCGACTTCGTGCTATACATTCAAAGAGGACGTGCCAAGGGGTTTCGTCCTACTCTTTGCACCATCTGCACCTAGGTTCTTGTTCAATGCCCAGACGGTGCATGTGTTTCCTGAGTTTACAGTGCCCAGTGATAGTTTCAACCATACTTTTGAGGTCGGTTCTCGACGAGTGAGCAGCTTCTTTCTTGATTTTATCAGAAAGATAATCATTGGGATCCTTTATGAAAAGTTTAGTATGCCTTATCTTGGCTCTATCCCAACGTGTTTTTATCTTCCTCTTGGCTAGTTTGTTAACTGTTTCCTTAGCCAGGGGAAGGGGGACCCCGCACCATGGTTCTGGTCCAATAGGAGCAATAACTGCTCCTTTCTTCGCCAATTTGTCGGCCCTTTTTTTTTTCCTGGAATATTACTGTGCCCAGGGATCCAAAATATGTTAACTCTGTTATGTACAGCTAGTTCATCTAGTCTTAGACAGCATTCCTCCACTAGTCTGGAGTTTGTTACTGCATTTTGTAATGCATTGCATGCTGCCTGACTGTCAGTGAGAAAGTTAATTACCTTATTCTTGTGGTCCTTCATAGCGAAGGCACCTGCAAGTATTGCCCATATTTCCGCTTAGAATACAGTGGGTGTCGTGCCCAGAGCTAAGTAATGACCCATGCCCTGACAACCCCTAAACCAGAATCCCGAGCCGGTGAGCACAATAGCCCAGAGCCCTACTAAAAGCCTAAAAAGCTATAGACTAAAAAAAAAAGTCTACCCGTTCTATATATTATCGCAGGAATGTATAAAACAAACACAGAAATTTATTCATCTTAACTGGATAATATGTGAGCAACTATTGTTGTTATCTATGTGACAAAACCTTTCCAATTATATGCCTATTTCTTTTCCATTACGCATAAAGTAATCAGAATGGAAAAAAAAATGCACATCTATTATTAAGCAGATAACACTAGATTTTTGTATATCATATAATAAATGTAACTTACTTTGGAGTAAGTAAAGAGACCCTAAATCATCGGTTGTAAGGATGAATCTTCCATGAAAAGTAGAAGGGTGAGGCTTATCAAACTTGCTAAAAGCATGCCGACGAGAGGAAGAACATTTCCTATCTATTTTAGGAGCAATGACTCTTCAAGAGTCATTTCAACAATAGTAGCATTGGACCACAAATACACTGCTCTAAACTTAAGAAGTGAGAACTTTACCTCACCTGTAAATCAAGAAAGCCTTCTTAATGAGTGGAAATCTAAAGAGCTCCATGGAAGGTTTTATCATAGTCTGGCGGCAGAAGGGGTTGACATGGAAGCATCATTAATGTGGCTACTTAAACCTGGATAGGCAAAATTTAGAGCTCCCAATGTAGCATCGTCCGATTAGCCATAGGAGCAAAAAGTGGTGTTAAATGAACAAACAACAACAATTAATGTGGCTACATATAGAGGGACATTATTTCCTGAAACCGTCGGTTTTGTTCAAGCCATTCAGGACCTGGTTATTGCTACGAAGACCTATAGGCGCCGTTTATGTGGAGAGGCAATTTCAGATACGTGAAAACTGTGCAAAACAACCACAGAATCAATGCAGCATCATACACCCAGGGGTAAGGTTCTTGCTGGCAAGGAGTATTTGCTGAGAAACAATAATGAACACCAAGAATTGGTCATCAAATTTAATACTGTGAACAAGACCTATAGGTACAGTGCTCAACCAATAATTGATAAAGGGCACATCAAGCTTTATTGGGACCAGGCCATCGCCATCATAACTGATCACACAATTCCTCACAACAAGCCTGATATTTTCCTGCTTCTAAAAGAAGAAAAATGTGTGATTATAATTGAAATAGGAGTACTGGCAGATGATAAACTCCAGGTGGTTGCCGAAAAAATTAGGAAATATCAGGACCTGGCAGAGGAATTGAAGCAGTTCCAAAAGCAAAAGTTTTGCCATTGGTTATATCCAGGAATGGACTGATTCCAGAAATGACATTAAACAGCGTAAAAGAATTATAATATTCTAGATAACCTTAATTATAATATTCTAGATAACCTTAATTATAATATTCTAGATCAAATGCAGAAAGCAGTTTTACTCGGAACTGCGAGTATCGTTCGAAAAATTATGAATATTACTAATTAATTTTTCTAGCCTTACCCTTGACTTATATCCGGGGAGGTGCATTCTCCGGTAGAAACCGAGAAAAAGAACAATAACAATAATAATAATCCAGATAAAAAACTAACACAACATTATCAGTCAAACGAGACATACCTCCATATTTCATACACTAAAAAAATAATACACCATGCAAGAAACATATGACCTTTAGCAATCTTTAAAAAAAAAATGCTTGCTTCTATCCTCCTTAATATAATATAAATATACAAAGAAA
This sequence comes from Arma custos, assembly GCA_037127475.1. Taxonomy (NCBI): domain Eukaryota; kingdom Metazoa; phylum Arthropoda; class Insecta; order Hemiptera; family Pentatomidae; genus Arma; species Arma custos. Next base: position 78,640,119 of record CM073764.1, read on the forward strand.
CTTATTTAAATGAATTCATATTTATGCTATATGATAAATTCATATTTATTCTATATTAGATGATGGTTAGGATAAATTTAATTAAATGGTAAAGAGTCTACTTCCGAAATTGTAAACTTCTATGTTTCCAAACTGCTGAATGATCATTAAATCTAGTCAGTTCATTGTGTTCCAAAATTTTCATGATATTATTGTTAGAGAAAATATATTAAAATACAAAAAAAATTAACTTTGAAAGTTTGTTTGTTGTTTGTTCATTTAACGTCACTTTATGCTGCTATGGCTAATCGGACGATGCTACAGTGGGAGCTCTAAATTTGGCCTATCCAGGTTTAATTAGGATAGGGATTTTTAACGAGTACCTGACATCGTACAGGCTCGGGACCCCCGTTTAACGTCCCTTCCGAAGGACGGCGTAACTAAGGATTTTTTACTCCCTTTAAAAAATCCTAGGGCCACCTGCCGGGTTACGAACCCGCGATCTTGGGTTTAGTAGTTTGTTACGCTAACCACTAGACCACAGGTGACCATACTTTGAAAGTTTTATAATTTGTTTAGGTTGGTATAAAGATACATATAAAATTAAAGACCAATTCATTCTGAAAAGAATGATAAAATCTTTAGTTTTATAATTTTTTCTTTACATGTCAGTGTATACCAATTAGTAGAACTGGTTCTTCTTATTTACTTTATCTGGTCTCTGATAAAGACGCCGATGTCCTTGCATGGATTAAAAGAATTAATGAATTTTATAAATGATTTTAATGATTTTTATCCATGTCACTTATAATTTGTGTACATATAAGTATGTAACTATGTATCTATGTATGTAACTAAACTAACTATCCTTATCCTTCTAAACTTCTCTAAAGCATTTTACTCAGTTGACCATAACATCCTACTGACCAAACTTCAAAACCTTCCTTTATCCAACAGTGCCTTGCACTGGTTCAAATCCTTCCTCTCAAACCGATCTCAGTTTGTTGTCGTTCCAGGCCAACCACCATCCAAGACTCTCCCCCTCTCCTGTGGTGTCCCTCAGGGCTCATCTCTGTCCCCTACTCTATTTTCAATTTATATAAATGACCTTCCCCACCTCATCCACCATTCCAAATACCATATCTACGCCGATGATTTTCAAATATACCTGTCCTTTCCCCCAACCGACCTATTACTAGCCACAAAAAAATTACAAGATGATCTGAACCGAATAAGTCAGTGGGCAGTGACTAACAAGTTGAGGCTGAATGTGGAGAAGACAAAGGCGATGGTAATAGGTTCCAATTACCTCCTTAAAAAAGTTCCTCATTTCCCAACCCTTTACTTAAATAATGTTCCTGTCAAATTTTTCCCAACAGTCAAAAACCTCGGAATCACTTTAGACCAATCCCTCTCCTGGAAAAGTCATATTTCCAATATATCCCGCCGTACTTTTTTATCCTGAAGAGATTAAACAATTTCCGTCACCTATTTCCATTTGAAACTCGTAGACTCCTAGTTACCTCTTTAGTATTCCCCCACTTCGACTACTGCTGCGCTGTATATGGGGGTGTCTCTGTGGAGCTCGAGGCCAAAATAAAACGTTTGATGAATTGCTTTGTACGCTTTGTCTTCGGGATCCCCAGGGACGCCCCTGTCTCCCGATTTTATGAAGAGTTGAGGTGGTTGTATCCTTCCTATCGCCGTAAGTATTTCCTTGCATCCTTCCTATATCAAGTTATCCAATCCCGCCGTCCATTATACATCTATGAGCTCCTCAAATTTAAATCCTCCATCCATTCCCGTCATACCCGTTCACACCCTTCCGATTTGTATATAGAGGCCCATCGAACCGCTGCTTTTGACAGATCGTTCCTGATTAGGTCCTGTTCCCTGTGGAATTCTATCCCTTTTTCCATTCGCTGTTCCAAGACCCTTCCTACCTTCAAATCCCGCTTATTTGATTACTTCCTATCCCTCCAGTTCCCCGAAGGGCATACATAAAATTATCAACAGAATATTATTTATATTGTTTATTCATTTTTATTTTTTTTTGTGTGAAAAGTTCTTTTTAGTAATTATTTTAATTTTATTTAGGTTCTATTTCATTATCATAAGAAGTTATTTTTTTATTTATTTATTTTTATTTAATCAGCTTTATAGATTGACTTGTCTGCTAGTTTTTTTTTTCTTTGTACTCTAAGGCTCTAAAGCCCACAATAACGTACAATTGTGTTATTCTAAAGGGACTTGTCCCAGAATAAATAAAGAATTTATTATTATTATTATTATTATTATTATTATTATAGTTCTTTGATTTAGTATCCTATATGATTTCACCAAATTCACATTAAAAAATAAATTAATATTTTTTTTTAAATTTCTTAAATACTTTTCTTAGAAGTTTAACAGTATTTATTTTCTTATAAGCATAGTTAAAACAAGGAGCAGGTGGTCCTTTGAGCCATTCTAAAGTTTTGGGCTTTGAAAGTTTTGCAGTAGCAAACTATGTCTAACTTATAGCCTGGCACCCATCATCAATAATCAAGTTGTTTACATAGTCTTGAGGTGTGCTTTCTAAATAAGTGCTTAAAGATCAATCTTCTTCTGGCTACTGATTTAATTATTATGTGTACTATTTTTTTATTAATTGTTTCTTGATTACACTAGTCAACAGTATTTTTGTTAAATGGGTAAATGTGGCTGTCTCAATGCGGGGTTCCCCTTCCTCTGGCTAAGAATACAATTAAGAAACTAGCCAAAAGGAAGATAAAATCACGTTGGGATAGGAAGGCATACTAAACTTTTTATAAAGGATCCCAATGACAATCTTTCTGAGAAAATCGAGAAAGAAACCGCTCACATGTCGAGAACTGACCTCAAAATTAAGGTTGAAACCATCACTAGGCACTGTAAACTCAGGAAACAGATGCATCCCTTGGGCATTGAACAAGAACCTCGGTGCAGATGGTGCACAGAGGAGGACTAAACCCCCTGGCACGTTCTCTTTGAATGTAAAACACTAAGTCAAAAGAGAACATTTGACCTTGGCACTGGAGGGCACAAGGAACTTCAAGAACTGAGATTCAAATACTATCTAAAATTTCTCAGAAGTCTAGACCTAGGTCAGGGATCTTTAGGACTCAAGCACAATGGGCCTTTTTAAGCCGAAGTGCCTGGTAATAAACAAGAGTCACACATAAATAATAAAAAGAGCCTACTGAATACTTTTGTAATTTTTAATATAATTGCAATAGAAGAGTAAATATTATTATTTATTCGTGAGGATAGTTAAAAAAGTTATCTTTAATCATTTTTATTTAATGAGGGATCAACATACGCTTCACTAAAACAAAAAGAAATAATCTTTTTGATTTTTATATTTTTGAAAAAAAAAACATTATCCAGTCATCTCATCTTCTTAATTTGTATCATTCTTTAATATGTTTCGACAACTATATGTCATTATCAATCATTTAAAACTATCGCTACAATAATTATACATAACTTTTAAGAAGTTATATGTCTATAAATCTCATAAATGCATATTTTTAAATTAAATATTTTCTTGGGGATTATCTTTCCTCCATGGTCAAATTATTAATGTTAGAGAGATATTATATATTAAAGATTAATAATTTGACCATGGAGGAAAGATAATCCCCAAGAAAATATTTAATTTAATAAATATACATTTATGAGATTTATAGACATATAACTTCTTTAAAGTTATGTATAATTATTGTAGCAATGCAGAAAAATTGTTTTAAATGATTGATAATGACATATAGTTGTCAAAACGTATTAAAGATTTATACAAATTAAGAAGATGAGATGACTGGATAATGTTTTTTTTTTTCAAAAATATAAAAATCAAAAAGATTTATAGTCCAGTTTACATTATTTATAAATTTAAAAAAAAAAACAAGAAATAATCTTGACACATACTCTTCAAATAATTGTCAATGAAGGCTAGGGAGTTGCCCAGAGGAGATTTCCTATATTAGGGTTGGCAGCCTGGTTCTGAGCCAATTGAAAAATCAATTTGTTAAAATTTTATTTTTCTTAGCTCTTATCAATTTTTAGTAAATTAAATTGAAATTATTTTAATAATTCAAAGTTATTTAAATTTAAAGACAAGGTTAGAATGATAAAAATAGTTATGAAACTAATAAATACTTTTAATTCTATTCCTATCAAAGGAATATCTTATAATTAACCATTCTGACACTGTTATTTTTTTTTTACTAGTTGTATAATTTTAAAATTGACATTGTATTATCATTTCTCCCACTCTCTTTTGCATATAAAAATATTTATACTTTTGTAATCATACTTTTGACCAAAAAAATAAGAATATGATGGACAATACCCGATTTCAAATCATTTTATGTGTAAAATTCAGGTTCACAGGCAATAGAGGAATTTTCAGAGTAACTTTAGAAAGCAGATATAGTTTGCAATAAGACACTTCACTGTTGATAATTACAGTGAGTTATTTAAAAAGTCAATGAGATGAATTAATTAGAATTTCATTTATACATTTTATGAATAGCAGATAGTCTAAATCTGCATTGCAAGCGTATACATTACAGGAGATATTGCAAGTTATAAATAAAGTAAATATACTAAAGAATACTTTGGGTTTGGAAAGGAAAAAAATTAAATTAAAAACATAATGTTTTTAAATTATGCATTCTGTTGTATTCATCAGGTTTATTTTTGAGTATTTATATTTTAAAGATAAATTGGAAGTGTTAAAGTAATTCCTCTTATGTATATATTGTAATATAGACAGATAACACTGTAGTGGCAATTGAGATCATGTTGGCTGTGCACCACAGTGTCTTGGTAACAACAGCCATTGTTGTGTTGGGAGTCTCTCTGTTAGCGTCGGTTTGTTGTGTGTACTGCATCTGCCATTTTGTGTGAAGTGTCTTGTCAAGTGTTTATATCATAATAAATTCTGTGCTTGTATCTTTATAACTCGTACTGTTGTTTCCCTGCACTCTATTACCTTTTACTCTTTATTTAACAGGTTATGGGCCCAGTGTAGGATTATGTGTACAAGTTATGTTTTGTTGACGGTAGAGCCGGATTTTTGGAATGGATATAAGTTTTTGGGACAGACACTGGTGGTTAGTTATTTGTTTGGAAATAACTTTTTGGACACACGTTTTCGGTCAGTCAGTTTTGTGAAACAATACCGATTAGTTTGATACAGTGTTACGCCATTTTGTTTAAGTTAGAAGCTTACGGTCCGTGTTACAATGGCTAGTTCAAGTGTTCCGAATGTTACAGTTGAACAATTTGATGGATACAACTTTAGTATCTGGTACTCAAGAATTAAATTATTGTTGGCCGCTTGGGGTTTACTTAGATTTTTAAATGAAGAGCCCCCCACGACGGAGGAGGAACTTAAAATTTTTATAGTTCAGGATGCAAAGGCTAAACTTATTATTGCTAGTAGTCTTGCGAACAATATTTATTCCACTGTTAAAGAGAAGGAGACTGCAAAGGAATTAATGGAAGCCCTCTTAGCAACCTATGAAAAACGAGGTATGAAGTCTCTTGTCATGCTGCAAAGAACTTGGAGAAACATGGTGTACAACAATGATCAACCTCTACTAGAGTTTTTTCAGAAGTTTGAATCCATGGCGTCTGATGTAAGAGTGGCTGGTGGAAAATTAGAACAAGAAGAGATAGTAAATCAATTACTTGTTGCAATGCCATCAGAGTTTGATTCTGTGGTGTCAGTATTAGACATTGTGTACAATAAGGACAAATCAGGACTTAGTTTGGAATATGTGAAAAACTGTCTTTTGTCGGAGTATGAGAGAAATATGAGAAGGGAGGATGATCTATCACAGAATGTATTTGCAACCTACAGAACTAAAGGTAAGTTCTGGAAATATGGGAATTCAAAGGTCACCAACCCCATAAAAACATCAAATGTTGTTTGCTATTACTGCAAAGGTCGAGGTCATGTTAAAAGTGTTTGCCCGAAATTAAAAAATAAGAATTCTGCTGCCACTTCCGATCTTAAATTTGATAACGAATTTCACTTCACAGCCTACTTGGATAACAGTGCTGAAGACCCTTGTTCATCAGAGATAGCTTGTTTTGTGATAGACTCTGGGGCCACTGCAAATGTTATTGGTATTGATAATATTTCTAAAGTTTGTTTAAACATGGAGGAAGCTAGTTTTATAGAAGAAATGAACCACAGTGTGGAGATAAATCTTGAAGAAGTTAGTTATACAGAAGAAACATATAATACAAAGGAAGAAACAAACTATAGTGGAGAAGTAAAGATAGAAGTAGCTAGTTTTATAGAAGAAATAAACCATAGTGAGGAGATAAATCTTGAAGAAATTATTTATACAGAAGAAACATATAATACAAAGGAAGAAACAAACTATAGTGAAGAAGTGAAGGTAGAAGAAATGAACTTAAGTGAAAGTATAAATCTGGAAGAAATAAGTCATCAAGATGGAACAGACTATCCGGAAGAAATAAACTTTAGTGAAGAGTTAAATCTGGAAGAAGTTAATAAAGAAGTCAAAGCAAACCAACCAGATTTATTAAACAAGATGAAAGAGTTAAATATTAAGGAAATAGTGAACAGTTTAGAAGTATGGAATCAGAAAGAAGAGGTAAATTCGGACAAATTTAACAAGATGAAAGACACAGTTGCAGATAATTTACTTGTGTTTAATTGGTCAAGTTTAAAGTCGACAGGTGATAAGGGAATGTGCTCGTTTAAGGAATTTTTGGTACATAGTGAATCAGTACACGAGAGTGTCTAATAAAGAAATTGTGAGTTTCCCTTATATCATTTATAAGAATAATTGTCAGAGTTTGAAAAGTGTTGACAAAATTAACGATCATAGTGTTTTCAAAATAATCAGAAGTTCTAGTAATAAAGATGGTGTTAATATTTTAATGTGGAAAGTAAGAAAAAAAAATATTGAGGTCTACACCGCTAATTGGAATAAATTGTATATAATAAAGGACTGGAATTGGACTTTAGGTATCAATCTGTGAAAGTGAACATGTATATATGGAATTAGGATATTAATTGTATTTGAGTTGTGTAATGTGGAATTCTTTGTATTTGTTTTTTAATCAGGATTTTAAAGTGCTTATGCTTCAGTAATTCTTTGTATTTGTTTTATTTGTAATTTGGTTGTTAAAGTAATTAGTTGTATTTATTTTATTTATATTGTATAATGTGAATTAGGAAGGCTTGCTGTAATAATTCCTTTTGTGTATTTTATTTGTATTTTGTAATGCGGAATTAGGAGGGTGTGTTGAAGTAATTCCTCTTATGTATATATTGTAATATAGACAGATAACACTGTAGTGGCAATTGAGATCATGTTGGCTGTGCACCACAGTGTCTTGGTAACAACAGCCATTGTTGTGTTGGGAGTCTCTCTGTTAGCGTCGGTTTGTTGTGTGTACTGCATCTGCCATTTTGTGTGAAGTGTCTTGTCAAGTGTTTATATCATAATAAATTCTGTGCTTGTATCTTTATAACTCGTACTGTTGTTTCCCTGCACTCTATTACCTTTTACTCTTTATTTAACAGGAAGTACTATATGTTTGACAGTTACTTCTATTAATTTTATTCAAACGCAAAGTTAAATGTCTATTTAATTTAAAATATATCTTTATTATGGGATGATACCCATAAAGAATAAACGCTGGACAACAAAATTTAACTTTTTGGAGCAATTTCTGCTCCTTTCTTTGCCAATTTGTCGGCCTTTTCATTTCCTAGTATATTACTGTGCCCAGTGATCCAAAATATGTTAATTCTGTCGTGTACAGCTAGTTCATCAAGTCTTATACCTCCACTAGTCTGGATTTCGTTACTGCATTTTGTAATGCATTGCATGCTGCCTGACTGTCAGTGAGGAAATTGATTACCTAATTCTTGTGGTCCTTCATAACGAAGGCACCTGCAAGTATTGCCCATATTTCCACTTGGAATATAGTGGGTGTCGTGCCCAGAGCTAAGTAATGGCCTGTGCCCTGGCATCCCCTGAACCATAATCCCGAGCCAGCACCATACTCCCACCCTTTGGATCCATCCGTGTACACATTTAGACCATTGGGTGGGTTAAAGCAATCATTCTTGCTTTTACAAATCACCTGTGTATTAACGTGGAATCTTTTGTCAAAGTTATATTTGTTCAGCATTAAGTCTGAATGCTTTTTTAACTCTGCATTTCACTCGATTATATCAAAGACACTTCTGTGTCCAGAGTCGTTGGTGGGTTTCTTAATCCCTCCTATTTTGACTATCCTGTAGGCTGTCTTCAATGCCTCTGCTTCAATTAGAATATCAAGAGGTGATAAATCAAGTATAGTCTCCAGTGAAGCGGTAGGGGTGGTTCTCATGGCCCCACTGATCATGATGGACCTGAGCTGCTGCACCTTCTCTAACCTTGATCTATTTTGTTGGATACCAGCTCTGTGCCACCATGCTATTGAGCCATAAGTTAGCACGGGTCTGACTATTGCTGTATAGATCCGGCTCGTTGGATCTTGGGGCTAATTCCCCACTTGTTGCCACAAAGGCTCTTACAAGTCCACAGAATTCTAGTGGCTTTCTTGGTAACATAATCGATATGTTCATTCCAGTTTAATTTACTGTCCATGATAACACCAAGGTATTTAACCTTCTTGCTAAATTGAATGCTCATCCCTTTCATCCTAGGGGGGTTGAGCTCCCTCAGTATCCTTTTGTTGGTAAAAGGTGCAATTACCGTTTTATTAGGATTGATGTTCAATCCTACTTTCGTGCATCATCTCACCACCATTCTCAGTGCCATTGTCATCAACTCTGAGATAGTTTGCTAATCAAAGCCCTTGATGATAATAATAATTGCTATGTCATCTGCATAGCCTATCGCTTGGAAACCCACCTCATTTGGAGGTGTAGTAGTTCATCCACTACCAGGTTCCATAGTAGTGGGAAAAGAACACCTCCATGAGGCAGCTTGCGGCTGCCTTAACCTTTAGGTGATAATTACCCATATTGGCTTGAATAACCCTGTTTTTTAGCATGACAATAACCCAATTAGCAATGTTTGGTTTGGTGCCATGCTTTAGTAGGGCATTAGTTAATATATGAATAGGGGTATTATCAAATGCCCCTTCTATATCTAAAAATGCTCCGAGTGCAATTTGTTTCCACTGTAGAGCATCTAATATTTGGTCCACCACTGCATGCAGCACAGTGTCGCAAGATTTACCCTCTCTGTATGCATGTTGAAGCAACATTACTGATCCATCATTGAGATGTTTATCCCTGATATATCTATCAAGAATTTTGTCCATTGTCTTTAGCAAGAATGAGGAAAGACAAATGGGACAATATGATTTTGGTTCATCATATGTTTCCTTCCCTGGTTTGGGAATAAATGTGACCTTAACTTCTCTCCAAGCTGTTGGGATATAATTATAGGCCAAACAGCCCTGGAATAGAGTGGAGAGCCTGCCTATGATGATTTCGAGACCCTCTTTTAGCATGGCAGGATAAATTCCGTCAAAACCTGGTGTTTTATACGGCTTGAGGTTTTTAACTGTCCATTTTATGGCACTGGTATTAAAGATTTCACGGACTGATGTCTAGTCCGGTTTGCACCTATCCTCAGGAAGATCAACCTTTGTGTCCGTTGTTGCAAGCTTGCTCCCCGAGAAGTGTCATTCCAGCATAGCAGTTATAGATTCTATAATGTTCATGGGATCCGCATTTGGTTTCGTTAGGGAGCCCACGGTATTACAGTAGTTGCTCTTAGAGAGTATTTTATTCATGCGGGCGCATGTGTTCGTATTATTGATTTCCTAACAGAACTGTCTCCATGAGTTCTGTTTGGCTTTCCTAATAAGGTTATGATATTCAGTTAGAGCGTGTCTATATTCGATCCATTCATCAGTCCTTTTTGCTTTATTGAAAAGTATTCTGGTTCTAGATCTTGACTTCTCTAACTGCGTGTTCCACCAGGGCGCATTGCAGTTTGACCCTTTAGTGGTTGTTCTACAGTTATCCTTGAATGCAGTGATAAGTGCTTTAGTCAGTAGTTCATTTAAGAACTCCAGCTGATAGTTATTAGAAGCCAAACGGGGGCATTCTTTAATTAAATCTTTAAGGTTTGTCCTAAAGCCTTCTCAGTTTGTGTTTCCGGGATTTCTATAGTTTGCAGGCCTTAAGGTTGTGGCCTCAAATTCCCACCTAATATGTTTATGATCAGAACTGGAAAGATCTTTAGAGACATGCCAGTTTGTGATATTTATCATTCTAGTTGATTTAAAACTCAGAGTGAGGTCTATGACCTCCTGTCTGTTAGAGATTTCAAAAGTTGGTGTATTACCTTTGTTAACTATGTCTGGATTATTAACTAGCAAATATTCCAGATGGGACTCACCTCTACTGTTAGTATTGCTACCGCCCCAGATGTTATGATGGGCATTGGCATCCGCCCCAATAATTCCCATCGTTTCCTGTCTTTTGAGATAGTCAACTATACTCTTAAGGCAGGTCGTTGGGACTTGTTCCTCTAACGGTAGATACAGTGAGGGCCAGGACAACCTCCTGGCCCCTTAAATTGATCGTTGCTGCGTTACTGCTACAGAATCTTTGAAACATAAGGACCACATTGGAAAACAATTTAATTCTATTTTAGCAAGGATGTAGGCTCTGGGCTTTGGGCAGTTTGCTCGGGTAAGTCTGTATTCCTTCAGGTCCAGTTCCGCAATCCTGCTATTTTTATTAATCCACGGCTCTTGAATAAGTATAATATCAATGCCATGACTTACTACAAATTGCTGCAGAGTTCCAATGGCTGCCCTGCAGTGATGGAGATTTATCTGCAGCAGCTTGATCATCATAGTGATGAGGGGGGATCAACCCCAGGATGTGGTGGAGTTTCCTCCTTCACACTGGCCGGGGACGGTTTGCGGTATGCGGCCCCGGCAGCGCCAACGGCCTGACGTCCCACCCCTTGATTCCTCCTGCCTCCGTGCTCCGTTCACTGCCGCCTGGTACCAAGCTTGACATTGACAGATACACTTTGGCCTGAAGTGGACCTGGGCGCAGAGACTACAGCCGCACCCTCACCGCCCATTTTTTCCCCACCTCTTCACCAGTTGTCGCCTCATCCACAGCTATTTCCTGTGTCCTTCCATGGAAAAAATTTAACCTGTAGGTTGTGGAAACCATGGTAGATTCTTCCATTTTTTTTCTTCAATGGCTTTGGCCACAGATTCAGGTATGGATGCCACAATTTACATCACATGTTTATGGGCCTTGTTGCCAAGGATCTTCCATCTCTCAGTCTGCAGGCCCGTGTTCTGTACCTGCAGATTCTGTAGGCATTCCTTAATACCTTCTACTGGGTTTGGTATAAAAATGCCCATCTTCCTGAAACCCTCAAGTTCTTTGTGGTCGCAGGTTTCCAGCAGCACTCCCTCCCACGGGGAGAGCTCCGCTATGTTGCTAACAAACCACTCCCTGGTAGACTCATCTTTGCAGTTCACCACCAGTGCTCTGTCTCTCAGGGAGTAGCCGTTAAATCCGACAGGGGCTTGTTCAGCCTTTCTCTCTCATTCTTTTCAGGAGCTTAAACATAAGGTCTTGAAGATCTTCATCCTTCAGTTTCTGGTGAGGGTAATCTGTATGGGCAACTGCAACCTTGATGCTTGCGGCTGCTCCACTGTAATTCATTTTAGTTTTCTTCACCATTTTGCAAGGTGAAGGAGTCTCCTGCTTCTCTCTGCCTCTCTTCCTCTCATCCTTAGAGGGCTGAGTTTCGGCAGGAGTCGCCTTTATTATTACTTAAGAGCATCACTATAATTCATGAAGAAGAGAAAGAGAAACTAATAATTTCCTTATGCCTTCCATATAACTTCCATTGTGAAGGTCATTCAAGGATCAATTGATGATATGAATTAATTTAAAAATTGCTTCTTATAACAGTGAAACTTCTACTAAATTTCACAACTCCAAAAGAAATCCCAGAACTGATTAGAAGCCCAAAGAAAAGTCCTAGTCCCGATTTAATCTCAATTATTGTTATTAAAAATTACTCAGAAAAGCTTGCTTTTTCTTACAATTGTCTGTGAACTGAATATATTCCTGATCCATGGCACAAAGTCGGACTATTAGTTTATGAAACAATATTATATTTAATTACAATTCAGAAACAGTTAAAAATATTTCAAAACAAGGTCCTAAAAATCACGACAGCTACACCATGGTTTATAAAATATAGTCGGTACCATTGTCAGCTACAAATTGAAATAATAAATAAAGTCCCCAGTAGTTAAAGGAGCTGTAGCTTTAGTAAAATTAAACACGGTTGTGATGGAAACATTTAAGTTTGGAATAGTTTCAGCTCTGAATTTTGAACAGCACGCCTAAATGGGTCCAAATTCAACTATTCCCCGGACCTCATTTCTTTGGCTTATTAAATGGTACGCTAATGATTTGCCTTGTTAAGTGGTGCGCTAATAATCACTGTCAAAGAAAATGCGGAACTATTTAGTTTGGTTTTTGAAAAAGGTATTATTAAAAACAAATTTCTAATCTTTATGTTTTTAAACTATTAATTATCTATAAAAAGTCTAAAAAATCTATTAAGCTCAAGGAAAAACTACAGCGAATTATGAACAGCTCACAGCTTCGACAACCTGAAGAAGTCTCATGTGTCCAACCTCTATGATGAGTTAAAGTGGCTCTTCCCTTCTTTTCCTAGACTCTATTTCCAAGGTTCTTTCTTAAACCAAACCATCAACTCATAACATCTATCTTATATCTACAGTCTCCTACAATTTAAATCCTCTATTCAATCCCAGGACCCAAGATCTCGCTTTTCGACCTTTATATCCGTTCCCACAGAACCAAAACGTTTGAGCATTCCTTTCTTTCCCGTTCTACCTCTCTTTGAAACTCACTCCCACCCTTTGATGCATCTTCTTTATCCACATTCAAATCCAAACTATTCCTACATCTCCTAAACAGATGCTCTCTAATCAATAAAAATTAATAGCTATAATCAACACAATTGATTGATGAATTACTGTAAATATTCCTCACTCATAATGATATTATTTTTTATATTATTAGATGTTCTTATCTACTTATTTATTTTTCCATTAGCCAATTTCTTTTAATTGTAAATTTGTATGTTATTTTTTTTATTATTACTTTTTTTTTTATTCTCTATCAGAACATATCCTTCAGTTCATATTTAATTTTACGTTATTTTGCAAATATATTAGTATTCTAATAATGTAGCCGTTTGACCAGGTATATTTTTATTAATTTCTGTACACTTCTGTTATTCTTAAGGGACCTGATCCCAGAATAAAATTATTTTTCTATTCTATTCTTTATAGAATCTTCTTATGAAGATAATTACTTTAGAATTTAAGTTACTAATTAATTAAAGCAATTAAAATATATTGAATATGTCTTTGAGGTCATTAAAATTGACTAAAATCATAATTTTATTACAATATTTTAGAAAAGCTGTCCGTGCAGCAGTTGTACTTCTTCCCTTGCTTGGCATCACAAATATTGTCAATATGATGGAAGCACCTCTGGATCGACAAGTGTGGGAATTCGCAGTATGGTCCTATACAACCCACTTTCTCACTTCCTTCCAAGGTCTTTTTGTTGCCGTCCTTTACTGTTTCCTAAATGGAGAGGTAACACAGCTTGACAATATTCATTTATATTAATTCAACAATAAATTATGGTCAGCTTGACAATATTCATTTATATTAATTCAACAATAAATTATGGTTACTAGAAAATAGGACGCATTTGTTACCGCACATTAAAATCTGCTTGATCATAAATGAATTTTGCGAAATAGACTTTCAGTCCTGTGTAAACATTAGTTGGCATTCCATTGACAATTAATTAAATCAAGCCTAATTCATTTCCTTTCCAAACATTTTTTTTAATAACTAATATAATGGATAACTATATTCCATTGTTAATACATATAATTTAGAGATCCTATAAAACTTCATATTTACATGTGCATATTATTAATTTTAAAAAATCTAAACATACATTTTTTTTTTGCACTTGTTTCAAAGGTGAGAACTGCTATAAGAAAAAGTATTTATACATACTTATCTCTGCGACCACATCAGTTCACCCCTAGAAGAAATTCAGCTTATGTTAGTGTTGGTAGCACCCGCCCACCAGAACCTCAACCAGAGTAAGTCAGTTGAAATATTTGTTTACTACTAATATTTCTTCCTTTAACAATTCTAATAATTGTATAAATTCATAACATTAATCAGAAGAGCTAATAGCAAAAAACAGTTAAATACTAGCCATTTTTCTGTGGATACAAAACACTTATATACCTACCTACTTTTTAAATATATTTAAGCTATTCTTTTAATATGCAATAAATTTAACATAATTTTCATTATAGTAAACTTCATGATTAGCAAGTAATTGTTTAACAAAGAAAAAAGTAACAATAACGAGTAAAATAAAATATACAATACCCAAGACCCATCATGGGTTGTAGTGGTACAGGTTAGGTTTTTTAGACAAATACTTAATTTTTATTGAGATAAACATTTTCCTATGGACAACAACTTCCAGACTAATTTTTACTACTAATTGAAATTTTTAGTGTGCAAGATTTTGAATGTGGATGAATTTTTTATTAAATATTTTTCAGATGTACTATATATAACAGTTTATCTTTATATTGATTTTAAATTTTTTTTATATATTTTGAAATATTTTTATATGTCTATTTATAAGTTTTAAATAGCAGTGAAATATAAAATACATACATAATTATGTACTGCTCATCCTTTACTTCATAGATCAAAGTTTAAATCAGTTTAATATTAGCATTTGACCATGGAGGATAGATAATCCCAAGAAAATATATATATTTAAAAAAACAATTTTTAGACATTAAAAATGCATTAATGAGGTATCTATGCTTGATTTGCTGATTTTTGGAGCATATTTGTTTAGAATTATGTATTTTTCTAATTATAATTGTTAATTTTACAGATTTTATGACATACTTTTTAAAAGTTATATACATTTTATTAATTTGATGCAAATAATTGTTAGAAAGATTGAAAATGACAATAATTTGTGGAAACGTTATTTAAATAAATTAATAAGATACAGACTGGATAATGTTTTTTTTCCCCATTTTTTACTTTATATTTATTTAATCTGAGCTTCATTTAAATAGAAGGGAGGATATATAGTAAATCCTACTTAAAATAGATTCACAAGAAAATCATTAAATAACTTTTTTTTAGTTTATTAAATAAAATAACCTTGTTAATCAGCAAATTAAATGTAAAAAGTAAATAATAAAGTTAAATAAAATCATTCATGTGAAATTAAAGAATATTTAACTAGATAATATCCAACTAAAAATAAATATAATATTTACTTTGACATATAAACTGCTATAATAAAAGTATAATGGAAAATCATTCTGTTTGGTATCTTTATTTAACTTCTTTTTTCAGAACAAGAGTCTGACCAATGTGAAGAGCTAAAGAAGCGAGGTATCATTCGCCTAATGGAACTAGAATTTACAAATATATTTATATTTTATCTTTTTATTTTCATCAATGCAATTGATTAAGGATAAGTTGAGTTGTAAATTTGTATAAATAAAATTATGAATGATGAGAAAGTAAGGTTTATTAGTTTTGTACCTTTAATAAAACCATGTAACTTAATAGAGACTAAGATCATTGTCGTAATAAAGTTATTGTAACTTTAGATGTATTATACATATTATACGTGTAATAATTCATGAGTATATGTAGATAGAGTTGAAAGATATTGATGTATCACGGCATCATTAAAGCTTTAATATTTGTACAATGTTTCATTTTAAATGTTTAAACATAGCTACTTACTTAATTATTTAATATTAACAGTGAAGGAGTTGTTTTGATTTGGATGTAAATAAAGCAATTATGTTTACAATACTGTTTTATTTCTGTATTATGAATGTGGAATATGAGTTCAAATTTTTTTTTTATATATCAAGCGTGTATCATAAATATAAATAATATTTCCTTTTATTATTACAACTGAGAAAAAAGGCTTGAGGTTTAGATCAGTAGTCAAATAACAAATAATAAATTATTTTCTTTTTAAAGTATTGCTTAATCCTTAATCTTCCACAATTTGAACTCAAATGGTACAATTTTTCAAACTTAAAATTAGTTATACTATTCAGCAAATTAACCTGAAACCTGTAACCACTACGGACCCGTGAACGAGTCTGGGTTCAGTACATGGAGAAACTGTACTGTTTCATGGACAAATATTCTGATAGGAGGTGATTTGTCCTAGGTCACGCGCTCGATCGCCAGGTTTTCCCCTTATTTTGGGTACCCTATTTTTATAATATTTGTATAGAGGCTGGGTGTGCCCCAAGAGGGTGCTAGATCCCATATGATCCATCTCTCGCCTCAAACAGACTAAATAAAAGTAACTGCCTGCGGCGGGATTTGAACCAGGATTTCCGGCATGGCTACTCCTCAGTGCTCTATCACTGAGCCACCCCCGCTCCCTTTTTTTCAGTAAGGGTAATAACCTGTGATAATTCCAGAAATCCTTTATTTTTTTTTTAGGAATTCTTATATTAAACTTAACAATTTAAGAGTACCTCCGTGCTGAAAGGCATAGGGAGAATGAAAAAGAAGAATTTTACAATTGCATTAATACGCTTTTTTCTTCCATTAAATTTTATAAGAAAATATTCCCTTCTTTATTGAATATTACTAATATTAAATATTTCTTAAATACCCCCATAATGAGATTCATAAACCAATTTTTAAATAAGAAATAACTGAAGAAAGGTAATTAAAATTAGGTTTATAATACTTTCTTTATCACTATTGTTTTTAATCCTGAACCCGAAGATTAGAAATATTTATTTCTGCTGTACATATAGTATAAAGGATAATTTCATTGATCTTTCAGCTTTCCAATCTACATTTAATTTGTAATCCTAATAATTCACTAGGTAATGTAAAGCAACTTCTCTCTAGCTATATCAGTCTAATATCACTTCCTTAATGTGTATAGGACAACAGGCTTACTTGATCACTAAAGATAATCCGCCAAACATGTGAGAATGTAATGAGAGCTTAACAAGAGTTCATATATTTGAAGGTTTGCCTTTCACAAGTGAACAATATAAAATAGGACTACCTGCCAGTGTAAGAAGGTTATCATCATTTTTAACAAAAGAGAGAATTATATCTAAATATCTGATACATTATCACCTTTTCTTTTTTTTTTTTTCTTGTTACTTTTTTGTTAATATTTTCAATTTTTATCTTCAATTCACTTACTAGTTTCTGATAAGTTCTGATTTAACTCCCTAACTTAATTTTTCCCCCGGTATTATAAAAATTATTACTAAAAAAAAAGATGGAAAAAATTGAAAACCCGAGTATAAATAATGCATATACATACCAATGAAGCTTAGGTGTTGATGACCAATAGGTTTTGCTCCTCAAATTAAGTCTATTACAGTTAGTTGACTAGCAATGACATGCAAGGCTGATTTTAAATAAGAACTTCTCATCAATAAGATAGTTTTATTTTTGCACTTGCTCCAATAATTTAAATCTGAATCAATCAGATTTTGTTCCTGAGCTAACATAGTGTAAAGAGCAACAGGCAAAAGTTATCTGCATCTCTATTTGAAGCCCTTTTCTGGATGCTTTTGAGATAGCACACAAGAGAGCTGTTCTGCTTGTTACTTCCTTTAACCTATTCAAGGCCGATTGCACACTGTGTGTGCATTTGATTTTCGGAGGCTATAAAAAGGCCTGTTCACCCTGTGTGCAAGACAGTAATGTGCAATTATGAGTTGATAAGCTAATCGTTGAAATAAGATTTTTCTTGAACTAATGAAATCTGTAAAGCACAGGAAAACAAAATTTGCATGGTTTTACTGTTTACCAAAAAAGCTATTATTATTTAAGTATGACCCTTATTACTATGCACTTCGGCCTAAGAGGCCATTGTGCTTGAGTCCTAAAAATCCCTAACATAGGTCTAGACTTCTGAGAAATTTTAAATAGTCTTTAAACCTCAGTTCTTGAAGTTCCTTGTATCCACCAGGGCCAGGTCAAATGTCCTCTTCGACTTAGTGCTATACATTCAAAGAGGATGTGCCAAGGGGTTTCGTCCTCCTCTTTGCACATCTGCACCTAGGTTCTTGTTCAATGCCTAGGAGATGCAGTGTTTCCTGAGTTTACAGTGCCCAGTGATGGTTTCAACCATACTTTTGAGGTCGGTTCTCGACGAGTGAGCAGCTTCTTTCTTGATTTTTATCAGAAAGATTATCGTTGGGATCCTTTATGAAAAGTTTTGTATGCCTTATCTTGGCTCTATCCCAACGTGTTTTATCTTCCTCTTGGCTAGTTTATTAATTGTATCCTTAGCCAGGGGAAGGGGGACCCCGCACCATGGTTCAGGTCCAATAGGAGCAGTAACTGCTCCTTTCTTCGCCAATTTGTCGGCCTTTCATTTCCTGGAATATTACTGTGCCCAGGGATCCACAATATGTTAACTCTGTTATGTACAGCTAGTTCATCTAGTCTTAGACAGCATTCCTCCACTAGTCTGGAGTTTGTTACTGCTTTTGTAATGCATTGCATGCTGCCTGACTGTCAGTGAGAAAGTTAATTACCTTATTCTTGTGGTCCTTCATAGCGAAGGCACCTGCAAGTATTGCCCATATTTCCGCTTGGAATACAGTGGGTGTCGTGCCCAGAGCTAAGTAATGACCCATGCCCTGACAACCCCTAAACCAGAATCCCGAGCCGGCACCAAACTCCCCTTTGGATCCACTCGTATACACATTTAGACCATTGGGTGGATTAAAGCAATCATTCTTGCTTTTGCAAATCGCCTGTATATTGACGTGAAATCTTTTTTCAAAGTTATACTTATTCAGCATTGAATCAGAATGCTTTTTTAGATCTGCATTTTGCTCGATTATATCAAAGACACTTCTGTGTCCAAATCGTTGGTGGGTTTTTTGACCCCCTCCTATTTTTACTAGCCTGTAGGCTGTCTTCAATGCCTCTGATTCAATTAGAATGTCAAGAGGAGTTAAATCAAGTATAGTTTCCAGTGAAGCGGTAGGGGTGGTTCTCATGGCCGCAGTGATCATAATGCACCCAAGCCGCTGCACCTCTCCAACCTTGATCTATTTTGTTGGATACCAGCTTTGTGCCACAGGCTATTGAGCATAGGTTAGCACAGGTCTAACTATTGCTGTGTACATCCAACGGGCCATCTTGGGGCTAATTCCCCACTTGTTGCCACATAGGCTCTTACAAGTCCACAGAATTCTTGTGGCTTTCTTGGTAACATAGTC
This sequence comes from Arma custos, assembly GCA_037127475.1. Classification (NCBI taxonomy): domain Eukaryota; kingdom Metazoa; phylum Arthropoda; class Insecta; order Hemiptera; family Pentatomidae; genus Arma; species Arma custos. The sequence goes on from CM073764.1 coordinate 78,659,534, forward strand.
GATATGTTCATTCCAGTTTAATTTACTGGTCCATAATAACACCGAGGTATTTAACCTTCTTGCTGAATGGAATACTCATCCCTTTCATCCTAGGGGGGTTGAGTTCCCTCAATATCCTTTTGTTTGTAAAAGGTACAATTACCGTTTTAATTAGGATTGATGTTCAATCCTACTCTCATGCACCATCTCACCACCATTCTTAGTGCATTGTCATCAACTCTGAAATAGTTTGTTGGTCAAAAGCCTTGATTATAATTGCTATGTCATCTGCATAGCCTATCGCTTGGAAACCCGCCCTCATTTAGGAGGTGTAGTAGTTCGTCCACTACCAGGTTCCATAGGAGTGGGAAAGGACACCTCCTTGGGGGCAGCCTGCGGCTGCTTTAACCTTTAGGTGATAATTGCCCATATTGGCTTGAATGACCTATTCTTTAGCATGGACAATGACCCAATTAGCAATGTTTGGTCTAGTGCCGTGCCTTAGTAGGGCATTAGTTAATATATGAGTAGGGGTATTGTCAAATGCTCCCTCTATATCTAGAAATGCTCCGAGCGCGATTTGTTTCCACTGCAGAGCATCTTCTATCTGGTCCACCACTGCATGCAGCGCAGTGTCGCAAGATTTTCCCTCTCTGTATGCAAGTTGATGCAACATTACTAATCCATCACTGAGATGTTTGTCCCTGATATATCTATCAAGAATTTTCTCCATTGTCTTCAGCAAGAATGAGGAAAGACAAATGGGGCGATATGATTTGGGTTCATCATATGTTTCTTTCCCTGGTTTGGGAATAAATGTGACCCTAACCTTCTCTCCAAGCTGTTGGGATATAATTAAAGGCCAAACAGCCCTGGAATAGAGTGGAGAGCCTGCCTAAGATGATTTCAAGACCTCTTTTAGCATGGCAGGATAAATTCCGTCAAAGCCTGGTGTTTTGTACGGCTTGAGGTTTCTAACTGCCCATTTTATGGCGCTGGTATTGAAGATTTCACGGACTGATGTCCAGTCCGTTTGCACCTATCCTCAGGGAGGTAAACCTTCGTATCCGAGGTTGTGAGCTTGCTCCCCGGGAAGTGCGATTCCAGCATAGCAGTTATAGATTCTGTAATGTTCATGGGATCTCCATTTGGTTTCTTTAAGGAGCCCACTGTATTACAGTAGTTGCTCTTAGAAAGTATTTTATTCATGCGAGCGCATGTATTCGTATTATTAATTTCTTCACAGAACTGTCTCCATGAGTTCCGTTTGGCTTTCCTAATGAGGTTATGATATTCAGTTAGAGCGTGTCTGTATTCGATCCATTCACCAGTCTTTTTGCTTTATTGAAAAGTATTCTGTTCTAGATCTTGACTTCTCTAACTGCATATTCCACCAGGGTACATTGCAGTTTGACCCTTTAGTGGTTGTTCTACAGTTATCCTTGAATGCAGTGATAAGTGCCTAGTCAGTAGTCCATTTAAGAACTCCAGCTGGTAGGTATTAGAAGCCAAACGGGGACATTCTTTAATTAAGTCTTTAAGATTTGTCCTAAAGCCTTCCCAATTTGTATTTCTGGGATTCTATAGGTTTCAGGCTTTGAGATTGTAGCCTCAAGCTCCCACCTGATATATTTATGATCAGAACTGGAAAAGTCTTTAGAGACATGCCAGTTTGTAATATTTATCATTCTAGTTGATTTAAAGCTCAGAGTGAGGTCTATGACCTCGTCTGTTAGAAATTTCAAAGGTTGGTGTGTTACCTTTGTTAACTATATCTAGATTATTAACTAGCAAATATTCCAAAAGGGACTCACCTCTACGGTTGGTGTTACTGCTGCCCCAGATGTTATGATGGGGCATTGGCGTCCGCCCCAATAATTCCCATCGTTTCCTGTCTTTTGAGATAGTCAACTATACTCTCAAGGCAGGTCGTTGGGACTTGTTCCTCAAATGGGAGATACAATGAGGCCAGGATGACTTCCTGGCCCCCTAAATTGATCATTACTGCCACAGAATCTCTGGAACATAATGACCACATTGGAAAACAATTTAATTCTATTTTTGCAAGGATGCAGGCTCTGGGCCTTGGGCAGTTTGCTTGGATAAGTCTATATCCCTTCAGGCCCAGTCCTGCAATCCTGCTATTTTTGTTAATCCACGGCTCTTGTATAAATATAATATCAATGCCATGACTTACCACATATTGCTGCAGAGTTCCACTGGCTGCCCTGCAGTGATGGAGATTTATCTGCAGCAGCTTGATCATAGTGATGAGGGGGGATCACCCCCGGGATGTGGTGGAGTTTCCTCCTTTCCACTGCCCGGGGACGGTTTGCGGCATACGGGCCCGGCCGCGCCGACGGCCTGACGCCCCACCCCGTAATCCCTCCTGCCTCCGTGCTCCGTTCGTTGCCGCCTGGTACCAAGCTTGGCAGTGACAGATACACTTTGGCCCGAAGTGGATCCGGGCACGGTGACGCCCAGCCGCCGAGACAGCCGCACCCTCACCACCCGTTGTTTTTCCCACCTCTTCACCAGTCTTCATATCGTCCACAGCTGTTCCGGTGTGGGTGCGTCTTTTCCTGGAAAGAATTTTACCTGAAGGTTGTGGAACCCGTGGTAGATTCTTCCATTCTTCTCCTCAATGGCTTTGGCCACAGATTCGGGAATGGATGCCACAAAGTACATCCCAAGTTTATGGGTCTTGTTACCAAGAATCTTCCATCTTTCAGTCTGCAGACCCGTATTCTGTACCTGCAGATTCTGTAGGCATTCCTTAATACCTTCCACTGGGTTTGGTATGAAGGTGCCTATCTTCCTGAAACCCTCAAGTTCTTTGGGGTCGCAGGTTTTCAGCGGTGCTCCCTCCCATGGGGAGAGCTCCGCAATATTACTAACGAACCACTCCCTGGTGGACTCGTCTTGCAGTTCACCCACGAGTGCTCCGTCTCTCAGGGAGTAGCCGTTGAAGCCGACGGGGGTTTGTTCAACCTTCCTCTCCCTCATTCTTTTCAGGAGCTTGAGCATAAGGCCCTGAAAATCTTCATCCTTCAGTTTCTGATGAGGATAATCTGTATGGGCAACTGCAACCTTGATGCTTGCAGCTGCTCCACTATAGTCATTTTTGGTTTCTTCACCGTTTTGCAAGGTGAAGGAGTCTCCTGCTTCTCCCTACCTCTCTTCCTCTCATCCTTGGATGTTGAGGGTTGAGTTTCGGTGGGAGTCGCCCTTTTTCTTTTGCCGTAGAAAGTTCTTCCTCTGGCTATGCGTCATGTTCTTCCAGACTTCGTCTGGAAGTTTGTTTATATTGATCTCAGAGGTGGTTGCCAGCTGCTGTGCAGGTGGTTCCCTTTCCTCTGCGAGGTCTGAGACCTCTTAGTTCTAGGTTAGCCATCAGTTCAGAGACCGATTGGCTAATTACTGACGAGTCAGTCGTATTTGACTCCATGGAGTCCTCATTTATTTTAAAATTGTATAATTTGGGTTCATTTTGTTCCCACGAGTAGCAAAGGTAATAAAAGGTCACCTATAGCAGAGCCTTGTTACTATAGGAAGGCATTTATTGAAACCGGAGGTCGCCAGGTGTCCGGAGTTCGCATAGTAGGACTGAATCACCCTCAGCCATTCATCCAATAGCCTATGCAGTTCCGCCTGGATTGGGGGATGTTTATCGACTTCCCAGTCTAGTTCCGATGGGTTTCGTCAGTGAGGAGGAACTCCCCACTGTGCAGGGGTACCACCGTGCAGGACGAGGCTCTTCACCTCGCATGGGTTCTGGTACTAATAAAAATTTCTCAGAAGCCAAGACCAATCGGACTGAGAGATGCCTATCTCCTGGGTGCTTTGTAGCTACCCTTCACCCCCCACCAAAAAGCTAAAAACTTGTTGTTTTTTAACTTTTTAAAAATTTTCTTAGCATAATACTCTGTTCTTTATTATTGAAAGCAAAATAACGATTTGATATTATCTAACTATTTTTAAATAATGTTTATAAATTCTTTAATGATGTATTTTCGTTATACCTTACATTGCACACAGGGTGTTCAATTCTCTCATCGCAATAAAATTTTCTGAGGAGTGAGCTGCGCACCCAGTGTGCAATGATCTTATTTATGTGAATTCACTTACGAATCGGGAGATTATCATAGTAAACACGTTTTTTAAAATTAAAAATGAACAATATAAAGAATAAAAATTTCGATCCTGGGGACCATGTTAAAAAAAAAAAAAAATCGTCGTACCCAATGGGTTACGCGATTTCTAAAACATTCCCCGTGAGAAGCCAAAATAACCTCACCTCCTTTGATTTTTTTACAATTACATCTCTTATCATTACTCTGACAGGGAAATTAGTATTTTTCCTTTTAAAAGGGAAAGCTTCTTATCAGTGCTATAAAATTCCAAGACTATTCAAATGGCCTCTGCTGCTTTTGTTTTTTAATCTTATTGAGGTCATGCTCTGATCTCTGTACTAAAATCGTCCACATATGAAGATAGTTTATATTCTGCTTTCCACTAATCTACAAATATAGGAGTCATATATAAGTTCAACGGTGGCAATCGCAATATGGATCATTGAGTTTTGTTATCCTCCTACGAGGATTTTTCCATTAACTTATTCTTGGTCTAGTTTTAGAATATCGAATACCTCATTCCAATCTCAAGAAAAATTCATTAGCCCAAACACCTACTATAAAAACTGGTTATTAGTAAGATTAGCGTCCGTTTGGTATGCCTCAAAATATCACCACCTGGTGTTTTCCATGGATGGAATCATTCCAAGGCATGCTTATCGTCCTCATCTTTCGATAGAGACACGCTATCAGTTTGCAGAATTTTTGTCATAGCAATCCTCTTCTGTATAAAATTCTCAGTATCAGACGTAAGATCATCATTCTCTTATAAGCAAAATGGCAGGAGGTGGGGCATCCTTCGAGGAAATCATGTCTAGATTCATTTTTTGCTTTCTCAATTGCCTTCTGGAGAAATGTGCAATTTATAGTTGGAGATTTTTAAAGTCTCTGAAATCTAAATGTCTGAAAAATGAAAATAAATAACTAAGAATCTAAATGAATGAATAAAATGTGTAAATTAAAACTGATTAAGAAAAATATGAAAAGTTGGTAGACTAATGCTTAAAAAGAAGTACGATTAAATTTCAAATAGATTCAAATTCTATATGTTAAAGGACCAGGGTTTTAACTGTATGCCACCCTTGAAAAGAATGTTTCCTTGGATTGGAAAGAGTTTTTCTCCTTGCTTTGTGGTCTACAGTGATGTGAAATCGGCTTCAATATTAAAAGACGCTAGAATTGATGACAATAACGCTGGAGCTGTATGTTCAGTGATTATATACAGATAGAAACTTCTCCATGTAGTGTATATACATACTCGTAAATACTTGGCATTACAGCCGTGTGTGGGACCTTTGCTTCCCATCGAAAAATGCCCATTTTCCCCTGTTGAAACGTTGCGCCTACTCAGTCTCCCGTTTATCTGGTTCAATCAATGGGCTTTCGGCCCTCTTTTACTTAACTGTGTAGTCAGCAAATAATTTATGAGCAGCAAATAAAAATGATTAACGATTCAAAGTCATTCAGGAATATAACTATTTTAAAATTACAATGCAAATTTGGATTAAAAACCTCTATTGTGACCGTTTTTATACTTTTCCACGAAGTAATATTACCCATGCAGACATCTAAATCTCTACTTAAATTTATATTTTTTGGAAATGAATGGGCATTCTCAAACTTTTTAAGAGTTTTTTTACAAATGACCAATTTTTATAAACATCTTTAGAACATTTATATTAAATATGTGATTCCTACCTTTGAATATTCGGTACTTTTCCAATCTAGCGACGACCTACCCCAGTGCCCCAAGTGGCAGTTTCGTTAACTACCTCCTACTGTTAGCGAAACCTTCCTCAGTCCTTTGTTATTGTTTGTGTTTAGTGGACGTTTATTTGTTTTCATTTGAATTATACAATATGAGTTGGAATTTGATGAAGATTTTTCAGGAGGTGATTGATGAAAAGTCAGCTGTGGTATTTCTACAGGAGCGGAACGTCATTCCCCGCAAAATGTCATGTAGAAAGGGACATAATATGAAGCTTCAACTGGGGAATGAGATTAGATGGAGATGCTATGTTAAAGGATGCAATAACACCATGGGTATTCGAGTTAAAAACCATCAATCAATCAACAATCAAGATTGTTTATAATAAATGTTTATCAAATGTTAATTTGTATTTTGTAATTTAAATATTTAAATATTAAACATAAATAATTAGATTTAACTACAATGTGATGTTTTATGGTTAATTGTTTTGATTGTTCTGTATATACGACAATGTTTGATGTGATATTCTTATTTGTAATGAATATTGTTTATAATAAATGTTATTTTTTACGTTCTTATTTATTCAGTATTATTTATATAATTTAAATTTAAAGAGAAAATATGATATACAGCTAAAATATGATTTTTTTTTGGTTTTCTTTCAAAGAAAAATAGGTAAAAATGAAAGAAAACCAAAAAAAAAATCATATTTTAGCTGTATATGATCTCCTATTTCATTTCCTAAGAATCCTGTTGTCTGTTTACTATTTCAAATATATTTCAGGCATCATAACCTGACAGCTGCCAAATAGTTGAGGTAAGTGCCAGAGGAGCTTGCTGGGGTAGGTCGTCGCTAGATTGGAAAAGTACCAAATATTCTTGTTACTGAACTGGGAATTCAGATAAAGTACAATTTTACTTGGATAAGAAGTACTTAGATAAGCACTATTGTACTTCTGTCACCAATTTACTCTATTAAACTAGGGATTAGGAGGGCGCTAAACTTAAAAAGGCGGACATAGTTTCTCTCTTTGAGTAAAAACGAAATTTTCAAATAAACTTTTTATTGAAATTTTTACAATATTATAAAAAGTGTGAGTTAATAGATATACCAGTCCTCCTTGAACATGAACTTTTATGATTTAATGATAATAATATATTTCTAAACCTAAATATTTACGCGAAGATATTTGTGCTTACATTAAAATATATCTAGAAGGCTATGTGGTATGGGGGTTGGTCTACGGTTTGATAAAATTTTAAATTTGGCGGGGGAACATGCGCGACCCTTCAATAATGGCCACCAGTGTTTACGACTCCAGTGCAGGAGTTGCGGTTGATTCAGGTGGTTGGATATTCTTCCTTTAGTTGCACCCTTTTGTTCTTGCTTCTTAGCTTTATCTGTGATAAAATGGCAATCTTCAGAGCTCTGTGAGTACTGTTTTAAGCATTTTTATCTCTTTCAAATGTTATATGTATTAGTTCATATCAATTAGTATTATTATAATTTAATTTATAAATACCCATAGAACGATTATATCAATGATAGAGAGTAAATAAATAGTAAGAGGGGTGTTTTTTTTGCAATTAAAAAATTATTTCCTATCCATATTTAAAAATCATGACTTATGTACTTTGTTTTAAGAAAATACATTCTCAATTTTGAGGAAACTTTTTCATATTGTAGGAGTATGTTTTGACTTAATTAACTAGGAAATAACTTTGTCACCTCTATGTACATAGTTTACTTTAATTATAAAAATATTTGTAATCACTTGGTTAATGTTCAATAAAAAATAGTAATGAATTATATTTTATATATCTCAATCAATAGTTATTTCTATTTGCTTGTGATACAAACTAATTCTCACTGATCTCATGACAACTAGATAGATAGGTTTTTCATTTATATTTTTGAATGTTCTGTAATGATTTTTTTTTTATTGTATATCGCATTTCTCATTGTGAATGCCGTGGTTTTTGTTTGTTTAGGAGGTGTTAACGGGTTGAAAGTTGAAGGACATTTTCAACAAACATTGACATTAAAGGTCAAATGTTTGAATTAGATGTACTGCTTTAATTCACTTAACTGCCATTCAATGTATTTGTAATCTATTACTTTTCTTAATCAGTTTCATTAACTGTTTTGTGGGAAGTCAGACGATCACTTTATACATTGATGATAGAGGCTTCACCAATAAAAAATTCACTGAAACTAATATTTTATAAATAAAAAATTTCTCTACGTATTTTTTTATAAACATTAATATTTGTGAGTAATATTCTTAAGATTGTGGATGAAAAATATTAGTATAATTTGTATATTTTTTATGGACTTGCTCATTTTACCAGATACTAAAAAGAAAAAAGAAAAACTTATAGCAGTTGTATAGGTACTGAAGGATAAATACACGTGTACTAAAATTTTCATCATTAATTTATTAGAGTTTGATATGCTAATTACCATAGTATTTGAATATTTTTTCAAATTGTTTTTCCTTTCTATTAATACTAAACTGGGACAAACCTCAATTGGTCGAATGAAATTTTTCGTCTTATATAAATTTTGCTTAGATTAAAATGTCTGAATGTGGCAAATTTTTCATATTATTTTATTTTGTATAAATATTATGTAGCAAATAGCTAATTTTCTAAATTAAATAAAACATTTGACGGGCTTTTAAATTTTAAAAAACAATTAAAGGGAAGAACCTGATTGTTTAATGTAATGTAGCAGTTATTTAAATATTAATTTTGTTAACATTAATTGATATCCTTTGATTCAACATTTCCATTAATCTACTTATTTACTTATCAATGCTATTTTATTATTGATATTTTACTATAAATATTTATCTTAGGTTTAATATATGATTTTCAGCATATTATAGTAACTCTCTCTTTAATTTAAATAATTACCACTTTATTGACTGTTTTATTAATTGTACATTGCACATGTTACAATTATGTTTTATGGTATATAAAGTTTTTATAAATGCTCGTATCAAGTTTTTAAAATATATTAAAATGTACAACCATTATAATTCAAAAGTTTTCTCTTGTACATCTATGCCTCTGATTAATTTTAAGGATTACAACTTTATTATTCTTAAAATGAGTAAGAGAAATGTTAATAATCTAGCAATTTTATTATTATAAAAAAAATTAAAGAAGTTGCATTACAAAATTGTAATGTAGTATGTAATGGTAGTTAGAAACATTGGCTACAAAAAAAAAAAAGATTATCAGAACAAAATTCAGCTGAGAAAGGGTGGAAACTGTCTTGGCAACTTACCTAGGAAGCTTGGCTATATTCCATAGATTTCTGATTAAAGTGTCAAAATGGAATTGCCAAGACAACATAGGTTTTTTATTTTTACCCTTTTTTTTCTATTTTAATTTGTTTTCCTTTTCTTTTCTATAGATTTTTATTTCCTATCATTATCTACTTCTTTATTTTTTAATATATTTTAATTAATTCTCTCTTACACACACAATCATTTACACATACATAGAGTATCTCTGAGTATCTTATAAAATGAATCAAAGTGGTCCAGTCTTTCTATCGATAATACTAGATCGCTTAGTCTTCAAAATTAGTGAAATCACAATATTGATAAAAATGCGACTGATGACCAACTAGCATGGATCCATTTCAAATTATTGGAAGGTATATTAATTATATTTTTATTTAAATATTATCTTTATCAAAACATTTGTTGGCTATTGATGTTGCCAACAGGTTAGCTAGTATCCTTTTATTCCAATTAATATTTAAATAATCAAAATTTCTTTTTATTTTGCCATAGCTTTCTTATGAGTAAAAATGCAGTTTATTATTTATGTTAACAGTGATTTTTTTCTAATTATTAAGTATTATTAGGGACAGTTAAAGCATATAAAATGTTTTTCAAAATATTTTGTATTGCTGAATGTTAAGGGTATATACAATTGAGCTGTGCTGAAAGCCTATATGTTTTTGATTCCATAAAATGTTTTAACTTCAAAATTTAGTTTTTAAAAATATTTAGAGTACTATTCAAAATTTCGAACTATTTAATTTAATAACAAGCATTAAAAAAAAAAAATACAGTTAGACGAGATTCCGTAGATCCAGCTGTAGATATGTTATTATCTGTTGCTTACTCTATAAATAGTCCCTCATTCATGTAGATTGATATGAAGATTTTATAGATTGTTTTATGATTTGGGTCTACTGATTACCGCGGGGCTTAGTATTTAGTTCCTGTGATTGGCTTACTGGTGATGTATACTGGGAAAACTCCCTGTCCAATGGCTTGCCGAAACTGCAGTCTGTTGTGAATTTCTCCAGTAGTATCTCTAGTTCCATACCTGACTGTGAAGATCGTTTTATTGAGTCTTTTAGTGTTAGTGTGAACTTCCTTAAATTCTGACAGAAATTCTAATTATCAGTTTTTCATATTAGATTTCTACATAAATTATAGATCTGTGAAATTTAGAGAAAAAAAAAACCCAAAATGGAAGATTAGAAAGAAAAAAAAAGTTGTCTTGATGCACATTTATAGTTATTTCGTAGAATTTAATGTTTTTTTATTCTTGAATTATAATTTTTTAGCTCTTCTTCCATTAAGTTAGACAAAATAGGTTAACCTTGATTTTAAAAAAGTCATTTATTTTCTTTCACTTGTTTCTAGAAAGTCTCGATAGAACTCTCCTTGTGAGGTTGAACTCTATGTCGGTTCAGTTGTAAAACCATGAATTTAACATATGCAAGATCTAATAGATGTTTCCGGTGGTTTTTATGCAAATTAAAAAAAAAATTAAAGTGCATTTAAATTAACAATTCCATGTTTTTCTAATTGAATTTATTGTTGTCCTACAAAATCCAGCAAGTGATCTGCAAAGCTGTGGGCTAGCTAAATTGATGAACCATTTTAAGCAAGTAGATCTGGTGGGGGAAAGCTGGTTTTTGCCCCTGAACATAATTTCTATTTTGATCTGTCATTGTTCTTATGTGTTTTCAGGAAATGTTAGAATGATTGTTTTTAGTGATTACTGGTGATTTATGGTAGATTTTTTTCCATTAGACTTTGCGAAAAGTAAATAAATACTCAGTAAAAAGTTAAGGAGGATTTCTACGGCGTTGGGACACTACTGAAATCATTGTGTAATCAAGAGCGTAATAAAATTCCTGATAATATGTGAAAATTCGGATGATATCAGCATTAGTAATTATATTAATAATATTAATTAATGTGGAAACAATTGAAGAAACTATGTCTATGCTGAATATAAATGTGCTCATATCCTTTAATAGTGGGCATGTAGGAGATGGAGAAAAAGCTGTTGGAGAAAACAATCATTCAACTGTTAGAATTAAGTTGTGTACTTCCTTGCTCTCTTTATCGTCCCTGTTGGTAAGACAATCATGAGAAAAATAAAAAGTTCTATTTCGACCTGTCATAAAATTCTGCAAACCCACTCACTCCTCTTTTGTCTGCTCTTTCCCAGTTTCTATAAACCAAATGTTTACTACAAAGGACTACTTGTTTTTTATATATTTCTATAATGAATGCTTGTTCTATCCCCATTTATCATTGCAATTTTCTGCTTATCACTTCAAGGTTATTTGCATAATATTACAGTTGTATAGCTTATTATTTGTTATATTTTAAAATGTTTTGCAGTATAATTTTAAGTCTAGTCTTTATTTATGGTTATTGTTGGATTTTATATAAATGAAAATGTCAAGTATGTAAAGATTATGTGAAATATGCATATAGTTTATCAATTTCAAAAATTCATTGTCAGAAAGATCATTGAAAACATTGTAGCATTTTTAAATTAGTCGATGGGGTATATGCACTGGCAGGTATCTGTTGAAACCTCAATATTGGTATCATAGAATAATTGCAAGATAAAAGGTTATCAATAAAATAGAGCCAAAAACTCAAAAAGAAACAGTATTATTTATTATAATGCAATTGGGAAAAACCACAATTCAAAGCCTTATGTTTCAAATCCAGTAATACACCCACTTACCTGTCAAATGGGTGTATTACTGAATTTGAAATATAAGGCTTTGCATTGTGGTTTTTCCCAATTGCATTATAATAAAAGGGCATCTTTATTTATAAAACATATATTATTATTTTTTTGTGGATGCAGCTGCAGTCCAATTGTCACTTATATTATTTACACACGTCATGAAAAAAATATAGAACTCAAATAAAGTGCATTAATAATTTTTATGTTTGCAATATCAAAACAACCAATTAAGAGAAAAATTTTTTTCATTTTTTTTTTAATTCATTTTTAGAAACCAGTTAGGAGATATTTTGTTTTCTTTATTAGAGTGCTGCCAGTGGGTAGTATCTCTACATGTCCTATCATGTATTATTTACTCTTATAGGAATTGTACTAGATGTATGTATTACAGTTGTACAACTCAATAAAATAATCAAATAAAAGAGATTTTTTTTTCATTGGTTTGTAAATATAGATCTGAAATGTTTAGATTAGGTTCATTGGAAAACTGATTATAATTTTTATTCCCCTATTACGCCACATTTATCACGTCATAGTTTAGGAAATGTGCCAAGAGATATAATTAAAAACATCCGTTTTTGATTTGCCGTAGGAGTTTTTATCAAAGCTTTTTCCGATTTGTTTAGGAGAATTGCGCTGAATGAAGATGTATTATCAGCATCGATCCATCAAGTTATACAAAAATGGAAATGTGTGTATATATATTTTTATTTTTTTTCCTGAAAAAAAATATTGAAATTTCTGCGTCATTATTAAAATTATGTTTATGTTAATCTCACCATCTTTCTTTTATTTTATTAATTTTTTAATTTACGCATTCGATTCTTACATTAATGTTGACCACCTTTAAGGTTTTCTCCTATCCCCTATTTTATAAATTTTTTTAGAAGTTTTAATTATTAAATATCATGCCACTATAGTTCGATTACTGGTATTATTTACAATATCAGGACGCTGTTGTGGATTCAATGGTGATTTCTATTTGGTTTTTATTATGCTATCAAAATATCATCTGTAATTTTCCATTCGGTTGGAAATATTTATCGCACTTTTGATAGCTTATCGACGCAATGATTCAGGATTTCTCTGAAAAACAATGTCGCTAATATTTCCATATATTTAAAGACTTCGAGTATCTTGAGTTCTAACAATTAAAGCTGGGCTAATGATTTAATTAATTGAACGTAGATGGCAAAGTTATATTGTGTCTAATTTAGTAGGTTTAGTTTTTGATGGTATTCGGTGATGGAAGGTACTTTTGACTGTGGACCTCCGGACTTTATTTAATATTCATTTCTAACTTATAAGTAACACCTTCAGTATTAATTTATGGATGTGATGAGATATATCTGTGACACCTGTGCATAGTGGGCTAAGTCCAATTTTGTGAATTTCAAGCTATCTACTTAGAATCGTAATTTTTCTGAACTTATTTTAAGTTCAAGATTGGAGTATCAGCCCACGATTCACAAAGGAATATGCTTCATTGCAATAGACGGAACACTTAGCGTGTTAGACTCAAGGAAAGAGAAAAAAATTACGATTCTAAGTAGATAGCTTGAAATTCACAAAATTCGACTTAGCCCACTATGCACAGGTGCCACAGATATGTTGAGTGGCTGTTCTTCAGTTTAATAAAAAAAAAAAAACTAAGAAGTTAGAGGTTATTAATCATTCCTAAGACTCGTGTAGTGGTTTTCTTCTTACTTAAATATTTGGTAAATCTTGGCATACAAATTCTGAGAGGTACATTACTCTCTTTGGAATCGTTGACGGTCCTGATTCTTTTGCTTATCGTAATCTTAACCTGTACCTGGGATGTCATCCTTTGTGTACAACTGATACCTGAAGCGTCCTATACCTTCAGGATAGCCAACTTAATATCACTACTTCTTATGAGAAACATAGTGAAACACCGCTTTTTAAACTAAAAATGTCATTATACCTTGATGGGAAAGCTAGGTTGGATGATTTTGTAATTGAAGAAAACACACAAATTAGAAAAGCTTAATTTATTGCGTGCTTATTATAGTTTAGGCCATCCCAGTGCGATGATTAGTCTGTCCACTAGCTGTCTTCAACTATAGTAAACCTCAATCCAAGTTTCCCTTTCCACTGGTTTTACCTTCAACTATATTTTCACTGTTATTATACTCTGTGCTATATAGTATATAAAATTAAATATAGATATTAATTATATAGGTCTTATATTAATTATATAGGTATATATATTATTATATAGATATTAATTATATAGGTTCTTGGACATGGCTTAAAATAGTCGGGTAGCAAATTGATATGTTGGAATAAAATTGTGTAACTATGTCATTTCAACCGATGAATTATATTTTTTCTTTCCATGGATAAGAGAGAAAAAAAATAAAAGTTTGAACAAACATTGCGTTGAAAATTCATTAAGTTTGAGCTTACTTCACTATTTTAGCGGAAATTGTTTCTTTTAAATAATAACTTTATTTATAGAATATTAAAATATTGAAATATAGAATATCAGAATATTTCTATTAGAACAGAATATGAATCGTTTGGAATCTGGAGAACCTCTTGGGGCTCACCCAGCCTGTATAAAGTAAGTATCTTTAATAAGCGGAAAACCTGACGGTTAAGCATAATCTTGGACAAATCACTTCCCTGCACAATTGTTGTCCTAGAAACAGTTTCTTCTCTACCACGTACGGATTCCAAGACCCTTCACAAATTTTAGTTTAAAAAAAAGAAAGTAAACGAATGAAATAAGCATTATGAGACCACCTATTTGATCAGTTAATTTACGCTAGTAAAATTTTCATCTTTTTATTTATATGTGTATATTTCGTTAACGAATGAATACAATGAAATAATTGCAAACCTTTTTTTCGGGCATATTAAGATGGTATTAAATAAAAGCAAAGGTTAGATACCCGAGTTTTCATCACTTATCCTCTTATATCGTGTTAATTAGTGAATTGATTTTCGAATTTAAAGTGGTTGTCTAACTATTTAAATGTTTATGAATAAGGGAAACAAAGGTGAAGTTTTCAGAATTTTCTTGGGCTTTTCCTTGTCGATCCTGTAAAGCGGTGAATATTTCCTATCGGAAATGGTCTTGAGCAATTCAGAGCTATTTTAAAATCTATGGCGGAACCACGAAATCAATCTTGCCCTTCCTACTCCGATTAGAATCGATCTGTAACACGTAGGATTGTCCCGTCCTATCCGTCTCAATAGGGATAATAGAACAACTCGAGGTTCAGATTAAAATAAATAATCTGTAGTTTAAATTATCTTGGTGTTTACAACAAATAAACACAGGCATAATTAAAAATAATGACAAAACATATGCATTGTATGTATTATTGTATAATCAGTATTGTTATTATGACAATTAATTATTCAAAGTGGAGATAAAATTACACGCTTTCACATTTTCTTTACTTGATCTCCGAATTTATAATATAACGCTTTCATAAAAAACGTTTCACTGTTACTAAAAGGTTTTTGTTGTAAACTTGCTTTTCACATGTGAAGTAGTCACAAAAAAAAACTTGTCACAATAAAAATGATTTTATTACTCATAGTGATATTTTTTATATTGTGAGATGCTCTTATTTATTTTTATGTTAGCTTACTTCTTTTTATTTTAAATTGTTATGCTATTTTTTTGTATTATTTGTTTGTTGTCTACCAGAACATACCTTTTAGTTTGTATTTATTTTCATGTTATTATTTAAATGTTGTATTATTCTAATAATGCAATCCTTTGAACAGATATTATTTTAGTAAAATGTGTACACAACTGTTATTCTTAAGGGGCCTTGATCTTCCCAGAATAAAATTTTTCTATTCTAAATAAAATTATTATTGGCCAAAATATGTCATAAGTAAATACTGGAAGTTATTATGGCTTGTACTTTGTATGAACGATACTTGTATGAAAATTTTCAAGTCGGTTCTGATATTCAAGAAATATGACCTTGAGAAATGAAAAATTTTCGTGTGTCTTAACTTCAGTATCTTCCGATTGATGCGATTCTCTCGTATTTATGAAAACCTGTGTATAATTGTAAAGATTCAAATTGTTATATTTTTCGAAATACAGTTACTCGAAAACGCAATGTTCTTTTGTCAGTATATGTAATTCGACACTTTTGTAAACGCGCAGGACGTCGCGCACAAGGAAGCCACGCCCTTTCCCCCATTACCTATCTCGCTTCACTTGCCCTTTTTCCTCACCATGGCTAGTCTGTGCTTACTTAAATACCTTTGCATTCTGTTTGAGTTTTTGTTTTGCGTTCGACCTTGATACCCTCGGACTTAAACTTATTATTATTGTGTTTTAGACTCGTTTATTTTTCGACTGTATTTTCAATAGAGGTGTGGTACTTCCCTCCACTATGCCTTCCCAGCCACGCTTAGATTCCGCCGCAGGTTGTTTACTAAATTGTCATACTGTGGTCATGCATCGATTATCGCTTATATTATATGAATTTTTTATGTATGTAATAAATAATTAATCAATTGATAATAATGTTTTCTTACATTGTATTGTTTTCAACAAGGCATTGTATTGTGGCATTTCATCTAATTTAGCTTTATAGCCTCCTATCTATGCAGGTATTCTCGAGGTAAATAAATAGTTTTACCTTGCAACACTACTTATTATACATATATATATATATATATGTATTGTTTTTCTTACCTTTCTGAACTATCTATTCTAATTCAATCAGGTGATTTTATGGAAAAGATTAAAATTAAAATAAAGCTTGGTGCGAATTTAGAGTAAAATAGAGAAATATGGAACAGGCCTAAAAATCATAATCTGATTTAAATATCTTATTCCTGGTGGATCGTTTGCACTTTTTCAGTCGCAAAATAAGAAAAAATTGTGATTGCATAATGATTTGGTTGGCCAATTAATACTGATACAATGAACAAGATTAAATTATTTTTGCTCTTATCTTCTCATCAGCAATAGTCAGCATCTTCATCTTATTATATCAGTATATCTCTTCGTTATCTAGTAATTTTCCGCGACCATGTTGTTTGTAGAAAATACATCAAATATTTTTTTAAAAAGTGATTATTTGACGAGATGTGCCAATTCTCTCTGAAAATAAACTGTATATTTTTCAATCGTAATTTTCTTGGCACATGTTTATAATTAGCGCTGTCGGGTAAATGTTCGAAGCGTAAGTGGGAGTATTGCATTAAGGGTGATCTTACAGAATTGGGCTGTAATCCGTGGATGAAATGTTTCAGTTTCTTTAACTCTTTTTTTGTTGTTGTTGTTTGTTCATATACCGTCACTTTATGCTGCTATGGCTAATCGCACGATGCTTCAGTAGGAGCCCTAAATTTTGCCTATCTAGGTTTAATTAGGATAGGGATCTTTATGGAGTACTATTCATCGTACAGTCTCGGGTCCCACGTTTTACTTCCCTTCCGAAAGAATGGACAAGCAAGGTTTTTTAGCCTAGGCCCTAGGATTTGTAGAAAATTCTAGGGCCACCTGCTGCATTACGAACCCGAGATCGTGGGCATAGAAGGTTGTCTTGCTAACCACAACACCACAGGTCGCCCCTTAAGTTTTTTATTATTTGTATTTATTGAAGCAACAAAAGTAATTAGCTTACAGCATGTTGCCTATTTGTATGCTGTGGTTTATTCGAAACCAAGATTCGTTCATAGAATTAAATATTTATGAACCTCTTTAACAATTTAACCCTACTTTTGTTTCCCCCATTTTCTTCAACTTATTTTTATATTTTCGGTAGAATAATTCTTTTTTTTTTTTTTTTAATTTAAATTTGCCTATTTCTTCTTAAAATAATAATTTTATATACATGCTTATCAGATTTGTAACGTTGTGCTACTCTAAAACTGTTGCTAAAGGTCAGTACAATTATAGTTTGATATCCAGGTCACAGTTTGTTGCTGACCGCCTTGAATGTTTCTTAGAAGCCAGAGGCCAGTCAACATGAAGTCGAGAATTCGGAAATAATCCAAATAATGGCGGAAACATTAAAATTTCTTTACAATAAATATGAAAAACATAATTTGCCCCTTTGCTTTAGTGACCACTACTATTCACCTAAAAAATTAAATGAATCAATCATTATTAATTCAGTCAAAGTTATTATTACACAATTTTCATAGGACATATTGATAGGAATTCTGCGTATAATGAAAAATACATTAACATAATTTTAGCTATACAACTAATCCTACTTCTACTAGCATCGAACCAATTACTGGGAATCCGTTTGTGAAAGTGTAACATGTTTTACACCAAGATTTCAAGATTTATCAATAAATTTAAACCTTGAAGTTGATATCTATCATCTATAGATTTCCTGAATTCCAGATGACGGTCGGTCGAATCTACAATTTGCAATTTTTTCAGTTATTGATTTGTAATCCTAAAAGTTTTCTATTCTAACTAATAATTAACGTTAAATTTCACTTGTACGTAAGTAGATTTTAGATCTTTCAAATGGCCCTCCATTCCAAAAAATTCTTATTTCATGAGTTAAATACTTTAATGTTTTTCAATCCTTGATAACTGTTATTAATTGGAAGAAATTAGCTTCGGCAGTTGACTTGAAATATATTCTCATATATTTCTGAATAAAGAGTATATAATTCTGTTTCTGTTAAGTGCAAAATGTTTCAGTTCTGCCTATTACTCGTACACTTCTCGAAATTGGCTATCACTCGATTCCTGTAATAAGTTGTTAGCTTATTACAGATATTTAGTTTTTAAACTGTAGTAATTTTGCTTTGTGCGTTTTGGCCAAAATAATCCCTTTTCTTCAGTTTTTCATCGGTACCTTGTATCTAGTATATTGAAAGTATAAATTATTCATTACCAATTTTAAAGAACGTTAATCTTTTTTAGAATCAAAATGGCCAGAAAAATCAAGATGTGTAGCTGGAAAAATCTGGTAATTGTTTCGTTCGCTATCATTTTTTTCGAGCACAAATAAAACTGCAAACACCTCCAATAGTAAAATAAAAAGATTGGTATTTTTTAACTCATTCTGCCTTCACCACTTCATTGCTATTTTAAATTCCTACTTAACAACATTTAAGTGTACTCTAGTGTATTTATTTTTTAACCTTTCTTAAACCCTTTTAAAACATTTTAAAGATGCTTGCCTAAGATTAAAATCCCCTCCTAACCTTCCCCGACCGTTAACACTGACTCTTTTTTTTTCTCCCCTCTTTAGTGACTGTCTTATTCTTTCTGTCACAGGGAATACAGGTGAGTTCATTTTCATCTGCCACCATACAATATCTTTTTTGTCTGATTATTATTTTATTTTATAAAATCCCATTTTTTTCAGTGATAATTAGTTTTCAGTTATTATCTGTCAGCACTGTTATCACATTTTTATAATGTCAACAGCTATTTTCCAATATATTTACATATTTTTTATTGTTCGTTGTTGTAATATATATTATAGAGGCGTTCGGGATTAAAAACGGATAGCTCAAAAATTCTGAAAAATTAACTTCTTTACAATTTTCGCTAGTTTAGTCAAGCTATTTTGTCTGGCACGACACTTGCCGCATTGTTTCTCGTGGTTTATGTCCTGTCTGAAGCTGAAGCTTCGGAAGCATTAAGCATTGCTTGGCTAAACTAGAGGGAAGTGCGAAAAACTCGACTTTCTAAATTTGGAGTTATTCCCTTTTGGATCTGAACCCCTCTTTTAACAGTATTCTCATCTTCAACCTACTTCACATTTTTATATTATACTTACTTGTTCTTTTTCATATTTTTTAATGTGTAATTATAGGTGTTTAGTTGTTTCTTCTACCAGCCCTCATTATTTTTAGGAGTTTTGAGCTCATTTTGGGATTGTTTAAAAAATATTCCTGAGATCTTAATAAGTAATCTGTACCATCATATTTGAAAATTTGTTTAGGATCCCACTGAGGGATGCGCTTTTATATCTATTTCAATGTTGATTAACGTATTAATTTAGTTTTTACGTGAGATGAATCTCAATGAACGAAAACTAATCACAATAGTTTAGTTAAATAAGTAAGTCTGCTTCTTTTATCTTAATATAAAAATAGAACAACATAAAAAACTAAATAGACATTGTCAAAAAAAAAAATATATTTTCTACAACATTAATTTTTGCCATGGTTTATTTTATCTGCGAGGTCAAAACGCATTCCTTAATCTCTATGGGAACATAAAGTGTTGGTAATTTTGCTTTAAGTCCGGTCATAATTTTTAAATCATTTGTGTAATAAGTTCTGAGAAGTTTGCTTTTACTACGAGTGGGAATGTCTACATGACGAGTTATGGACAAACTTACAGAAGTCATAAGCAACATACTTGCAAAAGGAATGCATTTCACTCATATTACCATATGTCTTCACGATCTTACATTTCACCAATACACTACATAGTACTACATATAATGAATGAGATATTCTTGCACATAAAAAAGAGCAAGGGTACAATTATTTTTACAGTAATTATAAAATTCTCCATTTTAATAATATGTTTTTCAGCAGTCTATTTAACACAAATATAATTTTTCAATGTGTTAGGTCCTGCAATTAGCAAGTTCAAGAATTCGAAATCTTCACGTGCATTTGATGGTTCTAGTTCTGGTTGAGATTAGCGGGTGTACTCGTTCAAACTATATTGGCCATATAGTGACTATATTAACCATAGTGATAATTATAATGAATATTACAATTGCACATATTTTATTTGTGCTCTTGTTTTGTAAACCTCACCTAAGAAAATCACCTGGGTGTAGGGATGGCGAAACCTCTCATTGAAGGCACTCCTAGCGTGGTTCATTTCGCTGCAGTAGAACCCTGCTCTAGAAACGTTCCAATCTCCTTGTCGGATTCCGTGGTAATGTGTCCGTCAATAATTTTGAATCAGCATGTTTGGGTGTCCAGGAACTGAGTCATGAAATTTTTATAGTTTTTCTTGCTCGTGTCAGTCACGAGTGGTATGCTCAGGTCTTTGCATAATGATTTTTTAGTTAAGTAAAAGGAAAAATAAATAAATATAAAAGTGAGATTTTTTATATCAGCCGTACACCGGCATAAGTCCATATCGGTTTAAGTAGCATTTAGTATATAATAATTTTATTATTTAGTTATAGTTTATTTTTATAAAAAAACAGTCGTCTTAGGAATGAAAGTCAACATTTTCATCAAATTAGTCACGTGATTTACAATAAATCGTATAATTAGACGAATAAACAAGCTAATCTTTGTTAACATTTGACAGTCTCATACGAACATTATGGTTTGTAGGATTGCCGATGATTTTCTACTTTTTTTCCTAAGTTTAGGCGACGAAATACTTGAAGCAAAAGGACCATTTTTATGATGCAGTTATATTAAAAGCTTTTTTGAAAAAAATAAAATGAAACATAATTAAATGTTCCGAACAGTTTGGTACACTTAATTGACTGCTTTGTAGTTTTTGATTGTTCATTTAGTCAAAAATATCATTGAATTAATATCAAATTCTGCAGGATACTTTCTTCACTTAAACATGCTAAGTAAATTAGTTATTTGTAAGGTGGTTTTCAAGATATTGAACAATGAGTGAAAACATTTAGGTTTTTGTTTGAATAAAAAGAACCTCTATTGGCGTACAGCTGAAAAGGTTCGACATTTATTTTACATAAAAATTTAATGTACCATTTATATGGTTTTGGTGGAAATTGATTTGGATTTCTTTTATAATCATTTATAATCTTATAAAGAAGTATAATTTATTATTAAATTTTGATCTTAACAAACGTTTTACTTGGAACCCTCACACAAGACTGAAGACAAGACACCACTCGACGTTTCAGGCTACTTCAACACTTACTTGACAAACGCTCTAAGCTCCAAATTAACTACAAAAGACTCATCTACATGACCATCATACGACCTATTTGGACTTACGGAGCAGAGCTTTGGGGCTCCACCAAGCCATCGAATTCCTCTCGTATCCAATCCTTGCAATCCAAAAAATCCTTCGTAAAATCCTCAATGCTCCTTAATTTCTTACCTTAATGTTCCATATGTTACCGATTTAGCCCATCCCAGATACCTATCATTCCATAATAAACTCCAGGCCCATCCAAACCCTCTAGTTTTAAACCTAGCTTCCTCTTCAATTCCCGATAATCCTCCGAGGCGTCTGAAAAGAAGATGGCCTCGTGACCTTCTTAGTTGAACTTTGATTTGAGTACTACCAGTGGGTAGTTTCTGTACTTGTCATTCTCATGTCATTATGTATCACTCAGCCTATTTACTTGTTGTATTATTGTTATACAGTTGTAAATATCAATAAATAAATTTAAAAAATGTTTTTTGATCTTTATCATTAAAAATATTTTAAATGTACAAGGCTTTTAAAAAAAAGTAATATATTAGAATAAAGTATTAGTGAAAAAATAATTTCTAAAGCTTCTGTTGCAATTTAATAAAATATTAAGATCCATTTCCTGCGCCTTGAGTTCGTCTTGCTTCGTTGCTTCGACATGGCACTTAACGCTCTAAAAAGCTGCATATCTCTTAGCTTATCTTGAAATACAAAGCAAAAATCGCAATGTGCATAAAAGTTTGTCGTATTTAAGCTGATTACGGTACAGATATAGGATATTAAAATTCATTAGGACATAAAGTTGTTTTGAACAGACTTCGGCCTCATTTTTTAGAGGTATTACCTATTTATTATCTTCAAAATGAATGAATATTAGATTATATAAACATAGCATTAGGGTATTATTACCTTGAAGCGTTATTCAGTTACGAAAAACAATGTTTTTTATTTTAAGCAACTAAATTGTATGGTTGTAGAATTCGACGTTTTTCACTTGTATTTGTGATTTATTTTGCCCTTAAATAATTTATTTCTATGTAGTTAATTCAATACTTACTGTGAACACAGCAATTATTTAAAATAAAATTCAAGAACGGACGTAGTAAAACTAAATAGACATCTTGAAATGTTGAAATGTCGCTTCTCTATATGTTCATTTCCAATTAATATTAGCTGTTAATTTTTCCTTTAACTTAGGTACGAGTAGGCCTAGTCACTTGATCATGACACATTTGTCAATGATGCTAATATTTAGATAAATTATTTTTGCTATTTTGTTCTTGAATTCAACTGAACCTTTTTCAAAATCAACTAATTTATTATTTATAAATAGTGACATAGTCCTTCTATTATTTTTTATTCTGTGTTTGCAATGTTTCTTTGTATTTTTGGTCTCGTGTCTGTTGTTACGTCTTCTTTCTTCAATGTAAATCTAGTTCCACTTCTTT
Organism: Arma custos; assembly: GCA_037127475.1. NCBI lineage: Eukaryota > Metazoa > Arthropoda > Insecta > Hemiptera > Pentatomidae > Arma > Arma custos. The sequence goes on from CM073764.1 coordinate 78,682,697, forward strand.
CTGAGTAATGGACCTGAATTACTGTCAAATTGCGCTATTTCATCATCATCATCTATTTTCATAGATCTCATCATCTGTTCCCTATTTTATGTCGTTATGCACTAAGAAACTCTGAGAAGTATCGCACTACATTGCGCTATCAAATCTATGGTTTTCACCGTACTCAGATCTGTTTAATTTCAACTGTGTTGTTTACTCCCCCGTTCATAGGCGGATCCTGGGGGGGAGGCACGGGGGCACGTGCCCCCTCAGACGGTTTTTTGTATACTGTGGAGAATCCATTACAGTACATACTTATAGGTAAATCATGTGATGTTATAACAGAAATAACATGAGTAAAACTATTGTTTAGATATTTTAATAAACCTTTGAAACCTTTCTATAAATACTACAAGTTTATTTCTAAGTTATTGTTGATTTTTTTGCCCGTATCCCCGTTGTGCTCCTCCTCCTCAGAAAAAAATCCTAGATCCGCCCTTGTCCCCGTTTATGCTTATAGACTAATAACATTTGGCTCTACATAAAGTAAGAACTGTCTAAAGTCTAAACTGATCTTCGATTCAATTCGTTGGAATGAGGTAATGTATATGGGGATATCTCGCCCCAATGATCCACTATTTCTTTTCTGTAACCAGTTTTTTCTATTTCAAAATTTGTACCCCGATATTTAGCTTCATCCATATCGCGTGCCCATCACATATGCTGAATCCTATTCATCCGGCGTCTGGATTCTCTTCTTCGTGTCGGAGGCCGATCAGTCTCCGAGCTCGAAACAGATGATGATCGTGATCCAGAGAATGCCGGGGATACGGTTCCTACCGACATCAGGGCACGGCTAGTTTTACCTGCTAAGGTCGAAGGTCGTCATTCGGTTCGTGTAGTGCAGTGTTCTTCAACCTTTTTGCACCTGCGGACCGGTAAAAATAGGATAATTATTTCGCGGACCAGCTGAAAGCTAAGACAAATAAAAACTAATATGCTTGTAGATATTATTTTTTGTTCTAGAATATGTTGTCCAATTACATTTATTAGTGCGATATCTGCTGCTGCTTCTTTGATATAAGAGTTGATATTCGAGGCTGCAGCGTTGTTTCTGAGAGACGAAGCGCTTCATAACCATCTATTCGGTTTCTCTGTTTGGTTTTTATTACAGACATGGCTAAAAAAGTCTTTTCACATAAATAGGAAGTCGAAAAATTTACTAATAATTTGATAGCTTTATAACTCGAAGTTATATATTCTTTTCCTAGCGATATCCAAAATTGAGGCAATGAAAGCATTTTGTGTCTGGAGACCTGAGTGACATCAGAAGACAACTCGATCAGCTTTTCTTTTTCATGAAGATCAAGTGCACATTAGTTTATATCTTCTAAGAATGGATTATCAATCCAGAGGTTAAATGCTTATTCAAATTTTCAGCTAATGCTCTTAAATGTTGCTTCATTGTGTTAAATATGACGTGTTCATATCAGCAGCAATCGAAAATTCATCCAAAAGAGAAAACATTTCTACATCTTCCTCTTGTAAGCGACTATTCCAAAGAGCTTCTTTTTGAACGCATCCATTTTATTTCTTAAAGTAAAAATATTTGTAAATGAACCCTGCAGAGAAATATTAACTTCATTTAGCAGATTGAATATACCCGCCATTATGTTGTTCTCATACATTGTATTTGTATACTTTTATACATAATACGCCACGGTGATTTACGATTTGACCAACATTTTTCGCGGACCGGCAGGAGATTTCTACGTCCCGGCACCGGGCCGCGGACCGGCGGTTGAAGAACACTGGTGTAGTGCACTATCAATGTTTCGTCCGATACAAAACTGTTGCGCAGTTCAATATAATTGGGTGGTTTATTACTATGTTATATTGTTCTCAGGAACCCTGAGACTCTTACGACCATAGGAATGCTTCCACCAGCTCCCAGGGATGTTATTATTATATTTATTAAGTGAAATAGTTATGTATTTATAAACATTAAATATTTATTTTTTATATCAAATATTTTTAAAAATAATAATGAATATATTAAAGGATAATATATGATATATTGGGTCGTTTCATATGAAATTTCCGTTTTTATTTTTTTTTAAATTCAAAGTGGCATTAATGGACTGTTCTTTACAATATTTGTGTTTACAGATTGGAATGAGCTGTTATCAATCCTCTCTTTTTTTCTTTGATAATATTGGCTGAACATTGTTTAGTATGCCTTTAAATATCGCCATGGAAACGCGATTTTCATGTAATTGTTTTTATGAGTTTAAACTTGGATCTTCGGGAGCCCAAGTTGCAAAAAAACATTTCTACCGCACTCAAGGAAGATTGTTTTAACAAATGGATCATTGACCATTGCCTTGAGAAATTGTCAGCTAGTGGTACAGATTAATAAATAAATAAATAATTAATTAATTTCTCCTTTCTACCCAGAGGTGGAACCACCATATCCATAACGTAATGCAGGGATATTGACATAATGCAACAGAAACTTATCAGAAAACTACCTGCGTTGGTTGGATCGGAAGGGACCTATAGACCTACTCTTACACGACTACGACAGTCCTCATGTTTCATGGCAGACAGTGAAAAAACTAAACGAGCTGGATTATAAAGTTCTCCCACATCCACCTTATTCACCAGACTTATCTCCACTATATTTCCATCTGTTCAGAAAAATACCTTGAGGGTAAAATTTTTGAAAATGATTCTCAAGTCAGAACCACATTTTCAGACTTTATTTTGTTTTTAAAAATTCCTAAAATTTTCAGTTCTGGAATTGGAAATGTGAACACTTCGGGGAAAATAAGGGCACGTTTTTGAAGAGAAAAGTTTTGATTTCAGAAAGTTGTTTTACTAAGTTAAATTTCCTTTGAAAACGGACATTTCTTAAGAAACGACTTTATCTTGCGTATAAATATTCTGTTACATTTAATAATCAGATTCTATATGCCAGTAACCTTAGAAAAATTCATTTCTTGGTCTTAAAATATCGCAGATGATTTAGTACAGTTATGGTTTGTAATACTTACCTATAAAACTAGATAAAATAGCGTTGTTAAAAGCAGTTGAAAAAAATAATGCTCAAGAAAAACTCAAATTTGATGAAATATATAGTTAAGAACGGACGAGATTGTTGTATTATTATAAGTGAACTCTAGCTAGCTTCTAATAATATATATTAGAACGTTCTTCCTCCAAAGCTAGCAAGCGTATTATATATATATATATATATATATATATATATAATAAAATAGGGTGCATACAAAAAAAAATGACCGTTCTTTAACCAAATATTTGTATTATTATTTCTTTTATATAAAATCAAACATCGACACACCACACTCCCTGGCGATTACTTGTGGACGGATTTGACTCAACAGCTTCCTTCAGAACCTCATCAATATCCATTAATGATCGCCCGGAGCCCTTCTTCCTTTTCAACGTCGTATCTCCGCTGCTAAATTTTTCAAACCAACGCCGCGCAGTGCGCTGGTCAAGGACACCTTTCCCTTCATATTTAATAATTTCACGAGTTACTTCAGCGGTTGTGAAATTTTTTTTCCAGTAATGTCTTAAAATTACAAGAATTTCGTAGGCCACTGTCGTGTTTCTTCTTTGAACTAAACTGAGGCTTTTTTTGAAGAAGTCCAGTGTTAGTAAAGAAGCTCAGAGAATGATCTAAACGGATTATTAAGTATTGGTAAATAATAAATAGCATTAAAATATTTATAGACTTTTGAACTCTGGAATTTGATAAAACCGTCATTTTTTTATACACCCTATTATATATGAACAAACAAATGTATGAAGAAACTTGTGGAATTGCCATGCATGCATCCTGTTTATATGATTGAAGTGATAGCACTGAGATGGTTAAGATAGCCTTGTAAAGTAGTTAGAGTTCGTAATGAACAAATCTCTAAAATTTTAATAATAGCTGATTAAACTGGTGTACATCCCAACCCTGATCGAGGGCTAGTTGAGAGAATTGCTTTAAGGTTGATAATTTTTGAAAGCAGTAATCCAAGCTCTTAGTTTTTTAACGCTGATATCTGCATCGAACCTTCGAGTTCGCTAAGCCCTTAATTTAATGCTAAATATTTATTTAGTTATTTAAATACATATTATCTCTATGATACACTATGATATACTATTATTTCAGATAGACTTAGACTTTTCAAACAATAATTTATAAACGTTGACTGAAGTCATTCCGCAGTATTTCTATGACTTAAGTTGGCTTTGCGATGTTTATCTGAATATTATTCACTTTTTACTAAGATTTTATTAGTCTGGTTAAAGATAAAAATCTGTTCTCTCACCTCTTCGAACATTATGTAATGTTTAAAACAGGCAAGTCCAAACGTAAGAAAAAAAACGTTACCGCTACAACTCCTGGGTTCAATATGTGGTAGAGATTGTACTGTCTCTAGGACACTCTAAGTGATTTGTCACAGATGACACTCAAATGCCAGGCTTTGCCCCTTATTTTGGGTACCCTCTTCATAAAGGCTGGGTGAGCCCCATAAGGGTTCCAGATGTCATAGGATCCATCCCCGGCTGTTAACAGATTAAATAAAACATGCCGGATTTAATTAAACCTGGGACCTTAGACACGGAGACTCAGCGCAATGTTCGAAGAGGTGAGAGAACAGATTTTTATCTTTAACCAGACTAATAAAATCTTAGTAAAAAGTGAATAATATTCAGATAAACATCCCAAAGCCAACTTAAGTCACAGAAATACTGCGGAATGACTTCAGTCAACGTTTATAAATTATTGTTTGAAAAGTCTAAGTTCTAATAGAGATCAAAATTCTTTCAAATCATTGGAGCTATATTAATACGCTAGACAAGTCAGATAATTTTATTATGAGAGTTCGTTTTAACAAGAAATTGGTAAAAATCGGATGTTTATTTTGCTCAATATTTCTTTTAAATGTATTCTTCCAATCTAGACTATTCTAAATAGAATTTGATTCTATTGAGCAATGCCCTGAATTCATCTTTCAAAGATACTAAATGGTCTGTATTAAGATTACGATTGCACCATTTGTTGATTGAATTGATTGCAATTGTTGAAAAACAATCAACACTAGTTAAATCGTAAAAATAGTTCGCGTCCTGATGAAATCTCAGCATCAAATAATTACATTCCCATATTGTCCTGTAGAGAAAAAATTCTTAAAAAAAAAACATTAGGCTCATGTAGCTTTTATCCTTACTTCGTTTACAGATGTGTCAAGGCAGATGCAATTCAAAATTCATTAGTTGATCACAGGTTTTAATAAAAAATTATTATAGTATCAACTAATAAATTGTTAATAAACCTCAATAAATAAGTTGTATAAAATCTTTTAAATTATAATTTTATTTTATATTCTATGCTATGTGTTACTCTGGCATATTTGTATCATATGGATTTTATAGCACTATTGCAATATTCTAATCAATTGCAAACTCGTATCAATTATTTATCATGAACCTTGTAATGTTTCTTTTTAACAGTAATTTAAATATCACACATGATACATTTACGTATTACATTTTTTTATATGAAGTATGAAATATCTATTCATGCGATTTAGTTCTTGATTTTTTAGCGATTTTATAGGAAATACTCCAATATTTGTTATTCTTATAGTTACTAATTTACCTTAGAGCTAGTTTTCAACTTAGTTTAAATGACCATTATTAACTGGTCTGGTAATTAACATAATTTATGAATGTAAACTTGATTACTTTTTATTTTATTTTTATTTAGTTTTTCATCTGTTACACTTGATTGTCTATCTAATATTCTTGACTCGCCATAAATCTAAGATATACACACCATTGAGTTCAATTGATACTTCATCTTCTAAGTAACTGACGGCTTACCTGATTATTTGAAATAACAATTAGTATTGTGGGTATCAGTTCCGCAGGCTGTCGCTTCGAGTAAAGTCACAAAAATATTTAATTTTTTATTCGTTTCCTTTTTAATCTATAGAACTAAAGAACAGCGACATAACTCAGAAATGACAATGCCAATAAGCCCTTTATAGCAATTATATCAATTGAAGGTTTTTGATGATATGATGATTTTTTTTTTTTTATGAAGTCATATTTTGAGTTATACCATGTTTGAATCTGAAGATTCATGCGTCGAAGTCCTTAGCTAAGTTAAAATATTCAACTCAACAAATTAAAAATAGTTAAAATTAAAAAAAAAATCAAGCTTTTACTAATTTTCTTATTGTTAATAAAAAAATCTTCAGGAGGAATGCTTAGCTTTACCAATACACATTTTTTTTTTTATCTGGTATAGAACTTTCAAATATACCACTATTGAAAAATTGCGTTTTTTGAGTTTTGACATTGTTCTTTTGAAGAAACGATGTAGTAACTATATATCATCTATATCAAACCTTGAAATGTTTGTTGAAACGTTCATATATCGATGAAATGATTACCTCATATAGAAATTTCCCATAATTACACTCTTTCTTTCATAGTAAAACCCTCGATTATTTTTATTTTCGAGAATATCAAAAAGGAAAAGAACGAATAGTTAAAAATTGTGAATTAACTCGAAGCGATTGATACCAATAACCATAAACCTGAGGAACTAATACCGTTAAGTAAACAGTAATGTCCTTTAAAAGGGTTGCATAACGACAATAGACGAAAATGACAGGAAATTAATCTCTTGCTTTACTTCAATATTGTACAAACTATTTCAACTCATATAATTATGAGGCTTGTACACTCGTTATTGTTTGATATTTTCTATTTAGCTTTTAACAAGACAAAAACCTCTGCTCATACATAAACGTTACACTGCAGCAACAAGCTTTAAATATTTCGGTATCAGTTCCGCAGGTTGTCGCTTTCGTATTAATTCACAACAATTTTTCACTTTTCATTTGAGTGAGTTTTACTAGAAAAAAGGAGAGTCTAATTATAGAAAATCTATATATTTATTTAATCATATCTAGAAATAAACGTTTCAACTAACATATAAAATTATAGATGGCCATATACATACTGTGTAAGTCGATTATTTATATTATATGCAATCACTAATAGGTATTATATACAGTAAGTAATAATATTATTTTTATTTTCGTGAATATTAAAAATGAAAACGAATGTAAAGAAACTTGTTTTGACAACTGGAATGCGACTTCCTGCGAAACTGATGCTGAAATATTTATAGCTTGATAATAGAATGAAACCTTTATATAGAGAATTTATTTATTGATAAATTACATTTGAATAATACTGTCTGAGTTTACCATCGTATTCATGCAGGATAATACTTTAGGCCATTGAATGACTGGCAAAATGTAAATATGGTAATACTGAAAATAAAAACAAACGATTCATTCCGTGGGAAAAATTAAGTTTTTCTTGTAATTGATCCGGTACTTAGGACTACACCTTGACAAACGTTTAACTTGGATTCCTCATACTGAACTAGACTGAAACGGCAAGAAACGTCTCGCTGCTTCAGGATACTTCTACTTATACTAGACGCTATAAGCTTCCAATTAATTACAAAATACTCATATACAGGACAATCATAAGACCCATCTGACCCATCGTACGGAGTTTAGCTTTGGGGCTCCATTAAGCCATCGAATTCCTCTCGTATTCAATCCTTACAATCCAAAAAATCCTCATGCTCCTTACTTTGTTACGAAAAAGTAAGGATGAAGGACCTTCATGTCCCATTTGTTACTGGTTACAATCCGATATCAATTCTTGTATGGCAAACTTTATTCCCACTCATTTCAAACCTGGCAATCTTCTCTTTAATTCCTGATTACCCTCCGAGGTGACTGAAAACAAGATGGACTCGTGACGTTCTAAGTTCAATTTGTTATTCAAGTACTACCATTGGGTAGTTTCTCTACTTGCATTTATCTCATCGCATTCTATTTACTTGATGCATTCTGTTATACAGTTGTAAATTTCAATATATAATTTTTAAAAAGAATGTTTGGTCTGTGAGACACAAGTCAAATGAGGAGGAAGGTACGCCCTTGGGTATAATACCGAAGCTGATGGTAGATAACCTGCGGCAGCAGCACTTTCTATCCCTACCACTTTTTATTCACATTCGTCCATTCCGTCTCATTCCTAGGTCAGTGACTTTTGACTCCACTGTCTCACTTATACGTCGAGCTTTTGTCTACGTTATTTCATGCTGAAATGTATTAAACAATATTGGTATCAGTTCCGCAGGAAGTCGCGTTCCATTTAAGTCACAACAAGTTTTAAATTTGTTCGTTTCCCCTTTTTTATATTCTCTAAAATAAAAATAATAGTATTACTGACTGTATGTAATAACTATGGTATATAATGTAAAGAACCGACTTACCAATACTGTTTAAGTTATTTCATCATCTATTCTTCGAACTGTTTATTTCTTGATATGATTACTGAAGTATACAGATTTCCCATAATTACACAATTTTTTTTATATATTCATTAGCTCTAAATAAACGTTACACTGCAATAACAAACTTTAAATATTTCGGTATCAGTTCCGCTATGTGTCGCTTTCGTTTAAAGTCACAAACATTGGAACTTCCCATTCGTTATCTTTTTGATATTCTCGAAAATAAAAATAATCGTGAGTTTTATAATGAAAGAATGCGATTATGGGAAACGTATATATTTCGGTAATAATTTTACCGAGAACTGAACGATTTAACGAACGTATTTCATCATCTAGATATTTGTGATAACAATGTATTTATAGCTGGGATTTTCACTTATTAATATGCGGCATAAAATGGTTGGTAGTTAAAAATATTGAATAATGAATGAAAGCATTTACGTCTTTAATTGAATAAAAAAGAACGTCTATTGTCTCGCATCTGAAAAGGTTCAATATCAACAATTTACAGGAAAATTGTTATCAATTCCATAGGGTGTCGATTCGAGTTAACTCACAAGTTTTAACTTTTCATTCTCTTGAACTATTATTTCGAAGTAAATATGATGATAATGTTTCTTGAAAAGCATCTTTCATCAAGAAATGATTACCGAAATATTTATATTTTCCATAATCACACTGTCATGTTTATAATATATATATATATATATATATATATATATATATATATATATATATATGTTATATTCCTGGAGACCTGCCTTGGGATAGCGATAGCTGTGGGACCCTACTCGTACTTGCCACCGGTGTTCGTCATTCAGTAACGGTTTCTGTTACTTCCCATGGTTTATATTGCACATCTCAGGAACCAAAGTAAAGCCTTGTCGCACTTAAATAAAGGGACAATATTGAGAATATCTATATCTATGTGTGACAAAACATACATTTACCATTGATTTAGTTTCTTTACCAATTACAAACTGAACATATTTCAACATCAAAGAATTATCAACTAACAATATATACTTTTACGAAGGATTTTAGATTTTTAGGATTGGAAATAACTGGATTCACTTGGACATCTAAGATTTTATTAAAATAAACCCTTTTTTTACAAATTTGTAGTTGATCTGTGATTAATAATCTGATAAGATTTTGTTGTAATAATCTTTAATTTTGATTGATTAATCGTTTTTTTTCCCTTCCCGTACGAAATAAAATTACTATTTTAATGTTCGAATTTCTACAAATATATATCTTTGATTATATTACATCCTTACATTGTATTATTTGGACTAGTTACCATAGTTCTCCTTTTTAAAGGTATTACATTTTTTAAAATATTTATCATATGTTTTATATTCTGATTTCAATTCGATTCAAGTCATTTTTTGAGCCTCCGAATTATCCACGAAAAATATATTAAATTATTATATAATCTCTTTCTATTATGTGAAACAGTTTCTAGTGACCTTGTAATATTTTATCGGCATTGCCTAGCAACGGATCAAGGAACTACTTTCTGTTTCGTCTTTTGTTGTGCTCGGTTTGTGATGGTTACATAAAATTATCTCTCTATTGTATAAAAAAGTTTTTATTTATATATGTATGTATTTATTTATTTCCACAAGCAATATAAAATTATATATGCATATACATAGCGTTAAGTTTTATTTGTAATTCAAACTAAAAATGTAAAACACTGAAAAAAAAATTGAAAATACAACTGTAGCAATAAACGTCCTTCACGTAGGGGTACTGCGTGAAAGGAAAAAGTAAAGTGTATATATATATTCTTATGATATAATTATCGGAACGATTTCGTGGAATAATAAAACGAGTCATAAAAAATTGAGTTAAATTTATAAAGAACGCATTTTGCGGGGGGCAAATGAAGAAGAGTATAAAAAAGTTTTAATGATTGCCGTTTAATATTTTATTTTACATACATGATGAAATAGTAAAAATAAGTCGCAAAATGGGGGTTGGTCTCCCATCAGCCGTAATTTATATTATTCAATATAAAATGTTTTTCAACTAAATGTTTATAAAGGGTATTCCGATACCAACATTTTCTTTTCTTAATATTGTTCCTACAAGAAGAATTACTATAACTGAACTTGGGAAGTGTCTATAAACAATTCATATTACTATTGGTATTGTTTAGGAGGTTTGGAGTGCAAACATTATTATTAGGCCAAAACTGATAGATCAGCTTTATAATACAAAGTTCTTTAAGAACACTAGTTATTATAAAATAAACTTATAAATATTATAAGTGCGTTTGAATGCAGAAAAATTACATTTTGCAAAAAATGTAATGTATATATATTGTAATACAAAAAATAAAATAATGGTAAAATTGAAACTTGTAACACTAGAAATCGCGAAGTTTTTGGTTCTTGTTTTAGACCTATCTTTTTCTAGAGCAACGGTTATGGAGGGAGACGATTTGAACACACTAAAAGTACACGTCTTGAAAGGGCCCAGTGTGTCTTTCTACATATTTTTCTCTCAACCTACATAATTATAATTATTAACAGTCAATGTAAATATTAATAGTTAATATAATAACCAAAGCAATTCAGGTTTCAGTGATCTGTAACCTAGCATCCTACGTACCGATGGTAAGATTGTCGTAAAGGAACTTATTATTAATTCTGTTTTTATAATCAGTAGGCCCTAACCTTTTTTTTTTCCATTTCAGGAATGGTAAACGTTTTTTTTTTCTTTATGGCTATGCATTATTACAAAGGTATGTATTATGTGCAAATTACGGAGGCCAGTACGACAAGATACACGCTTTTAAAAATTACATCCTAAAATTATATAAAAAAGTATAGTTAACTATTATCAACAACCCTGTCATACGAAGGTATATGAATAGCCAGTCAAATGTTGCTTTTTAAATAAGTGTCCAAAAAATCGTCTATAACAATAGTATATGTAAAGAACAGATCATAGTCTAATAGATGATTTCGTTTTTTTTTTTTTTTTATTCTGTCTTTAATTTACAAATTATTTAGGTTACTAATTATTTAAGTTCTCATGTTATAAATGTATCACTCATTTATATTCTGAATCAATCTGTATTCATAGTATTAGTTAACAAATAAATTATTTTAATATACATAACTTATTCAGTAAATTAGAGAAGAGTTGGTCGACTGTATCTTCTAATTCAAGGAAGAAATAGTTGGGGGTGCAGTCAATGAAAACATCAAAATAAGGATAACTTATTTATTATGTGCCGACGTTTCGGCCTACAATGTAGGCCATCTTCAGGGCTAAGAGAAACAAAACAGAAATATATAAAAACGTAGCAGCAACAAGAATATATAAAGTGGTACAGGAGTGGAAATAAATTAGATTATTGAAATAAAATTAGATATGATGAAATAGTGAATAGAAGATATAAGATAAATAAGAATGCATATAAGACAGGTTACAGAATAATAAACTTAAAATAGTGATGGATAAAAATAAAATGTAGATGATGAACAGAAATTCTAATAGTGACAGATAAAATAATACAAGAATAAGAATATAAAATAGGAAAAATACATGTCAAAAAGGGATAAAATGTAAACAATAATATAAAGGGAAAGAAAAATGAGGAGGTAAACGGAAATATACAAAATAAGAAGATAAAATATAGAAAAAGGGGGGAATAAAGTGTAATAATACAAGCATAAATAGAAAGAAAGGCTTGATAAATTTCAAAAATTAAACATTGAAAAAAAGGGGTATATATCTATGAACTATGAAGAATGAAAAGAAAAGGAAAAAAAGTGAGGAAAGTTAATATGTAACTGTATACAATTAGAAAGAAGTGGCATAAATGCAAAATAAGATGAGAATTTAATATAAACATATAGAAAGTAGGTGAAGAATTACAGTAGATGAAAAATATGAGGCTAAGTAAGAATGAACTCTATACTATTAACATATGATGGATGCCAAAAGTAGGTGTGAGAACAGGTGCGAAGAAAGGTGAATGTGAAAAGGATGGAGATAAGATAAAAGTGTACTAACCGAATAAAACAACTTGCAGGTTAGGCCGCTCAGAGACAAGTAAGCAAGAAAACCGTTACACCGGGCAGGCGGAGGCGATAAAGGCGATCTCTGACGGCCAAAAAATAATGACACAGGAGGGGGAAGGAGAAAGGTAGAATCGGTGGATGTAAGAGACCGTAAATAATGTAAAAGGCGTGAAAAATTAAAAATTAAAAATTAAATAAAATTAAAAAGGAAAATTGCAGATGCAGTGGATATAAGTGACCGTAAAAAATGTAAATTGAGAGAAAAATAAAAATTAAAAGTGGTATTATATCTATGAACTATGAAGAATGAAAAGAAAAAGAAAATAAGTGAGGAAAGTTAATATGTAACTGTATACAATTAGAAAGAAGTGGCATAAATGCCAAAATAAGAAGAGAATATAATATAGGCGATCTAATATAATATAGGCGATCTCGAGAAAAATAAAAAGTAAAAGTCAAATGGTCAAAATGTAATTAAAAAAAGGCATAATGAATTAAGAATGTAAGGTTATTTTAGTAAATTAAAAATATGGGCGTAGGTTAGGGATAGGTGATGGGAGTCGGTCTTGGCATTAACGGTAGAGGAATCTAAATTGATGTGAATGGTTTCTGAGAGGATGCGTTTATTATACATAATTAGGAATGGAGGCTAGGATCGACGTGTTTTCGAAGTCAAAAATGTGGTTAAAGGATAGGGCGTGTTCAGAGAGTTTAGAAGCGGTTGGGTTGTGGGAGGAAATGGAGTATTTGTGTTGGGTAATGCGGTCTTTAAGTAGGTTTTTGGTTTCGCCGATGTAGGAAGAGTTGCAGTTGGGAGTAGAACAAGGAATGCGATAGACGACCTGAGAACGATGTTTTAGTGGAATGGGATCTTTAACACGGGTATAAATATTGGAGAGTTTGTTGTGGGATTTAAAGGCGATGCGTAAATTGGGGATAGCGGAACTTAGGGATTTTTGAATGTTATTAGAGAGGGAGGGTATAAATGGCAAGGATCTGTATATAGGGATAGAAGGCGGATGTGGAGAACGGGTGCGGGTGGGTGGGTTATAATGGTGATGGATGAGTTTATTGATAACATGGGGAGGAAAATTGTTTTTTAATAGGATTGCTTTGATGCGTTGGGTGTTGGTGTTATGGAAGCAAGCGTCGGAGAGGGATAGGCCACGGTGGATGATATTTTTGGCGACATTGATTATTTGGTGGTGTGGATGTTGGGAGTAATAATTGAGGAGTCTGCCAGAATAGGTGGGTTTCGTATACCAATCAGTGGATAAGGAGTGATCGGGATTTCTAATGATACGGAGGTCAAGGAAAGGTAGGGATTTGTTATGTTCAAGTTCAACAGTGAAATGTAGGCGGGGATGGTATGCATTGAAGGATGATAATAAACCTGGAATGATGTTAGGATTTAGGATAAGGAGGAGGTCGTCCACATATTTTTTAATGAAAATGACATCGTCACGGAACTGGGGTAGGATGGAGTCTAGAAGGTCATTTAGGACAATATTGGAGAGGTCAGGAGCGAGGGGATTTCCCATGGCCAGTCCAGAAATTTGGTTAAAGAACTGTCCATGGAAAGTGAGATAGCCGGATTCGCAGCAGAGTTTAAGGGATTGGAGATATGAGGACCGGTTGAGAGAGGTATGGGGTTCTATGAGTGACCAGTTGTTATCTATAATGACAAGGGCTTTATCTAAGGGTATGTTGGTAAAAAGACTTTCGACATCGAAGGAAGTGAGGATGTAATGATCAGGAATGGTGAGGGATGTTAAAAGATCACGTAGATGAAAGGAGTTTTGGATATCATATGGGTTGTTACGGCTGAGGACTTGTAAGGATGAAAGTAAGAAATTGCTAAGTTTTGTAGATGGTGAATTGACGTTAGCTGTAATAGGACGGAGGGGGTTGTTGGGTTTGTGGATTTTGGAAAGACCATAAAAGCGGGGGGCTAAGGAATTATAGGAAATGAGGTTTCTGTAAACAGGATAGGTAATTAATTTAGAATTGACAAGGCTTTTTAGGTGGAGGTTGAATTGTTTTTGGAGAGATGTAGTAGGATCACGAGGAATGGGTTTGTAGGTGGAAGTATCCGAAAGAAGGGAATTAATTTTGAGGTTATAATCAGAAAGGTCCATAATTACAGTAGAGTTACCTTTGTCAGCTTTGGTGACAATTAAGTCGTCATGAGATTGAAGAAACGAGCGTGTGGACGCAAGGTCTGTGCTGAATCTTAACATACGGGAGACCATACATCACATCCACTCGTTGAATCTACGAATATCTTCCCTCACCCAATTCCTAACTAGTCACCTTAACCAGGTCCAAATGAATAGCCTCTCCACCCTTATTTCATCTACCTTCACCACTACCAGGTCACGCAAAAAACTCCACCTCATCTCCAAATTCAATTCACTTTACCAAAAATCTCTTACCTCTAAAATCTATCCAAAAGGTGATGAAAACTGGGTACTTAACATCTCTTCCACCAACATCCCCACCCATGTCAACAACATTCTTTCCCTAGGACCAAACTTTTCTGCACCCTCCTCCTCCTTCAAAAAAATTATACCTGACCTATTGACAGACTTAGAATATATCCATAATGACCCCCTCCTCAACCATTCTCTTGTTCAACCTGATCTTTCACGCGTCTCTGTAGCTAATATCATTTCCAACTTCCTTCAGCACCCCCATTCCACCCCTTCTAATTTCTCCCCGCAATTTTTCCTAGACCTTGCGTCCACACGCTCGTTTCTTCAATCTCATGACGACTTAATTGTCACCAAAGCTGACAAAGGTAACTCTACTGTAATTATGGACCTTTCTGATTATAACCTCAAAATTAATTCCCGTCTTTCGGATACTTCCACCTACAAACCCATTCCTCGTGATCCTACTACATCTCTCCAAAAACAATTCAACCTCCACCTAAAAAGCCTTGTCAATTCTAAATTAATTACCTATCCTGTTTACAGAAACCTCATTTCCTATAATTCCTTAGCCCCCCGCTTTTATGGTCTTCCCAAAATCCACAAACCCAACAACCCCCTCCGTCCTATTACAGCTAACGTCAATTCACCATCTACAAAACTTAGCAATTTCTTACTTTCATCCTTACAAGTCCTCAGCCGTAACAACCCATATGATATCCAAAACTCCTTTCATCTACGTGATCTTTTAACATCCCTCACCATTCCTGATCATTACATCCTCACTTCCTTCGATGTCGAAAGTCTTTTTACCAACATACCCTTAGATAAAGCCCTTGTCATTATAGATAACAACTGGTCACTCATAGAACCCCATACCTCTCTCAACCGGTCCTCATATCTCCAATCCCTTAAACTCTGCTGCGAATCCGGCTATCTCACTTTCCATGGACAGTTCTTTAACCAAATTTCTGGACTGGCCATGGGAAATCCCCTCGCTCCTGACCTCTCCAATATTGTCCTAAATGACCTTCTAGACTCCATCCTACCCCAGTTCCGTGACGATGTCATTTTCATTAAAAAATATGTGGACGACCTCCTCCTTATCCTAAATCCTAACATCATTCCAGGTTTATTATCATCCTTCAATGCATACCATCCCCGCCTACATTTCACTGTTGAACTTGAACATAACAAATCCCTACCTTTCCTTGACCTCCGTATCATTAGAAATCCCGATCACTCCTTATCCACTGATTGGTATACGAAACCCACCTATTCTGGCAGACTCCTCAATTATTACTCCCAACATCCACACCACCAAATAATCAATGTCGCCAAAAATATCATCCACCGTGGCCTATCCCTCTCCGACGCTTGCTTCCATAACACCAACACCCAACGCATCAAAGCAATCCTATTAAAAAACAATTTTCCTCCCCATGTTATCAATAAACTCATCCATCACCATTATAACCCACCCACCCGCACCCGTTCTCCACATCCGCCTTCTATCCCTATATACAGATCCTTGCCATTTATACCCTCCCTCTCTAATAACATTCAAAAATCCCTAAGTTCCGCTATCCCCAATTTACGCATCGCCTTTAAATCCCACAACAAACTCTCCAATATTTATACCCGTGTTAAAGATCCCATTCCACTAAAACATCGTTCTCAGGTCGTCTATCGCATTCCTTGTTCTACTCCCAACTGCAACTCTTCCTACATCGGCGAAACCAAAAACCTACTTAAAGACCGCATTACCCAACACAAATACTCCATTTCCTCCCACAACCCAACCGCTTCTAAACTCTCTGAACACGCCCTATCCTTTAACCACATTTTTGACTTCGAAAACACGTCGATCCTAGCCTCCATTCCTAATTATGTATAATAAACGCATCCTCTCAGAAACCATTCACATCAATTTAGATTCCTCTACCGTTAATGCCAAGACCGACTCCCATCACCTATCCCTAACCTACGCCCATATTTTTAATTTACTAAAATAACCTTACATTCTTAATTCATTATGCCTTTTTTTAATTACATTTTGACCATTTGACTTTTACTTTTTATTTTTCTCGAGATCGCCTATATTATATTAGATCGCCTATATTATATTCTCTTCTTATTTTGGCATTTATGCCACTTCTTTCTAATTGTATACAGTTACATATTAACTTTCCTCACTTATTTTCTTTTTCTTTTCATTCTTCATAGTTCATAGATATAATACCACTTTTAATTTTTATTTTTCTCTCAATTTACATTTTTTACGGTCACTTATATCCACTGCATCTGCAATTTTCCTTTTTAATTTTATTTAATTTTTAATTTTTAATTTTTCACGCCTTTTACATTATTTACGGTCTCTTACATCCACCGATTCTACCTTTCTCCTTCCCCCTCCTGTGTCATTATTTTTTGGCCGTCAGAGATCGCCTTTATCGCCTCCGCCTGCCCGGTGTAACGGTTTTCTTGCTTACTTGTCTCTGAGCGGCCTAACCTGCAAGTTGTTTTATTCGGTTAGTACACTTTTATCTTATCTCCATCCTTTTCACATTCACCTTTCTTCGCACCTGTTCTCACACCTACTTTTGGCATCCATCATATGTTAATAGTATAGAGTTCATTCTTACTTAGCCTCATATTTTTCATCTACTGTAATTCTTCACCTACTTTCTATATGTTTATATTAAATTCTCATCTTATTTTGCATTTATGCCACTTCTTTCTAATTGTATACAGTTACATATTAACTTTCCTCACTTTTTTTCCTTTTCTTTTCATTCTTCATAGTTCATAGATATATACCCCTTTTTTTCAATGTTTAATTTTTGAAATTTATCAAGCCTTTCTTTCTATTTATGCTTGTATTATTACACTTTATTCCCCCTTTTTCTATATTTTATCTTCTTATTTTGTATATTTCCGTTTACCTCCTCATTTTTCTTTCCCTTTATATTATTGTTTACATTTTATCCCTTTTTGACATGTATTTTTCCTATTTTATATTCTTATTCTTGTATTATTTTATCTGTCACTATTAGAATTTCTGTTCATCATCTACATTTTATTTTTATCCATCACTATTTTAAGTTTATTATTCTGTAACCTGTCTTATATGCATTCTTATTTATCTTATATCTTCTATTCACTATTTCATCATATCTAATTTTATTTCAATAATCTAATTTATTTCCACTCCTGTACCACTTTATATATTCTTGTTGCTGCTACGTTTTTATATATTTCTGTTTTGTTTCTCTTAGCCCTGAAGATGGCCTACATTGTAGGCCGAAACGTCGGCACATAATAAATAAGTTATCCTTATTTTGATGTTTTCATTGACTGCACCCCCAACTATTTCTTCCTTGTATTCAGTAAATTCATTCTTGAGTGAAACTGAACGAATTTGACTAATAATTCTTCACCTTACCTTAGATGTTACCTAATAGTGTTCATCTTTAAGGGCTTCTTTCAGAATATGTTGGCACAGAATTCTTGATACTTTAAAACTACAATATAGTTGACAGTTTCCACTCCTCTTGTTATTATTTATAAATTACCAAATAACGAACTTTATTCTTACCTAAGTTTGATATTTTTTTCCCGAGTCGTCCTTTATAATTTACTATCATTGGGCCATTTAATATAGAACGCCCGTTTTCAAAGGAAAGGTTATGCATTAAAAAAACTTTACGTTATCAAAAAAATTGTATTCGAAATATTTACGCTTATTTTCTCAATGTGTTTATGAATTTCCTATCCATGAACTGAAAATGTTGCGATGAAACGAAGTTTGAAAATGCGGTTTTTACTTAAGAATCATTTTCAAAAATTTCATAGCGTTACACCAGATTTAAGACCGGATTACCAGCAGTCAAAGGAGCTGTAATATTCAACATAGGCGAACCTATTTCATCCCCAAGACTAAAACCGAGACTCTTGAAAGATATTCTGATGTGAACTCTATTACCTTTCTCACCAATCATTTTAACAAATTGTAATATATTCCTGTTTCCTTATAGTTTTACGTTTTATAGTACTATAGTTCTGTTTGCTATTACATTATAATTATTTTATATGAAAAAAATACTATTATATATTTATAACTTCTCTTTTAAATAATCTGATAATGTACAGTTAGGGGTGTATCTTGCATGATACGAAACACACAATTTTACATCATGTTAAAGTTTTAAAAATCATTATTTAAAAAAAACATGTAAGGCTAGGAATAGACGATCTGGAAAATAAAGGATATATAAAAAAAAAATTTCATCCTTAAGGAAGTTGACCAAATTTCTGGACAGATGAAAAACTGGCGACTTAGTAACCCAGCTCCTTCAGTTTCTTTATTGTGTGTCGTGAATCACGAGGTCTGGTGTTGTCATGTAAGAGTATACGGACCTACTGAATAATCAATGCAGGTTGTTTTTTGATAAGTTTTTGTTGCATTATGTCGATATTCCTGCACTTCGATGTGGATGCGATGATTTCGCCTCTGGATACAAAGGAGAAATGAATTATTATTGGTAAAATTTGGAGTATAATATTTGGATACATTATAATTATTATTATTGGTATTAATGGCAGGCCACTCCATATAAAACAATACTTATTTTTGTTGCCAAATTTCTCAAACCTGGTCCATTCTTTACAACACTCTTCCGCGAACGCACGGTATTTTAATCGTTTTAATTCATGAAAATATGTTATTTAAAAGGCCATATTTGATGCCATACTAGTACAGCTTAAATATTTTGAACAGCCTTTGTTTCTGTAAAATCTCTAGGACTCTTGCTTCGTAAATGAATACCTAAATAGAGTATACTTTTACAACCGACGCCATTGAAGAAAATCGACCTTGGCATCAGCATTGAGAGTTTTGGATGATGGTGCAAGGATCTCGATGCAATCTTTTGTCCCTGATCCGATAACCTTATACAGGGAATGATTGCGATTATTTTGGTCTATCCCTTGATCTATTACCATAAATAATTTTGTTCATAAATGCTGTTCGAAGAAGTATTAATTTTAATATGAATGTAATAGAAGTTGAGAAAAGCTTATAGAAACATTATATTTAACTAAATCAAATATAAAAAAATTGTTAGTTATTTTTCAGATTTTAATTCGAAAAGTTTATTAGAATATGTAACCATCGACAAATGCTTTGATTATCAAGTAGAGCTATTCATTTTATTGTAATTGATTAAGTAGATAATAACTAATTTACCAAATCTTTTTAAAATAAATGTCTTATGATGTATGAATGTGAATAATTTTCACCGTTCATAAAAATGTCGGACTGTATGAATTATTTTTGCCATATAAATATTTTTGTAAATATGATACCAGCGGAGTGGCTCGGTAGAAGAGCACTGAGTTGCCGTGCCAAAGGTCCCAGATTGAAATCCGCCCGTGTCAGATTTTATTTATTCTGTTAACTGCCATCTTGGAGTTCACCCAGCCTCTTTAAAATGGGTCCCCTAACGTTAGGGGGAAAATCTGGCGGTTGAGCTTGATCTTGGACATTTCACCCGCTGCACAATCTTTGTCCAAGAACAGTATTTAACACGTACTAAACTCAAGACCCTTCATGGGTTGTGTAATAGGTTTCTTTTTTTATATTTTTATCAAAAAGACTATATAAAATAAAAATATCATTATTTTGTTATTTTTTTGGTTTTATTATTCGCAACTTTTGAGTATGTTTATTTGATTTATAATGCTTTTAAGCCTTCTGAACTCTTTTTAATATTTTTTTAAAATTGTGAAATATCAATCTGGTATTTGATATTTTACAATTTTAAAAAATATTTGAGACAGATGTATCAGCCCAAGTATGGAATTTTGTTTTGTGATTTCTGATTCAGCCTTCCTAAAAACCTAAGAATGTATATCAGAAGAGACTGGATTTTATGCCAAAAAAAAAACTATTTTATTCGATTATTATTTTATCCTTCAGCCATGTTTATGATGTGCATTTATTTTCGAGGCTAATAAACTCTACAATGTTTCAGCCAGGGGAGCATTACAATAAAAAAATAATAAAATTGCAGGCTGACAATAATTATATATATCCCGTCCGAATTAGCATAGCGATAGGCCCTAGGGAGAAACCGCATCAGAATTATCCTCGCCTACGGCCTTGTATCCTACTCCTTTTTGATGGACCGCTCAATAATAAGAGTGCTCACGATTTAAAGTCTCTGAGGATTTACTGAACCTGCCATCTGTAATCTGGCCGAAGAAACAAAAATGAGTTGAGTTGATTTGCTTTTATAAATAGAGGTCATTCCAAAAAATGTGATATAAACGGTGGGAAATAGATGAAGAAAAAATTACAAAAGGGATTAAATAAAACAAAAAATATCGTCCGTATGTATTTAGTTAACGATCTATAATGGTTTACTCATAATATATCTCGCCGTTTCAGGCTACTTTAACACTAACTGGACAAAGTTTTAAACTTCCAATTAATTACAAAAGACAATATATGGCCTATTTCGAGTCACTGAGCGGAGTTTTGGGGCTACACTAAGCCATGTTTCTCGTATCCAATAGTTAATTCTCCTTATTTTTATTATTGTTATGAATAATGACCTCAATGTCCCAACCTAGCTATCTCTTCAATTCCCGATACTCCACCAAGGCGTCTGAAAAGAAGGCCTTGTGACCTTCTAAATTGATTTGGTTGTTTGAATACTAAAACTGGATAGTTTCTCTACTTGCTCTGATCCATGCCATTATATATCATTCATCACATTAAGTTGTTTTGTTATAAAATAGTTTTTATTTTTTTATAATTAGAATATTTAGCAGAATCTTCTTCTTCTTTCCGGCGCTACAACTCGTGGCGAGTCAAGGCATCTTGTAGCATCAACCTCCAGTCGTCTCGGTGCTGCTGCTTTCCAGTTCCTTATTCCCAAGAAGGACAGCGCATCCTATGCCACTCCATCGGTCCACCGCAGTCTTGGCCTGCCGATTCTCCTCTTGGTGTATAGCTTTCCTTCGAGTATTTTCTTTGGGATTTCATCGTCTCTCAATCTAGCAACATGCCCCACCCAGCGAAGCCTTCTAACGTTTATATATCTGATGACGTCTATGTCATTATAGAGACTTGCTATTTCGGCATTTGTTCTTAGTCTCCAAGCATCATCGTTGAAATCTGCTCCGGAAATTCCTCTAAAGATCCGTCTCTCGAATCTATTTAGCATGAGTTCTTGAGCTCACGAAATTGTCAAGCACTCAGATGCATTGGTCAGAACAGGCCTTACGATGGTTTTGTATAGTTGCACTTTGGTGTTACGTGAGAGTTATTTACTTCTGAATTGTGTTAGGAGCCCGAAATAACACTTGTCTGCAGCCAATAACCTTCTATTTATTTCTTGCTGCATATTATTTTCAGAGTTCACCAGAGCCCAAATAAATTAATTCATTTACCCACTCAAATGTGAAGTATCTGATTTTTATATGGGTATCCTGTTGATCCTGTCCTTGCAGAGATACTCGCATATACTTGGTTTTTGTCTCATTCACAGTGAGGCATACTCTTTGTGCGGCTTCTTTGAGTGCGAGAAATGCCTCCTTCACAGGCGTCATATTTCTTCTAATAATGTCCAAATCGTCTGCGAAGGCAAGGATCTCAGCCGATCTGTTAAATAAGGTGCTCCCAATTTGTATACCTGAGCCTCTTGTTACACACTCCAGGGCCAAATTAAATAAGAGACTGGCAAGACTGTCACCCTGTCTGAGGTCTTTATAAATTTGAAACCTCTAGAGAGACCTCCGCTTATCCGAACTGCACATTCTACCTTTTTCATAGTCATTTGAGCTAAACGAACTAGCTTAGGAGAAGGTCCCATTTCCAGGAGAACTCATCCCTCATAACGCTATCGTAAGCCTTCTGAAAGTCGATAAGGAGATGATGCGTGGTAATATTGTACTCTCGGGCTTTCTCTAGGATAATTCTTGTTGAAGGTTAGGTTAGGTTAGGTAGAAGTGCTTCTGGACACTCAACATCAAGGGTCTTCAGTGTCCGTCCTTCAATCTATATTATTTCTTTGTTTCTTTATTCTTTATATTCTTGACCAATTTTGTTAAAAAGATTATATTTTTTTAGAAATTTGTTTGTTTGTTTTCTTGGGTTTAGGGGCGTAAAAATTTTAGAAATTTGATGACTGTGTCTATATTTTTGTTATTATCACCAAGAATAGTTGGGAGGTATCTTTGTAATTGAGCTTCCTGAAAATAACTATCCCAGAGGTGGCAGTCCTCCAGTACATGTTTAATTGTTAATTGTGTGTTATTACATGTTGTGCACTTCGGTGGACCGTCCTTAGTTATAAGGTAATCATGGGTAAGTCGGGTTTGGCCTATTCTGAGTCTTGTTACAACC
Source organism: Arma custos (assembly GCA_037127475.1). Lineage (NCBI taxonomy): Eukaryota > Metazoa > Arthropoda > Insecta > Hemiptera > Pentatomidae > Arma > Arma custos. The sequence goes on from CM073764.1 coordinate 78,705,980, forward strand.
ACCTCTTCTGTTACTGCGGTTGGAACTTTTCCATATTTTTAATTCCTTTTTTACAGCTTTAAGCTTATTTAGTTCCCCAGTATTTTCCCAAAGCTGGACCCAAGCTAGTTTTACTTCATATTTTAAAAAGTGGCATATGTCGGATGAGGTGTAGATACTTGTAATATCAATCGATGACAATGCTGCTTCCTTGGCAGCCCGATCTGCTACTTCGTTACCTTTAATTCCCACATGTGATGGAATCCAAACCAAAGATATGTTCTTATTCAGATCTTTTAACATTGATGCATAAACTTGTGCTTTCCTTTCAAGATGGTCTTTACTGTAGATGTTTTTTAGTGCCTTTAGAGGAGGTAGGGAGTCCGTGTATATTACGAAGTTTTCTTCCTCGCATTGTATAATATAATAGAGTGCAGCGCAAATCGCATAACATTTGGCAGTGAAGTTGCTGGTCAGGAAAGGAAGTTTATACTTGCTAATCCTGGAGTCCGATACAAATGAAGAACCAACATTATTATTTAATTTAGAACCATCTGTATAAAATTGTTTTCTATTACTATATTTTTCCTTAATTTTTTGATATTCTGCTAAATACATGAGTCCTGTAGTGGTATTTTTAGTGAATTTTTTAAGCGTTAAATCTATTGCAGGTAGTTTTGTAGTCCAAGGTGGGTAATCAAGTCTATTAATTGTTGGTTCCAAACAGCTGATTTTTTCTTGTAATATCTGGTCCACAGTTGCTCGACCTCTCATAAACCATACTTGTTACAATCCGGTTTCTCTTTCTGCGATTGGACGGAGTCTCTGATATAGCACCCTAGAGAATACTTTGTAGCCGTTAGAGAGTAGTGATATTACTCAGTAATTCCTGCATTCTAGAATATCCCCTTTCTTATGTATGGGACATGTGCCAGTCACGTACCAATCATCGGTAATTGGTTCCATTACAAGATCGTACATAAGGCTTTCTAATCCCTTCATATTTCCCCGAGAGTTCCCCGTGAACACCGTCAGCTCCTGGTGACTTATTATTATTTTGAGGTATCTTATTTCTTCTTGAACCTCCTCAAAATCTGGTTACTCAAGGTCTCCCTCCAGGATTTCTACCATAGGCTCTGACAATGATTCTCCGCTTTCATTCATTTAAGAGACCGATAAAGTAATAGCTCCAGCGATCCAATACTTTCTTTTTATCCTTCAGCGTCTCTACACGCTGCTATTCGTGGTTGAAATGGCTTCCGGCTTGTATTAACCCGCTGATAGAACTACCTAGTTTCATTAATATTTTTAAGATGCTCGACTTCTTCCTATTGATAACATTCTCATTTTCTTTTCTTTTACGGTAATTTTTAGTATCGTTTCTTGTACTTCTCTTTTGTACCATCAGTACCAGCAGATGATGCGTGGTAATATTGTACTCTCGGGCTTTCTCTAGGATAATTCTTGTTGAAGGTTAGGTTAGGTTAGGTAGAAGTGCTTCTGGACACTCAACATCAAGGGTCTTCAGTGTCCGTCCTTCAATCTATATTATTTCTTTGTTTCTTTATTCTTTATATTCTTGACCAATTTTGTTAAAAAGATTATATTTTTTTAGAAATTTGTTTGTTTGTTTTCTTGGGTTTAGGGGCGTAAAAATTTTAGAAATTTGATGACTGTGTCTATATTTTTGTTATTATCACCAAGAATAGTTGGGAGGTATCTTTGTAATTGAGCTTCCTGAAAATAACTATCCCAGAGGTGGCAGTCCTCCAGTACATGTTTAATTGTTAATTGTGTGTTATTACATGTTGTGCACTTCGGTGGACCGTCCTTAGTTATAAGGTAATCATGGGTAAGTCGGGTTTGGCCTATTCTGAGTCTTGTTACAACCACCTCTTCTGTTACTGCGGTTGGAACTTTTCCATATTTTTAATTCCTTTTTTACAGCTTTAAGCTTATTTAGTTCCCCAGTATTTTCCCAAAGCTGGACCCAAGCTAGTTTTACTTCATATTTTAAAAAGTGGCATATGTCGGATGAGGTGTAGATACTTGTAATATCAATCGATGACAATGCTGCTTCCTTGGCAGCCCGATCTGCTACTTCGTTACCTTTAATTCCCACATGTGATGGAATCCAAACCAAAGATATGTTCTTATTCAGATCTTTTAACATTGATGCATAAACTTGTGCTTTCCTTTCAAGATGGTCTTTACTGTAGATGTTTTTTAGTGCCTTTAGAGGAGGTAGGGAGTCCGTGTATATTACGAAGTTTTCTTCCTCGCATTGTATAATATAATAGAGTGCAGCGCAAATCGCATAACATTTGGCAGTGAAGTTGCTGGTCAGGAAAGGAAGTTTATACTTGCTAATCCTGGAGTCCGATACAAATGAAGAACCAACATTATTATTTAATTTAGAACCATCTGTATAAAATTGTTTTCTATTACTATATTTTTCCTTAATTTTTTGATATTCTGCTAAATACATGAGTCCTGTAGTGGTATTTTTAGTGAATTTTTTAAGCGTTAAATCTATTGCAGGTAGTTTTGTAGTCCAAGGTGGGTAATCAAGTCTATTAATTGTTGGTTCCAAACAGCTGATTTTTTCTTGTAATATCTGGTCCACAGTTGCTCGACCTCTCATAAACCATACTTGTTACAATCCGGTTTCTCTTTCTGCGATTGGACGGAGTCTCTGATATAGCACCCTAGAGAATACTTTGTAGCCGTTAGAGAGTAGTGATATTACTCAGTAATTCCTGCATTCTAGAATATCCCCTTTCTTATGTATGGGACATGTGCCAGTCACGTACCAATCATCGGTAATTGGTTCCATTACAAGATCGTACATAAGGCTTTCTAATCCCTTCATATTTCCCCGAGAGTTCCCCGTGAACACCGTCAGCTCCTGGTGACTTATTATTATTTTGAGGTATCTTATTTCTTCTTGAACCTCCTCAAAATCTGGTTACTCAAGGTCTCCCTCCAGGATTTCTACCATAGGCTCTGACAATGATTCTCCGCTTTCATTCATTTAAGAGACCGATAAAGTAATAGCTCCAGCGATCCAATACTTTCTTTTTATCCTTCAGCGTCTCTACACGCTGCTATTCGTGGTTGAAATGGCTTCCGGCTTGTATTAACCCGCTGATAGAACTACCTAGTTTCATTAATATTTTTAAGATGCTCGACTTCTTCCTATTGATAACATTCTCATTTTCTTTTCTTTTACGGTAATTTTTAGTATCGTTTCTTGTACTTCTCTTTTGTACCATCAGTACCAGCAGATGATGCGTGGTAATATTGTACTCTCGGGCTTTCTCTAGGATAATTCTTGTTGAAGGTTAGGTTAGGTTAGGTAGAAGTGCTTCTGGACACTCAACATCAAGGGTCTTCAGTGTCCGTCCTTCAATCTATATTATTTCTTTGTTTCTTTATTCTTTATATTCTTGACCAATTTTGTTAAAAAGATTATATTTTTTTAGAAATTTGTTTGTTTGTTTTCTTGGGTTTAGGGGCGTAAAAATTTTAGAAATTTGATGACTGTGTCTATATTTTTGTTATTATCACCAAGAATAGTTGGGAGGTATCTTTGTAATTGAGCTTCCTGAAAATAACTATCCCAGAGGTGGCAGTCCTCCAGTACATGTTTAATTGTTAATTGTGTGTTATTACATGTTGTGCACTTCGGTGGACCGTCCTTAGTTATAAGGTAATCATGGGTAAGTCGGGTTTGGCCTATTCTGAGTCTTGTTACAACCACCTCTTCTGTTACTGCGGTTGGAACTTTTCCATATTTTTAATTCCTTTTTTACAGCTTTAAGCTTATTTAGTTCCCCAGTATTTTCCCAAAGCTGGACCCAAGCTAGTTTTACTTCATATTTTAAAAAGTGGCATATGTCGGATGAGGTGTAGATACTTGTAATATCAATCGATGACAATGCTGCTTCCTTGGCAGCCCGATCTGCTACTTCGTTACCTTTAATTCCCACATGTGATGGAATCCAAACCAAAGATATGTTCTTATTCAGATCTTTTAACATTGATGCATAAACTTGTGCTTTCCTTTCAAGATGGTCTTTACTGTAGATGTTTTTTAGTGCCTTTAGAGGAGGTAGGGAGTCCGTGTATATTACGAAGTTTTCTTCCTCGCATTGTATAATATAATAGAGTGCAGCGCAAATCGCATAACATTTGGCAGTGAAGTTGCTGGTCAGGAAAGGAAGTTTATACTTGCTAATCCTGGAGTCCGATACAAATGAAGAACCAACATTATTATTTAATTTAGAACCATCTGTATAAAATTGTTTTCTATTACTATATTTTTCCTTAATTTTTTGATATTCTGCTAAATACATGAGTCCTGTAGTGGTATTTTTAGTGAATTTTTTAAGCGTTAAATCTATTGCAGGTAGTTTTGTAGTCCAAGGTGGGTAATCAAGTCTATTAATTGTTGGTTCCAAACAGCTGATTTTTTCTTGTAATATCTGGTCCACAGTTGCTCGACCTCTCATAAACCATACTTGTTACAATCCGGTTTCTCTTTCTGCGATTGGACGGAGTCTCTGATATAGCACCCTAGAGAATACTTTGTAGCCGTTAGAGAGTAGTGATATTACTCAGTAATTCCTGCATTCTAGAATATCCCCTTTCTTATGTATGGGACATGTGCCAGTCACGTACCAATCATCGGTAATTGGTTCCATTACAAGATCGTACATAAGGCTTTCTAATCCCTTCATATTTCCCCGAGAGTTCCCCGTGAACACCGTCAGCTCCTGGTGACTTATTATTATTTTGAGGTATCTTATTTCTTCTTGAACCTCCTCAAAATCTGGTTACTCAAGGTCTCCCTCCAGGATTTCTACCATAGGCTCTGACAATGATTCTCCGCTTTCATTCATTTAAGAGACCGATAAAGTAATAGCTCCAGCGATCCAATACTTTCTTTTTATCCTTCAGCGTCTCTACACGCTGCTATTCGTGGTTGAAATGGCTTCCGGCTTGTATTAACCCGCTGATAGAACTACCTAGTTTCATTAATATTTTTAAGATGCTCGACTTCTTCCTATTGATAACATTCTCATTTTCTTTTCTTTTACGGTAATTTTTAGTATCGTTTCTTGTACTTCTCTTTTGTACCATCAGTACCAGCAGATGATGCGTGGTAATATTGTACTCTCGGGCTTTCTCTAGGATAATTCTTGTTGAAGGTTAGGTTAGGTTAGGTAGAAGTGCTTCTGGACACTCAACATCAAGGGTCTTCAGTGTCCGTCCTTCAATCTATATTATTTCTTTGTTTCTTTATTCTTTATATTCTTGACCAATTTTGTTAAAAAGATTATATTTTTTTAGAAATTTGTTTGTTTGTTTTCTTGGGTTTAGGGGCGTAAAAATTTTAGAAATTTGATGACTGTGTCTATATTTTTGTTATTATCACCAAGAATAGTTGGGAGGTATCTTTGTAATTGAGCTTCCTGAAAATAACTATCCCAGAGGTGGCAGTCCTCCAGTACATGTTTAATTGTTAATTGTGTGTTATTACATGTTGTGCACTTCGGTGGACCGTCCTTAGTTATAAGGTAATCATGGGTAAGTCGGGTTTGGCCTATTCTGAGTCTTGTTACAACCACCTCTTCTGTTACTGCGGTTGGAACTTTTCCATATTTTTAATTCCTTTTTTACAGCTTTAAGCTTATTTAGTTCCCCAGTATTTTCCCAAAGCTGGACCCAAGCTAGTTTTACTTCATATTTTAAAAAGTGGCATATGTCGGATGAGGTGTAGATACTTGTAATATCAATCGATGACAATGCTGCTTCCTTGGCAGCCCGATCTGCTACTTCGTTACCTTTAATTCCCACATGTGATGGAATCCAAACCAAAGATATGTTCTTATTCAGATCTTTTAACATTGATGCATAAACTTGTGCTTTCCTTTCAAGATGGTCTTTACTGTAGATGTTTTTTAGTGCCTTTAGAGGAGGTAGGGAGTCCGTGTATATTACGAAGTTTTCTTCCTCGCATTGTATAATATAATAGAGTGCAGCGCAAATCGCATAACATTTGGCAGTGAAGTTGCTGGTCAGGAAAGGAAGTTTATACTTGCTAATCCTGGAGTCCGATACAAATGAAGAACCAACATTATTATTTAATTTAGAACCATCTGTATAAAATTGTTTTCTATTACTATATTTTTCCTTAATTTTTTGATATTCTGCTAAATACATGAGTCCTGTAGTGGTATTTTTAGTGAATTTTTTAAGCGTTAAATCTATTGCAGGTAGTTTTGTAGTCCAAGGTGGGTAATCAAGTCTATTAATTGTTGGTTCCAAACAGCTGATTTTTTCTTGTAATATCTGGTCCACAGTTGCTCGACCTCTCATAAACCATACTTGTTACAATCCGGTTTCTCTTTCTGCGATTGGACGGAGTCTCTGATATAGCACCCTAGAGAATACTTTGTAGCCGTTAGAGAGTAGTGATATTACTCAGTAATTCCTGCATTCTAGAATATCCCCTTTCTTATGTATGGGACATGTGCCAGTCACGTACCAATCATCGGTAATTGGTTCCATTACAAGATCGTACATAAGGCTTTCTAATCCCTTCATATTTCCCCGAGAGTTCCCCGTGAACACCGTCAGCTCCTGGTGACTTATTATTATTTTGAGGTATCTTATTTCTTCTTGAACCTCCTCAAAATCTGGTTACTCAAGGTCTCCCTCCAGGATTTCTACCATAGGCTCTGACAATGATTCTCCGCTTTCATTCATTTAAGAGACCGATAAAGTAATAGCTCCAGCGATCCAATACTTTCTTTTTATCCTTCAGCGTCTCTACACGCTGCTATTCGTGGTTGAAATGGCTTCCGGCTTGTATTAACCCGCTGATAGAACTACCTAGTTTCATTAATATTTTTAAGATGCTCGACTTCTTCCTATTGATAACATTCTCATTTTCTTTTCTTTTACGGTAATTTTTAGTATCGTTTCTTGTACTTCTCTTTTGTACCATCAGTAAATAGGCATAATTCTTCTCGTCCGTCGCTTGTTTACATTCCTCATCGAACCATGAAGCTTTCCTTAAATGTTCCTCTTCGCCTAAAACCTCGGTGGATACTTCTAAGATAGCTGCATTGAATGTTTTCCATCTCTGGCTGAGGTCATCATCTAGTTCAAGACTTTGTAGCTTATGTTCCATCGATGTCAGGAAGAGGAGTTTTCCTGTGGATCCCTTAGCTTTTCCACATTTATCCTTTTTATCTTCGTATTAATCATATTGCGAATTATTAATATTCTAGCACGAATTCGTGCAATCATTATTTAATGATTTGAATCCTAATCAGCGAATCTAGCACTAATGAGGATATGGTCTATCTGGTTTGTGGTCAAGCCGTCGTTTGAGCGCCAAGTAGCGAGGTGGATTCTCTTATGTGGAAACATAGCACTCCCAATCACTAATCCTCTAGATGCCGCAAAGCTAACGAGTCTCTGACCATTATCATTTGTCACAACGTGTATACTTTGCGCGTATATACCCGATATCATATACCCGATTTGCGCGACTGGCGGGCCAGTGTCTAGTTGCAGTCTAGACTGGGCGATGGAGCCACCAACTACTCCCTACTCCGTGATATAACAGAATCTAATCCACTAACTTTATATTAAATCTAGTATGTTTAATGGATTATTTAGAGAAAAAAAATTAAATTCACCAGCAAACAACTCAATTAACTAATTTAAGATAAAAGAAGTTCAACGTTTTTTTTAGTTTTTTAGAGAGGGTCTTTCTTCTGGGGAGCTTTGTGTATTTGCACAAAATGATTTATAGTTAGAAAAACTAAAAAACACTCTTATTTAGCTAAAACTAAAATGTAGAAAATTAATATTAGTTTTTAAAAAACTAAGGACCGCGCGTTTATAGCCAACCGAACCAAAAAGTAGAAAATAGATCAAAACTGATCAAAAACCACTTCTTAATGCACTCTCAATAATAACGGTGAACGGTGAATCCAACATTGTCTATCAGTTATTAAAATTTAAAAATACTATTTACTTGCATTTTTTTAGTTTGATTCGAAATAAAACAAGGAATTTTAACGTTTTTTCTTAGAATTTTGTATTGTTTTTGTATCTTGGTTATATTAACATGTTTTGCTGCACCCCAAAGTTCTGCTCCTAATGTCCAAATAGGTCTTAGTTTAGTATTGTAGATTATTCGTTTGTTTCGTATGTCAAGTGAAGTTCTGTAATCCAGAAGATGTGATAGTTGTTTGTAGAGCCTTGTTAGTTCTTGTCTTTTTAATTTTGTTTGTATGTTCCATGTAATTCTTTTGTACACGTATAAAGTGCATAGTTTTTAAAAGGTACATGGTCGTCAATTTCGGTTGTTGAGCACGAAGCTTCCCGTAGGGAGAAGCTAACGTGGCTCGATGAAATATAATAAAATAGTTCTTGAAATCATTAATTCCCGAATAAAATTAAGATATTGGCCTTGGTGACTAATCTATATATATAAAAATGAATGTATGTGTGTTTATCCTTTATGCATTACTACACCGATCATCCCATTGTCATGAAACTTTGAAAAGTTGTTCAGTACACCCTAGGGAAGGTTTCTACTAACTTTTTTTTCTTATTTTATTTTATTTTTTGGATTTGAAAAATTTTTCAAAAATTTCTAGAAAAAAAATAATTATTTGTCTAAAAAACGTAATAGACCTTTTTTAAAAAAGATTTAATTTTCTAGAATTTGAGCCCAACCGCAGATCTGTAAGTCTAATAGAACCTGAGTTCAGTCCTATCATGGATCAAATGACCGGAATCTTATCTATATGTAAAAATCTCCTGTCACGATGTTTTTCCGGGCTAATCTCCGAAACTGCTGGACCGATTTTAATGAAATTCGGCACAGATTGTCATGAAACTTTGGGAAGTAGTTTAGTACACTCTAGGGAAGGTTTCTACCAACTTTTTTTTCTAATTTTATTGTATTTTTTATTTAAAAGATGAATTAATTAGGATTGTCTTCCTGGATGTACTAAATAATTACATGAACCATAATTGGCTCAGTAATTGTGTTATTTTGACAGCCAAAAATGCTGATGTTGACGAAATAAACTTTTCAATACTACTGTTGTTTTCAGGTGATCTAATGCCCTTTAAATCCATCAATAATATTGTTGATGAAAACCAAGCTGTAAATTATCCTACTGAATTTTTAAATTCTCTCGATATACCACACAAGTATCGGTTGAATAATGGTTCACCTATTATTCTTCTGCGTAATTTGAATCCACCTAAATTATGCAATGGTACATGTTTGGTCATACATGATATTACTGAAATTGTTATTGAAGCAGCCATGTTGACTGGAATCTTTGAAGAAAAAATCATTATTATTATTTCAATTATACCATCAGAACCCATAATACCGTTCAAAAGACTTCAATTTGATATATGCTTGGGTTTTGCTATACCCATCAACATATATCAAGGATTCAAGGCCAGACAATGTCCATTTGCGGTTTGGACTTAAAATATCCATGTTTCTCCCATGGCAATTATATGTTGCATGCTCACGTATTAGTAAATCATCTTATATATTTGTATTAGCAACGGACAGATTAACAAAAAATATTGTGCATCGATTAGCCATCAATTAAATTGAAATAAATATTTATAATTTAATGTAATATTACTATCCATAATTAAAAATCAAACATTATATACCCCATTCATTAAACTCATATTTATATTTTATCAGTTATGAGTGTTGTATATTAAATATTTATTATATAATATAGTTAGAGATGAGATGAATAAAATGTAAAATCAAAAATCTATTTAATTCGTGTTTTCATTAATTCATAATTTCATTTAAATTAAAATTTTAAGTAATATTTTTTAATACCATTATAACAGCCACAGCAACGCGTGGCCGGGTCGGCAAGTTCCTTATAATAAGCATTATATTGTTCGAAATATTATTAAAGCCTCAACGGCTTTAGCAAACTATCGGAATTGAAATGTCAGTTTAGCTCTGGTATACACCTTCACATTCCTTTGGTTTGTCCTTTTTTTTTTATCGGTTGATCAAGTCAGTCCGGTTCTGTAGAGCGGTGCCGTATGTACTTGAAAGAAGAAATCCTCTCACCGCAAATGGATGTGCTTTGTGATGCAGTTTTGCTTGTTTTATAATCCTAAAGTTCATTCATTTCCCGTGATTCAAATCATGCATGATTTAAGTATCAAACCGCCTTAAGTATAAAAATTGAAAGTGATGGATAAAGTAATGTACTTATTTATAATACAATATATATGAATATTATTCATTATAAATATATATATATATATATACACATATACATATATATATTAGGGTGGCCACTAATAGTCGATGTCGGAATTTTGTCGTTCCGAACCCTTCAAATAGCTCAATCTATGCATAAAATTAGATAGCCGAAGTTTTAGCAAGATCGGAGTATGTTAACAAGTTTCGAATAGTACGATTTTTTGCCTGTTTGGCGGCGTCTTTTGACCGTAACACCAATATTATTATACGATCTATGCATCAAATTAATGGTAATGTTCCTCTCTTTAATTTTATGTATGGTCAGTATTACCTTTACTTTAAGTCCAACTGAGATATTTGAGCTTTTATAACGTGACCTAGTTATTACCTTCTAGAACACACTTCCGAAATTATTCAATCATTTTGTTGTAGTGGATAAACTACTGGTCCGATTTTAATGATTTAGAGCTCATTTCTTTGCAATTTATCCTTATTCTATTGAGCTCAAATAACTACCAAATACCAACAAAAAAAAAAAAAAACCTCAGTCAACCAATACTTGGAATAATGGACTTAATCATATATACATGGTATTTTATAAATTTATAATGTTTTTATAAGTTAAGTTGTAAAGGGCCTGTAAAGTTGCTGGGCTTAGTAACGAACGAATTCCTAAGGTGTTAATAGGAGCTTTACTGAGTGGGAAGCGTCTGAGGGGTAGACTGAGGCGTAGGTGGGAGGATTGCGTTAAGAGTGATCTGGAGGGTTAGGGTAGTGGTTCGTTCACGCAGGTTTATTAAAGGAGATTGGTGGTATCGGCGTCGAACCTGCGGGTTCGCTAAGCTTTTTTATTCAATTTATTTATCACCCCTTCAATCTATAATTATATCAACATCTATCCGTTACCCCAGGTTAATTAACTACGATCTTCGCAAAATGACCTCCTGCGTTTAATTACTTAACGATTTCCAATTGGTACTTTTTAATAAAACAAGTATTTCTTCAGTGCCACAAGTCCCCCTCCCAAAGTATTTCTTTCTGATCTCACCTTATGCATGGCAGGTTCCCAAGAAATGAAGAGTGTCTTTTTTTCTTCGTAATTACAAATTGGACAATTGTCTGAATTTGCTTGCACCCATGGTTTTGAGCTTAGATATAGTAATTCAGTACTGCAGCGGAAAATCCAACGTATCGGCCTTAGGTCCAGAACATCATTTAGGGAAGTTGAAGAGGGGGCACCCACCACACAAAGCCCTGCATAAATGCAAAACCTGGTTGCAGAAACTTATAGAAATTCTTTTACCTCTCCGATTCCTCCACACGGCGCCTAAGGGCAGTCAATGTCCAGCGTAGGTCAGAGGAGTCTGACGCATCGAGATTCATTCCATAAAGATAAAAATAATTTATATTAAACACATTATTCTGTCAAAAGCACTGAAGCTGAAATAAAGTCCTAAATTTACAACAACCTTCATGCAAATAATTTAGGTTACGTCTAAACCCTAGGGTGGGAAAGCATAAAAAGCGGATTTTCAAGCATGTAATTTTTCAGGGGCTCAGTCAATGATAAGCCAAAACAAGAATGACTTATTTTATTGTGCCAACATTTCGGCCTAAAATGTAGTCCATCTTCAGGACAACGAGGTGCCGATTTGAAGAGTCAAACTTCAACATCTCGCGTGCGTGTGTGCGAGTGCGTGTGCGCTTGTATAAATAAAATATTGTTACGGGCTACTGGGTATTAAAATGAATTAAACAATTCCTTAATTAAAGATACTAATATTTATTAACAAAATGATAAAAAGGATACAATTAAATTATTAAACTAATATTTTTTTTTAAATTTATTTATTGATATTTACAACTGTATTACAATTAAACTAATATAAATTACAATAACAATATATTCTAAATATTATAATCTAGGCCTAACTCCTATTTAATTATTACAATAACATAAGATATTACTAATTCTAGATAGCTTAACTAGTTACAATAGTTTCTATGAATATTATAAAATGACACTACAATTTATAACTAATAATTAACACTTACAGTTCACTAGTCCACCGACCGTAAGATTCTCCAAGTATATGACAAACTGACACACTGAAACAGTTTATTACACTCGCGAGACTGTTACAGTTCACTGATACACTTATTACACGGGCCGGTTCAACACTGACTAGTTTATCACACTGACACTCACTTATCACAGATCTTGCGTGGTCTACTCTCAGGCTAAGACTGACTGGCTCGAGGTGAGGGAAGTATTTAAATAGGCAAGGCCGAACATTCTAGAACACGGTCGGGCCAGACAATTCTGGAATATTCTTAATCCTTTTCCGACAAAAGGAGACGATCTAGAACGGTCCTAATCCTATTTTAACGTCTCCCGCTGACGGACTTAAGCCGCTAATCCCCCGCTTCCGCCTTACTTTGTGCGGCCGTAACACTGCCCCCCTCCTTAAAAGTGCTCTGCCCCAGAGCATAGTCTGGAGAAATCGGGCAGTTATGAGCTTCTACTGATGGAGAGCACACCAATATGGAAACTCCAGAGTTGGCGAATGTCCGTTCGATCATGTCCCTGACAACCTTCCACTCCAAGCCGTCGTATCCACAGCCCAACTTCGAAATGGCGAGCTTGGTGACACGCAGTCTCAGAAGCTTACTACGTAGGTCGTCGAGGCTTCGCCGCAGTACGTCATATGTCGGCTTCTGATCAGTGGCACGCTTGGTAACCAAGTAAAACAGGTGTCGACCTTCGTGCGTGTGGTGGAGTGCCCTCCCGACACTTGGTCCTTGGTGTTCCAGCTTCTCAGTTCCGCCGAACTTCTTCCTGAAGACCGTTGCAATCCCTCGAGAAGTCCTCAGATCCTCGGCAACGCAATGGGCCAGAGAATAGTCCACTGGTAACGAGAAGATATCCCTGTAGATTACCTGAGTTACTCCACGGAACCCTGGTACCTTAGTATTTGCAACTGGGCCATTATTTGTCTCCACGTTGTTTAGGTACCTAACCTGCTGGTCTTCTGCCGGGCCATGGTCTCCTTTGTACGGTGCCAGTCTATTGAAATGGACTACCTTGGGTTTTTTCCTTTAGGCTGCTTCCTGATCCTATAGATGACGTCGTTGATCTTCTTGATGATCTCAAACGGGCCATCCCAGGAGTTCTGAAGTTTAGGTGAGTAGCCTCGCCTTCTTCGAGGATCATGTAGCCAGACCAAGTCTCCAGGTTGGTAGCCACCTTTCTCAGCCCTGATGTCGTAACGCTCCTTCATTCTGTCACTTGCTCCTTGGGTGTTTGTGCGAACCGAAGTTCTCTGCCGAATACCACATTTGCGGGAGTCTGCACCGTTGCCTCACTGACTGAACTAAGGTAGGCCAGCAGGAACAGGTGAAGATACTGGTCCCAGTCTCGCTGATGGTCGGAGACCACTTTGGACAAATATCGACCCATAGTCCTGTTCATGCGCTCCACCATGCCATCGGATTGAGGGTGAAGAGGTGTCGTCCTGGTCTTCCGTATTCCCAGTGCTTCGCACATTCCGGAGAAGACTGCAGACTCGAAGTTTCGTCCCTGGTCAGCGTGAAGTTCCATGGGTACTCCAAACCTCCTGACGAGCTGCTTCACCAGTACCTCCGCAACCGTGACTGCCTCCTGATTCGGAAGGGCGTAAGCTTCCACCCACTTGGAAAAGTAGTCCATGGCCAAGAGAATATACCGGTTACCTTCATCCGTCACAGGGAAAGGGCCAGCGATGTCAATTGCTATTCTCTCAAACGGTGCCCCCACGTTGTACTTCTTCATTGGGGCCTTCTTTCTTCTTATGGGTCCGTTAGAAGCCGCACAAGTCGCACAACGCCTGCACCAGTCCAACAAATCGTCCTTCAGGTTTTCCCAGTAAAAGCGTTCACGTACCTTTTCCAATGTACGGTGAACTCCAAGGTGGCCGCCAGATACTCCTTCATGAAGTTCCCTAAGTAATTCGGGCACTTTACTCTTTGGAACGATGAGCTGTAGTCTGCGCTGATCTCCTTCCGTGTTCTCCAATGCCCGTTTCAGCAGCCCGTTGTCCACTAGAATGGAGTCCCATTGGGCCCAGTAAGTCTTTACATTCTTCGACATTGGAGCAACATCCTGCCAGGTTGGTCTTCCTTGCCCTGATAGTTTCCACTGCTTCATTTGTTTCAAGTCTGGGTCCTTGTCCTGCTTTGACACCTCTGTATCCTGCCAGCTGTCCATGACCACCGTTGTCCTCAACACTGCTGCCTGCTCCTCTTCTTGACGAGAACAATGCCCGCATTCTTCGTCACAAGGTCTCCTAGAGAGCGCATCCGCATTTCTGTGACTCGTTCCAGCACGATGAGCAGATTCAAAGTCATATTCTTGAAGGCGCTCGATCCACCTCGCCACTTGTCCCTCTGGTGACTTGAATCGCAGCAGCCACATTAGAGCCGCATGGTCCGTTCTCAGGAGAAATCTTCTGCCGTATAGATATTTGTGGAAATGCTCTATAGATTTCACTACTGCCAGAAGCTCCTTCCTTGTGTCACAGTAGTTGCGTTCCGGAGCTGAGAGCGCTTTACTGAAATATCCAATAACCCTTTCTTCTCCATCTTGGAGTTGAGAGAGGACGCTTCCAATAGCGGTGTTGCTGGCGTCTGTGTCAAGTATGAACTTGCCCTCGGAACGTGGATAGCTCAGAATAGGAGCACTACTCAACTTATTCTTCAACTCCTCGAAAGATGCCTGACATTCGTGATCCCGTTTTTCCTCGGTGAGCCTGGTAAGAGGTTTTGCAATGTTAGCAAATCCTTTCACGTACCTCCTATAGGAGGTGCAGAGGCCGAGAAAACTTCTTACTTGGTGCTTATCTCGAGGTACTGGCCAGTCGGTGATCGCTGTAATCTTCCCTGGGTCAACAGCAACTCCGTTGTCTGCTACAACATGCCCCAGGTAGTTGACTTGCCTTCGGAAGAGATGACACTTCTTCGGGTTCAGTTTAAGGTTCGCTGCACGCAGTCGTTCGAAGACCTTCTCCAGATTCTTCAGATGGTGAACGAAGGACTTTCCCAGCACAATAATGTCATCTAAGTATGCCAGGCAAATTTCCCAAATTAACACGCTTTCCATCAGCCTCTCAAATGTTGCATGAGCATTGCAAAGTCCGAATGGCATTACTGTAAATTGCCAGAGTCCAGTCCCAATCGAGAACGCTGTATTCTCTTTATCTTCAGGTTTCAATCCAACCTGCCAATATCCACTGCGGAGATCCAAGGTAGAGAAAAGTTCACACCCCTCCAGGGTGTCCAGCGTATCATCAATCCTGGGGAGCGGATAACTGTCTTTCTTGGTGACGTTGTTCAGAAGGCGGTAGTCTACGCAGAATCTCGTTGTGCCGTCCTTCTTCTTCACCAATACAACAGGAGACATCCAGGGGCTACTCGAAGGCTCAATGACACCATCAGTCGCCATCACCTTGATGATCTTCTCGGCGTCCTCCCGTTTGGCTAACGGCAGCCTCCGCGGGACTTGTCGGATGGGCTTAGCATCCCCGGTGTCAATCCTGTGCTGGACGATATCCGTTCTACCCCATGGCCCTGGGCTGATCTCGAAAACGTCCTGCCATCGGATAATCATCTTCTTCACTTCCTCGCTCTGTTCAGGGGAGAGTTCCCGACATGATTCGTCCACAAATCCTTTTAGTTCTTCCGGCAGTCCTCGCAGCTCGGTGGGATGACGTTGCAGCTGACGAACCACTGAGGTAGCGGTTGTACATTCCCCTACCGGTGTTCCTTTGTTCAGCGTTACTGGGAAGCTGTTCAGGTTCATTAGCCGAATCGGAGTGGTACGTCCGACCTTGATGAGAGACCTTGCAACCATTACGCCGCGTCCGATCTCCTGTTCTTCTTGCCTTCCAGGTTCAAGTAGCATACATTGACCCTCAGGTAGATGTCCTTCGACCGTCCCATGCGTTATGAATTGGCTCCGTGCAGGTAAAGTGGTGTCCTCTAGTAAGCGCACTCGTGCGTAGATGTCCTTTCCCTGCCGAAGGATGACTTCTTCGTCTCCCATCGTCATCACACCTCTCGCCATATCCAGCTTGATCCCGTATGCGATCATCAAGTACGTGCCCAATATGACATCTTCATCAATATCAGCCACGAGATTGCGGTGCTTCAGATGTTGATCCCCGATGATGAAGTCGGCTACTGTCTCCCCGTAGACCTTGGCTGGCTCTCCTGTGGCAGTCCGTAATGTCTAAGTCGTTGGCAAGATCTTCTCAGCAGGAACTGTCTTTGAGCTCAAGATTGTCTTGGTTGCGCCGGTATCCAGTAGCAGACTTCGCAGCTGCCCGTTCACCTTCCCATCAACATAGAAGCTGTTCGTTCTGCTCTCTAATGACGCAACTCTACTGGTCTTTCTGGGGCCTCTGAAGTTATGGGCTGATAGTTGTTCCTTCCCATCAACCCGACTTAGTTCCTGTGGCTTTTTTTGCTTCTTGGATGTACACCTGCTTCTAGGGTGTCCAACTTGGCCGCAGCTCCAACAGCGTATCTCCTTCTTACGGGTCCTTAGAGCCTCCAAAACCTTTGTCAGAATATCTTCGACGCTAGGGACCTTATTAGGCTCCGCTCCTGCTGCTCGAACTCGCGCATGGCACCGTACTGATTGCCTGACAGCCTCGTACTCCATGGCCTGAGATAATGCGTCTCCTAGCGTTTTTGGCCGGGCGAGCTTCACTGCCTGTTGCGTCTCGGGGTCCCGAAGTCCATCCAGGAATTTGTCGACAGTCAGGCTCTCGTAGACATCATCGGTGACCGATGGGTAAGCATTCCTCACCAGCCGTGCAATGTCTGCCTCAAATTCCTGTAGCGTCTCGTTGGTCTTCTGGATCCTGTTTCTCAGCTGTGAGCGATAAAGCTGGTCCATGTGTCAGTGGCCGAAACGCATCTCCAGTCTTCTAACCAGCTCCTCGAAGTTAGACCGCTCTGTCATGGGCATCTCTTGCATTACTCCCAAGGCGTCTCCACACAAGCCCAGGCACAACGCTGAAGCTTGGGTCTCTTTTGACCACCCGTGGATCGAAGCCGCTGTCTCGATGAGAGTCATGTAGTCCTCCCACGGCGTCTTTCCGTCAAATACTGGAATGGTGTTGTGAGTTGGTGGCGTCCCAGCATTGGCGGGCGTAATGGTGCTATGAAAGCTGCCATCAGAGGAACGGTCGGTGTCGTTCGTCGGTGGGTTGCTCTTACGTCCCTCGAGAGCTTCTACTCTTAGCCTAAGTTCGTTTTCAATTGAATTTAATTTTTCTCCTAACCTAGATTCTACATTAGCTACCTTTTCATTTACATCGGCTAACTTATTATCTACATTAGCTACTTTATTATTTACATCGGCTAACCTAATATCTACATTTTCCATTAACTTAGTCTCTAATGTGCCTAACTTAGACTCTAATGTATCCAATAAATCAATTTTTACAGTACCTAATTCATTACCTAGCTCATTTTTAAAATTGCTTAATTCATTACCTAACTTATTTTCTACATTGCTTAACTCTTTTTGTAAATTATCTAGCTTATTATCTACATTGCATAAAGTTGCAGACAACTTGCTTAAATCAGTTTCAAACAGAACGTCATCTGGATTTTCCCCTGACTCTACCAAAAATTGACGCAACCTCTGTTGCAGTAAAATTTTAGTTCCGTTAGAATCAAGATCACGTTCTTCTAACTCCCGTTTCAAATCCGCAACTTTTAAATCAATCAATTTAACACTTTTAGAAGCCATTCTACATACAGTAGCCCAATTATTACAAAATGCACGACAAAATGCAAAATAATAGCAATTACACAATAATCCCACTTCTGACACCAATTTGTTACGGGCTACTGGGTATTAAAATGAATTAAACAATTCCTTAATTAAAGATACTAATATTTATTAACAAAATGATAAAAAGGATACAATTAAACTATTAACAATTAAATTATTAAACTAATATAAATTTACAATAACAATATATTCTAAATATTATAATCTAGGCCTAACTCCTATTTAATTATTACATTAACATAAGATATTACTAATTCTAGATAGCTTAACTAGTTACAATAGTTTCTATGAATATTATAAAATGACACTACAATTTATAACTAATAATTAACACTTACAGTTCACTAGTCCACCGACCGTAAGATTCTCCAAGTATATGACAAACTGACACACTTATCACAGATCTTGCGTGGTCTACTCTCAGGCTAAGACTGACTGGCTCGAGGTGAGGGAAGTATTTAAATAGGCAAGGCCGAACATTCTAGAACACGGAGGGGCCAGACAATTCTGGAATATTCTTAATCCTTTTCCGACAAAAGGAGACGATCTAGAACGGTCCTAATCCTATTTTAACGTCTCCCGATGACGGACTTAAGCCGCTAATCCCCCGCTTCCGCCTTACTTTGTGCGGCCGTAACACTATATACTAATAAAATCGAAAAAATGTAACTTAAGTGTCCCGTAAACCATGTACAAGGATATAAATTGTTCATGTAAAAGTTTGTTTTTATTTATGTGTCATTATATGTGGAATTAAAGATAAAAATAAGTATGTCTTGGCCAATCCGGTGACTATTTTCAGTAAGTATATAAAACACTTTAACAGTATTTAGATACTGGCAACAATGGTGAACTAGATGAGTAAGGAAGAATTTAAATAGATATAAAAAGATTAAAACCTAATTTAGCACCAGGATTAATTTATATCAAGTTGGAGTGACACTTTCGAAAAATTATTGAAGATAATATATTTGCAGTAGTTTTGTGCGACCAATTAAAGGTTTTGTGGCCCAACAGGAAGCTAAAAAGATACAGCAAACTCGGTATTCCTACTTGGGAGCATTGAAGCTCAGGGGTACTGATATTCCTTAGATATCTGACCCTCTTGGGGCTCACCCAGCCCTTCATTATTTAGAAGGCGAATTTTGGAAAATCACCTCCCTGCACTACCGTTGTCTTAGAAACCGTACAGTTCTTACTCTACCTGAACACAAGACTCTTGATGGGTCATTTTGTGAAATAACATTTTATTGGTTAAACAAAAATTAATGTGTTATCAATTTCAGCATAGTCAGCGAAAGTGCCACTTCGCTTTTTATTTATTTATTTTGAACGTTACTTGATAAGATGTACTTTTTCATGCCACTAAAGAGGAGTTTATGCCCCTAACTACTTTGAATTGTAGTACGCTTTCAAACTAGTTATTAAAACTTCACGCAGAAGTGCCACTATATCTAATCTCAATACAAGATGCAAATTCACCTCAGCCGCATATGCCTCCTTCATAAAAAAGGCACTAGTTTGAGTTAGTTTTACTTTTGAGCTATATTTAACTCGGAATTAGAGATAGTTGGGCAATGGAAAAAAAATAGTGTTAAGACAAAGGAAAAATGTTTTCTGGACTAAAAAAAATATCCTGAAACCAGTACCACTTGAAATAGTCCATCTCAGAGACAAGTCACTTTTTCCCTAAATAATTAATATTAAATACTTAAAACATAAAAAGATTACAAAATTAGGTATAATATTGCCGTGAAAGGTTCTGGAGTTCAGTACATATTAGAGACTGTACTGTTTCTTTGAGAACGGTTGTGCAGGGTGGTGATATGTCTTAGTTCACGCTCAACCACCAGACCTCTCCCCCTAAAAGAATAGCTATTTCATCAAAATTGAAAGATGTCCACCAACTTAAGTTCCCTATGTGGCACAAAACTCAATGTTTAAAATTACAATTTTGGAGAAACCGGAGAAAAGAACTTTTGCATAATTCTTGTTGTTTTTTTTTTCATTTTTAGTCCTAAACGTTGAAAGGTAAGACAGTGAAATAGGCAAAATGCTGTAAAATAAGGGTATTTTATGGAAGTTCATTTATACTTGGCGTGATCATCATTGACCGCTCGGACAACCATCTTTTTCTCAAAAAAGGCATTTTTTTATGTAACTAACACCTCGGCTCAATAGTCCTGCAGGAGCTAGGGCCTTCCTGACGAGCCTCCTCCACACCTCTTGGTCCTTCTCCTTCTTTGTCCATCTTCAGTGCTATTTCATAGTTTCAACTTAGATTCACCGAGGTTGAGACCTATTTTTACAGATGGGGCGGTTAGTCCTTCGTCTGTAGTGTTGGGTGACATTCATTGAGATGATGATTATCTTATTCCATAAAATAAAATAAAAATCAAATCGTTTGGTGACTAAAAAATCGATTTTTCTGTACTTAAAATTACACTTATTTCATGAAAACAGACGTAAGGAGCACTTAAGTAACTTATAGAAGCGCAGTATGTATATTTAATACAAAGTATTTTATCGGGGAAACTAAACCCTCCTCTAAAAAATAACGTACTGCGTGTAAAATAACGTGATGACCTTAAGATAGACAAAAGTTGCACCCCAGCGAAAATTTGTTTTTAGCTTTCACTAGACCACTTTATTTATGTGAATATTTGAACATATATATTTGTATGTATATTCCAGAATTACAATAGTATTCTTCCTTCATACTGCATTGAATGGGTGTGAAGCGTGGCTGTTGCCTATAGAATAATCGTTCCGGAAAAGGATGTGTGTGTCCACTAGAGAATTTAGAGGTAGTACAAGCTCGGAATCCCTGATCATGCCCACTGATATTATAATTTATTATTTTGTTTAACAATTTCTCTGTGGTTTTCCATACATATGTGCTTAGTTGTGGTTTCGCTGAGTTCGAGGAAGGTAGTTAAAATATTTCTTCAACCGTGAATCTAACCTGTGGAACATGGGGACCCTCCTGGTGCACACACTGTCCCAAAAAGCGGTGTACACTTGAGGGGAAATCTGGCTGTTCAGTATGATGATTGTTGGTTATAGTTTTGGTGTTATGGTGACTTGACTGTAACTAGACCATGGTACATCATAGTATGTGTGTGTATCTGTGTTATTAACCTCCTCTGTATTTTTTATTATTAGACCGTTTATTTTATGTGTTTAATTTAATATGTGTAAATAGCCTTTAAAAGAATTATTTCATACATATATAAACACATTTGTTATTTAACAACTTCATAAGTAGTTCACATATATTTTCTCTATAAACTTTTAAGGAATACAAAGAGGGAGAAACTCCTTTTCCGGAATATGCTATATATAATCTCAACATCTAAAAAGACTGTGCTTCAAAGCCACCAGCGTAACCTTGCCTCCGGCTTGGCGGGCAACACACCCAATTAAAAAAATCGCCAAAATCAAACCAGCCACTTGCTTAGGACATCAGCCTAAAACTACTGACCTATTACCATAGAAAATGCTACCTACCTATTCACGTTCAACATTACTGACAGTACTGGAATGACGAAAATACTGAGGAGTCACCCTTCAGTATTTTTACACAATACACGATCAATATTACTGTCAGTATAACTGAAGTTTCTACAGCATACACGGTCAATATTAATGTTAGTATTTAACTCAGTTCACAGTTAGCTGGCAGTAAGAACAGTTATCTTTTTCTTGCAGATTTATACCTACTTTTTTAATTGCCTCTTTAGCAATTGTGATCGCCATGGCATTGGAAAAAAAGAGAGGAAAAGACGCTTGTGGGTAAAGGATTGGCTAGTGGACAGGGATAAGTTCACCCATTTAAGCTTAATCTACGAGATTTCAGTAAAGGAAGATTATTATAATTATTTTCAGATGAATAAAAACTTATTCAATAATTTATTAAATATGGTTCCTCCTCTTATTAAAAAACAAGATACAAATATGAGGGAAAGTACATGCCCAAAACAGCAGTTGGCAGTTACCCTTCGCTATTTAACAACAGGTCGAAATTTTGAGGACTTAAAGTTTTCAGCGCTAATTTCTCCAGCTGCAGAAAGTCGAACTAATAGAACTAGATAAAAGAGAGAGAAAAATACTAATTTCACATGATGCAAATAAAATACGTGATAACTATATTAATAATGATTAATTCTTTAGGCTTCTTTGTTGACATAAAAGAGCTTGCTCATTTCATCTCGTTTCAGGCTACTTCAACAGTTACTAGACAAACGCTCCAACCTACAATTTATTACAAAGCTCATATACATGACTATTATAGAGCCCATTTGGGCTTACGGGGTTGAGGTTTGGGGTTCCACTAAGCCATTGAATTCCTCTCATATCCAATCCTTACAATCCAAAATCCTCGATGCTCTTTACTTTGTTACGAAGTAAGTCATCCATATCTTTGTTCCTTCTCAAACTTTACTCCCACTAGTTTCAAACATAGCAACCTCTTCAATTCCCGATAATCCTTGGAGCCGTCTGAAAAGAAGATTGTCTCCGCTTCAGATCAGAAAATCCAATGCGCCGGCTTTATTCTATTATTTATTTATAAGATTTAATGAATATTTTATTTTATGTAAATTAATTATGTTTATTGTGTTGCAGGGGCTCCTGAGATGATAACATGTACAAGTGGTCGAGGAGCCGGAGATCACTCCTCCTCCTCCTGGTGGTCCTCTTACCATCATGGCTCCTCTTCGGCTACTACACAGCCTCCGTATCGATGGCGGGGGGCTCCGCCCCTCGGGCCCCGCAGCAGCTCCTGCAGGCGGACCCGGTGCCTTGTCGTACCACTGCTCTCGCCAGGGCCGACATAGACACCATCTCCCAGTTTGCTACGTTTGACTTCCAAGTCAGTACACATTTTAACCATTCGTAATAGTCTACTATTCCAACAATTAATCAACAACTGCATAAGTTCCATTTGGGAAAATCTTATTTTATACAAACACTACACATGTCATTTAACCCTCTCCATCGTCGAGAATCAAGGTGGGCCCCATTCTTACCATTTTAACTGACAAACAGTAGGATGAAGACCATGTGTTCAAAATGGAAATATACCATCGTTTTCATGATAATATTTTACACTGTATATTGATGGTAAATGTTGATGATGAAAATAAAATGTAATTAAAAAGGCCACTGTGAAGAGAGTAAAAAATCCTTGGTTATGCCGCCTTTCAAAAGGGACGTTAAACAGGGGTCCCGGGCCTGTACGTTACCAGGTACTCGTTAAATATCTACCTACAATACCTTAAATACCTATCCAAATTAAACCTGAATAGGATAAAGTTAGAGCTCCTCATGTAGCGTCGTCAGATTAGCTATAGCAGCATAAGGTGGCGTTAAATGAACAATCAAACAAGATCACATACATCTGGGTTGTTGCTGGCTTACTGGTCGAACCTTGCTCTGTCTATGTTTTCTACTCCATGATAATGTTGAGATGAATTTCGAAATCTCTTATGCACATCTGGTTAGCTCACTTGTACCTGATCTAATAGGCCATTTTGTTGCAGATAATAGGTGGCCTGTTATAATTATTAATTTTTGAAATTAAGTATGGCTTTCCATTTGCCTGACAGTATTTTTAGACTTTATTGCCTACATCTCTAGTTGTTCACGCAACTGTCTTGGTTAAATTAAAAAAGGATGTTATTAACCAACTATTTTTACATATCTATTAATTATATTAAAATTATTTTCTCTTTTTTCATCGAATAAATTAAATTAAATTGTTTCAATGGATTTTTTTCTTTTATTAGGTTTTATTAGGTTCTTTTATTTAGTTTTATTAGGTTAGCAGTTTGTTAGTTAAGCCGCTAAAGTTTTCGGTTTTTCTCATCAGTTAAATATTTTCTTTAGAACTTAAAGATAATATAAGAGATACTATAAACGTTCTTCTTTAAAAAATGAAAAAATGAGAAATTAAAATATTAAAATACGTCAATGTGTCATTAAAATGGAGAGGGTTTCTATTCATAGATATGTAAATGATATAAATGATTGTAGGGAGCAGTAACGAAGTAAAATTGAAATAAGAAGTAAAAAAGTAAAACTGCTTCCTACATCATTTGGTTATATCTATGAATATAACCCCCTCCATTTTATTGACACATTCTGAAACCTTGAAGTATTTTAATATTTTAATTTCTCACTTTTTTATTTTTTAAATATACCCTTTTTATTTTTAAACTCAGTTATTTTTTTAATTTTCAATTATTTTTTAATATTTTAATTATGATAATAGTAGCTTTTGCCCGCGACTTCGTCCGCGTTGATTTTAAATAGAAATCTATGTTGAGTTTAAACGGAGAGTGAATTTTGAATTCCATAAATGAACTCCATATTATAAACAATAACTTAGAGTCATTTGAAAGCATCAAACGTGATATTTCTGAATGTTCGATAGAAAATGACGTGATTCTGGTGTTTCACCAAGAACCAAAGAATGCAATGGCTCTGGTGGCAAGGGCAATGGTGGTAATTTAACCTTGCCACTGAGACAGCACAATCCAGGCGTTTCTCCAGCGAACTTCAATGCCCCGCAATGGTTGCACACAACCTCCATTGGGCCAATTTGAACGGAAGGATGCGAGCTGTAGTCAATTGTGCAATCAAGTAATTCGTAATGAAATGCTACTCGATTCATCAGAACTTCTTACGGTAACGTTTTTTTCGATTTTCACGTTGTTGAGTTGTTTGATTAGATTAACCATTTTCTCATTGTTAACCGAGTCGTTTCATTTTCCATCTGTCTTTCTTCATGTGTTTGGGATGCAAGTCGGGCCATACTAACACGGCGCTGTTCTCTTGCGATTTCTTGTTCAGCCATATTCAATTGATTGGCCATATTCCGAACTGTACTTCCATGACGGTTTCGATGCGAAAGATTGGATTTTCTGGCTAGCGGCATTGTGAATAACACTAAAAAATGATGTCATAACCTCACAAATAAACATCGATGAAAACATGTGCTCAAATGTCATAACCTAACAAAATTATCATATTCGCTGGCTACTTACCGTTTGAAAATAGAATTCCACATCAAAATGATAAATCAGAATGAAATGAACAGCGAATTCGAATTGATTTTCAAAGTATCCCACCTAAAAATTAATTGCACAATCGGAAATTAACGTTTGGATTGATTTTCGGTATGTATTATTCTTCTAAAAGAGAGTTCAATATTTGATGTATAATGTATAGCTAGGAACTAATCTATACGCTAATTTGAATTATTAAACTTATACCTATTAAGGATCCAAAATTTCATCATAATGAAATTTAAAATGGAGCTGGTTAATTTTTTATTCGTAATGGTCCTTCATTAGTTTTTGAAATATTTAAAACTACAATTATTGTAAATGATAAATAAATAACTATTATTACTGTTTACTGGGCAATTATATTGAAAATTTTAAATAATCTTATGCAATAACAAAGAACATAACCATTACAATCTGCACTTCATCAAACTGATAAAGTTTCAAAACAATGTATTCAATGCAATATTTGAAACAACAATTATTGTAAATAATAAATAAATAATTATTATTACTGTTAACTGGGCAGTTATATTGAAAAGTTTAATTAATCTTATGCAATAACAAAGAACATAACCATTCACAATGTGTACTTCATCAAACTGATAAATCGTTTCAAAACAATGTATTCAATGCAATATTTGAAACTACAATGCAATAACAAAGAACATAACCATTCACAGTGTGCACTTCATCAAACTGATAAATCGTTTCAAAACAATGTATTAAATGCAATATTTGAAACTACAATTATTGTAAATTATCAACAGATTAGTATTAGTATAATTATCAAACAGAATAGTATGCGATGAAAAGACTGCAAATGAATCAGCTGTCAAAAGTTTATGTCTTAGTTCACAAATGTGTTAAGTGCAAATTTTTCAAAAATGGGTTTTGTTACATATATAATATTATAAAGTTGTGATCAGGAAGTCATAGATCATATGTTGATATAAAATTAATAGAGAATCTGTGAAGGTTACAAAAATGTATTATGCATATATAAATATAACTCAAGAACGCTGGACCGATTTCGATTTTTCTTGGTTATTCTTCTTTTTTGGCCGAAGACCAGTCCTTAATGGTTCGAATCATCAAAATAGGTCCAGGCGTTCTCTAGTTATTAGGTCAGTAACTAACGCCACTCTCTTTTATATATATATAGATTTAACTTTAATAGTTTAATTTTTCAAATTTTAATTTTTTTTCTACATTATTTACATTTCATTATATCACCTATTTTTTCACGCCTCCCTTTTTTCATATTTCCTCCCACTTCAGCTATACTTTTGGCTGTTAGAATTTTTTGTTCACTAATCCTACGGGTATCATATTGGCTCCGTCTTATATCAGGTTCGTACACTTTAAATGTTTATCTCTTACCTTCATCCTTATCTTTCCCCATCATTCATACCCAATTCTCTCCTCATCTCTTGGCATCCATTATTAGTTGTAACAAAACATCACGATTTTTTAATTTATCTTCGTATATAATCCAGAATTTTACATCTTTTCTCTCTATACATTTCTTCTACAGTTATTATCTAACATCGTATCTTGTATTCATATAAATTCAATATATTTTTATCATTATATAAATTTATAAAACATCCCGTAAATATTTTATCTAAATCAAATGTCAATTATATCTGTATTATCTAAATTGCACATTACTACCTGTTATTGTTATTGAACCTTTTCTTTATGTTACTGTATCTTATTGTTCATCTTTTTTATCATTCTTGACATTACCACCTTTCAGTACTCTTATTCTGTAATCTTTTATTCATATACATATTTCCTTACTATTATATCCATCGCTAATTTTCTTTACTTTTCAATATCTGATGTTATTATATTCTTTCTCGGTATTGCAATGTTTTTATAGTTATTTTTGTTTTTTCTCATAGCCGTGAAGATGGCCTAAAACTTAGGCCGAAACGTCGACACTCATAATAAATAAGTTTTTCTTATTTTGTGTTATATTGACTGCACCCCTAGACTATCTATTTCCCACATTAGAATAGTATTAGTTATCTGATGCCTTTGGGGAAGAAAATGATCCAGTTGGAGGTCATAGAAAGAAACATTTCGACCCATGTTGAGGGTTTTCTTTGGGGCTGGGTAGATAAGATACTAACAAATAAATGCAATTGTCTAATAAGTTTTATAATCGAAAGTGAACTCTTTTTTCTCAAGAAAAACTATATTATGGATATTTGCTATTTTTTCATTCTATGTTTAGTATCTTGAACACAAACAACACTACTAAAAACTTTGCGGTTACCTTTTTCAAAGTAAAGCAATTTTTTTAATAATTTGAATTTTAATACCCAGATCTGTTTACGTATTGATGTCTCCTAGATAAATATTAATGAAAAATACTAAATATTGCCTTGCACTGGAACCTATTACATTTTAAGACATGGAATTAATTGTGTTTTAGGATTACTTACAAGGAAATATAATGGTGCTGGGACAATTTTTTTTTTTTTATAATCTTTTTAAAAATGTATTTACTGAAATTTACAGCTGTATACTGAATACATCAAGTAAATATAATCAAAGATAAATCATGTCCCGGAATAAAAACAAGTAGAGACTCTACCCACCCAGTGGTAGTACCCAAATGAAAGTTCGAGTTAGAAGGTCACGAGGCCATCTTCTTTTCAGACGTCTCGGAGGATAATCAGGAATTGAAAAGGTTGCGAGGTTTGAAACTAGTGGGTTTTACTGGAAATGAAGTGTGTCATGAAAAAATTTATATCGGATTCGGGCCAAATCAGCAATTAATGGGACATTAAGGTGATTATGGATTACTTTGTTCGTAACAAAGTAAGGAGCATTGAGGATTTTACGAAGGATTTTGGATTGTAAGGATCGAATACGATATGAATTTGATGGCTTAGTAGAGCCCCAAATGGTAAGTCCAGATCGATCTAATGATTGATCTGTATATGAGTCTTTTGTAATTAATTGGGAGCTTAGAGCGTTTGTCTAGTAAATGTTGAAATAGCCTGAAACTGTGAGCTGTTACTTGTCGTTTCATTCTAGTATGTGGATTCCAAATTAAGCGTTTGTCAAGGTGTAATCCTAAGTACCTGACCTGTTCTACAGGAATCAGTGGGATGTTATTAAACGACACAGGAGGACAGGAAGTCATTGGTTTATGACGGGGGGCAAAAGTGATTTGACGGGATTTGTGGGAATTGATTTTAATCTTCCATTTTTCGAGGTCAATGATATGGGATGCTATAACTGGATCAGTGTTGACTGATAATAGACATGTGCCATCCGCATACGTGGTAAGGATAGTATTAGGATGAGTTGGGGTATCAGCTGTATAAACTGTGTACAGAATTGGGCCGAGGATACTGCCTTGAGGAACACCAGCAGATCAAGGAAAGAGGGATGAGTAGACATTTTTATGACTTACTTAAATACCTAGAGGAGAGATAGGATTTGATAATGAGAAAGTATGTAGGAGGTAGGAATTTACGGAGTTTGTAAAGCTACCCGGGTTGCCAGACTCCGTCGAAAGCCTGTCCAACGTCAAGGAAGACCGCTGGACAATACAATCCACGTTCCAAATCCGACGATACACCATCCACTACACGATGACATTGTTGGATAGTGGAATGGGATGATGGGAATCCAAACTGCTGATCTGGGATAACATGGTTTGTATCTACGATGGGTACAATCGTTTCAGAATGAGCTTTTCCAGGATTTTACCCATAAATGATAAAAGTGAGATAGAACGGTAAGAGGAAGGGTATTCCGGTTTTTTTTTAGTTTTAGGTATCATTTTTACGACGGATTATTTCCAGAGGTTAGGAAAATAAGTAGTGCGGAGTACAGCACTATATAGGTGAAGAATAGGATGACTTTTCTAGGAAGGTGTTTTAACATGTGGATCGTGAGGAGGTCATGTCCAGGAGCTTTGCGAGAAGGTAATCTGAATAATATTAGATATTTCTGAAGGATGGAATGCTTTGGGAGGAAGGGAAATATTTAACGCTCTTGGTATATGTGGAAGAAGGGGCTCCTAATAATAATTCGCTAACCTTCTTTCCGAGCGAATTTGCCGGTTGTGATTTCAATAAAAAAGCCTGATAGTTTGATTTGGGTGACAATGTACCCCATATACACATATAATTGAATATATAATACACATAATTGAAGCTATAAAAGAAAAAAAAAGAAATTCATCAAGTAAATACAAATAAAAACATCCAAAAATGAGTAAATGATAAATATATAATGTAAAAATAGAAAAAGAACAATTATAAAAATATTAATGTGCACAACTAAACCTAAGAAAATACAAAGACTATTAATATTTAAAACTAAAGAAAAAAGTTATGAAAATAAAGAAAATGCATTAAGCTATAATCTACAGCTATTTACATAAAAAATGAAATTAACTTATTTCCTAAAGAGAGATGAGTCTTATAACAAAAAATATTACTGGTCTATGAATCAATGAAAAACTGATAAATGAACTGAGTTCTTGAAAAGTGTTGAATTCTTGATAGAGATGACATGATGATTCGAAATGATGATGAGTAGAAAAATTAAATGTCTCTTACCGGTAAGTCCAAAATTAGATGAAAATAGCGAGTTTTACTAGTGAGATGTGACAAAGTTCAAGATGATGAGAGCGGAGAGAGTGGCGACAAAATCAAGTGTAGAGTAGCAAGCAACCTTCTCACAGGGCAACTGTCTTGAGACTGATCTTGTTTTGTTTTTTGAACATTACACTTAATATTAAAACATATGTTTTTAAAATTACTCTCTGAATTCTTTTGTTCTCACAGGGCAACCATCTTGAGACTGATCTTGTTTTGTTGTTTGAACATTACACATAAATATTAAAACATATGTTTTTAAAATTACTCTCTGAATTCATTTGTTCTCACAAGGCAACTGTCTTGAGACTGATCTTGTTTTGTTTTTTGAACATTACACTTAATATTAAAACATATGTTTTTAAAATTACTCTCTGAATTCTTTTGTTTCCTTTTAATAAATTTTATTACTGTTAGAATTATATAACAAACAAAAAACATTTGGCTTTTAATGCAATAAAATATTCGTTTGAATAAAATATTAAAAAAAAAAACAATAATAAAATAAATAAAAAATAGCTATTGATACCCGACAGTATATATTCATGGCATCAGTATGTGTTTTTTAAAAATATAAAAACATTTATATAAACCTACAATATTAAAGTTTGCACGAATATGATTAACTACAATCTATATAATAATTTATATAAAACGTTGTGTGCGAATATATTTTTTAATTTAAACTCAACTCATACACGAATCAGCACCTTATTAATACTATTCGGTACAGCATCATTGGAATTTATATAAATCATATTCAAAAGATAGACACATTACCACAGAATCCGACAAGGAGACTGAAATGTCTCTAGAGCAGTCTATTAATTTAATTTAATTTAATTTATTTAATTAAAATGTTTGTTATAATAATTTATATAAAACGTTGTGTGCGAATATATTTTTTAATTTAAACTCAACTCATACACGAATCAGCACCTTATTAATACTATTCGGTACAGCATCATTGGAATTTATATAAATCATATTCAAAAGATAGACACATTACCACAGAATCCGACAAGGAGACTGAAATGTCTCTAGAGCAGGGGTCTAGTACCAAGAGATCAAGTATGCTTCGAGTGCCTCCATTGGGATGTTACTCCATCCAAGCTTTCACGTGAATCCCTTAGTGGAGGTTTACAAAAGATGACAACAAATACCATAAGTGCCAAATGGTATTTATACGATTTCCCTCAATAAATATTTATTATTTGGTAAAGTACAAAATAATTACCTATTTAGGGATTTGAAATAAAATGCAAATAAACGTAAAGGAATCAAAATAAAATACCCAATACAAATGTTTATGAAAGAAGCCATTTGCAAATATAATGATAGGTACTGTGAATGTTGTCACAGAGAATTAAATAGCATTAACAGCTGAACTGCCAGCTGGAAAAGAAGTTGTTGGAGATACCATTAACCTAAACTTGAGGCACGATGTCGCAAAAGCATTCCGTTTATCAACGGTTACGGTCATAAGATTTTAACGATGCAGTTTAACTGCTATATCTGATTACTTGGTTCAATAAAAATAATAGTCACTTATTCAAGAATAAATTTTATGATAACCCAATCTTAAGGCTTGGTTGCCTTAAGAATTAGTTAAATAGAATTCATATTTTCCTTCTCAAAGCAACCTAAGTTCTTTATATTGCCAACAAATCTATATATTGCTATCCTGAAAGAAGACCACCACAACTCAGAAATCAATAGTTTTTTTTTCAATTTTAGTATTGTTACGGGCTACTGGGTATTAAAATGAATCAAACAATCCCTTAATTAAAGATAGTAATATTTATTAACAAAATGATAAAAAGGATACAATTAAGCTATTAACAATTAAATTATTGAGCTAATGTAAATTTATAATAACAATATTTATTACCTATGCCTAACTCCTATTTAATTATTACAATAATATAAGATATTACTAATTCTAGATAGCTTAACTAGTTACAATAGTTTCTATGAATATTATAAAATTACACTACAATTTATAACTAATAATTAACACTTACAGTTCACTAGTCCACCGACCGTAAGATTCTCCAAGTATCACGAACTGACACACAGTAACATACAGAAACAGTTTATGACACTCGCGAGACTGTTACAGTTCACTGATACACTTATTACACTGGCCGGTTCAACACTGACTAGTTTATCACACTGACACTCACTTATCACAGGTCTTCTCTGGTCTACTCTCAGACTAAGACTGACTGCCTCGAGTTGAGGGAAGTATTTAAAGAGGCAAGGCCGAACATTCTAGAACACAGAGGGGCCAGAAAATTCTGGAATCTTCTTAATCCTTTTCCGACAAAAGAAGACGATCTAGAACAGTCCTAATCCTATTTTAACTTCTCCTGCCGACGGATTTAAGCCGCTAATCCTCTTGCTTCCGTCTTCCTGCCGGCGCCCGTAACAGTATTATCTTTATTGATAAAAGAACTATTGCAATGATTATTTTTGCTTATATGAAGAGAGTTTGGTTTTTTTCATTTGGTTGGTACCTCACGAGATTATAATTATTCATTTTATTTTAATACCCATAATGTATGCGATGCAGGAGGCTTGAGGGCAATAAATATTGAACGATAAAAAGAAGCACTATCAAACATGGATACCTCCTTATGGAATTTTGGAACTGATCCGAAACCTGCGCATCTTTAAGAACAGAAACCAAGAAATATAAAAAAATATGAAGACAATCACGGGTACATTAAAATGGAATTAAGAGCAGCCTGATAATTGTGGACAGTAGAGAAATATCAAGAAATCGAAGAGCTCTACCATAAACTTGATTTGTTTAACCTCCAAAAAAAGGGGGGGGGGGGAGTAATTGCAAATGGTAAATATGCACCAAAATTGTGACATTGAAAATAAACCGATGTAAACTAAGAAAAAATTGTACATGGCCCAGATATAATGATCTCAAAAATCTAAAAAGCTTTAAAGATTATAAAACATAGGATAGCAGCTGGGCAGGACAACATATACAGTCATTTGGGGTTACTTTGCTCCATTTTTTTTTAATTTATAGAGTTTAATGTGCATAAACTGCATTTTTAGGCGTATTTTGAGTTCTATTGGGACTTTCGTTTTTCTTTAGTATATTTTTTATTAAACTGCTGAAGATGAAGATTACAATTGGTAATGTGTAAAATATATTAAAGATTTAAAATTGGAGCAATGTTACCCAGGGGGTCGGAAGACTTTGCGCCAACTGATAAACTCGGTCAGAATAATCTCATTTTGTCTTCTGGAGCAAAGTATGCTTGCTTAAAAGAAAAGGGAAAGTTAAAGAAACCAATTGATGCTACAACAAATTTTTATTTTAAGAAAATAATGCTGATTAGAAAAATATTTCTGAATAAACTTGATAAAGCTATATACTTCAAGACACAATGTATGAAAATAACACATACAACAATATACACATGTAGTTAAATATCATTAAATTTAAGTAAAATGTATATAGTGTAATTTGACCATGGTTGAAACTCTGGCAGGTCTTCGCCGTAAATTGTTGAATCTTAGCTGCAGCGGAATCAAAAGCGAAGTTTTGAAGAAAATGAGTTTATTTTCGCGATAATTTCTTCTTTCAATGTGGCCATGGACTAAAATAGTGAGAATCTTTCCAGGATACATTTCTCCGTCATACATCACAACACAATAACTTCCAGGTGCCTTGACAACAGGCTTTTCTTGGACGATCATTTCTTCATGGTTACTCATTTCTTCTTCAGCCAATTTCCTTTCGTAAGATAAAAGGTCTTCATCAGATTCATCTTGTAGAACCAAATCTGCTTCGTCTGTATCACTTCCAATTCTACATCCTCTTCTTCTGTTACACTGGCCAAGAATATGAGAGGAAGTGGTTAAATCGGAATTCACATCAGACACAGAAATACTTGTACCCGGTGGTACATTTATCTAAAGTTTTTTCTTCAGTTACACTAAAAATAGGCTGCTTTCCAGGTTTTTTTTGTGTGCTTACCTGCTAATTTATATATAATAGTGCGTCGTGGTATTTTGAACTTAAATGCAGCTTCTCTTTGACTTATTGGCTTATTTCTTATGGCTGCTAAACACATTTCAAGTTTGGCTTCATCATAATTTCCATATCCCCTAGATCCCAATTTTCTTATATATTTACGAGGCATCCCGTTCTGTAAATTAAAGAATAACAATGTTTATTACCAAAGAAAGTCATTTAGGATAAGGAAGAAGTAATTCAAAGTTTTTAATGGAATGTGAAATGTTGAGGTTACTTTGCTCCAGTCAAAATGAAGGAGCAATGTCACCCCACAATATGGCGCAAAGTTACCCCAACCATTAAAAATATCATTTATCACTTTAATATTGAATATAAATTAATTCCAATAAATTAAAAGTAATAAGTATACAATTTTATATACAATTGAGCTATCACTTACCTTCTCAAACAGATACTAAAGGTGTCGTCAACAAAAGTAAAAAGACAAAATTTAGAGCTGCAACTGTACTTTAATTTACAAAGCAGATAAATCAGTAATGAATCGCTCTCTAGCTCTCTGCGTTATTCCTTAGAGTTACCTTTTTATAGCTGTAGATATACGAAAAATAAAAATAACCAAGTTGTATATCTAATTTAAATGACGTAACGATAATCTTTCTTACTTTTTGGAGCAAAGTCTCCCTGGGGTGAGCAAAGTAACCCCAACTGACGGTACTCAAAATTGTTGAAACTTATATACGGAGGTAATTTAAAGATAATGACTAATCTCAACGTTTATTTCTACTTATAAAAAACCTAGGGCTAAAAGATGTGCCAAGTTTCATTTAATTAGCCTAGTGAAAAAAAATTGAAATTATTCTTGCGGGTTCGAATCCGAATAAAATATGAGCAAGGCAAATGGGATTCCGTGAAAGACTGGGGGCGACTTATTCGCTCACTGCTCGTGCTTTTGCAGAAATGTTAAGATCAAAGGAAAAACGTGCACCTGTGCTTTATTGACTGCTCAAAATCTGACTTTTTCAGTTCTAAGAAATTACTGTGCATTCTTGAAAGGAGGGACCGAGGCTCCCAAAACCTAAAATTATTCAAAAACCTTGTGAGCAAAAAGTAGCGTCAGTAAACTTACAATGATACCTATTAATCGCGGAGCTAGACAAGGGACCTACTTAGCCACGGTCAGACAAATCCATCCCGGCCCTCGACAAATCTTTTCTCTTCAAAATAAAAATATTTAAAAATTATGACAATTAATAAAAAAATAAATTATAAATAACATAATGACGTAAGTCAACAAGATCCTAATTGAAGTAATGTTCAATGAACATTCTTCCCCTTCAATACATCGTAAAATTGCGAGAACACGGGGATATTGGATCGATGAAGAGAATGGATTTGTCTGACCGTGGTACGAGCCAGGCTAGCTCAGTTGGTAAGAGCACCACGACGGAGACATGGGAGACCCGAATTCGAATCCCGGCCCTGGACAAATCTTTTCTCTTCAAAATAAAAATACTTAAAAATTATAACAATTAATAAAAAAATAAATTATAAATAACATAATGACGTAAGTCAACAAGATCCTAATTGAAGTAATGTTCAATGAACAT
The DNA here is from genome assembly GCA_037127475.1 of Arma custos. Classification (NCBI taxonomy): domain Eukaryota; kingdom Metazoa; phylum Arthropoda; class Insecta; order Hemiptera; family Pentatomidae; genus Arma; species Arma custos. Next base: position 78,741,410 of record CM073764.1, read on the forward strand.
TCTTCCCCTTCAATACATCGTAAAATTGCGAGAACGCGGGGATATTGGATCGATGAAGAGAATGGATTTGTCTGACCGTGGTACGAGCCAGGCTAGCTCAGTTGGTAAGAGCACCACGACGGAGACATGGGAGACCCGAGTTCGAATCCCGGCCCTGGACAAATCTTTTCTCTTCAAAATAAAAATACTTAAAAATTATAACAATTAATAAAAAAATAAATTATAAATAACATAATGACGTAAGTCAACAAGATCCTAATTGAAGTAATGTTCAATGAACATTCTTCCCCTTCAATACATCGTAAAATTGCGAGAACGCGGGGATATTGGATCGATGAAGAGAATGGATTTGTCTGACCGTGGTACGAGCCAGGCTAGCTCAGTTGGTAAGAGCACCACGACGGAGACATGGGATACCCGAGTTCGAATCCCGGCCCTGGACAAATCTTTTCTCTTCAAAATAAAAATACTTAAAAATTATAACAATTAATAAAAAAATAAATTTTAAATAACATAATGACGTAAGTCAACAAGATCCTAATTGAAGTAATGTTCAATGAACATTCTTCCCCTTCAATACATCGTAAAATTGCGAGAACGCGGGGATATTGGATCGATGAAGAGAATGGATTTGTCTGACCGTGGTACGAGCCAGGCTAGCTCAGTTGGTAAGAGCACCACGACGGAGACATGGGAGACCCGAGTTCGAATCCCGGCCCTGGACAAATCTTTTCTCTTCAAAATAAAAATACTTAAAAATTATAACAATTAATAAAAAAATAAATTATAAATAACATAATGACGTAAGTCAACAAGATCCTAATTGAAGTAATGTTCAATGAACATTCTTCCCCTTCAATACATCGTAAAATTGCGAGAACGCGGGGATATTGGATCGATGAAGAGAATGGATTTGTCTGACCGTGGTACGAGCCAGGCTAGCTCAGTTGGTAAGAGCATCACGACGGAGACATGGGAGACCCGAGTTCGAATCCCGGCCCTGGACAAATCTTTTCTCTTCAAAATAAAAATACTTAAAAATTATAACAATTAATAAAAAATTAAATTATAAATAACATAATGACGTAAGTCAACAAGATCCTAATTGAAGTAATGTTCAATGAACATTCTTCCCCTTCAATACATCGTAAAATTGCGAGAACGCGGGGATATTGGATCGATGAAGAGAATGGATTTGTCTGACCGTGGTACGAGCCAGGCTAGCTCAGTTGGTAAGAGCACCACGACGGAGACATGGGAGACCCGAGTTCGAATCCCGGCCCTGGACAAATCGTTTCTCTTCAAAATAAAAATACTTAAAAATTATAACAATTAATAAAAAAATAAATTATAAATAACATAATGACGTAAGTCAACAAGATCCTAATTGAAGTAATGTTCAATGAACATTCTTCCCCTTCAATACATCGTAAAATTGCGAGAACGCGGGGATATTGGATCGATGAAGAGAATGGATTTGTCTGACCGTGGTACGAGCCAGGCTAGCTCAGTTGGTAAGAGCATCACGACGGAGACATGGGAGACCCGAGTTCGAATCCCGGCCCTGGACAAATCTTTTCTCTTCAAAATAAAAATACTTAAAAATTATAACAATTAATAAAAAATTAAATTATAAATAACATAATGACGTAAGTCAACAAGATCCTAATTGAAGTAATGTTCAATGAACATTCTTCCCCTTCAATACATCGTAAAATTGCGAGAACGCGGGGATATTGGATCGATGAAGAGAATGGATTTGTCTGACCGTGGTACGAGCCAGGCTAGCTCAGTTGGTAAGAGCACCACGACGGAGACATGGGAGACCCGAGTTCGAATCCCGGCCCTGGACAAATCTTTTCTCTTCAAAATAAAAATACTTAAAAATTATAACAATTAATAAAAAAATAAATTATAAATAAAATAATGACGTAAGTCAACAAGATCCTAATTGAAGTAATGTACAATGAACATTCTTCCCCTTCAATACATCGTAAAATTGCTAGAACGCGGGGATATTGGATCGATGAAGAGAATGGATTTGTCTGACCGTGGTACGAGCCAGGCTAGCTCAGTTGGTAAGAGCACCACGACGGAGACATGGGAGACCCGAGTTCGAATCCCGGCCCTGGACAAATCTTTTCTCTTCAAAATAAAAATACTTAAAAATTATAACAATTAATAAAAAAATAAATTATAAATAACATAATGACGTAAGTCAACAAGATCCTAATTGAAGTAATGTTCAATGAACATTCTTCCCCTTCAATACATCGTAAAATTGCGAGAACGCGGGGATATTGGATCGATGAAGAGAATGGATTTGTCTGACCGTGGTACGAGCCAGGCTAGCTCAGTTGGTAAGAGCACCACGACGGAGACATGGGAGACCCGAGTTCGAATCCCGGCCCTGGACAAATCTTTTCTCTTCAAAATAAAAATACTTAATAATTATTACAATTAATAAAAAAATAAATTATAAATAACATAATGACGTAAGTCAACAAGATCCTAATTGAAGTAATGTTCAATGAACATTCTTCCCCTTCAATACATCGTAAAATTGCGAGAACGCGGGGATATTGGATCTATGAAGAGAATGGATTTGTCTGACCGTGGTACGAGCCAGGCTAGCTCAGTTGGTAAGAGCACCACGACGGAGACATGGGAGACCCGAGTTCGAATCCCGGCCCCGGACAAATCTTTTCTCTTCAAAATAAAAATACTTAAAAATTATAACAATTAATAAAAAAATAAAATAAAATAAATTTTATATACATATATATTTTCAAAAGCAGTTTTTCCCAGCATTCAGGGATAGTAGTAACCATAACGTAAATGTATTTGTTAAAAGTTTCAGACATTTTTTTAAATAGTCAATTTCCATTCCTCACCATTCCATTTATATCTTGTATTACCTATATGTTTTGTAATATCTTGAAATTTAAACTAACTTTTTTCGATAGTAATATTTTAAACCTAATCGGATCGATTAAAATGAGAAGAGTCAGGTTTATAAGTAGCCAATCTAATGAATTAGTTTTAAATAAAAACTCATCCATCGAAAGGAAATGCTGTTTGGCGATTATTTTGCAAGCAAATCTCCTTCTTAACAAGTAGATATGCTCTCCGCTATCGGCAGTATGGGGAGGGCATTCATCGTTCCTTGCTTTTCATCTATTCTAAATCTTATAAGCTTATATAAGTTTATAATAATATAAACGAGACCTGTCCTGGTATGTTTAGTATATTACCTAAATAATCAAGGCCAAGGATTCCCTCAGCTATACGATGTCGCAATGGATAATAAAAGCTCATATGAAGAATAAAAATAAGTTCTTAATGTACTTTAATTTCTAAAATTGAATTTTAGGTAGCAGTTCGAAAATCTTCGCTTCCAGTAAGGTCACATCAAGTTTTAACGTTCTATTTGTTTACGTTTTAACGAACCTATACATCATATACCCTTCGAAATGTTTGTTCAAACGTTAATTTCTTGGTGAAATGATTATCGAAATTATATATGTGTTTATATATATATATATATATATATATATATATATATATATATATATATATATATACAGGGTGTACCGAATTTAAATGGCAAAACTTCAGGAACTTATAGGGGACCGAAAAACTAAGACAAAAAGTCCTTTAGAGATTTGCTCGTTTTTGCTTAGTTTTAGAGAAAATCGCAAAAAAAGAAACAAAACAAAAATGTTACAGGTAGCGATTATCACCTTTCAAAGTTCGTCAGGCTAGGCAGTGAGATTTGTAAACACTTAATGTTATCCTTTACATTCTTTTATTTGTTTACATTTTGGCTTCCTTCTAGGATTATAATTCCTAAATCAGTCTTCAGTCAGCTACTCAGATATTTTTGGGTGATTAGCATCAGCCACAATGCCGCATACATATTCTAATGTTGAAAACGCTGATATGATTTTTGTGTATGGTTTCTGTAACGGTAATGCTTTAGAAGCGGTGCGGGAGTATGTGCGCCGATTTCCAAATAGAAGAGTGCCTAATCGACGAGTCTTTTCGTTAACTTTTAATAGACTACGAGAGACTGGGTCATTCTTAATACGTAATGAAGGTGACCAATTCCAGGCAGCAGTAAGAGCAGATTATCGGAGAAGAAATTGTGTCCAACGCCACTTCGATAACAATCCTGAGACTAGCATCCGAAGAGCATCTGCTGCATTAGCAATATCGCGGCAAGCAACATGGCGAACTTTGAAAGGTGATAATCGCTACCCATACCATCTTCAAAAAGTTCAGAATTTATTACCTCAAGATTATGTCAAGAGATTGAATTTTAGTAACTGGTTTCTTGAAAAAATTCGCGATGATAATTTATTTCCATTAAAAAATATATGGATGAAGCTACCTTTATAAGAGGAGGAATAGTTAATCAAAGAAATTATCGTGTATGGGCTCTTGAAAATCCCAGAGCTATTAGAGACAATAGGTTTCAGCATGAATTTGCTATTAACGTTTGGCTTGGAATTTGGAACGGATTACTGGTGGGACCATATTTTTTACCTGGAAGATTGAATGGTATCACACTTACACATTTTTTGGAGAACGACTTTTCTAATTATTTAGATGACATTACCTTACAACAGCGGATTGAAATGTGGTTCCAACTCGATGGATGTCCAGCTCATTATAGCAGAGTTGCTTGAGCTTGGCTGGATATAAATTATCCACAACGATGGATTGGACGTGGAGGAGTACTACCTTGGCCACCCAGATCACCTGATATGACAGCCATGGATTTCTTCATATAGGGAACCTTGAAGCAGAAAGTTTATTCGGTGTCAATCAACTCAAGAGAGCAATTAAGAGAACGATGCAGTGCACCAAATATCATCAGAACAATGTTTAGCTGCAATTTATCAAGTGAGTGCTAGATGTAATTGTAATGCTTGCATTGGTGCAAGAGGACAACATTTTGAGCAATATTTATATTAAAAAGAACATAACATAAATATAAATGTAAATAAATAAGTATAAAAATGTACATATACATAAAATACACATATATATATATATATATATATATATATATATATATATATATATATATATATATATATATATATATATATATGTATGTATATATTCCATAATTACACTATTTTTTTCCATACTGTTACTCACGGTTATTTTTATTTCCGAGGATATTAAAAAAAACTTGATGCGATTTAACTGGAAGCGACAGCCTGCGGAGTTGATACCGATTTTTCTTTTGTGATTAAATATCTTGCATTCTATATGAAATATATTGCATTCTTGAAATAAGTATATATTGATAATGTCATCACCAGTGGTAATATTTCATTTTTATCTTTAGCTCCAATGTGTCACAGAATACATTTATAAATATCTTCCTAATGAGTACTAAATCATCCCTATTGAACTATTGAACATTACTCTGTGCGGTATCTATTGTTATTAAAATATTTAAATATACAGTTACATTCTGATTATAAATTCCCATAAATTAACTATTACAGTTAATACTGTACGTTTTAAAATTGTATTATGATGTAGTTCTTCTGCTTAATATTTATTTCGTAGATGCTCATGATTCCATTGACCAAACAGAGAGCTAGAATCAGTGGTTAATGTTCTGAGATGATTGAGGTTGGTTTTACTTTACGCCAAGTAATTTGATTTTTAAAATACAGTTCCCAGCAGAAAAAAAGACGAATTGGTTGTTATTTGGATAAGAAAGAATACGTTCATACGCGTGAAGAAATAAATATACGATAACTAGAAAAAAGTAAATTCAAAATGAAATTAAGTATGTTTTAACTTTTGTCTAAATGTTAACTGTTGTTTGGGTTCGAAATAGGTTTATGTGAATCTTTATTCTCTTCTATTTTGCCAGTAAAGAAAAGCCATTTTCTGTAAATGTTTAAGGAAAATGTGTGTTTTCTAGTTTGTAGTTAAACTTTCTTTAGCATTAGTCAGCTTATCGAGAAAAATGCGATAAGCATTTAGATAAACAGTTAATTGAAGGAAGAAATTTACTTCTTAAAAAGTATACAAAATTAAATTAAATATTCTTTCAAAAACATTTGAAAAATAAGATGTGTATATTCGATACATGGATTCTTACATATGGATGATACCATTCTAACAGTGTTTATTAATGCCGTGTAGTTTGATATAAATTGTCATCCAATAATAATCAATTTATAAAATTTTTGTATTAATATGATCCTAATGTACGTACATCATCACTTTTTTTTTATTTATTGATATTTACAACTGTATTACAATAATACAAGTAAATAGGCTAAGTGATACATAATGGCATGAGATAATGACAAGTAGAGAAACTACCCAATGGTAGTACTTAAATCAAAGTTCAACTAAGAAGATCACGTGACCATCTTCTTTTCAGACGCCTCGGAGGATTATCGGGAATTGAAGAGGAAGCTAGGTTTGAAACTTGATGGTTTGGGTGGTAATAAAGTTTGTTATGAAAGGATAGATACCGGGTTCTGACCAAATCAGCAACAAATGGGACATTAAGGTCGTTATGGATGACTTTATTCTTAACAAAATAAGGATCATTGAGGATTTTACGAAGGATTTTGGATTGTAAGGATTGGATAAGAGAGGAATTCGATGGCTTAGTGTATTCGAAAGCTCTACTCCTTAAGTCCAAATAGGTCGTATGATGGTCATGTAGATGAGTCTTTTGTAGTTAATTGGGAGCTTAGTGCGTTTGTCGAGTGGTTTCTTGTCTTTTCAGTCTTGCATGAGAATTCCAGGTTAATCGTTTGTCGAGGTGCAACCCTAAGTATCGAATCTGTTCTACAGGCACCAGTGCGATATTATTAAAGGATACTGAAGGGCAGGAAGTCATTGGTTTACGACGTAGGGTAAAAGTGATTTGATGTGATTTTTGAGAATTTATTTTAATTCTCTAGTTATGACACTTAGGGATACAATAACTGGATTGGTGTTGACTGATAATACACATGCATCATCAGTAAAGGCCGGATTTCGTGCAGTAAAAATTATAAAAACGTGCAATAAAAATAAAATACACTGACACACGTGCAATACAACCTCCTACCGTGTGAAGAGGTGATGTGTAATTAAAAAATCAAATATTAAGTTAACATATTTATATAATTATCATAATATACTTGGTTGGTATATAGTTGTTTGTTGTCTAATGGCGAGCAGCTTTGTGTGATTAACTGTTGAATTGGAGCTAATAAAAATAAAATAAAAAGATATTGGGAATGGTCAAATACTATCGTGTGCTGCTTTTGAGAAGATAGAATGTACTTACTTGAGTTGCAATGAGCTTGAGATTTTCGATCGGAGCCAATTGATTTATTGCAAAAAGAACAAAAAATTGTTTTCCCGTCTGATTTCAATTCTGGGTATGCTTTTATCTAAATTTTGATTTTTGAAGATTGGCTGGCTGTCACTTTAGGCATTTTCACTATTGTACTTGTTTACCGAACTAAAATCAGCTTTAGAATGAAATGAAAATAAGAGAGTAGGTTGGAAGGTTGAGTCAAATCAAATTAGCACTTTGAAAGTTAAACAAAGGAAACATTTTTCGAAATTATACCATTTCCTTAAAAAGGTTGGAAGAAATATTTGGAAATCATGAGTCATTTTTTTCTTTCTTGGAAAATTAAGTAGGTAAATATTATTGTTGATGATTTCAAAATTAATCACAACTATTCTCTATAGTAAAAATTAAAAAAAAATCAATATTTTTAATGAAATATCAAAAAGTGCGCTTTCGTGCACTGAAAATCTAAAATGTGCAGTTTCGTGCAACATAAAATTTATATTATTTTAATCTCCTTTCCTTGATTCGGATAAGAATCGAATTTTCATTGAATTCTGAGAAAGCAATAAAAAGTTGCAATTGCACGGGAATCCGGTCTTTAATCATCAGCATACGTGGTAAGGATAGTATTAGGGTGAGTTGGGATGTCAGCTGTACGTATAAACTGTATAAAGGATTGGGCCAAGGATACTACCTTGAGGAACACCAGCAGATTGAGCAAAGCGAGATGAATAGACATTATTATGGTTTACTTCGAAAGTTCTAGTCCAGGATCCCTGGTACATTTTTGCACTTAATTACTATCAAGCTGAAACTTCGTGAATAGCTTCGTTTTGATGAGACCCCCAACAATTTCTTTCCGAAAATGTATATATATATATATCAAGCGCAAAAATGTACCAGGGATCCTGTACTATTCTATTTGTGAGATACGATTGAAGGATGAGAAAGTATGTAGGGAGTAGGAATTTACGGAGTTTATAGAGCAAGCCCGTTTGCCAGACTCGGTCAAAAGCCTGTTCCACGTCAAGAAAGACACCCGAACAATATGATCCACGTTCTAATGCAGAGGAGACTACTCCACCACACGATGACATTGCTGAATAGTGGAGTCCTCGGAATCCAAACTGGTGAACTTCATCACTTATTTCGTAGAAAATAACTTGCAGTCCAGAGAAACTTTAGTTTATCAATTAAATGTCAGTATCTCGTCATGTCCATTTCAAGAATTTACCTATGAATTCATTAATTATTTTTGTCGCGGTATATTAATTAATTTATAAATTCATAAATAAATTTGATGATTTTTCTGAAGAATGCCTACCAAGTTTACTTTATGTCAGTATCGTGGATGAATGAGTCAATACCTTGGCACGATAAATTTGAAATTACTGCCATATTTACAATAACATAATGCATTAAAAAAATAAAGAAGTTTAATTGAGGACTGGAAACGCTAAGTGACTGTGCCATTTTTATTTTTTTTTTTTAGTTTTTCATGCCAACCAATCTTAGTCAATTCGCTAATGTTCTGCTAACATATGTACAAGCCTTTGTAAATTCTTGAATTATCATTAAAAGAGTTCATTTATGATTTACAAAAAAACATATTAATACTTGTTAAAGATATGAAGTTTTTTTTACTTCCTGAAAAATTTCACTTTTGGCACTTAGCGCCTTAGAAATTCCAGTCTTCAATTATAGAATTTACCAAAATTAGCAGTTTCACCCGTATGTACATTTTAAACTTAAGTATGACAATAATACGGAAAAAAACTACAATGCATATAATTATAATTATATATATTGTCTTTTTAATTAAAGGCAAACTATAGTGCTTTGTAAACTTTATTATGGTCTGAGCAAAATAGTCTTTTTTTTCATTTAATATAAGGAAGAAATAGTTGGGGGTGCTTCTCTAACAAGTTTTTTATTTCCTTTAACCTTTGACATTATTATGTTAATGCAGACCGTTTACTATTGTAAATGGTCAGATTCCACTGCTCTCCAATACCGATGAGTTTATTTTTGTTAGTATAGATATTAAATATCGTATTCGTGATGTATTAATGATTCTTTTCAAAATTATGCGAATATTTTCTTAAGAATGTAAGTGATACTTGTTAACTGTGGGGCTATGATGAGTGATCCGATTGGCTAGGGATTCCGCTCGAAAGGATCTGTAAATAGGCTAATGAACTGGGGAGGGGGTTAGTCTCGGTATGGTGCTGGAGGTGGCAGTGGTACTCCTGGCGGGCTGCTTCTTCGGCGTATCCGATGGCAGCCCTGTCCTCGCCTTCATCACCATCATCACCAACAGGTCCCCTAACTTCTGCAGGATCATCCGCGTTCCTCCGGCGGATATCGACACCCTAGCTCAGTTCCCAACGTTCAATTTTGAAGTTAGTCCTCTGTGATTCATTTCTCTTAGCTCATCTAAGTTCTTGTTACTTCTATTAAATTAGGCCTGATTGTGAGTTTAATTAGTTCTACTGATGTGAAAATACTTTACATCGTTTTTGCAGTCTTATAATTTCTGGGATCACCTCTACCTTCAGTTGATCGTTCACTTAAACGAATTGTTTCATTTAACAACTTAAGGAACAGAATGAATGCATGCTGTCATTTGCAATAAATTAATAGATGATTGCATGACTCAAGGTTTTATCTGGTTCGGTTGTCGCCTTCGCATGGAAAGACTGTAGTACACATTCTTACCAACTATGAAATATTACGATTGAACTTTTTCGTTAATGCTTATTCTCACTGTTGCTTGGTTATTTTATCCTTACTGATATAATTGTTTTTATACATTTGTTCTGGACATTCAGATAATATTTCATTGAATGAATTTTATCAAAAGCAAAAGTCTGATCAGGAATATTTTTATTCTGTCTAGCATTTCCCATTTAGAGGGCAAACTAAAAATGTATACAAATAACTAAAATAAAAATAAGTATGAGAGATTGAATTAAACTAGACGTCTGTAATAGATAAATATTTTATTTTAGTGGAAAAAAATTTTATTATTGTATTATAGTTCTATTTTAACAGATTTTAAATACGTCTTTGATTACTCCCGTCAAATTTAATACTAGCAGTTTAAACTCAATTTCTTACGATAGAAGATTCCTCAGTTTACCAGTTTTTATTCTTAACAATACTTAAATATTACTTCATTGGTAAGAATAATTTTTATTGGTTTAAAATAGAAGAGTAGCATCTTCCAAATTTTTTAAGCATAAAATAACAAATACTGTTATAGAGTTTTTACTTTTGTCACGATAAAAACAATTATAATGTTATAAGATTTCGTACTTTTTTTTCATAATTCTAAACCGCAATTCTCTCTATGTACATGTTATATTCAGTCAATAACTTCTTGTAGACATGGCCTAAAAACAATATATCTCGATACATATAAATGTTTGGTATCAAAATTGAAAAACACCACTTTTCAGGAGAAAGAAAAAAAACTGTTTCAAGGTTCATTCAAAATAGGTGCTTATCGTCAAATGTAGTACGTGGTTTTGTTTCCTATTTATAACTATATGAGTTTTATACCAATTATTAATCCCTCAAGCAATCACTATACATTGAAAAGACAAAAAGGCGTTGTTTTTTTTAGCATTCAATACTTTATCGAGGATATGGATTCAAGTTTAGCAAACCCAGAGGTTCGATACCGATATCCCACATCATCGTACTCGGGAGCCCAAACAGAAGAAGTTATTTTACATAAACATTTCCTATTTCAGACAATTCTATCTCTGAAGTAGAGCCACGAAGCTTCAGGAATACTAAATGGTGTCCTATAAAAAATCGAGATGGTTTAAGTAAAACTTATTTTAGACTGAATAAAATCTAAGGGATCATCAGTTATTAAGGATAACAGTGCATGTTGAAGTATATTACGACACTAATATTTGTGGAGCTACTTACTATTTAATTTTATTTTCACCTATTATAGATAAAAAATTGTTATTTTCATTGTCAGGAATTGCATTATACGCCTACAATTTATAATGTATGTTATCGTATGCATTAAAGTTAACTTTGATAATGAACTTCTTCGACGAATTGTGTCATCCCATTAGTTAGGATTAATGAGCAAATTTTATAACGTTCCAAGAGGAAGATTCTACGATAATTATTACAATTCATCTTCGACTCTTTTTTAAGGATCGAAATAATTATGGATTCTTTCCGTTCTTGAGGGATGACTTATTTTCTCAGATCATTTTAACGGAAAGGTGAACCATAGAAACTCCTACACGCCTTTGCCAGTTCACAAAAGATTGTTATCGATCCCCGCTGCTTCATACGATTTCAATTTTCTGATAGGAATTTCGACTTAATCCTTACTCGTTCCATCTATTTGCGGTTCGACACTCTTTTATTTAGGATGAGAATATTGACTATTATTTCCGGCATTAAAAAATAATCATCAAACATAATGAAAATGTCCAAAGGATCGGCCAAGATATTGTTAATGCGGGCTTCTTCTGTTTTTCGCTATTTGTATATCCACTTGTACTTGACCTTTTATTTATTTGTTTTTAATATTTTTTTTTTTATTCCGAAACAATTAAAAGATTTCATTTTTTGAAGTTCGGGAGATGTCTGTATTGTCCCTGGGATCACTGAGCGCTTTTGATTCCTCAGATTTTCTGTTTTCACAAATGTTTAGACTGTCCTAATAGAATCAAAGCATGTTCTTATTACTTTTCCTTTTTCCAGGTTCCCGGGCCTCTTAAAATATATTCCTAATTTATGCCCATAATGTATCTATATCTTCGCGACATTCATATAATGTTTCTAAACCTTTAAACTTATTCTTGTCCTGACAGAATATAACATATAGTCACCTGACAGAATGTAACAGATAATAACAGAAGTATCACGATAATTTAAGAGTTCTAAAATTCATCTGCATCAATTTTTCAATCAATCAAAGAAACAGTTTTCGTTTTTTTTTTTTTTTTTGTTTCAAGGTTTGATATAACTTTTGTGATTACTGATTTGATGATCTAGCAGCACGTTAGTTATACGGTTTTGCCATCTATATTGTACCAACACATGATCAATTTAATTTTGTGGATTAGGTATTTTCCAGATCGACTTGTTAATATCCCTATGTTTAAAAAAGTAGTTATTTTGATTATTAGGTTTTTGAGAGATAAATAAATTTATTAGTCGCAAAACATATAAATGCAAAATTTCTTAACTTCCCATCTTCACATTTTTGCCCTATAATATTTATTGTTTACATTTTCGTCGCAGTTTATCGTTATACCTTAGACTCACCAAGGTTTATCATAAAATCTTAAATATAATTTCAACACTTTTTTTAGAGAACGTATGTTTATCAATGGGTTTGCCTCCTTAAATATTCAGGATTATTTTTGGTATTTTGTGACCTTAAAAATATGAGAGAACAGAGTTCAGAGCATGATGCGTCTAATCTCAGATTTCACTCAGTGACCGGAGTTCGAACTACCCTATAATCTTGCATCTGAATATATAAGTTCAGCGTCGGATGATTACTGAGCGTTTTAACTCAGAAACATTTCTGACTACCAGTGCCATTTTGGAAGTTAAAGATATGTGGTACACTCTTATTGCTGATCTGCGAATCCACCTATAACTTATACCAATAAATCACTTTTCTCATGAACTTAACCGTTATAAATTATTTTTTGGTGCATTTGAAAATGGTTGAACTTTTATTGGAAACAGACATCTGTACTTCCAGGAGCAATATCCTCCTATGGAATGTTTTAAAAACATTACTCGATAAAATCCATTTTATAATAATTATCTCCTTTGTAATAACGGTTTCCATGATTGCCAAAATTAATTAATGAAATGATGATTTTTTCATTTTTGGGAGAAAAAAAATTATTTTTCATTCAACAAATTATTAACGAACTATTTGATATATAGATTTCTTTTTGCTGTAAGTAAGTACCTAGGTAAATGCTAGGTAATACTACTCAGTTGTAACCATTATTGTGCGATTAATGTCTTAATATTTATTTAAACAATTTTTTAAAATGGTATTTTCTTTTTAGTTAAATTATGCTAATTTGGTTCCGTGTTTTTTTTTAAACATTATCTCAAATTATAGATAGTTCAAGTTCCTTTAAAAATGTATTCATAATACGTTTTGCAAGTTTTATAGTTTTCAAGATATATATTTTTTTTTTAATTAATTTTACTTACACTGTTATTCACATTCCATATTTTTCGAAAACGTATTTCAATACTTTATCTAGCGTTTTAAAATATATAAAAATAAGATATTATTTTCATTTATTAAAAATTAATAAATATGTATATATACATATATAAAATAAATGAAATAGCTTTTTATTATGCACAAATATTTGTACATGGTTCAATATTTATTTACAAGTTACATAAAAATAAATGTATACATATAAATAAATATACACACTACATATATATGTGGGAGTATAATTCTCTTTCTCAACCACAATGATAAAGAATGATAACAAACATAACCATCTGGACAGTTGTTATTAATCGATTTACCTGAATATATATTTGGGTTAGAACTCGTAAAAACACCAACTGATTACAATGAAGTTCTTCTTGTTCTTTCTTAAGGTGCGTTTACACATGAGAGGAACTCGCCGAAAGCTGTCTCGAGACTAAGTCGCAGAGCCACGGGATAGTGAAATTCATCCTAGTCCACTCTCGGAGAGCTACTCGCCATGGCAACTCTCGAGAGTACCCTTCAGACCGTTTACACGGGCGATTTCTAATAGTTCTGAGAGTGTCTTCTAATTGTAAACATCTCGTGATTTCAGTTCAGTGCTATCAGTTCTAGAGTTATTTCTACTAAACATATACATTATTTGATGTCTTCAAGGAAAAGAGAAATAGCAGCGGCGTTGTTGATTTTGTGTATGTCAAAGAAAAACGAATTGAAGAAGAAAAAAAAATGGGTCAGGTCTTGGGTCCAAAGACGGAATGATTTTGACGCTTACCACACATTGTCCCGGGAATTGGAAGTAGAAGACGCCCAGCAATTTAGAATATTGTGAATTTTAAAATGTACATTTTTTATTGTTTATCTGAAATAAGCTTAGCTGATTTCTCAAATTGTGGAATATTTTTTTCCATTGCATTTGTATCAAAATTTGTGGCTATTTGTTCAAGAGCTGTGTTTTTTTTAACTCTATTTTTGTAATCTCGCTCCTAAATGTCGTCCTAAAGGATTGGGTGAGACTCGTATGCTTTGATGAGCCTGCAAACTTCCTCGTGCGTCCATTTTTTTGGTAAAAACATTCTTGAGAGTAACTCTCAGAAGCGTTTACACCTACTGTGACGAAAGAGGGGGAACTCTCGGCGAGTTCCCCCTCTACTTTCAGCGAGAACTCTCAGGACCCTTTATACTTGCGAGGTTTACTCTCGAGAGTAAACCAGCTACTCTCGATAGTTAAAAACTCGCACGTGTATACCCACCTTTATTCTTGTATTTTTTATCAGTGGTAATTCACTTTTTGAATTTAAAGCTTAAACAATTGTAAGTGAGTTAATTCTCGGTCCATTTTCAAGCCTGAAAATAAAAAACTAATTTAGATTTTAAAAATTTAATTTTTTATTTAAAAATAAAGTTATAAACTAGCTGGTTTCGAATTAGAAAATTGTAACATACTTCTAAAACTGCCAAACCTTTAAATTAGTGCCACTAATCACCAGATTTAAGTGTAAAAAGGTCGAACATGTTCAAAAACATAAAGCTATTTGAGCTTTTGTCCTTTTTCCCTTCAAACTCTATTAAAAATAAGATTTTTTAAACTCATTTATACAAAGATGGCAACTACATGCGGAAGATTTTACTGCATGGATTATTTGTGTCAAAAGTAGAATAATATGGTATCAAAAAATTATCCCGGACAGACTCGGAACATGATTAAGACCTTACATTAAATAAATATTTTACTTCTTTCTTATACAAAAAACAGTAAAATATATGCACTTAAGTGCTGATATTAATTTCCAATAAACCATGAAAACATTAGTTACTTACCTCGCAAACAACTGAGGAAAATATATCACTGGTCAATCAAACCCTAAAAACTATATAACTAATTATATTGAACATAAAGTTTACTGAGTGTCCGTCGCGTCGTCGAAAATTTGTGTTCTACTGTCGTTTAAGATAAGTCAGAGCGGCTTATCGTCCCGATATTGTGCCGAGCAGATAGGCCAGATGGTTATGAATCAGGGAATACCAATTTTGATAGCATTTATTGAATTTCGGTACTTTTAGTTTTGGCCAGGTTTTAAGGGCTATTACTCCACTGAGCGCCGTTAGGCATTACTTCGTTGAAGGGTATGGCTGTGTGTCGCCTCATGGCCATTTCCAACTTGTAGCTTATTGGTCTAGATTCTTCTTCTTCAAGAGGTGTGTAGTGTGTTTTTTTTTGTTTTTATTGCGTGGGCAGGTGGAAATCTTCAAAAGACACCTATCCATGTGTGGGATTTTTACCCACTAAAACCACCTCCCTACACCTGTTTTCCACACTCTACGGGACTGCCGTTAGTGTGTGCGTGTGTGTAAATTCTAAAGAAGTGTGGAATTCCCTTTTCACAATCTAATATAATAAAGACTGATATTCTTTAAAAAATACTGGTAAATGTGCATTTTAAATTTTATAAAACATATACTTAGTCTGCGACTATTGCTAGTTGATGTATAAGTAATTTAAATTAATGTGTTAACTTCCTATAAAAAAAAAATTATTTCAATCCCAATTATATTTTCTTCTTTTCTTTGTTTTTTCATTCTTTCTATTTTCTTTTTCAGCCGTATTGGATGAAGAGTAGAGAATATTGGGATACTAATTTTGAAAATCGATATAAACAAAAAAAACAAGAGTGGCCAAAGCTTCCATTAAAGGTAACCAATTGATTACCTAAAATCATTAATTTTTTTAAATATTGTGCTTATAAATCAATATTACATGGGTTAAATATTTAAACGTAAAATATAAAATAACAGGGTGTATAAAAAAAAATTACCGTTTTATCAAATTCTCGAGTTCAAAAGTCTGTAAATATTTTAATGTTATTTATTATTGTATACAGGAGTACAAACTTTTTTAAATGTTTATACTTATAATATGTTTGTAAAGTAACTCTGTGTTATTATGCAAGTATAAATCTTTAAAAACCCTATACTAAATTATAAATAGTATAGACAATTTCATAATTGTCAGGCTTATTGGCAAACCGATTTCCTCATTGTGTCAAGGTCAGAGACCAATGTAAAACAGAGGAAATCCCTGAGACAACCTTGTAGAATTGTGAACTCAAGAGTGTCTTAGCTACGAGACATAGAATTAAAATTGAGAGATAAAATATTTTCATCCTAGAATAGAGATTTCTTCCTAATTCTTTTTTAGGGTGCCATTTCATAGGTGCATGCTTAAATGTAAAATACCAGCAATGGGGAACCTGAAATACTAATTCTCATTGACGGACATTGGTATCTTGTAATGTTGCAAGAATGTCCTACATGCATGGTAACTGATGCCAATCATAATCCTTATATCCTCGACTTCTTCATTCATGAAGGTCTAAACTGCTCTGATTAATGTTTAATACCTCGATTATCGTTTGTCAGGCCACATAGTACAGGATCCTGAACTCTTTGATATTTCCTGTGCCCAATCCCCTCCATCCCCATTCAACCTCAGGTTTATGAAGAAGGGAGGCTCAGTTAGCTGGGACATCTTTCTTCAAATAATTGGCATCAGAGTAAATCTTAAAACTCCCCATGACTTTGGGAAAGTCTTAAATTTCTACAATCATCCTGTATCACACGAGCAGTTGGATTTCATTCTTTCCATTGCTTTATCCATAATACCACAAGAAATTAATATGTACATAAAATGTATTAGTAATATTTTCTTCTCTGATAAAATATTTCAATTGGCACTACTACACAACGTCCAATATTAGTTTCCTGAAATTTCTTTTTGCCTATTTATAATAAATAATTAGTAATAGATTAAAAAGTGCATCTTGTAATCTCCCAAAAATAATAATTTTATTGTTGAACCCATATAAAGTTTATTTTAAATTCTATTTAATGTATTTTGAGCTATTTCAGTCATTTTCTTTCTGACATACTAAATTATCAGAAAAAAAAATGATGAAAACTATAATGAATGACTATTTACAAAGTATGTGAAGTATTTGTTAGCCATTTAAAAGCCTTTTACTTTTTAAAAATATACTTTCAACCGAATCTTTCCCTTTTTTTTTTTTGCCTTTCAATGAATACCTCACCAAAAATCTCAAAAAAGTAATTATTTTATTATTACAATTTTATTTTAAATTCTATAATATAATTTATGATGTTTCGTCCAAGAATGTTGGTCTGTATAAAAGGTCATTTTTTTTAATGAATAATTAATTAAAAATATAAAAGCCCTGTTTTTATCTAATATAGTATGAATAACGCTATATCAAAAAATATATATAATTTTTCAAGCTGGTTTGTACATTTTTAATTTTCATGGTCTTTAATTTTTAGGTGATAGTTGTACCGCACTCTCACAATGATCCTGGTTGGCTTAAAACCTTTGAAAGCTACTACCATTATCAGACTAAAAATATTTTGAACAATATGGCTGATAAGTTAACACTTTTTAAGAATATGACATTCATATGGTCTGAGGTTTCCTTTTTTTCACAATGGTGGCAAAGGTAGGACCAAAATTTATTATTTTGAAACAACATTTAGAACCCTAAGATTAGTTACTCTGTTTGGAAATTTATTTATTCCTTATTAATATTTTTTTTTATTTTTACCCAAGAATTCTTTTAGTCATAACAAGCATGGTATGAGTAACGATTAATCCTTTTAAGAAGAACTCTCTTCCAGTAAAAAATACCTTAATATTAAATTGTATAATAGATGCATGAGAATAAAATAGATTCACCAATTTTAATGTCTTAACCAGTAATGTTTAAAAAAAAAATTAACTTATGGAAAGAAGAATCCCTGAAGAAAACCTAACATATTTTTTTATAACCATTCATATATAATAAATAAGTTGCTTTTATATATTTACTATAGAGTTACCCCTAGAAAAGCAGGAGCTATGAGTTGTTTTTTTTTTTTCAATTATACAGGGTAGGCCATAAGGGTGTTGGCGGTTTCAATATTTAATTTAAAAAGAACTACGAAACATTAAAAAAAAAATTTTATTCTAAAAAAGTAGAAATATGGGAATTTTTAAGACCTAAAAATAATGTTATCCAAATGACTTCCCTAGGCTGCTTGCCACTCTTGGAATCGGAAATGGGAAAGCGTGGCGCGGGGGAGGGATGTGTGTTTGTGTGGAGGGAGGGGTGATGCGGATTACAAAAACAATAAATCAGTGATTTCTGCACGTTTGTATCGACAAGAACTTCAAGGCAATACCTCGAGGATGTGGTTTCAACAACAGGTCATATGGCTAGGGTATCCATAGAGCTGCTGAAAAATGTTTTTCCTGGAAAACTAACTTCGAAAAGGGGGGATATTGAATGGCCACCACATAGCCCCAATCTCTCTCCATGCGATTATTTTCTATGAGGCTACCTTAAATCGATGGTCTATGAGAATAATCCAATCAATTTGGAGCAGCTGAAGAGGAACATTATTCAGGAAAGTTACAAAATACCGAGAACGAGTTTTCCAAAATGTGCAACTTCGGTTCGAAGAGTGTCAAGCAGCCGAGGGAAGTCATTTTGACAAAATTATTTTTAGGTTTTATTTTTGTTTTTTTTTGTTAAGGGTGGGCATAATTGCACTGCGACCATACTTGGTCTGTTGTGCGTCCCAATGTCTGCGATTATTACAATCTTAACTTAACTGAACCCACAAATTTTAGAATATTTGCAGGGTTGATTAGTTCGACCTGCCTGGGGTTAGTGACTCTGTCCTGACCAAAGATTGCAAACCGTAGGTCAGCATACCTATCACATAGGCAGATAACGTGATAGGGTGGTTTGTCCTCTGAACGACAATAGCGGCAAGTGGGAAGCCCCTCCAGTCCTAGCCTGGACATATGGACATTGAGTCTACAATGACCCGTATATGCTGCTATGATTGTTTTTAATGCTTCCCTGTCCAGATCCTGAAGAGCATTACATGTCTTCTCATCGTTGGGGTTGTCAAGGAATAATTTAGAATGTTTTAATCCTTTATGCCCGCACCAATATTGGTGTGATTTCTTACGGTAGATATCTTTTATTCTACTCTTGGCGTAGCTGAGACTAATGCCGCTTACTGGTTCGGGAGTACATGAAATGTTATCCGATCCTAGCCTGGCTAGCCTGTCAACTTCTTCATTGCCCGGGATGCCAGAGTGTCCAGGAACGCACTCAATGCTAACCCTGTTATTCTCCGCCAGTTTGTTGAGAACTGTATAGCTGTCCCAAACAATCTGTGAATTTGTACTGTGCCCACTCAGTACATCAATGGTAGCTTGGCTGTCTGTAAAGAAGGTTATTCTTCTAGAAGACATCCCCTCCTCCAATAGTGACCGTACACATTATAGCACCGTAAGTAGTTTATAGCAAGTACTTCTGTTTGAAATACAGAGGTATACCTACCTAGGGAGATCCAAGTGCCTACCCCAGGTTTGTCCTTCCTTCAGAACCCTGCCCCAGCACCAGTGGCTGTAAGAGAGCCATCTGTATAACAGTTGATGCCGTTGCAAGGCTTGTGACGATTACCTGTATCAATTTTGACCCTATATTTGGGTGACATAAAGCCCCTTATCTTCAAATCCGATCTCATAGCCAAAATGCGATCAGACTCAATTCTCGAGAACAGCTCCCATGAGCTGCAGTGAGCCGAGACAGATGGGATTATGTTCAGTTTACTCAGCCTGTACAGGGAGATCATAGCTCGGTACTCTAGTTCTAAAGTTAGAGAGAGGTCTTATACCAAGCACCGTCTCCATTGTAGCAGTCGGAGTTGTCCTCATAGAACCCGTCATCAATAGACAGGCCAATCTTTGTAGCTTTCCCAGCATGAGTTTGGGTCCACTTCTACAAGCGCCACGCCACCACACCAGGGCTGCATAGGTCACAATGGGTCTAATGGCTGTCGTGTACAGCCAGTAGATCATTCTTGGTTTTAGACCCCAGGAATTACCCACTGCCCTTTTACAGGCCCAAAGGCATCTAATGGCTTTATTAGTCGTGTTGACCACGTGCTAGTTCCAACTCAGTTTGTTGTCCATTGTCACACCTAAGTATTTCACTGTGTCACTCCAACAAAGCTGGGTTCCATTGAGTGTCGGTAATCTCATTACCACATTCCGCTTTCTTGTAAATGCCAGAACGTTCACCTTGCGCGGATTGATGCTTAAACCATTGTCCAAGCACCAACGCGACAGCACGTTTGTTATTGTAATAAGAAGGTCAGAGATTACACAGTGATGCTTACCACATATGAGAATGGCCACATCATCTGCATACCCCTGTGCATAAAAGCCCCGTTGCTTGATGACAGAAGCGAGTCAGCCACCAAACAGCAGAGCAAAGGCGATAGGACACCGCCCTGCGGACAACCCCCGTTGGGCTTTATCCACAGTTTGGATCCACCCAGTTCAGAGATTAGAGTTCTGTGTTCCAGCATGGAGTTAATCCATCAGCACACAACAGACTCAACCTCCTTACACCTTAAGGCCTTACTTATGGTACTGTAAGGCGTTCTATCAAAGGCACCTCCAATATCAACGAAGATATTATACCTACAGATGTTTCGCTCTGTTTCAAAGATTTCTCCAATCTTGACACCAGGTTGAAAAGTGCAACCTCGCAGGATTTCCCTGCTTGATATGCAAACTGTAGCGGGTGTATGGGGTTATTCACCAGTACACCCTCTCTGATGTGTCTGTCTTAATCTTCTCTTAAGTCTTCATCAAGAAGGATGACAGGCAGATTGGTCTGAAGGCTTTCGGATCACAGTATGACCCCTTGCCCGGTTTACCTCTAAGAAGTTCTAGAAGGTAGGTCCCAATGACCGGAAATCCTTCCTTCAGCAGGGCCGGTACAATACTGTTGGGACCCCCTGACTTGTAGGGCTCACACATATCTATCGCCCATTTGAGGGAGCTCACGTTTATGATTTCCCTGGCCTTGGCCCACTGTACACCGTCAGTACTAAGGATGTGGTCAGCTGGAGTGAAAGGACATGCCTCCTGGGTTACACACCCCTGGAAGTGACAATAGGCCAACCCCCTCAGGGTTTCCACCTCATTTGTGTGTATCCACTCATTGTCCTGAGCGTGCCCATGACCATGTGTCCAGCATCCTTTGACAGTATCTTTTTAATGCGACAGGCAGCAGGAGTGTTGTCCACTTCACTACAATACTCCTCCATGCCTGCCTCTTAGCTTTCCTTACCTGTTTGTGGTATTCCGTAAGAGAGACTCTATAGGAATCCCACTTTCCAGTTCTCTTAGCAGCATTGAACAGCTTCCTGATGCTATTTCTTAGCTTGTTTAAATTGTCATTCCACCAGGAGGTTTTCCTGTTGGAATTAGTATAGCACACACGATTACTACTGGTGTAAGCCTCCATAATTGCCTCTGTCAGAGCTTCATTAAGGAGTTCCAGCTGCTGTGTGTTTTTTATGACCTTAAGACAGTTCCTAACGCTCTCTACCAGAATGCTGTGGAAGGACTCCCAGTCAGTTCGTCTAGGGTTCCTATACCGCTGGATCTGGGGAACATTTAGGTTAAGGTTAAATCTAATATAACTATGGTCAGAGCATGTCTCTTCATCAGATACATGCCAGTGATTTATATAGGTACTTACCTGGTTTGAAGCTATTGTGATGTCTATTAGGTCTTAAAAATTCCCATGTTTCTACTTTTTAAAAATACAAATATTTTTTTTTAATGTTTCGTAGTTCTTTTTTAATTGAATATTAAAGCCGCCAACACCCTTATGGGGCCCACCCTATAAACTTCCATTAGCTTGATTTATCATAAAAAGAGAAGCCAACACCATTAAAAAATCTGTGTTGATCTATGTCCCACAGAATAATTTACAAATGTATATGACTCGATGATTTTTTTAAAGTAATATGGTTGTAGCCGATCCACCCGAACTCCTATCGTCTCCAATCGTAGCATCGACAGCACTTTCAGCGAATCGGTCAAAAGAGCAAGAGGAAGAGCTGCAGAGGGAAAGCCCTGGGAAGGTATTGCAAAATCAAACATACCATGGGACCTTCTGAGAGATGTAGCAGTAGCAACTTTCCGAATGACAACTGGATATGACTTCCTTCAGAAGCACTTGCTGGGGGTGGTGGACTCGCCATTATGCCCCTTATGTTCCAATGCTGAAGGAACTGCAGAACACCTTACGACCTGCGATGGCCTTAGGGACGTCACCTGTGAGGCAATGAGGGAGGGACGGGCTTGTTTGTACTGGGCGGCACGGCATCGGATGGCCGAAAGGCCATGAACGGGCATTGGCTGAAAGAAAGAAATGATTTTTTTTAAAAACAATTATCTTTTTCAATCAACAATTAGTTTTTTTCAAGTATATAAACCTCTATTAGCTTGGTCTATCATAAAAAGAGAAGCCAACACCATTAAAAAATCTATGTTGATCTATGTCTCACAGAATA
Source organism: Arma custos (assembly GCA_037127475.1). Taxonomy (NCBI): domain Eukaryota; kingdom Metazoa; phylum Arthropoda; class Insecta; order Hemiptera; family Pentatomidae; genus Arma; species Arma custos. The sequence continues at coordinate 78,764,431 of CM073764.1, forward strand.
ATTTGCAATTGTATATGACTCGATGATTTTTTTTTAAACAATTAAATACTTAAAGGCCCATCATACCATTAAAATCTAAATTAGGAAAATATAGAAATAACACCTCAGATTGTGGTATCTATTAAATACAAAAATATGATGCTACTATTACTAACTTAGCTAGGTTACAAGATACTCCGCAATCAATATTAATCTATATGCCCCTAAAGAAGACTCTGGACCATGCCAGCTTATCACATATCTAAGAGACAAATACACCCCCTCGATTCAAACCTAATCAACTCATAACTAATAAACATATGTAATGACCTGGAAGACCAAATGGTAAAATGATATAATGACTTACCTAATACTGTTAAGACAAATTGGCTGTAGTTTACTATTTATTAGTTTTGAACTCCCCTTATCCTTGAGAAACTACTTCAGAACTATTTAAAATACCAATCCATCTTATGATTGCTTTTTGTTCAAAACCTATGTTAAGTATTGATCTAGTTATTAATTTTCTGATTTTTTCTATATTTTTTAGTGCTCATCCAAATAAGAAAAGACTCGTCCAGAAACTTTTAGATGAAGGCAGATTAGAAATTACAACTGGTGGTTGGGTCATGACTGATGAAGCCAATTCACACATCTTCGCTATGGTTGATCAGCTGATTCAAGGTTCACTTTATTGTTGAAAATATTAAAAAATGTCTTCTTTGTGTGTGTAATGTCAGTTGATCATATAGTTATTCTTAATGGTTACCTGGACTATCTTCCTTTTGATCAACTGTTGGCCTCATAGTTATAATTTTATAACCTACTAAAAGTTATTCATAAAACATTATTTTATATTGAACTTTCTATGAAATATTAATTAAGTTAATTGCAACTAGGAAAGTTCAGAATGGTGATATAGTTGTCAGATTTTAATTAATTTTGGATTTTCTGCTAGGTTTAAAAGATTTTTGATTTTTGTTTATTATTATGTGTAAAAAATAGGCTTTAATGGAAAACAAAACTGAAAAGTAGAAAATAATTTTCAATAAAAAAAAAAGTGGGGTGCTTTATCTTAATTGTTGTAAATACTTTATTGGCCGATTGTAGTGAAAGTAAAGTCATTATGAAAATATTTTTAAAAAAACTTAAAATGTTTCTTTTTCATTAATCTATTCTTATTGTAATCTTATTGAAAATTATTTTCTACTTTTTAGTTTTGTTTTCTATTAAAGTGTGTTTTTTAAGCAGTAGTCACATGCTTGTCTCTAAGATAAAGCCATGAATCCCTTACTACTTAAGGCAAGACACTATCATGTTTTCTCCGAATATGAAAAATTACTAATCCTGAAGGTGCTGTTCAGGATAATGAGAGAAACTTATTAGTTTGTTGTATTGTGATCAGTCCTTGGTATCCTTATATGGGAGAAAACATGGTGGTTGAGCGTGATTTTGGCCAAATTATCTCCCAGCCAACCGTTTGCTTAAAACAGTTATGTAATGAACCCAACATCCTTCATGGGTTGTAGTTGCACAGGTGAAATAGCATTTTATATTTTTTTTTTTCAGAAAAAATAAATAATATGAAACCAGCTGCTTAATAAAAATAATCCACATTTTAGTTTATATTATTTCATCCGTACTATTCATGAGATGGTATTACCATTCAGAATATTTATATACTATAAAAAACAATGCAACTAGCTGTTATGATCATTTAAGTCAAAATAACTGTGATTTAAGTAAGAATATTATATCATAATAATAATAATCAATGGATTTTCTGGTAGCTTTTTCAACAAACAGGGATTTTTCCCCTACATTGAAGTGAATTAATGAATTTACTCTTTTTTAGGTCATCAATGGGTAAAGAACAAGTTAGGAGTTTCACCAGAGTCAGGCTGGTCAATAGATCCTTTTGGACACGGAGCTACAATTCCATATTTGCTCTCGGCATCTGGCCTACAATTAGGAACTGTAATTCAGAGGATTCATTATGCATGGAAGCAGTGGCTTGCTGAGCATGAAGCTGGTGACTTTATGTGGCGCCAAGGATGGGACACTAGAGGCCGTCATGATTTCCTGGTCCACAATCAACCTTTTGACATTTATTCAATCAAACATTCCTGTGGACCTCATCCTCAAGTTTGCTTAAATTTTGACTTTCGAAAAATTGCTGGTGAATACACTGAATATTCTCTTAGAGCCGTAGCTATTGATTTAGAAAATGTCAAACAAAAAGCTGAACTACTTTTAGAACAATATGGAAGGACAGGTTCTTTATTTCCTCATAATGTAGTTTTAATGCCGGTTGGGGATGATTTTAGATATGATCATGATGTTGAATGGTTACAGCAATACACCAATTACAAACGTTTATTTGATTACATTAATGAAAGAAAAAATATATACAATGCTGAAATAGTTTTTGGAACACCAGCAGATTATTTTAAAGAAATACGTAATAGAATGAGAGATTTTAAGACACTACGTGGTGATTTCTTTGTATATTCTGACATTTTTTCAGAAGGAAGACCTGCCTATTGGAGTGGGTATTTCACTACCCGTCCATATTGGAAAATCTTAGATAGGGAATTAGAAGCTGAATTACGCTCAGCAGAAATATTATATACATTATCTTTGAATAAAGTACGCAAAATGGGTTTCAATGGTACTCTTAAGATTTTAGAAAGAGATTTTGAAAAATTGCAAAGGGCTAGGCAAAATCTTGCTCTATTTCAACATCATGATGCGATTACAGGAACATCTAAGGCATTTGTGATGCATGATTATGCTCTAAAAATGTATGAAGCTATTCAAGAATGTATATCTGTTCAAGGATATGCATTGCAAACTCTAGTGACTAAACCTGAAGGCTTTGATCGTTTTCCTGCATCAACAAGGTTCATTCTACCTGACACTGACCGGGATCGTTATGAAAACTTACCTTACAAAGTGCCATTGACTATCAAACGTGATAGACCTAGAAGAATAATCGTCTTTAACTCATTAGCACAAGCAAAATACGACATTATTAGGGTAAGAGTGCGAAGTCCAGAGGTAAGAGTTTTTGATTCTTCATCAAACCTAATATCAAGTCAAGTAAACCCAGTATGGAATTTCAGTGAACCTAAACTACCTCAAGAATCACAACAGGAACTTAAAATGACTGATGAAGTATATGAAGTTATATTCCCTGTACTCCTCCCTCCACTGTCAGTCTCAACATTCCGTTTGGAATTTTATCCTGGTAAAGAGGGAAGAGCGACAGTTTACTGTAAGAGTTGTGCCAAAAGTACTTTATTTGATATCAAAAATATTCAACTGGGAGATATACAGCTGGAAAATCATAAGCTTAAATTACTTGTAGATGGGCGCACTGGTTTTCTTAAGTCGATAATGGATAAAGAAACTGGTCATACTACACAATGCGCTATAGAATTTGCAGCTTATTCATCTGCCCAATTCCACAGTGGAGCTTATTTGTTCATGCCTGATCCTAATGCTAGAGATATTGAAAGGGATATACTGGAAGAATACAATAACCAGCGGATGGTAATTGTGACAGGACCAGTTGTATCCACCTTAACTGTTGCTTATGGAAACCTTCTAGCTCACACTATACAATTGTATCATGGTCAAACACCATTGTCGCAAGGAATATTTATTGAAAATACTGTAGACTTTGAATCTCCTCCAAAAAATAGAGAAACAGAGCTCTTCATGAGGTTTGTTTCTGATCTAAACAATGGTGATCCTCCAGTATTTTTCACCGACCAAAATGGTTTTCAAACACAAAAAAGAGTGAAAGTTGAAAGAATCGGAATCGAAGGTAATTACTTTCCTGTCACAACTCATACCTACATCCAGGATGAAGAAAAGCGTCTGACATTGCTTGTTAATCATGCGCTAGGTGCAGCTGCCTGGCAACCTGGATGGCTTGAAGTTATGCTAGATCGTAGAACTCTATATGACGATTCTCGTGGTATGGGTGAAGGTGTCGTTGACAACAAGAGAACATTATCTAAGTTTTGGCTACTTTTGGAGGATTCTTCTAAAGAAAGTGGCTATTCTAAACCTAGTCTACTTGCAAATTACCTTTCACTTGGGTTACTTTATCCATCAAATATTTTTGTTCTTGAAAGTGCTAGTGATGAAGCTACTTCGAAAACAACTGAAAATAATTTATATGACATGGTACCTCTTCTCAACCGTGACTTCCCCTGTGATACCCACCTTATGAATTTTAGAACTTTACAAGATAAACATTTTGATCATTTTCCATCTAATTCAGCTTTATTAGTTCTTCACAAACAGGGTTATACCTGTAGTATTTCATCTTATATGAGAGAGTGTATCCCTTCGAGTTCTGAGCAAGCAATTAGAGAAGGAACAACCTTTGGAACATTAAAAACTTTAGTTTCTCAAACATACCTAACTGGTTTGAAAGAAATAAAGAAATTGAACTCCTTAGCAGAAGCAACATTAAGAGATATGGAGCTTGTTACACTCAATGTTACATTCATTAATTAGTATGATTTTTGGTTAATATTATTTTCAGTCAGTCTCTTTTCATAAATTAAAATTTGTATTATTTTACAAACATATATGTATATTTTACATGTATCTTTTTATTTAATTTGTATATTACAGATACACTAGTTGGTGTGTATATATTTGTTATTTACAATAAAAAAATTAAAAAAATCTTTTTAAGAAATCAAGATATGATATTTTATCTAGGTATATATGTAGCTGATTGGTTTCAATGATAGAATGCATAGTATGCATTTCGTTTTGTTTTTAAATTATCGTAAATATTTTGGAGATCTAATTAGTAGGTTGGACTTATACCTACCACATGTTTTAAATCACATTTAACTGACAAAGAATAGTTATTTATGCACCTAGGAACTAAAGATGATCATTATTCCCTCAGCTGTAAGTTTGTACCCGAGCAAATGCGAGGGAATAATTATCTTTACTCACGAGGCCAAGCCGAGGGAGTAGAGTATTGCTGGAAATAATGATCAATTTAGTCCTGAGGGGCATACAAGATTTTATCTCCAGATGGGATGCAAAAAGGCAAACTATACGCTATAATATTTTATATTATGTTATGTTTTACAGTAAATTCAAAAATTTTAATGTTTTGAAACAACTGATTTTAATGGCCGGTGTGACAGGTTTACCAACCTAACCCTGAACTTTTTCAGTACAAAACCGATTATTTAGACGAATTAGGTTGTCATCTATTCCCTAGGGAATAAAGTTAACTATTTGACTCAATTTCTAATGCACAGAGAGAAAAGACGTACTTTAGTCCTAATTAATTGATCCAATTATTATTATTATTATTTATGTATGACTCTTGATTACCATGCACGTCGGCCTAAAAAGGCCCATTGTGCTTGAGTCCTAAAGATCCCTAACATAGGTCTAGACTTCTGAGAAATTTTAGATAGTCTTTAAATTTCAGTTCTTGAAGTTCCTTGTGTCCTCCAGGGTCAAGGTCAAGTGTCCTCTTTCGACTGAGTGCTATACATTCAAAGAGAACGTGCCAGGGGGTTTCATCCTCCTCTGTGCACCATCTGCACCGAGGTTCTTGTTCAATGCCCAAGCGGTGCATGTGTTTCCTGAGTTTACAGTGCCCAGTAATTGTTTCAACCATACTTTTGAGGTCAGTTCTCGACATGTGAGTGGCTTCTTTCTTGATTTTATCAGAGATTATCATTGAGATCCTTTATAAAAAGTTTAGTATGCCTTATCTTGGCTTAATTGAGCCAAAAACACATGTTTTTGTACCAGCTGGAGATAAAAACTATTTATTGCAAAAGCTCATGTGAATCTGCCACTAAAATAATCAATTACTAAACTTTTTTATTTTAAAAGATTTCTTCATTTCTATTAATAAATAATTTAACTTTTTATGTTATCTTAATCTCTTTGAAATGTCAAACGAGATACAAATGATCATTAAAATTTTTACAAAAAGAGTTATATAACTTGGACACTAATGTTTTATAACAGCAGTCATAATTAAAAAGAATATCAACATTGGTTTAAATAATCTACATTTTATGTATTTTTATAAATATTTTGCATGAGTGTTTAGTTAATTATAAAATCATTATTCATTTAGTTTTTTTTAGATAATTCAGTGCAAAATAATCTAGTTAGATTCAAGTGTTTTTAAAAAAGAATGATGTTTTAAAAGATCTCACCACTAATTAGAATGTAATTAATTTTCTCATAATGTTACCGCAATTAAAATATTCCAATCTTGACTAATAATTAATTGGTTTAACTTACATTTTTTTAAATATTTTTTATTTTTGGTGGTTTTCCCTCATAATCAGAACTCTTTTTTTCAAATGTTTTCTTTCTAACTTGTTATGGGCTAATAATTGTTTTGATGTCTTGGAACAATCTTATTTTAAGGATAATTAGATGGATAGATAGTTTAAAATAAAGTCCTGATGATGGGGTTATTTCCCCCAAACAAATTTGTAGGATTTGTAAGGTGAACAAAATAAATTTTGGAATGTCTACGAAATAGCTGAACCATTATAGTGGAATAGATTTCCGGTGGATAGGTTTATTCCATCATAAAACCTCTCAACTCATGGTTGAAAAAAAGCCTAAGTAGAACATTCTAGCTTCATCAATGTTGATGATAACATCTTTCAAATGTCACAATCTGTCTTTTGAAAAGATTTATTGGTTTAAAATTAAAACATAAAAACTGTTGGAACTAGCCATGCTAATGGACTAAATATATAACAAATTGGTTAGATTGCATATACTTGGAAAATAAGACTAAGGTTGTGTCTTGATGACCAATCGGTTTTACGCCTCAAATCTAAAACAATCAACCAACAATAAAGTTGTAACTTAGTCAAGGTATGAGCGTAAACATTCTGAAGAATAAATCATCTTTTGTCGATCCAATTTACATTTTGAGAGTAAGATAGATACATAACTAATTACCATTAATTCAGTACATGTATACAAATATAGCATATTCTCTCTTTTATTTATGGTACATAAAAGTGTTTAAAAAAATAAAATAAAAACTAAGATTATATGAAACTGCAGTTCTTGGTAAAATATTAATAAGCATTGTCTCTAATTATGTAAACTATTATTCTATTTATGAAAATATAGAATATTGTGAATAGCATAATTTAAATTAATTAATTAATACTGTTTCATAGATATAAAGTCTTTTTCATACATGCATACATATAAATGTTCATGAGGCAGTAAATGATTTCAATTAAATATACACTAAAGTGCAATAAAAATAAATGTTATTAGAATTTATATTTATTTGTAACACAATAATAATAATGTTCAGATTATAAATTTTTGTCACCTGAAACTATTTCATTCTAGATCTATTATATAGACGAAATTGTAAATATTGTGTCCTAATGTTCTACGAAAATATTTGTTATTAAATGTTATTTTGTTAATACCGAGTTTTTACTTTTTATATTTATATATTTTTATAATTTTATATTATATTGTTGGGATAAATTTAGAAGAAAAATTTTAATGGGTTCAATTCACATTTCAATGTGGAAGTTCTCCACAGAATCCTGAAGCTCAGAGTGTACCAAAAGGTGAATCTGGCTGGCCAAATGATAAGAAACCATAAATGATCAAAAAATTACATTTTAATACTTATTTATTAAAATTGACCAAATTTCTATCTAAAAAAATATACCTACTTGCATTTGAGCCTTGGAGGTGGTGGGATGTCTCTTGGGTGCATTATTCATATTTTGTTTTGCTGTTATTCTCTTTCTACCCTGAGAATGCCTAAAGAGGCGAAATATTGGACAGATATTTTCAATTTCTGTTTTAGTTTGGAGACTTAAGGGCTTTTCGTTGGAATTTTTTCCATGATCTTAACATTTATATAAGGTCTCTTTTTACTTATCTATATAAATAAAATATAATTACACTAAGCAAAATTTTATAACCGGCTTCGCAGCCCGGCAGGTAACCCTACGATTTGTTAAAAGGAAATAAAAAATCAGAAGTTATTTTAGTTCGGGAGGCGGGAGGGGGGGAGTGTAAAATGACGGTCTCAGGCCTGTATGGCGACAAGTGCTCATAGAAGATCCCTATCCTAATTATACCTAGTTAGACAAAATTTATGACTCCAACTGTGACATAGTCCGATTCGCCATAACAGTATAAAGTGACATCAAATAAACAAAATATGCAGCAGCCATTCTCTTTACTCCTTGCAATAGAGGCAGAGCCCTCTATTATCTCCCTAAAACTGGAACAAAATTGCCTACTGTTAGTGATCAGGAGCTAAGCATATGTGCTCTAAATATATCCAAATTCAGCAGGGTAAGGAGGAAGCCAGCAACCACTAAGGAGAATGCAGTTACGATATTAAAGTGCCATTCACCGGTGTCTCAAGTCATAATCAGCAATTCATAATCATCAGAAAGTCATAATCACTATAAGTGTATCATTTTCATCATGGCTTTCTTTGTTTTAACCAATGTCTTATATATTTATATTTACCACCAATATACAATCCAAAATATCAGAAAGTGGATGTACCATAACTCATAAAAAGGGACGGCATGTTTCCACAATGAACATGGTCATTTGGCTCAGAGAACCTTGTTCAAAATAGAAATATACCATCCTTTTTTATGGGATATGGCACATACTCGTTCTTTCATTGTGAACTGTACATTAGGTGTTATATTTATAATAAAAATAAAATTCATGATATAACTTATACTTTATAATGATAACAGAAAATGTGACTTAGTTGTGAAATAGATAACTTAAGAGGATAATAAAGAACATATGCATAAAAGTATGTATTTACTTAGTAAGGAAAATAATAAATCTGGTGGGTCGAAAACCAACCTGGCAATTGTTCTGAATTCTTACCACTATTGATAGTTCAGTAAAGACTTAAAGCAACTTCTTGTATACAAAAGTTTCGCTACCCTCTTTGATATCAAGTAAGGTAAGACAGCAGGTTATGAGTCTGAAACTGTTGAACACCTGAAGTTTCAACGTTGGCTCTGAGGAACAAACTGTAGTAGTCATTCTTCCCCATGAAGAATAGGGAATTAAAGGCATTGTATATGGTCTATAGAGCCAGTTATCCTGTCGCTTATTTGAGCTCTGTTATCACTTAATATTTCTATTTAGATGAACTAAGTATTTATTAATTATATCTATATAGTAGATATAATCAGTAAATGAGCATTAGCCTGCACAGTATCGGAATTTTTATTATTTCAAGCATGATTAATAATTAATAGCATTAATAGGTCGATCAAGTTGAACTTGGAAATAATAATATTTATTAATAGTCAAAATTACAGAAAAAGTTGGAAATAAAAATTAAAGGGCTAGCAACATCTTACCTGAATAGTCACAAGTGTGAGTGATCCTTAAAATAATACCCGAGCTGAAAAAGAGCATTGAGTTCAAAACTCAATGAAAGTTATTATTGTTTAATTTAGTATAGGTTAGGTTGCTTAAAAAAATAAAAAATGAAGGACAAAAAAAATCATCGAGTTTAAACATGTAATTTTCTTTATGTTTATTAAAAAATAAAATTGTTTAGACAGAAATTTGGAGTAAGCCCTCAATCTCCAGATCAACTCATATAGTGTCAAATTTGGGTTTCGAATATATCAACTTATTTCTAAATACAATTTTTACATTCACAGTCTTGAACAAAGATAGATATTTTATTTTCAATGTCACATAGGACCATGACATAAGTTTTAAGGTAAGCCTTGTGGTAAATATAAAACAAAAACAATTTTGACAATATTTAAATATAATAAGGCATGAAACTTGGATAAAACACAATTACATCAACAAATGAAATGCAATAAAAAAAAAGATAATTATTATTGCAAATGAGATGGATGAATCAGTCAAAAGGCAACTGTCTTATCAACAAGCTAACTTCTTAGCTCTCTTCATATCCATTTTCTCAGTACATTCAATGAGGTTATAAGGACACTTATATGTGGTCTGAAATAAACAAAATTATTACTCTTAGTGTCTAATATCCGTTCAAAATGAATAAACAGATCACTAAATTATAAAAATGAAAGGTAAGAGAAGCAGGATAATGTATCTGGTTTACTAAAAATATATAAACCTATAAATTTATATTTTTAAATTAGACCATATTGACAATCAAGATGGCTCAAGGAAAATACAACTTTTAAAAAATATTACAAACTATTTATTGAATGCCAACATTTTAACCCACACTGCAGGGCTGCAATTAAAATAAAAAGCAGAAACAGAATAAAATAATAACAAGCTTCTGTGACAAATGACAGAAGCAACAAATTTGAGCAATTACTACTTTATAAGTAACAAATTAATAATAGATACAAAAAAACAAGATAAATCAGTGGAACACAACCTTTTTTGTATCCCCTCCCCTTGTCCAACATTTACTTTTACCATCACAAGATGAAACACTATATATTTCATTTTAAGATAAAGAATTACTAATAAAAGAAAAATGATTAAAATTAAGATTTTTTAAAAATATTTTGCAACCCCATTTCTAGTCTTCACGCCCACCAGGTTGGGAATCTCTAAGATAAATGAAGAGTATAATGAATACGAAAATATGTGGAAGCGCTTTTCTTAATACACTTAACACATTTTTTATTATATTGTTGTACAAATAAGTTTTCACAATTGTTAAGAGATGGCACCGCCAACAAGACTATGTTGAAATTGTCACATAAAATGGTATACAGTAAGTTTGGACGCCTGGAAATTTATCTTGAAATACGGCTAATTTTGTATTGGGTGAAAATGTTAAGTTTTGTGCCCAAAAACCGTCATTTGTGAAATATGTTTTAATTTAAGTTAAAGAAATCTGCAGCTGAGGCATATCTATTGCTTGTTGAAGCATATAGCAAATTAGAGATAGATGACTAAGTACATAGTGAAGGAAGGTAAGTGTACAAAGGAGCATTAATGGACGAAGATTTAAGCCAAACGCAAGAACTTACAATTATATTAGGAGTGAGTCAACAAATAATTTCACACCATTTAAAATCATTGGGAATGATTCGAAAAGACAGAAATTGGCTACTATATGAACTGAAGCTGAGGGGCATGGAAAACCATCTGTGCACTTTCTGTAGACGACAGAATCATCGGAAACGGAGGAGAAAGAACCAGGGAGCAGGGGAGGAGAGCAGCGGAAGGAACAGCGACTAGTAGGGGCGAGGAGCAGGAAGCACGCAGCAATCTGAGGAGGGTGTCTGCAGAGAGGCGACCGCGCTGAGACCTGCAATAACATTAGAGGTGAGTCTTGCTGGTTGCCTATTATTAGGATAAGAGGGGGAGTGCAGTGTTTAGTGGATACAGGGATTTCCAACACTATTATGGCAAAAGGGGCATTGGAAAAGTTGTACGGGAACGAGAGGGTACTCCAAGTACGATTGATAGTAACTGTCAATTAATCACTCTGGGCGGGCCATGCAAAGTGGAGGGAGAAACAACCATTAAGATTAATCGGTGGACAGGGAAAGGGGGAAATTTGAACGTCCATGTAGTGGGGGGGAATGACCCGGCAGTACCAGATGATAATAGGATGCGACCTGTTGGATCAGGTAGGAGCGAGAGTGAGAATCAATCATGGGAAATGGGATATTAGAATCGGGGGGCGCACGTACTGCGGTAGAGGGATTGAAAGAGGTAGGGAAACGCAAATCGGGGCGGTAACCAAAATCGATGACTGGAGGGGAACATTCGGAGAGAGTTCCGTGATATTTTTTTTCACGAGGAGGATATTTTAGGGATAACGGGCCGGACAGTGCACGAGGTTCCCCTGAAACAGGACAGAACCACATACATTAAGGAATGGAGATACCCTCAGGCACATCGGTCCCATATCTGTGAAGAACTCAAGGAACAGAGGATCATCGTCAACAGTACATCACCGTAAAACAGTCCCCTATGGGCAGTTAGGAAGAAGAGTTTACCGGGGGATGGGAAAGACCGTTGCAGAGTGGTGGTAAACTATCGGAAACTTAACGACATCACTGTCAATGAGAGATATCCGATCCCGCGGTTCGAGGATATTCTAGATAGGCTGAGCGGGGCAACCATCTTCAGTACGCTCGACCTTAAAGCGGGATACCATCAGATTAAGTTGCACTCTCGCGATCAACATAAGACTGCATTTAGCTTCGAGAGGGGACATTACGAGTTCACGCGCATGCCGTTTGGCCTAAAGAACGCCCCAATCACCTTCCAGCGCTTGATGGACGAATTCCTCAGAGGCTTAGGAGAATCTTTCTGTCAAGTCTACATGGACGACCTCCTTGTCTTTAGCAAGACCGAGACAGAACAAGTGGAATATTTGCGCAGAGTTTTCGCAAAGATAAGAGAATTTGGCCTCAAGCTGTCCCAGAAGAAATCGATTATGGGGCAAGAACAAATAACTTTCTTAGGCCATAATATTTCCAGGGAAGGGGTCAAACCTGACGCAACTAAAGTGGAGGCGATTCACAAGATGGTGGTGCCGCATGATGTCAAGGGTATTCGTCGCCTTCTGGGAACCCTCAACTATTACAGGAGATTCATACCGGACATGGCAGCATATCTCGTCCCTCTTAACAAGCTGCTCAGAAAAGGATGGAGGATAGTCATCATGCCTATCATGGAGAACAACATTCGGAAATGTATGGAAAGGCTACAAGAAAAACCCTTCAGGGATTTTTCAAACGACGGATGTGAGTGAATATACGTTGGGGGCAGTATTGTCGCAAGGGGAGGCCGAGGGCGAAAGTCCGATAGCTTATGCAAGTAGACGGGTGACAGACGCGGAGACGAGATATAGCGAGATATAGACATCGGCGAGAGTGTCCAGGTGGAAGGAGTTCCTGGCTCAATACAACATGGACGTGATCGACAAACCGGGGAAGGAGAACGTTGAAGCGGATATATTCGTTGATTACAACGAACGCGGTAGAAGAGGTGGGGGAATCGTCATGAGACGTACGGCAATTCCTGAGTGAGTGGACGAGAGAGAAGGAGGTGAAGCAACGGGAGGCCAAGTCCACAGAAGACAGACCGGATAGTATGGAAGAAATAGATGAAATTATTAATGACAAGAGGCGTCAAGTAATTTGGAAAGCCCGGACATCCAGTCTACTGAAGATCGACTTTGCAAAATATGGGACGAGCAGCGTCATTACGGTATGGTCCGAGCCTGGGGTTGGAGACCACCAAATTTGTAGAGTCCTGAAAGATGAGTTGAAGCAGGAGAAAATACACCACATCTATGTGGGAAACGCTTCTATCTGGGACAAAATTCAGAGGGTATGGAGATCAGAACGCATTGGGCAGCTTCATTCGCTGCAAACTTATGGTGGAGACCATCAGAGAAGAGCAGAAGGAAGTGACCATAGCTCATCACCAAGGAAAGACCAACCACAGGTGGTTTTCAGAGACTCTGATGGTATTGTGGCGGAGGTATTTCTGGGCGAACATGAAGAAGACAATGAGTGACATCATTCGGACTTGTGAAGTATGCCTATGCTCAAAATATGACCGACATCCGCCGAAGGTCACACAAGAAGAGACAACCACAGCGGAAGTGCCGCTCATGGATATCTGGGATCCATAGTGGATCTATTTAGCAAGGTAGCCGTGGCCTATCCGGTACAGGAACGATCGGTGGATGCGGTGTTACGGGGTCCCAGAACAGATCTCATTAGACGGTGGTCGAGAGTTCGACAACGCGGCAATTCGGGAGGAGATGCGCGTTTTAGACGTCAAATGGCACCTCAACACACCGGTACATCCTAAAAGCAGGGGATGCATTGAGCATCTTCATGGCACCCTCAGCGAGCATCTGTGGATATACCAAGGAGAGAAAGGGATGGAACCAGACGTTGCCATGAGAGCCAAAAGAACAAAGCCATCGTCGCATACAATCATTCTATCCAAGCGGTCACGGTGTTCTCACCGTTTGAGATACTTTTCGGCTTGAGGGAGCGTAGGAGGGATTTTAGAGGGGCCATGGAAGATGAGCTACAAATGGTGAATAACCGTCTGGAAATACAAGCATTGTGGAAAAAGACTCATCGTAAGATTCGAGCCGAGAAAGCGAAGAGGGCGGTGTGGGGGAATTTGGCTGGTAGGATGCGACAGGGGGAGTGGCAATCGGGATGATTGTGTACCGGAAACTAGGGTCCAATAGAGGAAAAGAACCGTCGCGAAACGAAGGACCATTCAGAGTGACCGTGATCCGGGAACACAATGTGATTACCGTCGAGAGCTTCTCTTTTTTTTTATGCTTAACCTCCTCTTGTTTTTTATACTTCCTGATAATCCAGAATAGCTGGGACCAGAACCATTATGGATATATATATAAATATATATCCATAATATATATATATATCCATAATATATATATAAATATATATATAATTTAAGATCACCCAGGCTGCCCCGGTTAGAATAGAATAACTTGGGATCCTGTTTTCTGGACACCCTGTACTCGAATGGGATGAATAATTGGAAGATCCTCTTCCCTGGACGTCTCGTACTAGATAAGTGATGAGATATGGAGATGCTATCTCTGGCACATCCACAAGTAGTGTAGAATACTTAGAGGTCCTCTTCCCTGGACGCATCGTACTCGATTGAGTGGAACATGGACGCCGTTTGGGAGCGGCAATGCCATTTGTATAATATTATAAAAATTGTGTTTTTAATTGAACAAACCGAATATCAAATTAATAAAAAAGTATCTATTAAGTTTTAGAATTATTTTTATTTAATTAAATGAACTAATCAGAAATCTACGTTAATTTTACGGTGGTCTGATTGATACGCCAAACATCGATAGTTTTTTTATTTATTAATAACCTTTTTTTTGAACCACATCATTCGCCTGTCTTATAAAAAAAAATTTTATTTTCCGGATTCTTTTTGAATTATTAAATTTACACTAATTTTTGGTTTCATATATAATAATTAATAGTTTTATTAGATTTAGTAGTAGGAGTGAACAAATTTAAACAAAGATTTTATTGCGATTTAGTCATTCTGTAATCCTATAAGGTTCCTTAAATTCCAACCGGCGTTGTAAACCAACATTTTTCCTTCACCTTTCCCTGTAAATAGTTTCGGATGTCTGCAGCTCTTTTCCAACATTTTATCCCAATATAATATTTACTGGCTGTTTGCTTGGTTTTTCTTTGTAAATTATTTCTCTTAGCTTTGTCCTTTCTTTCTTTATTTTTCTTTTTGGAATTGTCCAAATTTTCTTCCACCTCATGATCACTAATTTTTATTTCGCCTTCATCTGAAGTTACTTCAGCATCATAAATATCACTGTCTAAATACTTATTTTTCACGGTAGTATTGGGCTCAATATTATTAATATCATCTTCATTTGTTTTGTTTGGTTTATCAATTCCCCAAACATCAACTGCTTCATAACAATTGTCATTGGTAGCTTTCTTATCATCAAATTCATAATCACTCACATGATGGTTTGTTATCCAACTCTTCTCCAAATTACTTTTAAGTTCATCCTCTGATGAAAAATCATTAAGCTCCATTTTCTCATAAAAACACTGGTTATCCCTTGTTTCATCTTCAATTACAAATTTTTTAATTGTTGAACTATCATCATCATCTGAAAAAGTTAGTTTGGATTTCTTCTTCTCTTTAATAGTGGTTTCCTTATCAATTTCTTCTTCATCATAGGCAAAAAGTTCATTTGCATTTTTATTAATATCATCGATAGCATAAGCCTCTTCTTCATTAATTTCAAAAGAAATAATAACATTTTCTGTATTTTTTATATTCGTATCAAGTTGAGCAAAACATAATTCATTTTGTTGATTCACAGTATTTGTTAACTTTGTAACCTTCTCTTCTTTATGACTCGTTAATCTAACCTCCGAAGGAACTCGAAATCCCGTCGTCAAATACCTGTTTAATCAAATTAATTATTTCTGTTTTTAACTCAGAAATTTCTGTTCTAAGCCTTTCCTGACCTTTACCCATGTTATTAATCTCTTCTCTCATTTTATTACTCTCTTCCCTCATTATTTTATTATTATCTTCACTCATTTTATTCATTTTCTCATTACCGTAAAACAGGGCTACTTTGGCCCAATTTTTTGAAATTTTTCAATCAGGCTTAAACTTTTTTTTTAACTTTCCTATACCTAAGCTCTGCTAACCTTTATTACACAAATAGACAACCCTAAATTTAATTTCTAATGAGTTTAACAAAAATAATTAAGTTTTTCTTTTTTTATTTTTATTTTTTACTTGGGCCAATGTTACCCTCATGTTTGGGTTACTTTGGCCCAATGATATTTTACCTACTTTAAAGCATTGTGGAATTAGGTTGGGTCAAAGAAAGACTATGGTTAGTAAGAAAATTCATTTATAAGACAGAAAAATGCATTTAAAATTCATTAAAACATTTTTGTTTTCATAAAAAGGTACAAAAAACTAACAATTTAGAAAATAGACATTTATCTTATGTCTCACTAATTGCTGACAAGGAAGAGTCCTCTTTTCATCAGTCTTGGAGGGTTGATTATCTTCTTTATAGCAGCCCATTCTTAAACAAAGTTTCCTTTACTGCTGGCCACTTCCAAAATTTGTTAGGCGTTCCATGCACTCAACAACAGCACCTTCATCCGTAACATTCACAGTTATCCCAGGGAACTCTAGCCCATTCCATTGCACACAACAAAATTCCCTTCTTTTAGATTTGCCTTTAAATTTTCTTTAGGAGTACTTTCTGGAGGTGTATTGGTGTTTTCTTCTGGAGATTCGTTACTATCTTGAGGATTATTGACATTTTGAGAAGTAGGTGGTACAACTGAGTCAACCAATTCCTTGTCATCATCATTTGAAAAAACTAGGTCGCTGTGGCCTGAAGAAATGAGGCTGTAGTTATCACTATCTTCTTCTGTTGATGAGATGTTATGTTTTCTTGTAGTCTTCTTCAGGAATTTACCATTTACTTTTTTTTTCATTTTCAATTCTCTCTGTTGTATTTTTTCAAGTTTTTGTTTTTCTCTTAATTATTGTTTTTGCTTCTTTTTTCATGTCTCTTTCTCTTTTCTGTTGTTCTTTCTGATAATTTTGCATTTCTTGATATTGAATAATATCTTGGACTGTAATGCTCTTACCAGCAGCAACTTCCAGTTTTTGTCTTTTTATTGTTTTGGACTGAACAACCTCTTTTCTTTTTTGTTCCAAATGGTGAATGAAAGTTTCTTCAACCAGATCCAAATTATCAGATACATCCTTAGAAGGTAACCGTTTTAAAATTTCTTCTTTAGTAATAGGATGTATTCCAGCCTTCTTAAATCCAGACTTAAAATTTCTTCGGCTCTGTCTTCCGCTTCCTCCTAGCTCCTTGGGATCCTTGTAGAGAGTCCCTTTCTAGTGAGTCTTCGACCTCCACCTTTTCTTATCTCCTCATCTCTTCAGTCACCTTGACCATAGGGGACACTCTTCTACCTGCGTGACCTGCTTCTCGCAAACCAACATTGTTCTTTGTGCAAAATAAATTTACTTTCATGATGCCGCCCCCTCCCCGTAATGCATAGCAATAACTACAAAAATAAGTTTTCAAAAGCACGATTTACTTTGGCCCATAAAAAAGGTGGGCCAAAGTAGGTCGTATTTTTGAGGTTACTAGAGCTGTTGTTGTTATATAATTTTTTACCAAAAACCTAAACCGTAATGACAAATACAACTATACCACTGCCTACCGTACTAAGCAAATTAGTTAATTAGGTACTTACCAAAGTTGTAACATATGTGGAACGGTTTCGAAAGTTGAAAGTTTGAGAGTAAATAAAACACGAGTTTACAGAAGGTTAAGAAATCCACAGGTCCTGATACTAGCAGGCAATTATCGAACTATTTCGAGTACATCAGTGCCGACTTGGGGCTGTGGCCTTGCGGAAACTGCAGTAACTAGGTGAACAACTACTACTTGAAAGTATTTAGAGAACGTTTTATCTTTTTCTACATTTGGGCCAAAGAAGGACCCTAGGGCCTAAGTAGCCCGGTATTACGGTACTCTCTTCTCTCATTTTATCTATTTTCTCATTATTCTCTTTCATCATTTTATTATTCTCTTCTCTCATTTTATTTAATAATTCAATTAATGGGCTCAGTTCCATATTGAATGCTTTTCCCGCGCTTTCTTTGCTGGCCACGTGTTGCTCATTTCCTGCAAATTCATGACCGGTTTAAAATTCTAATACGCTTTGACTTCCGGCAGCGGTCTGTGATTCCCTGAAAATTGTTGACTCATTTTCCACTACTTTATAGCACTCTTCCAACATTTCAACTTGAATACTATTTTCACCTAAACCGTCAATCCCATAACCATTTTTAGACATCTTTAATTTTGAAATTAAATTAATATTTTAAAACATAATTAGTTAATCAATATGGTACCGTAATACCGGGCTACTTTGACCCTAGGGTCCTTCTTTGGCCCAAATGTAGGAAAAGATAAAACATCATGAAAGTAAATTTGTTTTGCACAAAGAACAATGTTGGTTTGCGAGAAGTAGGTCACGCAGGTAGAAGGGTATCCCCTATGGTCCCCTTATGGTCAAGGTGACTGAAGAGTTAAGAAAAGGTGGGGATCGAGGTACTTAGAGGTCCTCTTCCCTGGACGCATCGTACTCGATTGAGTGGAATATGGACGCCGTTTGGGAGCGGCAATGCCATTTGTATAATATTTAAATCAAGTTTACTTATAAAAATTGTGTTTTTAATTGAACAAATCAAAGATTAAATTAATAAAAAAGTATTTAATAAGTTTTAGAATTATTTTTATTTACTTAAATAAACTGCACAGAAATATACGTTAACTTTACGGTGGTCTGATTGATACACTAAACATCGATAGTTTTTGATTTATTTTTAACATATTTTTTATATATATATTGATACATGACGCAACTAACGTCTAATGAAGAAGAACATAATCACTCCTTAATAAACCTGGATACAAAGACCGGAGGATATTTCCTAGAGAACTTTGAAGAGTTTAAGTAAAGTAAAATGCCGCTAGGGGTCGGCAGTCTCACCTATCCCTTCCATAGATAAAACAAGCACTTCAGTTCAAATTCTCCAGCAAGTAACATTAGAGACTTCAGTTCAACTCTTTCAACAAGTAACATTAGAGACTTCAGTTCAATCCTTTCAGTGAGTAATATTAGACACTTCATTTCAACCATTCGATCAAGCAACATCAAGCGCTCCATCTCAAGCTATGGAAGAAGATTGACCATCGCGGGGGGAAGGATTACCTCGTCTATCAACGCAAGTACTATATATCATTATTCTGCAGAATACGTCGATAACTACAATTTGTTTAGAGCTCATAAAATTTAAATTCAATAAATTCAAAAGCGCTATATGTATATAGATTTAATCTGTTAATTGGTTATGCTTTAATCATAAAGAAATTTGAAAGTAAGAAATTAATAATTATATTTAATATTTGATAAATGTAAATTTTCAAGATCAATTTCTTTGATTTGTTCATTATACTGTTTTCTATGGAAATTAATTTATTCATTATATTATTTATATTGAGATTAATCTGTTTATTATATTATTTTCTATTAAGATGGATCTGTCCATTATATTGTTTTAAATTGAAATCAATTTATTTATATTATTGTGGTTAATAATAAATCAATGTTAGTGAAATGAATTTTGCCTTATCTATTGATTGCCTAATGTTTATCCATATTTATATTCAAATGATAAAAGGTTTATTAATGGTTAATAAAAGTAATTAATTAATTCAATGTAAGATTTTCAATTTAGCTTAAGTAATTTATTCCAGTTCTTATCAGTGAATATAGGTAATTAAAATCTGCCCATTTAAACCCGTAAATACCTTAGATAAGTGGAAGTAATGAGTATCGATTAACAAAATAAATGTTTATCACTGGTGGGAATGGAATAATATATATATATATATGCTGTATTCCACGCACTTGTGAGAGGGTCGTCCTGGGAAGAGGACCTCCCAAGTATTCTACTCTACTTGTGTGGATGTGCCAGAGAGAGCATCTCCATATTTCATCACCTATCTCGCCACAGAGGCATCCAGGGAAGAGGACCTTCTAGTTATTCATCCCATTCGAGTACAAGGTGTCCAGAAGACAGGATCCCAAGTTATTCTATTCTACCAGTGGCAGCCTGGATGCAAGGATCTTCAAGTTGTCAAGAAGAACTGTATTATCTATTGATTCAGAGGCTGTTTTGTAAAGGATTTTCAGGACAGAGATTGTATGATATACCTGTAAGTGTTTATTTGGGGGGTTAATAGGTAGGACAACGGGGGGACTGGAGCGGGAGGCTGGTGCGGGAGCCTCCCTCACTCCTTGTGGAATGTTCAAGCTATAGTGCCCTACTCACTGCTTGCACACCCCAGTCCTCCTTATCCCTATCAACGCCTACTGTCACCTCCTAGTGGTGCCCCCTGGGGAGACCACACGACTAAACTGGTCGTGTGGACTCGCGAACGACAGAGGCGGGGTCCTTTGGAGGACCTCTTTAGACACCCAAGCCAAGTGTAGGGAGCTCGAGCTGTGGCTGGATGGCAGGGGGTGTATAAACATACACTGTCTTAAATCGACCCACTTGGGGCACCTGGCGCACCCCATTGTATTTAGCCCGCTGCAGGGAGAGGGGGCAGTACCTGCAGTGTATTTAGATCCCCCTTACTCGTGGGAACAAAAATGAACCAAATTTTTGAACTCAATAAAACACCTTTATCTGAGGAAGAGCAATCTTCCTTAGACACTTCACTGCTATCGAATTCAGCAATGGATTCGATAGACGACTCCTCTGTCGGAGCCCAGTTGCAGGCACTGACTATGGAGTCTCAAGGATTGAGGGTCATCACGGGGGCGGGGGAGGCTGTCGCAGCACATACTGGAGTTGCGGCGGCCCCCTCCGGGTTCCCGGGGGTGGACCTCCATAATATAGGTTTAACTAACCTACAGGCACCTGGAAGTCCCGAGGGTGAGGAAGGTGCATCAGGTCCTTTCCTTAGTGTCACGCAGAGGAGGAACAGGCGTAGACGCGCTAAAAGGGCTAAGGACCTCTTGGACAGGGGCGCGGCTGGCGCCTCGACTGCGGAGCCGTTTCATGAGATTGCCGATGAAACTGCAAGGTTCCCTGAGGAACCGGCAGCCAAGTCGGCGGCTCGGAAAGGGGTTCCAAAGTCGGGTGGGCCTGTCGTGGCTGAGGTACACCGGAGGGCGGCACCTGGCAGGGAGGCAGGGTTTCCTAGGAAACCGGCTGACAGGAAAGGTGCACGTGCTGGTGTGTTGCAGAGGCATACTGTGACGGGCTCTGGGTCTGCGCCTGTTTCAAGGAGCACTGCTGGTGGGTCGGGTTTCTCATCGAAGCCGACCACCAGTACAGGAGCACCGTATGTGCGGGCTGGGGAGAGGACCGCCACTGCTGAGAAGAGGCCCAGAACATCGACTGGCAGCACGGCTCCAGCAGCCAAGAAGCCAAAGGATGCTGGGACCAACATCAAGTCATACTCGGGAGCAGCCAAGGATGTGCTGGTGGCAGTGGTGCCCAGTAACTATCCGGAGGATAGGCTGACCCCGGCTGACTGTGATGTTGTTAAAACCAGGATTCTGGACCGGTTGGACGAGATTGAGGTGGGCAGTACGGTGCGGCCGCAGTTCGGTGGCGTTAGCTATAGAATGGGTGGCTGCGTCGTTGCCTGCGCCAATCAACCTACGCAGGAGTGGCTTGCGGGGGTCATGTCTGATGTTTTTCTGGAGAGGGGTTTATCCCTTCGCGTGGGAAGCATCAGTATACTGACCCAGCAGGTGAAGGTGGGGGCCTTCTTCCCTTCTGATCGGGTGGTCTCTAATGAGGACATCCTCAGGAGGTTGAAGGTACAGAATGGAGACATCGATGGTGTGCTCGGCTGGCAGGTGCATCATGTTAGAGCCATCATATAATGGCTTTTATGCCATATTCAGGATTCCTGAGACAAGTCTCGGCAGCCTCAGGAGGTGCGGAATGCAGGTTCATTTCAGCCTGCATCGAGTAACACTGAGGGTGCTGAAGAATAAGCCGGCCGAGCCCAAGGATGTGAAGAGGAGGGATGACAAGACTGCGAGGTACTTTGAGATTCCTCTAGGTGGAGTTGAGGAGGACCAGCCGCAGTCGGGCAGCGTTAGTGGCTCAGCCAGGGAACCCCTTGTGCAGGTTCCGGAAGCTGAAGTCACTCCTGATGAGGTCGATGAGCTCGCATTGTTGGCGGGTTCATCGGGCTCTGAGCAAGAATAGGCATGAAGCTGCTGCAGATTAATCTGCATCACTGCGTAGCGGCTTGTGGTGTGCTACAGCAGTATGTTAGAGGTAAGGATATTGATATTATTTTAATACAAGAGCCTTATCTCCTAAATGGTAGGATTGCGGGGCTTGGTTGGCCTGGCTACAGCTTGATTGCGGGGTCGGACCGGCCAAGGGCCTGCATCCTACACAAGAACAAATTTAAAATGCTGCCCCTCTGGCAATTTTGTTCCAGAGATCGTGCAGCAGCAGTGCTTTCCCCCTCTGGGGAGGTGATGAGGGCAGACATCACTATAGTAGCTGCATATCTGCCCTACAAGGAAGCTAACCCCTTGCAGCATGTAGAGAGGATGCTGGAAGAAGGGGTTACCAACTTATTGGCGGCCCTGGACGCCAATGCGCATCATGAAGCCTGGGGAAGCTCCAAGAACAACCAAAGAGGTGAGTGCATATTTGAGTCTATCATAAGGTCTGGTCTTGATATATTAAACAGGGGGAATAGGTCAACCTTCTGTAATAGGTTGAGGTCAGAGGTGATAGACATAACAATAGCATCTAACGAGGTAAGTACCTACATCAAACACTGGCATGTCTCTGGAGAGGAGACATGCTCAGATCATAAATATATCCTATTTGACCTCTGCGTTAGTGATCCCCAGACCTTACTGTACAGAAACCCCAGGCGCACGGACTGGGGGTTCTTCAGCAGCAGTCTGGAGGAGAACCTTAAAAGCTGCCCTAAGGGCATCAAGAACACATGGCAGCTGGAATCCCTTAATGATGCTTTGACAAAAGCCATTATGGATGCCTATGCCAGCAGTAATCGTGTGTGCTGTGTCAGCTCCAACAGGAAAACCTCCTGGTGGAATGACAACTTGAATAAGCTAAGGAATGGCACCAGGAAGCTATTCAATGCTGCTAAAAGAACGGGTAAGTGGGAGACCTATAGAGCGTCTCTCACTGAGTACCACAAACAGGTAAGGAAGGCCAAAAGACAGGCATGGAGGAAGTACTGCAGCGATGTGGACAATATTCCTGCTGCCTGTCGCATCAAAAAGATAATGTCCAGGGATGTGGGACATACAGTCTTGGGAACGCTCAGGACAAGGAGTGGATACACGCGGAATGAGGAGGAAACCCTGAGGGAGTTGGCTGATTGTCACTTTCCGGGGTGCGAATCCCATTTGGCGAGTGAGGTAGTGCCGGATGAACACATCTTAGGAACGGGTGGTGTACATCTGGCAAAGGCTAGGGAGATCATAAACATGAGCTCCCTCAAATGGGCTATTGACTCATTCGAGCCCTATAAATCGGGGGGCCCTGATGGTGTCTTGCCGGTCCTGTTGAAACAGGGATTTACGGCAATCATGACTTACCTGCTCGAACTTTTGAGAGGAAGCCTAGCATTTGGATATATTCCTCAGAAGTGGAGAACGTCCAGACTATGTTACCTCTCAAAACCTGGCAAGGAGTCATATGATGACCCCAAAGCATTCAGACCAATTAGTCTGTCATCATTCTTGATGAAGACGCTAGAAAAGATCTTAGATAGATACATCAGGAACAGTGCGTTGGTAGCAAATCCAATACACCCGCTTCAATTCGCATACCAAGCAGGGAAATCCTGTGAGGTTGCTCTTTTTAACCTGGTTACAAGATTGGAGAGATCCATGAAACAGGGCGAAACTACAGTAGGCATCTTTGTAGATATAGAAGGTGCCTTTGACAGAACACCTTACAGCACCATAAGTAGGGCGCTGAGGAGCAAAGAGATCGAGCCTGTTGTCTGCAGGTGGATTAATTCCATGCTGGAGCAGAGAGCTCTTACATCTGAACTAGGTACCACCAAACTGTGGATCAAGCCCAGAGGAGGCTGCCCGCAGGGAGGTGTACTTTCACCACTGCTCTGGTGTTTGGTGGCGGACTCACTTCTGTCAGCAATCAATGGAGCAGGCTTCTATGCACAGGGGTACGCGGATGATGTAGCCATCCTTGTGGGAGGCAGACATCACTGTGTTATCTCTGACCTGCTTAAGACAGTGACGAATATTCTGGCGCGCTGGTGCCTGGATAATGGTCTGAGCATCAACCCGCGTAAGATAAACGTTCTGGCCTTTACAAGAAAGCGCAAGGTGGTCATAAGACTGCCAATGCTCAATGGGATCCAGTTATGTTGGAACAGCGCGGTTAAATATCTTGGGCTGACGCTGGACGATAAACTGAGATGGAGACAACACGTGGATAACACGACAAACAAAGCCATTAGATGCCTGTGGGCTTGCAAAAGGGCAGTGGGAAAGTCATGGGGCTTGAAGCCGAAAATGATCTATTGGCTGTATGTCACGGCCATTAGACCCATTGTGACTTATGCAGCCCTGGTGTGGTGGCAAGGCGCAGGTAAAAGTGGATCCAGACTTAAGATGGAGAAGCTACAGAGATTGGCCTGTCTAATGATGACGGGTGCGATGAGGACGACTCCTACTGCTACAATGGAGGTGGTGCTT
Organism: Arma custos; assembly: GCA_037127475.1. NCBI lineage: Eukaryota > Metazoa > Arthropoda > Insecta > Hemiptera > Pentatomidae > Arma > Arma custos. The sequence goes on from CM073764.1 coordinate 78,789,306, forward strand.
GGGCTCAGGCCATTGGTGCTGGAGCTTGAGTACCAGGCCTTGATCTCCATGTACAGGCTGCTCAAACAGAACATAATCCCTGGGGTATGTGATTTGTGTGGCTCGAGGGAACTGTTCACTAAAATTGAGGCAGATTGCATCTTAGCAATGCGGTCTGATCTTCAGGTTGGCACCGTGATGTCGCCTAAGTATATGGTCAATATTGACACAACGAAAAGGCACAGGCCCTGCAACGGCATCAATTGCTATACGGATGGTTCTCTTACGGCTTCTGGTGCGGGAGCAGGGTTCTGGAGGAGGGACAAACCCAGGGAAGGAACTTGGATCTCCCTGGGGAGGTACTCCTCAGTATTTCAATCTGAAGTACTGGCCATTAATTACTGTGCACAGACACTGCTGGATGAGCGGATGTCAGGTAGAAGGATTACTTTCTTCACTGACAGCCAAGCTGCCATAGGTGCGATAAGTGGACACAGTACCAACTCACGGATTGTGTGGGACTGCTATGCAGCTCTTAACAAACTGGCTGAGAGTAACAGGGTTAGCATTGAGTGGGTTCCTGGACACCATGGTATCCCTGGCAATGAAGAGGCTGATAGGCTGGCTAGACTAGGATCGGATAGAGTACCGTGCAGTCCTGAACCGGTTTGCGGCATCGGACTCAGCTATGCAAAGCGCAGAATAAAGGACATCTACCTTCGAAGAATGAACCAGCATTGGTGCGGACTAGGTGGCTTAAGGCACTCTAAATTATTCCTTGACAGCTTCAATGAGAAGTTGAGCAAAGCTGCTCTGGAGCTGGGCAGGGAAGCATTAAAGACAATCATAGCGGTGATTACAGGGCATAGCAGGCTCAACGCACACATGTTTAGGCTGGGACTGGCGGATGTCCCCTCTTGCCGCTTTTGTCACGCAGCGGACGAATCACCCTACCACATTGTCTGCCTATGTGATAGGTTTGCCGACCTAAGATTTGAAACCTTTGGTCTGGATAGAGTCACCGATCCCAGGCAGCACGAAACTATCAACCCAGCAAGCATACTGAAATTTGTGGGTTCGACTAATCTAAGATTTTAATAAATCGCATATAGATGGGGCGCACAATAGATCAGTCATGGTCGCGGTGCACCTAATGCCCACTGTTAAAAAAAAAAAAAAAAAAAAAAAAAAAGTGTTTATTTGAGTCATTGTACTCTAAAAATTGTGTTTGTCATTTAAGATTTGTTCTAGTTATCCCGAATTTAAAATAATTATCATTGACTCACGGAGATTTCATTTCAATCAAATATTGTTTTTGTAATAACTTAAATTTTGTAATAAAATGAAACTAACATTGATTTTTAATTACCTATCCATAATATTATATTATATATCTAAAATATATTAAAATATTAAATTCTCAACAATATATATATATATATATATATATATATATATATATATATATATATATATATAAACATCACAATTGTTGCACAAAAGAATGTATCAGTATCAATATGATTGTAAAAATATTGGTGGCAAGGAACCTAACACAGCATTGGCCCAGCATACCAAAACTTGTAAGCATCAATTTGATTTTGAGAATGCTAAAATTATTTACAAAGAGAGTGATGGCTCTAGAAGGAAGTTGTTCGAGGCCATGCAGATTGCACAAAAGATTGACATTTTGGTAAATTATAAAACAGATTGCAGAAATTTAAACCAATATTATTCGGAAACGTTTAATATTTTAAAAGAAAAATTTGGCTAACTTTGCTAATATGTATAAATTTTTATAGGCTAATATTACTTGTTATGTTTTGTGGATCAGCTGATTCTATAACCTTCCCAGCTGGTTGCGTATTACTTTCGTTCAGTTGTATGTTGAACGTCTTGGTGGTGGGGTGCTGTCTCATGTTTGGAGCCTGTTTGGGCTGTTGATCGTTGGGATGTATTGCACCTTTTTCTTCGAGATGCGATTCACATAACCCCTTTTTGATTTTGGTGTCTTGATAATGCCTGAATAGGCGAAACGTCGACTGGTAAGTAGGTGTATTTTTTGAAACATAAGGCTTTGCATTGCGGTTTTTCCCAATTGCATTATAATAAATAATAGTGTTTTTTTTTGAGTTTTTGGCTCTATTTTAGTGTAAAGAGTTTTACTATACCTTACCATATACTCACTTTTACTTAAACAGAAAAGGCTTACCGAATCACATCAGATGTTTAACACATTTACTACCACTATGATGAGAAAAAAGAAGGATAAGTACCTCAGTAATTATAGGGCTTTATTGCTTTTAGCTAACACTATCATAACAATGAATAAATTGAATAGATACCTCATCATCAAGTGACTGTCTTGAAATATTGTCTTTTAAGCATTTTTTGTGCAGCTTATGTCCACAGGATAAGCAGCAGGTCTCCTGATCAAATTCCTTCGTACAAACAAAACATCTGGAACTGTCAATATACATGACATAAAAATATACAGATAAACAGCACTTCAGCACATTTTTTTTTAATAATGATTGATTTATCTAATGTAATTATAAAGCTATAGATGTTGCTAGGCTATTTTCATATCATATATCATTTGAGAACAGTATTAATCAGAGGGTTTATTTTGGTTTCCTGATATTAAGTACTTCAGGTAGAAGAGTCAATATCCTCTTTCTCTGTAGTATATTGGACCTCTAATCTTGAAATCCAGCTCCCCGTCTATTTTTCCTCAGTTTCTGAGGAAGGTGACCATAGGGAGTAGCCTAAACTTAAGACTTAAGAGTTGCCTAAACTCGGGTCCTTAATGTCACAAGTAGTGTCACATGCAAAGCCACAACTCAATTATTTGTATTTATTTTTTTTGTGCACATTTTACTTGTAATATAATTATTTGTCAAAATATAATCCAATTTCACTTAATGATTCTCAATAAATCTTTATTACAATAGGGCATTTGTACTTAAGATGAAATTATATTTAGTTTTTCATGTTATCATTTTATTTCCTGTCCAAATCCATTAGTTTATGCCATGCCACTATTGTATTCATTTTGACAAGCAAAGGTATTCTGGTATGGATCGCCTGAAGTCACTTCTCACCCCTCATCTTCAGCCTGACTGGTAGATAAAAACTTATCTCTCCACAACCATATTTCTATAAACTTGTACCCATATCCATCTTCTACCCTTATAAACATATCTCTATATTTTAATAAACTTATTTATACATTTATTTTATAAATGTAACTATGATACATAGTTTATCTTTAACTTTGTTAACAAATGGCTAGTAGTATCTACTAAGATAAACAAAGAATTATCTATCACTACGATTGATTATTTTATACTGAAACTATATGAACTATGTAAATACATGAATCTACATATCATAGTTAAAATCACTACTTATATATGTAAAATGTAAGGTATGTCAGATCAGTTAGAGGGCAAAGGAATAAGTCACTTTAAATTGTTAAGTTAACACCTTACCATAAAATGTTTTTTATCATGTAGTAGGGAATTGGTTCATTTGACGACCAACATGAGTGACACTTGTATTCTTTCAAATCCTAAAAATTAAAAAATAAATAAATACATAGTTTCTTAACTAAGTTGTGATGGCTTGCAGATAAAATAAGTAAGGGGCTACATCAGAAAATAATCAGCCTTTGTTCTATAATTCTGTGGAAGGAGAACAAACAATAAAACAAATAATAATCAGAAAATTGTTAAAACCATTTTAAAAAAAGATAAATCAATAAAAACAAAAATATTATGAAATGAATTGTTACAATTGAATTTTATCACTTTATAAATAAAAATTGATAATAAATATATAGTAAAAATTAAATACAGTCTTCTTGATTTAAGCTGCAATAAACATAGGGGTGCAAGACCTACATATTTTATGCTAAATAAAAACTGGAAAAAAAAAGAAAAGAAACACTATAGTTAAAGGTAGAATAACAATCTCATTTTACAGAATTTCAGTTGGAAAAATATGGTGTACTATTTTTAAGCACACGGCACACAGTAGATAAGAAAACATTATTACTTTCCACAAACATGGAAGGATCAGCATCATAAAACCCACAGTGCTCTTTCTATGTGCACAGGTCCATAACATGTATCTTTTATCCACCTTTTCTTGGCGGAATGGCTGCATAGAGTTCTATAGAATGAATTATGTACCTTTTTTGTCTACTGTTGTATGGATTGATGACCAGCTTTAAAAAATTATTTAAACTAAAAAAAATTACTTTTCTTTTTAATTATTTTTATGCTGTTATATACTAAAAGAAAGGTTTTTCCTACTAATTCAAGGCTACAATTTGTTAGCCTTCTTCATTTTATCCGTTGAAAAAAAAAATGTTTTAACAGTCCTTAATTTTTTTTTAGTATTCGATGAAAAAATATTTGACTGATGATACAATCATGCCTATTCAGGACTCAACTTTCAAAACTTAAAAATATGATATTGATAAATGATATTAGTAATGGTGGAAAGACGGGATCCAACAAAGAGATCTGCTAATATCTATTAGGGTTATAAATGAAAAAACTTACAGAAGCTTTACAGTGAATGAGTCATTTATAAAGACAAGATTCGTGTGTTCTATGGCCACATCCAAGAGAGATTAAGTTTTTAGGCAGTGAAATTTGTCCGCAGTCAGAGCAACTAAAAACAAAAATATGTTAAGTCCATAACATTTATAAATATTAAAACTTATTAAATAGATTTTAAAAAAGTAAAATTTAGTTCTTAGCTATAAAATATACAACTAAATAAATAAAAAAGGATTGTGATAAAAAAGAAAGGTTAATTTTTAGGATTTTAAGTTACTGTTCTTCACAGCACAGCATTATTAGCATTCAGGATTTTATGCTTATGCTTCTTGAAGATTTCGGCTCGCCAAAGAAAGAAAAACTTTGTAGCTTTGCTGAAACTGTTTTACAGAGGGCTACTATGCACCTCACCCCCCCCCCCCCCTGCCCAAACTAAATGCCTAACAAAATGAAATGTTATTTTTCTAAGTTCATAAGTTTAATTGAGTGTGGCTGATAACTGTTTCACAACCAACAAGAATCCTAGAATGCTTTCACTATTAAGGGCTAGGTCACTCTCTAGTATTTCTGTCAGTTTGTGTATTGAAGGATCAATATACACATTTTTAGATTACTAATAAGAGACATAGCATATCAGCCAGTGGTTGCTACATTCACTTAGCTTCCTCTTTATATCTACAGCCCCGGTGAATAAGTGGTTAAGTCCAGTTTTCTGCAAAATGAGTTTTTTATACTTAAGTAAGCGAAATAGAGTTATTTTTGTAGTGAATACTACGCAAGGCATTGAAAAGAAGTTATTGCTTATATTACAACTCCATTTAAAGCCAAAAACTACGATAATGATACAATTACGGTTATCTGAAAGCAGTTAACTCTGTCTAGACAAAATCTAAGCACCATCCAAACCTAAACCCACCAGATCACTCCTAATGTAATCCTCCCACCTATACCTCGGTCTACCCCTCAGACGCTTCCCAGTTGGTAAAGTGCCTATTAACATCTTTGGAATTTGTTTGTTACTAAGCCCAGCAACTTTACAGGCCCATCTTAATCTTTGCGATGCTATCACCCGAATAATATTTACCGGATGCATGCTTTGCAATTCCGCAATTAATTAGGAATAATGATGGTTATTTTCCAATCCTTTGGTATCTTTTTGGGTCAATCCATTTCAAATCACCCAGTCACTGTAACTCAACATTTTTATTTTCCTGGTTCTTTTATCATGGATTCCCTATGGGTAGACATTAACAAAACTCCAATTGAAAAAAATGTACAAGGTATATTTTTTAATTGGCAGCCATTTTAAAATGGCGATTTGGCGAATTTGATAAAGAAACGGGGTTTGCGGAAAATTGTATTGCCAAGTAATTTTTCAAGATATCAGAATAATTTAAAAACCAACGTGTTCAGCATGAAATGATCTTCAAAACGACTATATTTTATCTTCTCTGTCATGCAAGAAAGTCATTCAAACTCTTTCTATAAAATCTCGGAAAACAACTAAAAATCGTTAATTTTTAAGACTATAAATTTTTAGGTAGGAAAAGAGACTTACTAATAATATTTTAGTGAGTCTAATAACATTTTAATCTAATAATATTTTATTTTAGTAATAATAATAATAATATTTTATTTTTGTATTGAGTACTCATACTGCTAACAGCAGCATAAGTTTAAGTCTTGAAAATGAACTTCTTTTTGTTCTACGGATTTTCAAAAATGACTAAAAGCACATTACTGCCAATTTTCATTGGTCAATATCTGAAAAGGGACTGAATGAAAACAAGTTAAAATTTTACATAACGTCCTTTATACTATTGAGAATATCTCACAAAAAAATTATGACTGAGACTCTACTACATTTCGAGTTATAGAGCTGTGAAATTCAATAAAAATGCTACCTTTATATTACACTAATGCAATGCTAAATAGGTTTATAGGTTTATAGATACATGCTAATATAGGCTTTTGGCAATCGTCATACTGGGCTCTGATACATTTTCAAAGGTCAAATATGTTTTTAGAACACCTTACATAAACTTCGGATCTCCTCTGACTTGTAATAATTTCATCATCCTCATTCATATTTCTTATTCTTTCAACACTCTTGTTCTCAAGGCTTTTGCTGTTCTTTGAAATATTTCAAAAATTGTTATGGACTTCATCATCATCATTATCATTCCTCTGTACCGCTCATGCAGTTTGAAGTTTCCTTGTGTACAGCCAAGACCACATCGTACAATCCTCTACCACTTCTGTGAGCTGTGTGGGGAAACAAGGTATAGTCTATGACACATAGGGAAAAATTGGTAAAGAAATAAACTCAAAACATCCTCATATCAAAAATAAAATATAACTGTATTCATTTGTTATTATCAATTTGTATATACTAGACTGGACTGCAATCTTTTAGCAATCATGATCGAGCAAGAAAACCAGTTTCCAGCCTAAACAATTATTCATTGTTTTAAACGTTTTAACAATTAAGTCATTTTCAATTGTAGGCCAGCAGCCAGGTGTTTGAAGGTCGAAATAAATTGAAGAGAGCCGCATTTTTGATATGTTGTAAGGGCATGTCTGACTAGTGGAAATCCAAGTTTGCTACAGAAAAAACGGATGGGAAAACTTTTGGTGGCTGAAAAACCTCGAAATTTTTTAAGTTATTTCAGTTTTTGGCCTATATCTCCTAATCGGTGCATTTTGCATTCAGTGCATTGTTACGCCCCTAAAAAACATCAAACAAGCAAACAAAATGTGTTAAATCAAAGTAATTATCGATATTTGGCGTATCAATAGCGGACCACTATTAAGTTGACGTGAATTTATGAAGAATTTAAGTGAATAAAAATGGTTCTGAATTTTATTACCCACTAGCTTTTGCCGACGGCTTCGAACGCGTGGAATTCGTCTGCCACATAAATTTTCGCGACAGATCATTTTAAATAAATAAATAAATTTTTTGTAACTATAAGTTACTCGTACATCCGAAATTTCATATGTTTAACTTCAAAACTGACAGATTCCATACAATCTTTGAACCTTTGAGAAACCCTTGGGGGTGCAATTGCCCAAATTCCTTTCTTAGTGCTCATTTAAGCTACACAAAGAACCTATCTACGAATTTCAAGATGCTAAGTTCAGTGGTTTCTGCTATGCGTTGACCTCTGGGTGTGTTAGTCAATCAGGTTACAGTTTAATATAAACTTCGTCTGTGTAGTGTGTTGATAAAAACTAGCTTATATCCTTCCCCAGGCTTGAGATTATCCATATCAAGTTTCATCATAAACGGATCAGCACAGCCGAAACATACATTGACACTGACTAACAAACGGGACAGACAAAAGTTACTTTCGTGTACTGTTATTCGGGTCAGTAAAGGATTTGTTTGTAATGTTATTGAAAAGGATTACTTAGTATAACGGTTTCACTTGTCCCACGGCAGCAGCGAGAAATTAAAACTGAAAGGATTAGAATAATGTACATATGTAGGTAATTTATCGATGTGTCGTAATTTAACGGCTTAGCCTATATTACTGCAAAGTTTCACCAAAATCCGTTCAGTTGTTTTTGCGTGAAGGGGTAACATAAAAATATACATCCATCCTCATAAACTTTTGCATTTATAAGGAATCCCTGTAGCAATACTAACAATATTTAAAATATTTAACAATTAAATTAAATAACTGCGATTACCTACTGGCCATATGTTGGAAGTAATATTGAGAATGTGTTTATATTATGTGTAAATATTATAATAACCTAGAATTTTTTAATGATATTTATAGTTATATTATGACCAAATTACACAAAATCATTATAAACTGTTGCCTATGTGTTATTCTGATGTATAACCTATATCACTGTAAAGTTTCAAACAAATCCGTTCAGTAGTTTTTACGTAAAAGAGAGACAAACATACAAACTTTCGCATTTATAATATTAATAGGAATAGGATTTACGATGCACCACCAAATATTGATGAAATTTTATCGAAATGTCAAAACTAAATACATGGCAACTATTGATTTGAAATAAAGTTTTTGGCAAGTTAGTCTACACCCTTTCAGCAGAAAATATACAGCTTTTCAATTTCAAAATGAAATATATCAATATAAAAGAGTTCCTTTTGGACTAAGCATTAGACTGGCAGCCTTAATTAAAGCCTTGAGAAAATTTATTTCAAAGGATTTACTAGATAATGTAAAAATTTATGTTAGATGACATTTTGGTACATGCCGATACATTTCAACAATTTGTAAAAATTTTTGAATAAGTACTAACAGCTTTTAAGAATATGGGTGTAACAGTTAATTTAAACAAATCAAAGTTTTTTGTAAAGAAAGTATCATTTCTATGATATAAATTAACAGGTCAAGGAATTGCAAAAGAAACAAATAAAATAGATTAAATAGTAAATTTTCCCATTCCAAAGAATAGAAAGGATTTAGTTTCCTTGAATTAATTAATTTTTATAATAAATCTGTCCACACTTTGCCAACACAGCCAAACCTCTTTATGGTTTGACATCAATCTTACTAATATTATAAATGCGAAAGTTTGTATGTTTGTCTCTCTTTCACGCAGAAACTACTGAACGGATTTGGATGAACATTTACAGTAATATAGGTTATACATCAGAATAACACATAGGCTACAGCAAGAGCGGATTTATGGGGAGGGCACGTGCCCTTCCCCTCCGACAGTTTTTTAGGTACTGTGGAGAATCCATTATAGTACATAATTAAAGGCAAATGATAATAGTTGTTAAAATAACAGAAAGTGCATTAGTGAAATTATTGTTTTAATATTCTACTAATATCATAAATGTGAAAGTTTGTATGTATGTTTGTTACTCATTCACGCAAAAACTAATGAAAGAATTTAGATGAAACATATTGAGTAATATAAAATGCATCCTAATAACACATAGGCTACAGCAAGGGCAGATTTAGGGGGGTTCACTAGGGCACATGCCCCCCAGACAGTTTTTTGTGTTCTGTGGAGAATCCATTATAGTACATAATTAAAGGCAAATTAGGAACTTAGCATCTTGAAATTTGCAGATAGGTTCTTTGTATAATATAAGAAAGAAATTTGGATAATTTCACCCCCAAGGGTTTCCCCTTTAATATAATAGGTGTTCAAAAATTGTATAGAATCTGTCAGTTTTGAGTTAGACATCTGAAATTTTGGATGTACGAGTAACTTATAGTTAAAAAAAAAATAAAATTATTCTTTTAATATGATCTTTAACGAACTTTATGTGGCCGACCAAATTCCATGCGAGCGAAGCCGCGGGCAAAAGCTAGTTAAAAATAAATTTCAATGGAAGCCAGAACATTAGAAGGCTTTTGAAGAACTTAAAGAAAAATTGAATCATAACTTCATTTTAGCATACCCTGATTTTACCCAAAAATTTATTATAGAATCTGACAGCTCGATGTTCGCCTCTGGTGGAGTTCTTTATCAGCTAGACGAAAAAAAAGAAAATGATTGCCTTTTGTAGTAAATCATTCAAAGCAGCTGAATTTAATTATTATAGTACTGAAAAGGAATTGCTTGGTATTATTCATGCAATAAATTTTTTTTTCTAGTATAGCCGGATTTCATACCACAATCAGGACTGATAGTAAGTCAATCATTTTTATGCAAACTCGTAAAAATCCACCTGATAGAATTATACCCTCGATAAATTTTTTAAATAATTTACCTTTGACTTTTGAGCACATTCCCGGTAAGGAAAATGAAATAGCTAACTATTTGAGCAGAATTCCATGCATGAACCAGTCAAAAACCAGGGATTTTTTAACAAATAACATAAATTTAGATATATTTTTCAAGAGATGATTCAAATACCTTCGTGTAGGAAAAGTATTATAATTATTACTGTATTGTTACGGGCTACTGGGTATTAAAATGAATTAAACAATTCCTTAATTAAAGATACTAATATATAAATATATATATATATATATATATATATATATATATATATATATATATATATATATATATTGTCATAATAGATAACAACTGGTCACTAATAGAACCCCATACCTCTCTCAACCGGTCCTCATATCTCCAATCCCTTAAACTCTGCTGCGAATCTGGCTATCTTACTTTCCATGGACAGTTCTTTAACCAAATTTCTGGACTGGCCATGGGAAATCCCCTCGCTCCTGACCTCTCCAATATTGTCCTAAATGACCTCCTAGACTCCATCCTACCCCAGTTCTGTGACGATGTCATTTTCATTAAAAAATATGTGGACGACCTCCTCCTTATCCTAAATCCTAACATCATTCCAGGTTTATTATCATCCTTAAATGCATACCATCCCCGCCTACATTTCACTGTTGAACTTGAACATAACAAATCACTACCTTTCCTTGACCTCCGTATCATTAGAAATCCCGATCACACCTTATCCACTGATTGGTATACGAAACCCACCTATTCTGGCAGACTCCTCAATTATTACTCCCAACATCCGCACCACCAAATAATCAATGTCGCCAAAAATATCATCCACCGTGGCCTATCCCTCTCCGACGCTTGCTTCCATAACACCAACACTCAACGCATCAAAGAAATCCTATTAAAAAACAATTTTCATCCCTATGTTATCAATAAACTCATCCATCACCATTATAACCCACCCACCCGCACCCGATCTCCACATCCGCCTTCTATCCCTATATACAGATCCTTGCCATATATACCCTCCCTCTCTAATAACATTCAAAAATCCCTACGTTCCGCGATCCCCAATTTACGCATCGCCTTTAAATCCCACAACAAACTCTCCAATATTTATACCCCAGTTAAAGATCCCATTCCTCTAAAACATCGCTCTCAGGTCGTCTATCGCATTCCTTGCTCTACTCCCAACTGCAACTCTTCCTACATCGGCGAAACCAAAAACCTACTTAAAGACCGCATTACCCAACACAAATACTCCATCTCCTCCCACAACCCAACCGCTTCTAAACTCTCCGAACACGCCCTATCCTTTAACCACATTTTTGACTTCGAAAATACGTCGATCCTAGCCTCCGTTCCTAGTTATAATAAACGCATCCTCTCAGAAACCATTCACATCAATTTAAATTCCTCTACCGTTAATGCCAAGACCGACTCCCATCACCTATCCCTAACCTACTCCCAAATTTTTAATTTACTAAAATAACCTTACATTCTTAATTTATTATACCATTCTTTTATTAATTACATGTTGACCATTGACTTTTAATTTTTCACGCAATTTACATTATTTACGGTCACTTATATCCAGGCATCTGCATTTCTCCTTTTTAATTTTATTTAATTTTTAATTTTTCACGCAATTTACATTATTTACGGTCTCTTATATCCTCTGCATCTGCATTTCTCCTTCCCCCTTCTTTGTCACTTTTTTTTGGCCGTCAGAGATCGCCTGTATCGCTTCCGCCAGCCGGGCGTAACATATTTCTCTCACTTGATTCTGAGCTCCCCAAGCTGTGCGTGTTCTATTCGGTTAGTACATATCTTAGTATTTATCTTATCTCCATCCTTTTCACATTCACCTTTCTTCGCACCTGTTCTCACATCTTCTTTTGGCATACATCATATGTTAATAGTATAGAGTTCATTATTATTTAGCCTCATATTTTTCATCCACTGTATTTCTTTACCTATTTTCTACATGTTTATGTTATATTCACATCTTATTTTGGATTAATGCCACTTCTTTCTACTGTATACAGTTACATATTAACTTCCCTTACTTATATTTTCTTTTTCTTTTCATTCTTCATAGTTCATAGTTATAAATACCACTATTTTCAATGTTTTATTTTTGAAATTTATCAAGCTTTTATTTCTATATATGCTTATATTATTACACTTTACCTATGTAACCCCTCATGTCTGGTATCTTATCCATTTCTATTATTAATCTGTTTTTTCTAAATCCTTCATACTCAACCCCTTTTTCTATATTTTAATCTTCTCTTTTTGTATCTTTCCATTTACCTCCTCATTTTTCTTTCCCTTTATATTATTGTTTACATTTTATCCTTTCTTGACATGTATTTTTTCTATTTTATATTCGTATTCTTGTATTATTATATCTGTCACCATTAGAATTTCTTTTCATCATCTACAATTTTATTTTTATCTATCACTTTCTTAAGTTTATTATATTCTGTAACCAGTCTTATATTCTTTCTTATTTATCATATATATATTCACTTTTCATCATATCTAGTCACTATTTTTATCTATTCACTATTATATAATGTAGCGCGTGCGGACATAGCTGCTAGAGAAGCGAATGAGTTAGAGCGCATGAAGCTTAGGAAGAACAACACGCGGGATCTGAGGAGAGAGATAAGCGAGCTCGAGAGGTTTGATGGTGAAGTCGGGGAGCTTAACCATTTCCTAAAAGGAGGAGACCGAATCATGTACTACATTCACTATTTCATCATATCTAGTCACTATTTTTATTTTCACTCCTGTACCACTTTATATATTCTTGTTACTGCTACGTTTTTATATATTTTTGTTTGTTTCTCTCTCTTAGCCCTGAAGATGGCCTACATTGTAGGCCGAAACGTCAGCACATAATAAATAAGTTATGCTTATTTTGGTGTTTTCTTTGACTGCACCCCCAACTATTTCTTCCTTAAATATATATATATATATATATACTATCCGTGTCACGACACTTAAGTGGTGCCGAAACCCGGGAACTTGTGAAAAGAAAACCAGGTTAAAGAATTTTTTTTTTTCTCTCTGTTCAGCACCTTTATTGTGATCACGGAAAAAATAAAGGTGCTGAACAGAGAGAAAAAAAAAAAATTCTTTAACCTGGTTTTAACGGTAATAATGCCTGAAGGAAACAATATCCTGAGGCCAGCCGTGCTCACAATGGACGCACAACCTCAACCACAACCTCCGCTAGAAGCACAGGAATCAGTTTTAGAACTAAACCCTAATTTCCCGTTGTTGCCGACAACTACGTTGTCGTTAGCGCGTGCGGACATAGCTGCTAGAGAAGCGAATGAGTTAGAGCGCATGAAGCTTAGGAAGAACAACACACGGGATCTGAGGAGAGAGATAAGCGAGCTCGAGAGGTTTGATGGTGAAGTCGGGGAGCTTAACCATTTCCTAAAAGGAGGAGACCGAATCATGTACTACATTCACTTACAGACCGAGGCAAAGGACATTGAAGAATTGGATGCCACTAGACTAAGGGCAGCTCTGGTGTGTCGTGTCAGGAGGAGCATTCTCAATCTAATCCAGGCTGATGAGGAAACGCCGTGGCACGCAGTTAAGGAAAGGTTAAAAAAAGCATTTGGTGGAGGACGATGGGCTCCCGAAGAAGACATGCTCCAGATGTTCAGGGAGTATCGGAAACCTGGACAAACACAGGGCCAATACGCCGCGGTACTGCTAGCGCGGTATAACAAAATTACGGAGAAATTACACGAAGTGATGGAGACGGAGGAAGTAGAAGACAGAATGGATTTTCTGTCAAGAATCCTGAAGATCCAACTCGCTAGAGATGCTGGCAGAAAAGATGGACTACCATGGGACAAATCATTCCTAGAATGCGCCCAGGAGATGGTTGACTCAAGCCCAAGAGAAGAGGAAGCCAGACACTGCGAAGAGGTAGAAGCAGATGGAGTAGGGTCATGTACCGTAGACCCGAAATACATCGAAACCGGCCAAGACTGGAAGCAGGCAGAAGAAGAGAAACCAAAAAGTATAGGAAGGAGAGGCCGTTCGTAAGAGACAGGCGACCAGGGACTGATAAGAGGAATGGACGAAGAGAAGAAAGGAGATGCCACGAGTGCGGCAAGACGGGTCATCTGATGGCCCAATGCCCTCGCACGAGGTGCTTCGAGTGCAACAGCGAGGGGCACATGGCACGACAATGCCCTTAAATAAAGCGAAGAGAGGTAGACCGAGGCGAACCTATGGAGGTGAATGTGCAGAGGTTGCGGAGGAACACTGGTCGAACCCGGAGAGTTGGACAAGCGGATGAGACGACAGAATCATCGGGCGTATCAGAAACGGAGGAGGAAGAACCAGGGAGCAGTGGAGGAGAGCAGCGGAAGGAGCAGCGACTAGGAGGAGTGAGGAGCAGGAAGCATGCAGCAATCTGAGGAGGGTGTCAGCAGAGAGGCGACCGCGCTGAGACCTGCAATAACATTAGAGGTGAGTCTTGCTGGTTGCCAATTACTAGGATAAAAGGGGGAGTGCAGTGTTTAGTGGATATGGGGAGTTCCAACACTATTGTGGCAAAAGGGGCGTTGGAAAAGTTGTACGGGAGCGAGATGGTACTCCAAGTACGCGGATGTAAATGCCAATTAACTACTCTGGGCGGGCCATGCAAAGTGGAGGGAGAAATAAACATTGCGATTAATCGGTGGACAGGGAAACAGGGAAATTTGAACGTCCATGTAGTGGGGGCAATGACACGGCAGTACCAGATGATTATAGGGTGAGACCTGTTGGATCAGGTAGGATCGAGAGTGAGGATCCATCATGGGAAATGGGATATTAGAATCGGGACGCGCTCGTACAGCGGTAGAGGGATCGAAAGAGGCGCGGGAACGCAAGTAGGGGCGGTAATCAGAATCGGTGACTGGAGGGGGGACATTCAGAGGGAGTTCCGGGATATTTTTTTTCACGAGGGGGATGTTTTAGGGGTAACGGGCCGAACGGTGCACGAGGTTCCACTGAGGCAAGAAAGAATTACTTACGTGAAGGAACGAAAATACCCGCAAGCACTTCGGGCCCATATTCGGGAAGAATTAACTTGCCTCAAGGAACAGGGGATCATAGTCAACAGTACGTCGCCGTATAATAGTCCCCTATGGGCGGTTAGGAAGAAGAGTTTACCGGGGGACGAGAAGGAACGTTACCGAGTGGTAGTGGACTACCGAAAACTGAATGACAATACCGTAGACGAGAGATATCCGATCCCGCGGTTTGAGGATATTCTTGATAGGCTGAGTGGGGCAACCATCTTCAGTACGCTAGACCTTAAAGCGGGATACCATCAGATTAAGATGCACCCTCGGGATCAGCACAAAACAGCTTTCAGTTTCGAGAGGGGACACTATGAGTTCACGCGCATGCCATTTGGCCTCAAAAACGCCCCGATCACCTTCCAGCAATTGATGCATGAATTCCTTAGAGGGTTAGGGAAATCCTTTTGTCAAGTTTACATGGACGACCTACTGGTCTTTAGTAAAACCGAGAGGGAACACGTGGAGCATCTGCGCAGGGTTTTCGCGAAGATCAGAGAGTTTGGCCTTAAGCTGTCCAAGGAGAAGTCTATTATGGGGGAAGAACAAATCACCTTCTTAGGTCACAGTATTTCCAGAGAAGGGATTAAACCAGACGCGACTAAAGTTGAAGCGATTCGGAAGATGGTGGTACCGCAAGATGTTAAGGGTATTCGTCGCCTTCTGGGAACCCTCAACTACTACCGGAGATTTATACCGGACATGGCGGCATACCTCGTCCCTCTTAACAAGCTGCTGAGGAAAGGTTCCAGGATAGTTGTCACGCCCGTCATAGAGAATAATATTCGGAAGTGTATGGAAAGATTGCAGGAGAGACCCGTGCTGGCGTTCCCGGACTTCCAGAAACCCTTCGCGGTAACGACAGATGCAAGCGAATATGCGCTGGGAGCAGTATTGTCGCAAGGGGAGGCCGAGGGCGAACGTCCAATAGCTTACGCAAGTAGACGGCTGACTGTCACGGAGACGAGGTATAGTGCATTAGAGAGAGAATTGCTTGCTATGGTGTGGTGGGCAGTGGAACATTTCCGGCCGTACATCTTCGGAAGGAGATTCCGAGTACACACCGATCATAGGCCACTCCAATGGATCGGAACACTCAAAGAGACATCGGCGAGAGTGTCCAGGTGGAAGGAGTTCCTGGCCCAATACAACATGGAAGTGATATACAAACCGGGAAAGGAAAACGTTGTAGCGGACTGGTTGTCTCGAGCCATTACCACGAACGCGGTAGAAGAGGTGGGTGAATCGTCACGAGATGTGCGGCAATTCCTGAGCGAATGGACCCCGGAGAGAGAAGGAGGCGAAGCAACGGGAGGGCAAGAGCTACCGTCAGACGATAGTTCAGCGGCTGACAGACCTGAGAGTATGGAGGAGATAGACGACATTATTAACGACAAGAGGCGGCAGGTAATCTGGAAAACGCGGACATCTGGGTTACTGAAGATTGACTTCGCAAAATATGGGTCGAGCAGCGTCATTACGGTATGGACCCAGCCTGGGGTTGGAGATGACCAAATTTGTCGAGTCCTCAAAGATGTGTCGAGGCAAGGGAAAGTGCACCACCCCTACGTGGGTGATGCCACTATTTGGGATAAAATCCAACGGGTATGGAGAGCTGAGCGTATTGGGTTGGACCGCAGCTTCATTCGCTGCAAACGAATGGTGGAGACAATTCGGAAGGAGGAGCGGCAGAAAGAGGTAACTCTAGGTTACCACCAAGGGAAGACTAACCACCGTGGCATTTCAGAGACCATGATGGCGTTGCGGCGGAGGTATTTCTGGGCGAACATGAAGAAGACGGTGAGCGAACTCATTGGTACGTGTCAGGTATGCCAACGCACGAAATATGACCAACATCCACCGAGGGTCCTGCAAGAGGAGACAGCCCAGCGGAAGCGCCTCTCATGGACATCCAAATAGATACATTTACCTGGAGGGGATATAAATGGGTGACGATGGTAGACCTATTTAGTAAGGTAGCTATGACGTATCAAATACAGGAACGATCGGCGGACGCGGTGTTAGCAGCACTGCAACGATGGTTTCAGTTCAACGGGGTCCCGGAGCAAATCTCATCAGACGGTGGTCGTGAGTTCGACAATGCAGCGATTCGGGGGGAGATGCGCGTTTTAGATGTCAAATGGCACCTCAACACGCCGGGACACCCCAAAAGCAGGGGATGCATTGAGCGTCTTCACGGCACCCTCAGCGAGCATTTGCGGGTCTATCAAGGAGAGAAAGGGTTGGAACCAAACGTTGCCATGGTCAAAGCCATTGTCACGTATAATCACTCTATCCATGCGGTCACGGGGTTCTCACCGTTTGAGATTCTTTTCGGCCTGAGGGAGCGTCGGAGGGATTTTAGAGGGGCCACGGCAGACGAGATACAACTGGTAAATAACCGCATGGAAATGCGAGCGATGTGAAAAAAGACTCAGAGCAGGATTCGAGCCGAGAAAGAGAAGAGGGTGGCGCGAGGAAATTTGGCTGTGCGTGACGTGACAGGGGGAGTGTCCATCGGGACGATCGTGTACCGAAAATTAGGATCCAATAGAGGGAAAGAGCCATTGAGATACCAAGGGCCATTCAGGGTGACTGTTATCAGGGAACACAATGTGGTTACCATTGAAAGCATGACCGCGCCACACAAGCGAGGGACGGTCCATATAGAACAGTTAAAGATTCCAGCTCGAGGACCGCCAGGCGGGTAGTTTACTGGAGTATCCTCCCGCCCATACAGATACCAACACATGTATCAGTCATATCTCAGTTTGTAAGTTTGTTATTGGAAGTGTTAAGATTTTTGTTGTTTTGTATTGTACCAAGCGCATTCTAAGTTGTATATATTAAAGTTAGGTATTATGTTCTATCTGTGTAAACTTCTTTCTTTCTTTACTAAATTTTATTGTATTATAGGTTGATTGGTAGCGTGTGAAGTTTCTAGTATTTTGTTTTCTGTTTTAATATGTTATAAGATTCTATATTTTTTTTTTTTTTATTTGTTTATTATTACTATTACTTTCTACTGCATTTCAGAGTTTCCGAGGACTGTTCGGAAACTGGTAGGGGGGAGTTACAAGTGGAACTAAGACAGTATTATTGCTAATACCATGAATGTAAATATAAACACTGCAAAAGATATATAAGCAGGATTATAAGAGAGAATAAAACAGTATTGTTCTAAAAGTCTAACCGTGAGTTTCATTTCCTTTCTTTTTAATCTCTTTTTTTTTTATATTATCTGTGTCACAACACTTAAGTTATATATATATATAAATACAGTACATATGCAACTATATGTATTGTATATATGTATATATATATATATATATATATATATATATATATATATATATATATATATTGTTACGGTCGCAGAGAGGAAGACGGAAGCAAGGGATTAGCGCCTTGAGCCGTCGGCGGGAGAAGTTAAAATAGGAACCTTAATGCTTTCCGACAAAGGAGATGTTCGAGAACAGTGACAGTCTCATGAGTGTAATAAACTGTTTCTGTTTGTTACTGTGTGTCAGTTTGTCATACTTGGAGAATCTTACGATCGGTGGACTAGTGAACTGTAAGTGTTAATTATTAGTTATAAATTGTAGTGTAATTTTATAATATTCATACAAATTTATGTAAATAGTTAAGTCATTTAGAATTAGTAATAATTGATACTATTGTATTAATTAAATAAGAGTGAGGCCTAGATAATAAATATTTAGAATATTGTTATTGTAAATTTATATCTGTTTAATAAATTAATTGTTAATAATTTAATTGTATCCTTTTTATCATTTTGTTAATAAATATTAGTACCTTTAATTTAGCAGTAGTTTGATTCATTTTAAAACCCAGTAGCCCGTAACAATATATATATTCTCAACAGCAAAAAAACCGGACACTTAGATTTGGTCTTATAATTTTGTTAAATACATAATATTTTTAATTTATGGTAAGAATTGGTTAATTTATAGGTTATTTAAACAAAATCTGCCAAAAGTGAATAATTTTTATTGATTATTTACCAAGAAATACAAAATAAAGAAAAAATGATAAATGAACACATTTTTTTGAAAAACGTTATTCTACATTTTTATTAAGTTTTTTAACAATTTATGTAATTCTAATAGCGGGTATTACTCCCTCTGCTACAGTGAAGGGCTCTAACCATGTCAGGCATCCAAGACAGGTAAATTGACTTCAAGACAAATAAATCAAATCTGAGTTTTATCTAATTGTTTACTAATCCTGAAGGGATTAGTTCAATGGACTTAGACCCTACATTCTCTGTAATAACTAGAATACCCACAAAAACAAACAAATTTTGCTGCAAATTAGCTTTTAATATGAAAAATATGGATTGTCCTGTTTTTTTTTGTTGTTGAGTTTATATATATCTTACTACTATTACGTGTATAAATGTGAAAGTTTGTTTGTTTATCTCTCTTTCACGCAAAAACTAGAACGGATTTCGATGAAACTTTACAGTAATATAGGTTATACATCAGAATAACACATGGGCAATAGCAAGTGCGGATTTAGGGGTGGGGGTGCACGGGGGGATATGCCCCCCAACAGTTTTTTAGGTACTGTGGAGAATCCATTATAGTACATAATTAAAGGCAAATCACATGATCATAGTTGTTAAAATAACAGAAAGAACATGAGTGATACTATTTGTTTAGAAATCCTACTAATCTTACCAATATTATAAATGTGAAAGTGTGTATGTTTGTCTCTCTTTCATGCAAAAACTACCGATCGGATTTGGATGAAACTTTACAGTAATATAGGTTATAGATCAGAATAACACATGGGCTATAGTAAGGGTGGATTTAGGGGGGACGCATGGGAGGATATGCCCCCCGACAGTTTTGTTGGTACTGTAGAGAATCCATTATAGTACATAATTAAAGGCAAATCAGGAATTAACATCTTGAAATTTGCAGATAGGTCCTTTGTATGATTTAAGAAAGAAGTTTGGATAATTCCACCCTTATTATAATAAGGGTTCAAAGGTTGTTTGTATCCGTCAGTTTTGAAGTTAGACATCTGAAATTTTGTACGAGTAACCTATAGTGAAAAAAATTAAATTATTTATTACATTAAATTATTGTTAAAAAGTACTGTCAAGAAACTTTATGCGGTAGTCCAAAATTAAAGGCAAATGAATCAAACTACTGCTAAATTAAAGATACTAATATTTATTAACAAAATGATAAAAAGGATACAATTAATGGAGAATCCATAAATAATGGAGAATCCATTATAGTACATGATTAAAGGCAAATCACATGATCATAATTGTTAAAATAACCGAAAGAACATGAGTGAAACTATTTGTTTTGATATCCTACTAATCTTACTAATATTATAAATGTGAAAGTTTGTATGTTTGTCTCTCTTCACGCAAAAACTACTGAACGGATTTGGATGAAACTTTACAGTAATATAGGTTATACATCAGAATAACACATGGGCTATAGCAAGCGCGGATTTAGGGGGGGTGCACGGGGGGATATACCCCCCGACAGTTTTTTAGGTACTGTGGAGAATCCATTATAGTACATAATTAAAGGCAAATCACATGATCATAATTGTTAAAATAACCGAAAGAACAAGAGTGAAACTATTTGTTTTGATATCCTACTAATCTTACTTCTTGCTAATATTATAAATGTGAAAGTTTGTATGTTTGTCTCTCTTTCACGCAAAAACTACTGAACGGATTTGGATGAAACTTTACAGTAATATAGGTTATACATCAGAATAACACATGGGCTTTAGCAAGTAAGGATTTAGGGGGGGGGGCGCACGGGGGGATATGCTCCCGACAGTTTTTTAGGTTCTGTGGAGAATCCATTATAGTACATAATTAAAGGCAAATCACATGATCATAATTGTTAAAATAACCGAAAGAACAAGAGTGAAACTATTTGTTTGATATCCTACTAATCTTACTTCTTACTAATATTATAAATGTGAAAGTTTGTATGTTAGTCTCTCTTTCACGCAAAAACTACTGAACGGATTTGGATGAAACTTTACAGTAATATAGGTTATACATCAGAATAACACATAGGCTATAGCAAGCACGGATTTAGGGGGGGTGCACGGGGGGATATACCCCCCGACAGTTTTTTAGGTACTGTGGAGAATCCATTATAGTACATAATTAAAGGCAAATCACATGATCATAATTGTTAAAATAACCGAAAGAACAAGAGTGAAACTACTTGTTTTGATATCCTACTAATCTTACTTCTTACTAATATTATAAATGTGAAAGTTTGTATGTTTGTCTCTCTTTCACGCAAAAACTACTGAACGGATTTGGATGAAACTTTACAGTAATATAGGTTATACATCAGAATAACACATGGGCTATAGCAAGCGCGGATTTAGGGGGGGTGCACGGGGGGATATACCCCCCGACAGTTTTTTAGGTACTGTGGAGAATCCATTATAGTACATAATTAAAGGCAAATCACATGATCATAATTGTTAAAATAACCGAAAGAACAAGAGTGAAACTATTTGTTTTGATATCCTACTAATCTTACTTCTTGCTAATATTATAAATGTGAAAGTTTGTATGTTTGTCTCTCTTTCACGCAAAAACTACTGAACGGATTTGGATGAAACTTTACAGTAATATAGGTTATACATCAGAATAACACATGGGCTTTAGCAAGTAAGGATTTAGGGGGGGGGGCGCACGGGGGGATATGCTCCCGACAGTTTTTTAGGTTCTGTGGAGAATCCATTATAGTACTTAATTAAAGGCAAATCACATGATCATAATTGTTAAAATAACCGAAAGAACAAGAGTGAAACTATTTGTTTGATATCCTACTAATCTTACTTCTTACTAATATTATAAATGTGAAAGTTTGTATGTTTGTCTCTCTTTCACGCAAAAACTACTGAACGGATTTGGATGAAACTTTACAGTAATATAGGTTATACATCAGAATAACACATGGGCTATAGCAAGCGCGGATTTAGGGGGGGTGCACGGGGGGATATACCCCCCGACAGTTTTTTAGGTACTGTGGAGAATCCATTATAGTACATAATTAAAGGCAAATCACATGATCATAATTGTTAAAATAACCGAAAGAACAAGAGTGAAACTATTTGTTTTGATATCCTACTAATCTTACTTCTTGCTAATATTATAAATGTGAAAGTTTGTATGTTTGTCTCTCTTTCACGCAAAAACTACTGAACGGATTTGGATGAAACTTTACAGTAATATAGGTTATACATCAGAATAACACATGGGCTTTAGCAAGTAAGGATTTAGGGGGGGGGGCGCACGGGGGGATATGCTCCCGACAGTTTTTTAGGTTCTGTGGAGAATCCATTATAGTACATAATTAAAGGCAAATCACATGATCATAATTGTTAAAATAACCGAAAGAACAAGAGTGAAACTATTTGTTTGATATCCTACTAATCTTACTTCTTACTAATATTATAAATGTGAAAGTTTGTATGTTTGTCTCTCTTTCACGCAAAAACTACTGAACGGATTTGGATGAAACTTTACAGTAATATAGGTTATACATCAGAATAACACATAGGCTATAGCAAGCACGGATTTAGGGGGGGTGCACGGGGGGATATACCCCCCGACAGTTTTTTAGGTACTGTGGAGAATCCATTATAGTACATAATTAAAGGCAAATCACATGATCATAATTGTTAAAATAACCGAAAGAACAAGAGTGAAACTACTTGTTTTGATATCCTACTAATCTTACTTCTTACTAATATTATAAATGTGAAAGTTTGTATGTTTGTCTCTCTTTCACGCAAAAACTACTGAACGGATTTGGATGAAACTTTACAGTAATATAGGTTATACATCAGAATAACACATGGGCTTTAGCAAGTAAGGATTTAGGGGGGGGGGGGGATATGCTCCCGACAGTTTTTTAGGTTCTGTGGAGAATCCATTATAGTACATAATTAAAGGCAAATCACATGATCATAATTGTTAAAATAACCGAAAGAACAAGAGTGAAACTATTTGTTTGATATCCTACTAATCTTACTTCTTACTAATATTATAAATGTGAAAGTTTGTATGTTTGTCTCTCTTTCACGCAAAAACTACTGAACGGATTTGGATGAAACTTTACAGTAATATAGGTTATACATCAGAATAACACATAGGCTATAGCAAGCACGGATTTAGGGGGGGTGCACGGGGGGATATACCCCCCGACAGTTTTTTAGGTACTGTGGAGAATCCATTATAGTACATAATTAAAGGCAAATCACATGATCATAATTGTTAAAATAACCGAAAGAACAAGAGTGAAACTATTTGTTTTGATATCCTACTAATCTTACTTCTTACTAATATTATAAATGTGAAAGTTTGTATGTTTGTCTCTCTTTCACGCAAAAACTACTGAGCGGATTTGGATGAAACTTTACAGTAATATAGGTTATACATCAGAATAACACATGGGCTATAGCAAGTGCGGATTTAGGGGGGGGGGCGCACGGGGGGTGTTTCGGCGGTAGCGGCAAATTGTTGCAATCCGCAAATCTACCCACCTTAATAAATTAATTTCTGGTTCTTCCTCTGAATGTCTGTAGTAGATTAATTGGTAAACCCTCAATGAGGAAAACAAAGGATAATAAACCAAAATAATTCCCTGATTTATTTGTCACACTATCTTTACATCATTAAATTATAAAATAAAATAAAAACAATTCTTCATCTTTACATGATTAAATTATAAAATAAAAAAATAAATCAATTCTTCTATTTTTACAAAATAATTCAATAAAAAAAAGGTAGATTTTTCATAAATAAATTCAAGTATAACTTTATCTGGCCAGATATTTTTTAATCGAAATGTTATTTGTGAGAGTAAAGAATAACTCAACAGCAAATAGTAATAAAAGGCGTACGACCTGATGACTGTAGAGTTGCAGTACGTATTGGGCCGATATCGACCTGGAGAATGGCATTACTTGACATCAGCTTCATGACAGACTACATCATAGATGGGTGCCGGTGAGCGTGAGTCTTCGAAGTGTCCCATAAATGTCAAGGTCGAGAGAGATTCAATTTAAACAAAATTACTTTTCATTAAAAAAAGTAACGCACGAACTAAGATTTATCAGTCTATTCATGGCCGCATCAAACATACAACTGATGTTAGTTAGATAAGAGTCAAAGTTAATCCTCCTGACTTAAACAAAGCTCGCAAGGCGTATTGTTCTAGTTTATCGTTAATGCAATTTTAAGTCTAATCTTTAAACATTCACATTTTATAACAAATAATAATTGTTTTCGTCTTCGTTCTTAAGACTATTACCTAATTAAATTATTTAATAAGAAAGAAAAGCCAATATTCAAGTTGCTGTTTAAGTAAACAAAAAAAAACAACAAATTATAATATTAAATTTATTTTGAGCGCCAACAGGGGGATATGCTCCCGACAGTTTTTTAGGTTCTGTGGAGAATCCATTATAGTACATAATTAAAGGCAAATCACATGATCATAATTGTTAAAATAACCGAAAGAACAAGAGTGAAACTATTTGTTTGATATCCTACTAATCATACTTCTTACTAATATTATAAATGTGAAAGTTTGTATGTTTGTCTCTCTTCACGCAAAAACTACTGAACGGATTTGGATGAAACTTTACAGTAATATAGGTTATACATCAGAATAACACATGGGCTATAGCAAGCGCGGATTTAGGGGGGGGATATGCCCCCCGAGTTTTTTAGGTACTGTGGAGAATCAATTATAGTACATAATTAAAGGCAAATCACATGATCATAATTGTTAAAATAACCAAAAGAACATGAGTGAAACTATTTGTTTTGATATCCTACTAATCTTACTAATATTATAAATGTGAAACTTTGTATGTTTGTCTCTCTTTCACGCAAAAACTACTGAACGGATTTGGATGAAACTTTACAGTAATATAGGTTATACATCAGAATAACACATGGGCTATAGCAAGCGCGGATTTAGGGGGGGTGCACGGGGGGGATATACCCCCCGACAGTTTTTTAGGTACTGTGGAGAATCCATTATAGTACATAATTAAAGGCAAATCACATGATCATAATTGTTAAAATAACCGAAAGAACAAGAGTGAAACTATTTGTTTTGATATCCTACTAATCTTACTTCTTGCTAATATTATAAATGTGAAAGTTTGTATGTTTGTCTCTCTTTCACGCAAAAACTACTGAACGGATTTGGATGAAACTTTACAGTAATATAGGTTATACATCAGAATAACACATGGGCTTTAGCAAGTAAGGATTTAGGGGGGGGCGCACGGGGGGATATGCTCCCGACAGTTTTTTAGGTTCTGTGGAGAATCCATTATAGTACATAATTAAAGGCAAATCACATGATCATAATTGTTAAAATAACCGAAAGAACAAGAGTGAAACTATTTGTTTTGATATCCTACTAATCTTACTTCTTGCTAATATTATAAATGTGAAAGTTTGTATGTTTGTCTCTCTTTCACGCAAATACTACTGAACGGATTTGGATGAAACTTTACAGTAATATAGGTTATACATCAGAATAACACATGGGCTATAACAAGCGCGGATTTAGGGGGGCGCACGGGGGGATATGCCCCCCTACAGTTTTTTAGGTACTCTGGAGAATCCATTATAGTACATAATTAAAGGCAAATCAGGAACTTAGCATCTTGAAATTTGTAGATAGTGTTACGGCCGCACAAAGGAAGGCGGAAGCGGGGGATTAGCGGCTTAACTCCGTCAGCGGGAGACGTTTAAATAGGATTAGGACTGTTCTAGATCGTCTTCTTTTGTCGGAAAAGGATTAAGAATATTCCAGAATTGTCTGGCCCCGCCGTGTTCTAGAATGGTCGGCCTTGCCTATAAAAAGACTTCCTTCACCTCGAGCGAGTCAGTCTTAGCCTGAGAGTAGACCAGTGAAGACCTGTAATAAGTGAGTGTCAGTGTGATAAACTAGTCAGTGTTGAACCGGCCCGTGTAATAAGTGTATCAGTGAACTGTGACAGTCTCGCGAGTGTAATAAACTGTTTCTGTTTGTTACTGTGTGTCAGTTTGTGATACTTGAAGAATCTTACGGTCGGTGGACTAGTGAACTTTAAGTGTTAATTATTAGTTATAAATTGTAGTCATAGAAACTATTGTAACTAGTTAAGCTATCTATAATTAGTAATATCTAATATTATTGTAATAATTAAATAGGAATTAGGCCTAGATTATAATATTTAGAATATTGTCATTATAAATTTATATTAGTTTAATAATTTAGTTGTTAATAGTTTAATTGTATCTGTTTAATCACTTTTGTTAATAAATATTAGTATCTTTAATTAAGCGATTGTTTAATTCATTTTAATACCCAGTAGCCCGTAACAAATTGGTGTCAGAAGTGGGATCATTGTGTAATTGCTATTATTTTGCATTTTATAATTATTGGGCTACTGTATGAAGAATGGCTTCTAAAAGTGTTAAATTAATTGATTTAAAAGTTGCGGATTTGAAACGTGAATTGGAGGAACGTGATCTTGATTGTTCCGGAACTAAAAGTGTACTGCAAGAGCGCTTGCGTCAATTTTTTGTAGATTTTGGGGAAAATCCAGATGACGTTCTATTTGAAACTGATTTAAGCAAGTTATCTGCAACTTTTAAAAATGAATTATGTACTGTTAAAAATGAGTTAAGCAATGTTAAAAATGAGCTAGGTAATGAGTTAAGCAATGTAGAGAATAAGCTGGGTAATGAATTAGGTATTGTTAAAAATGAGCTAGGTAATGAATTAGGCATTGTTAAAAATGAGCTAGGTACTGTAAAAAGTGATTTATTGGATACATTAGAGTCTAAGTTAGGCATATTAGAGAATAAGTTAATGGAAAATGTTGAGAATAAGTTAGCTAATGTAGATAATAAGTTAGCCGATGTAAATAATGAAGTAGCTAATTTTGGTAATAAGTTAGCCGATGTAAATAATAAAGTGGCTAATGTAGAATCCAGGTTAGGGGAAGAACTGAACTCAATTAAAGACGAACTTAGGCTAAGAGTCGAGGCTCTCGAGGGACGTATGAGCAACCCACCGAAGAACGACACTGACCTTTCCTCCGAGGGCAGCCTTCATAAAACCATTATGCCCGCCAATTCAGGGACGCCACCAACTCACAACACCATTCCAGTGTTCGACGGAAAGACGCCGTGGGAGGACTACATGACTCTCTTCGAGACTGCGGCTTCGATCCACCGGTGGTCGAAAGAGACCCAAGCTTCAGCTTTGTGCCTGGCCTTGCGGGGAGACGCCTTGGGAGTACTGCAGGGGATGCCACTGTCGGAGCGGTCTAACTACGGGGAGCTGGTTAGAAGACTGGAGATGCGTTTCGGCCACCGCCATATGGACCAGCTATATCGCTCACAGCTGAGAAGCAGGATCCAGAAGACCAACGAGACTCTGCAGGAATTTGAAGCAGACATTGCACGGCTGGTGAGGAATGCTTACCCATCGGTCACCGATGATGTCTACGAGAGCCTGACTGTCGACAAATTCCTGGATGGACTTCGGGACCCCGAGACACAGCAAGCAGTGAAGCTCGCCCGGCCAAAAACCTTGGGAGACGCATTATCTCAGGCCATGGAGTTCGAGGCTGTCAGGCAGTCAGTACGGGGCCATGCGCGCGTTCGAGCAGCTGAAGCGGAGCCTACTGTGGTCCCTAGCGTCGAGGATATTCTGACAAAGGTCTTGGAGGCTCTAAGGACCCGTAAGAAGGAGAT